>OY728155.1:1747685031-1748935031 GCA_963277665.1 Viscum album | reverse complement strand
TTTTCATATAAATTATCCTTTCAAAAAGTCATTAGCATTGTATTCAAGTTCTCCACATGCTCCTCCTTTATCTTGGATTATATCAGAATATCATCTATATAAACTACCTTAAATTTGACAAGGTAATCTATAATGACCCTATTCATCAAGCCATCAAATAATTCTAGAGTATTTTTTATTTCTAATGGAATCACATTTAACTAATAGTGTCCATAAATTGTTCTAAAGGAATTATTAGGAATATATTACCTCTTAAACTTTAATTGGTTATATCCTAATGAAGCTAAAACTTAGAGAATCATATAGGTCCCCACATATATGATAGAATATGTAATTAATATATTTAAGGGGATAAAAGTTCTTTATCTTGATCTTGTTGAATTCATGATAATCAATAGAAAAGTTCATTTCCAGACTTTTCTTCTTGACGAAGAAGACTGAAACACCCCACAGTAAAGCAATCTGGTATATGAAACCCCTGTATAAATTCTCCTGTAACTACTTCTTCAGTTATTCCAACTCAACATTTTCTATTTTTTAGGGAGTCTGGGATATTGGAAAATATCCATGTATATGTTCAATTAAGAACTGAATATCTTAGTTAGGATGAAAACTGGTAAACTCTTAAAAGAATATATTAGTATAGACCCTCACAATGGGAATGTATTTAAGCATGATTATCTCCTTTGTAATAATAATTTGATCTAGATATGATTTCTCATGAAGAAATAATATCTATACTTGATAATAATATTATAAATGTGATTCATCCTCATCCATACACTTGTATTGAATCAAAGGGTTAATCAGGACATGGAAAGTGAGTTCCCTTTACTAACATTTGATGTTGGATTTATATATAGAAAACCAATCCATACCTGTTACATCACCAAATTCCATTAATAAAGTATGAAAACATTATTTGGGAGGTTCATTATATAAAAATTTACTAGGGATATGTTATATAATTGAGATATAATAATTTATCCATTTACTATTCTCACAATGCTCAACCCCCATGTTTTTACATAGTATCTGAATATTTCTACCAAACATGAATGATATGAAATAATATGTAGACATATAATCATATTGGATATTTTAAGTTCATTAATGGATAATGATCACACTATTCACTATTTGATTTTGGTTCAAGTCATTTAATATATCCAAAATAAGTATAGGGATGATAATACTTAAACTAATATGTATATAGACTGCGAAACTATGAAATTAGAAGTAATACATTATGAATAAAATTTATATCCCAACTTATGAGTCTCTAGGTTTTAATCTAGGTTATATATGGTAATTTTCATATTAACTTAGCTAACTTAAAAGTTTATTCAAGTAATTCAAAATGGTTTCTAAAGAGCTTAGGAATTTGACAAATAATATACCTAGGGAGTGTCAAACTCTGTATGAAATAATTATTATTTTTCATGCACTAGGTATATGTAAAGTTAATACTAAAAAATTCATTTTGTGGTCATTACCCCTTATTACCTCTATTTCAGTTCCACATCTACTTGTAGTATCCAGACAAGGATGTAATTTCTTAGAAACCACTCACTTTATAATTTATTAAAATTTAAGCATAATTTTCTATACTTAGAATTCCTATTTATTTTACTAATCTATTTTTATAATAATCCCCAAAAATAACTAAACCTCTCTCTAATACCAACTAATGAAACCCAAACATCTTACACATACTATTACATGACTATTAACATTATGTTCTACAGAACACATCCCAATGATCAAGAGGTCTAGTGTCTCTAGAGGACTAGGTTCATAATAAATAGAAATGAGATTAAAAAATAATATATTTATTTTATTCACTATAATGATATCTTAAATACCTTTGAGCTCCTAAAAATAAATATTATAACTTGGGGAATACATAAACAAAAGGAGTAATCTAAAAATACTATTAAAGGAATAATCATGATAAAGATGAATAACATATGAATCAAATGGCATATCATGATATAAAAAGGGTAAAGGTACATGAATTATCTCATGGAGGCATGAAATAAGTATGTAGGAAATATAAGATCAAGGCATCATAGGAGTATTTCTATAACATAGAACATAACATAAGAATAAGTCAAGCCTAAGCATCAAGGAAACATCACATGGTGGGAAGAGTCACATTGGAGATTAGGTTTACTACATAATCCCATATATATCATATCATGGGACATAAAAATTACCCAATTCATTGGATAACTTTCTTGGGATAAACATCATAACATAAACATGAATATGTGTTTCACATAAGAAATGAATACATTAGGAAAAAGAATTAGAAAAACCCATAGAAACACTACATAATAATCATAGTTTAATGATGGATTTTTAGTTATGGTTTAGGAAACCTTCTTTAAAATAATACAAATATTTTAGTGGTGGTTTTTTAAAAACTACCACTAAATATTTTCCGAAATGAAAAAAAGCTCATCTCCCCTCCCCCGGAATTCCTTCCCCCAGATCAAACCCCTCTCTCCTATTCCCCTACCCTGAAGTCATATCTCAATCATTATCTATCCATGAGACCTTTCTTATAATCCCTAATAACTACCCCTCTACCCCATTTCCCCCACCCTGAAGCCATCTTAGAAGCCCTTGTTATCCCCAATATCTCACCGTCAAGCCCTCACCTTTGAGTCCTCACCATAGAGGTCCCAATATTTTCAATCTCACCCTCACCCTCAAACATATGGTTTTCTGCAACACCATTACCCCTCTTCATCCCTCATTCCATTACATCACGATACTCCATCATCACCCTTTCCCCCAATGGTCTCATCAATCCATTTGAGTTTAATATTTTTTTAATTTAACTATGTTTTGTTTTTTCTTTATTCTCCAATTTTAATTACTTCTTTCAAAACTATCATGATTTAAAATTCCATTCATTATTATCATTTTTATATTATTTCTTTTCTTTCATAATAAATAATATATTCTTAGAACATTCAAAAAAAAGGCTTGGAATGTTCAAAATCAAACGAACCCATATTGATATCACTAAATATTACAAAAAATACACAAAATAGAGGCTTGGAACATTCATAAAATTCCCCAAAAAAACACTTGGGTATGGATTATAAGGTTATTGAATTATTTGATAACTTTTAATGTCATACAATCAAATAAATTTTACATTTTCAACTCATTAAGCATGCTTATAGACAAGATTTAGTTTTGTGATGGATTATATGCATTCAAATTAAGATATATGAAAACTTATGCTATTCAAAAATGTAATCAAATGTGTTCAAATGGAATGATATGGAATTATAAATGAATATAATTTAAAATTTTGAAAATATTACATTAGAGAATATGTTAGATGAAACTTCCCATAAATTGTTCATGATTTTGGAATCATAAGATATGGAACATGAGTTGATAAACAATTATTTCCCACTAAATTAGTAATTATTCATTAAATTCCATAATATATCTTATGTGTTTTAATTTTCCTTATTAAATTGTAGATTCTGTATGATATATAAATAAAATATGGATCAAATTACCTTGAAACACACCTCAGTGTGGTAAGGGTGTGGTGAAATTTTAGATTTTTTAATTTACTATTGATCCATTAATGGGATAATAAGACATACCTTCCCAAAATGTAAATTCATAATATTGTTGAAGAGACATAAAGTTTATGAAAACATGATATTAAAGTAACTCCCTTATCAATATGCATGTTGTATTTAGTATAAAGAATAGAACATTATATAAATTTTGAGCACTAATTTAATTCAAAATAATGAGCTCCAAACTTTATCAATAGTGGAAAATGAAATTTAGAACATTATAAATGATGCTTTTGAAATTAAAAGACAAAATCACCATCATTAAAACATATCAGTATAACCAGTTGATGGTGATACAAATAAAAACTTGAAAAAGATGTTTTTGTGACTATAGTATAACCATATAATTGTTGAAACATATTAGTGGATCCACCTCTTGATGTTGTAGAGACTAATGTAAGAGAGAACTTTAATGAGCATAAAAAAACCTTTCATGATTTAGTTGATGATGAAAATGAAGAGTTTTATGGAGGATATATGAAATATTAATAAATTTATTACTTAATGAAGTTGTACCGTAAAAAATTCCTATGAAAAATTAAAAATAAAGTGATGTCCATGATATTGAAATTATTACATGATTCATTTTCTAAAGAAAGGATACCTAAGTCTTTTTATAGTATGAAAAAAAGTTTTTCATAAGATTGGTCGGTATTATACAATAATACATGCCTGTCCCAGTGATTGTATGATTTATTTAGGAGAGGATTAATATAGGTAGTATTGTTTTTTTTCATTTTATTAATGGATGTCTATGAGTAATTTTGGATGTTCAAATCAATATACCACTATAAATAAGAAGAGAAAGAACACACCTACAAAGGTTTTTCATTACTTCCCTTTAAAACCTCTATTAAAAATTTTATTCTTGTAATAGAAAACTAATTAGAACATAAAGTGGAATTATATATATATAATAGAATTAATGGGTTAATGAAACATCTAAAAGATTCAAAATCATAGAATAATTTTAATTCATTAAATCTAGATTCCTCATCTAATACTAGGAATGTGTGATAGGGATTGGTTGTTGATGGATTCACACCATTCAAGACTTTGAGTACCATTTATAACATTTTGAGGGTTATTTTGATCCCTTATAATTTACCTCCATGTATGTGTATGAAACAAATTTACTTTATCAATTATATTTTTACTACTAGAAATTTTTTTATGGAAATGATATTTATGTGAACATGAACCTGTAATTGAAGAAATATAGGAGTTATAGAACAATGGTGTCTACATCCCTAACCCAGTGTTCCCTCACAGGACCATGTCAGGTTAGCTGTGTGACCTCATGTGTGCCTCCCTATACAACAGAGGCTTCTGACTAGCAGTGAGGGTATAAGGAATATAGTGGGGAGAGTATACCCTCTAATATAGTGTAATAGAAAAAGTGGAAATAATAATCAGAGTAGCATAAAATAAAAAAACAATATAAATGATCAATTGATTATAATATCATAATAATGAGACGAATCATATAATTAAAATAATAATAAACCATGTCATGTTAGGATAAAATGTAACAAAATATTGTGCCTAAGGTCAAAAAATTAAAGACAATCATACTCTATAAAAGACACCAAACACCCTAGTCGTGAACCCCATATTGGTCCCATCTCCAAGATCCACCCTATACAATATGCACAATCAACAACATGGTCCCTTTCCCTTGTCTATATCGACATCCATTAAATTATTCTAGGTACCAAATGGTGGCCCATCTAGGGTGTGAGTGAAACTCAGTAGATCAACACCACTATGTATAAAAAATGTAGTTTGAGGAATACAGTTCATACAGAAAATTGATAAATCTTTTATTAATTTAATAAATTAATACTATATATAAAATAAACATTATTAACCTAAAGATTTGTGTTGACACATAGGGTCAATGAAACCTACTTCGACACCATGCCTGTAATGACCCAAACTGTTATAAATAAAATTTCCCCTTGTGTTTTAATTAAATGTCTTATTCTGTAATATGATTATAGAAAACACATACAGTTATTTGGTATTATTATATCTTATTTAAAATACCATTAAGAATGATTACCGTTGACAATATATCCATTTAATAATGATCACATTATTAGTATAAAAATAGGGTTTTAATAAATCCAATTGATATAGAAAAAGGAAGTGATGACCTCAACCAGTAGGATCATACCCAACGAATGTGATTTATTGGAGCTTCCAAGGGATATACAATCTCTATGATTTTACCTTGGCCAATTTCAAGCTTAGATCCAACAATATAGGCTTGAGAAAAACCATTTATGGGATAAGTTCAAGCTTATTGAGATTACGACCCAAACCTTTTATGTTGAACCACCCCATGAAAGTCTCGCCATCTAGCACCTTACCCTTATGTAATTTTATGGTTTATTAATGGGATATGTATCAAGACCCTAGAAATATTAGTATGTTCAATATTTTTGTATATAATAATTAATATATTCTCATCCTACAATTTTTACTTTATAAATGATATTTATTTCAAAACAATAAAACACAAATAGTATTTTTGGTTAATATTCAAATTCAATATAGAAATTTATTTTGATAAATTAATAGATTTTTTAAATAAATTTAATCTTAATAAATTATTATTATTAAATATTTTTCTATAAAATTTAAATGATCATATAATTTTTGTGATTTCAAATGTAATTTTTATAAGGGCTCAAAAACTGTTATTATAAAAAAACACAAAATTTATGAATAAAATTCGATTATTATTTTAAAATTGAAAACATAAAATTTAAGAAATTTATTTAGATAATATTAATATTATTTTTTGAATCATAATGTTGAAATTTTACAGAGGTTTTTTTTATAATTTTATGAGATAGTTGAATTTTCTCGTAAAAATTAAATACCATATAAATATATAGTGTGTGTAATAAAATCATAATGACCTGAAAGTGATGTAATAAATAATAAATGGGTTTCCAAGAAAAAATCTACATTTTACCTTTAAAATAATTTGATCTTATTTTTATTTTATTTACTTTATGAATCCTTTATAAATCCTCGAAAACCATTAATATATTTTATGGTTTTAAAATCATTTATTTAATAGTATGACTCACATATATATCGGTAAGGGTATTATATTTTTATGTTTGGACCTTTAACTTATGAAATAATTAAAATAACAACCATTTTAAAGAAACCATGGGGAAAAACCATGTGAAGTTTTATGGTTTTTATTATTTATTTTATAGAGTCAATAAATCAAGTTTGAGAAATAATAAAGAAATCCCCACTCATTTCCTTTATAAACCCACCCAATATCCCAATTACCTTCACTAAAAATCCATTTATCACGTAATTAATCTTACCTCCCCTCTCTATAATCCTCCAATGGTGCCCACATACTCTAAAGAAGATCCTCCCAAGCATTTTGAGTTACACACTCAAGTAAGGAATTTCTCTCTTCTCATTTCCATTCAAGCACCTCTTTAATGTTATGTTTCTTAGATTCAACTTGTGGTTGTTTGGGTTTGTTTTACTAAAACAACATTACTATAAATTTTATGTAAAAATTATTAGATAAACCTTTTTCTCTCATCAAGTAATTTTATAAAATTTTAAGTGACAATATTATGCTGCAGAAATTTTACCATGATTTTCCATGCCAAAACAATTGTGTAGAGAATACCATACCCATTTCCTATCAAGGGTGTTCAAATTTAAGCACTTATAATTATTCTAATTAGGAATTTCATTTATTTATTCCACACTTATTTATCATGTAATAATATATGATGATGAGTAAATCCATGTTGTATGATCTATGTGGCACACCTAAGCAGTGGATCTTATGCTCTCGACCTTGTCTCCCCCTACTAGGGATTCATCTTCTCCCAAAATGTGCTCTCTATCTCTCTAGGATACATTCTCAATCAGTTTCTTAATTATATATTTCTCTCTTTTACCTACTTTTTGATAGCTCCCCAGTTTTCTCCCCGTACGCCTCTCTACGTTCTGATCTTGCATTCCTCATCTTCTCTCTAGGATGGATTCAGAACATGGGATATGCTGAGGTTTTGGGTGAGAAGTTTCATGTATGATAGTTTTTGTGGTTCAAATGGAGTTGGTCCTTCTCCCTAGGGTCTCATTCACCCACCCTTCCAAGTTTTGTCCTACTTTCTTCATTATCCAGGTGGCGAATTTCCTTCTCTCTCACTCAACTTTCCCTGATTTGTTTTAGCATTACATTATTCTCCCTATTCTCCTCTATACACTATGATCTTTAATTCCTCATATTCTCTTTAAGTTGATATTAGAGCATGGGATTCACCAAGATTTTGGGCATGGGGTTTGGTAGATGACGGATTTCCTGGTGCTCTGGAGTTGGTCCTTCTTCCTTGGGTTTCAATTCCATTCCATTTTCAGGTTTTATCCCACTTTCTTCATTCTTGATCAAGAAAAAGTTTCTAGTGGTGGTTTTCGATTTCAGTAACGACGTTTTTTTCTCTTGGAGGTGATTGGGGTTATGATGGAAGATTCAGAATGGTGTGTTGATGGCTGACATATTCAATGAATTATTCAAGTTTTGGTCATGGTTTGGTGAATCTGAGATGTTTGTTTTTGGTGGCCAAGTTTCTAGGTGTGATTCTCGAGGTTTGTTGTTAGTATGTGGTATGGTGATGGATAAAAATGACATGATATTGTGGAGGGTCTTTGACATTATGGTGTGGTTTTGAATAGTGTCAATGATGGCATGATGGGGGAGGCTCCGCGAGACAGAGGAAATGGTTGAGGATCCTGAACATGGTGATGTGATGATGTGAAAAATGTGACAATACTGGGATGATAGGTTATTGAGGTCATAATGGTGGGGAGGTGTCTCATAGATGGTGGGTTTCTCAGGATACCCTCTTTCCCATGTTTTTGTGGTTTCCAATGTTTGAATTTTAATTTTAAAAATTGAATGTGTATTTTGGGATCAATTTTGTTCTGTAATGCTTAATGTGGGTGAAGTTTGAAATTGTATCTAGTTTTTTGTGAGTCACCCACTAAACCAAAAAGTAGTATTTTTAAAATGAAAAAAGTATTTGGAGTGAGGTTGAATAAGGATGATATCTCCAAGACTTTTTTTCATACAACGTATGATCACTATGAGTTGGGAGTAATTCCATTAGGGATCAATAATGCCCCAAATATATTTATGGACATGATGAATAGAGTCTTTATAGATTACCTTAACAAATTTTTGGTAGTATTTATAGAATAAATCATAATATTCTCTAAAACCAAGGAGGATTATTAAGATCATATGATCACTATGCTAAATAACTTAAGAAAGGAGAAGATTTGTTCCAAGTACAAAAAATGTGGGTTCGGGTCGAAGGGAGTATATTTATTAGGGAATATCATCTCAAAAAATGGGGTATCTATGGAACATTCAAATCCATAACCCACTGACAGATGAGACATGACAAAATTTTCAACAGATATTTGTAGTTTCCGTAGATTAGTTGGGTACTGTAGTCGATTTGTGAGAAATTTCTCACAATTTTCAAACCCTCTAACCAAGAAAACTCATAATGGAGTCATGATTTCTTATCAAGATGAATGTGAATATAAAATCAAGGATATAAAATTAGGATTATCACTACACATATTCTTACACTACCCACAAGTGGATAAATTTTAGTAGTATTTAGTGATGCTTCTAAGAAGGGATTAGGCTTTGGGTTAATGAAAAATGACAAAGTGATATCATATGCTTCAAGAAAGTTTAATGCTCATGTATATAACTACCCAACATATGATTTATAGTTGGATATAGTGATATTCACTTTGAAAACATGGTGAAATTATCTATTTGGTGAGAAGTATGAAATATATACAGATCACAAAATACTCAAGTATATATTTACATAGAAAGAGATGAATATGCACCAATGAAGATGGTTATAGTTGATAAAGGACTATGAATTCTCAATTCAAAACCATATCATAAAAGTGAATAAAGTAGAAGTTGCTATTAGTATAAAGGATCCATCAATTATATCTTTTATGATAATTGAGAAGGATCTAATCTTCTTTGATTTTAAAAGGATGTAATGGGAATCACAAAGGAACATTAGCAATCCTTTCACAAATGATTTCTCAATCATCCCTTATGGGGAGGTTAAATGATTATCAAAGAGATTATGTAGAAATTTAAAAAAATGTGGAAGCTATCAGGAAAGAGAAATCATAAATGTTCAAAATTGATGAGGAAGGAGTCATAAGATTTGGGTTATGATGATATGTACCATCCAATCAAGAGATAAAGATAGAGATTTTGAATGACTCACATAGCTCAACATTGTCTATTCACCTAGGGAGAACAATGACATATCAATATCTCTAAGATAACTATTGGAAAGACAATATAAAGATGGTGATCATTGAATATACATTAAATTTACAACTATGTTAGCAAGTGAAGACTGAAAGAAAAAATTTTAAGGGGATGATGCAACCATTACCCATACAGACAAAGAAATGGGAAAACATCACCATGGACATTGTCAGTGTAATTTTTAAGAAATCAAGAGGAAACAACACAATATAGGTTTTTTTGAATCTTCTCAAAAATAAATATCACTTTATTTCAATTCGATAGGACTTATCACTCAACCAACTTGCACAAATATATATCAAATAATTGGTGTGGCTGTATGGAGTACCACTAGCGATTGTATTTGCTTGAGATCTAAGATTTAACTCAAAGTTATAGAAAAGTTTTTAAAATTATCTTAACACTAAGATAAACTTTAGTATGGCCTATAATCTTCAAAATGTTGGCTAGTCTAAGAGAAATATTGAAAAAGTGGAAGAAATGTTGAGATCATGTTCTATGGATGACAAAGGAGGATGGGACTAACATACTCTTCTGTTCGAGTTCTCATAAAAGAATTTACACTCAATAATCCAAATAGATCCCTATAAAGGCCTTTATGGAAGTGGTTTAGAACAATTACATGCTGGGATGAAGTTAGGGAATGAAAACTGCTAGGTCCGAAAATGGTCAAAGAAATGGTTGAAAAGGGTAGGACAATTTAGAATCACATCAAGGATGATCAAAGTCAACATAAGATCTTTGATGAAAATCATCAATGAGACCTAAATTTTGATTTTGAAGACATGTTTTTTCTTTTCATATCTCTATGGAAGAAATTCAAGAGATTTAGAAATAAGGGAAAGCTAAGTACAAGATATATCCACCCCTTTTAGATCCTTGATTGCATCAGAGTAGTGGCCTATTTAGTAGCACTCCCACATAACCTATCTTAAGTATATGATATATTATATGTATCCCAATTAAAGAAGTTCATACTAGAAACCTCACATGCACTCAATCTAGATGAGGTACCATTGGAGAATGAACTTTCCTATGAAGAGTAGTTGATGAATATCTTAGATCATAAAGACAAATTTCTACGAAATAAGACAATGCACCTGTTCAAAGTGTTGTGGAGAAACCAAAAGTTTAAATAAGTGATGTGAGAACTTGAGAAAGTGATGAAACAAAAATACCCTAATCTTTTTTAGTGTGGCATGTAAAGACCCGCAAATTTCAAGGAAATTTTTTTCTAAATTTTCTTTGGAATTTTACAAGAGCTCAGCTTCAGACGGCACCTGATTCCGAGGCCCGGTGTGCCCGGAATCAATTTCCGAAGTTTGGCTCGGGTACGTTCAGTGAACGGACGAGCGGGTTTTTCTATCTTTTGAACCGGTGCCCGGAATCGAATTCTGAGGGCACCGATGAAATCGCAGCGCCGGTATTTGCTTAGAAACGCCTCTTCCGGAGTTGCGTTTGCTCAGACGTGGTTTTTAAATTTTACGGCTTTAAGTCAGAAATAAAATAAAGTTTGTGCGACAACTTTATTTTATTTCACTTAAGCTGCTTGGAAGCCACTTGAAGTCACTTAAAGACGGCTTGAACTGAGTTGAACTGGATAGGATGCTATCCAGAAATATCCTACCCCTTGGTAGGATATTTGTGCGGTGGGGCCCGCACGAGCCCCGCCGTTTCTTTCGCTAAGTAACGCACCCGCGAAAACCCGTCAAAGTAACTGAAAAGTCAACCGACGCGTTTTCTTTAATTCTTAACAGACCATTTAATTGGGCTGTTTCTTTCGTGAATTAAATGGGCTGTTTTATTCGTTGAATTAATTCAACGAATTAAGTGGGTCGTTACTTACGCATTTTGCGTTTGTTGGCAAAATAATAAAATAGACAAACTTGTCTATTTTGGAGGATTGCTATTCCTCTGAGCCTCCACCCTCTCCGCGAAGAACGCGAAGAACGCGAAGAACGCGAAGAACGCGAAGAACGCCGGAACCGGAATTCGACGACGCACGACCCGCGACGTCGACAACTTTTCCGCGACTTTCTTCTTCTTCTTCTTCGGTGCCTCTTCTTCCGCGGCGAACGTGCGATCGGCAACAAAGGTGAGAATCGAATCTTTTATTTCTCTTTTTTTTTTAAATTTCAATAACAACGGATTTAATTAATTAAATCCGTTTGTTCTTGATCCGGAGATTGGCGACGCGACGCCTGATACCGCGACGACGCGACGATCTCCTTCCTCCGCGACGACCCCTCGTCCGACGACGACGACAAGGTAAGGGTTGATTGGATTATTTTATTTCTTTTCCCGTGTTTATTCTTTTCAATTAAAGAACCCGATCGGAACAATTTTAATCTATTTAAAAATTGTTGATTTGGTTAATCCTTTTCCCTCCCGGTGACGTTTATGGCTAACGCGGAGGGTGCGGGTCTAACGAACAAGACCCGGCAACCCTCCGCCGATCTATTTTGTTGTGCGGATATGGCGGATGACGACGAACCGCGCGGCAGGGGCGATCCGTTGATCCCGCAGTGAAGGTCGGCATCTGGGAGGGGCAACGGCGCAGACGGGAGGCAAATCGGGCCACCGGAGCATCTCCGGCGGCCCGCGGAAGGCGGCGGCGGCGCGGGTCGCCGGCGCGGCGGCGCCGGCGACCGGAGGCGGCGGCGCCCGGCGCGCCGCCGTGGAGGAAGCCCGCCGCGGCTGAAGCCGCGGCGGCAGCGGCGGCCGGTTCCGCGGCCGCGCGGAACCGGGAACGGACGCGGCGGCCCGGCCGCGTCTGCGTGACAGGCGGCCCCCCGCGGGGCCACGGTTCCCTCAAGCCGCGGGTTCAACCCGCGGCGGCGGCGGCTCCCTCGGCCGCCCGGCCGAGGCCGAGCCGGCCGGTCCGGTCGGCCGGGCCGCGCCCAGGCCGGACCGGACCCGGCCGAGCCGGTTCGGGCCGGGTCGGGCCGACCCGGTTCGGCCGATCCCAGGGGGGGGTTCGGGCCGGGTCGCCCCGGGCCCAGAACCCCCGTTTCGGGCCCTCTTCGGTCTTTCGCCCATATCTTGGGTCTGGGACCTCCGATTGACGAACCGTCAGCGGATACGCGATCCTTGGATCGAGACGATCGTTTCGGTATATTATACTCAAGGTTTCGGAAGACTTTGGGTTCGGCCGGGTTGGTTCGTACACGAAGCCAACCGGGCCCTCGGAGCGGAAACGCTCATAACTTGAGCTACGGACGTCCGATCGACGTACCGTCAGCTGTGGTAGTTTCCTCTAAGTGAGACGGAACTTTTGGCATACTCCGCCCGAGGATCGGATATAGGCGGAGTACGGTCGGGTTGGTTTTTCCCTAAAAACCAACCGGGCCCCTGGGACGAAAATGCCAATAACTCTCAGACCGGGCGTCCGATTGACGCGCCGTCTGTCGCGTTGAGATCCTGTTGTCGATACGGAACTTTTGGATACATCAACTTCGGACTACGTGTCAGTTGATGTATCAGCCTCTCGGCTCGTGGAGCGGACCCTCCTAAACGAGCTCGCTTTGTGCGGGAACCCTAGCGCTGGCTGTGACCTCGACGACAGAGCAGAGATCCTCCGTGGACTGCGACGACGGCAGAGCAGAGATCCTCCGTGGACTGCGACGACGGCAGAGCAGAGATTCTCCGTGGACTGTGACGACGGCAGAGCAGAGATCCTTCGTGGACTGCGGCGACGACTGTGCAGAGATCCTCAGTGGACTGCGTCGACTACTGCACTCAGCGATCCTACGCGGATCAGTGCCCGATCCTGTGTGGGTCCTAGTACCGGTTCTGTGTGAGCCACTGCCTACCGGTTCTGTGTGAGCCACTGCCTACAGGTTCTGTGTGAGCCCGATCCTGTGTGGGTCTTCTGCGGGGGTTAGTACCTATCGATCCTTCGTGGGTCCGACGACTTAGACGGATCAGTGATCGTCTTTGACGTCATCTGAAAAAGTATACCTGGTTGAGCTGAATCGTATGTTACTCTCCTTTGTGGATTGTGTTGAACTATCCTATGTGGATTTTACTGTTACTCTCCTTGTGGATTTGAGTCTTGATTTCCTTTGTGGATTGAGTTGTTCTTGAGCTCGTGAGCAGAGCTAGAATTGGGGACTTAGGTATATGTATGGGCATATACCTAAGTCGAGTCAGATGTTACTTCGTGATTGCATCTTTCTTTTGTGCTATATCCTTTGTGGATTTCGGGAGACCTTCGGGGGTCTCGGGGTCCTTACTGAGTAGCTTGTACTCACCCCTGCACGGGCTATGCCCGCACCTTGTTGTGTTGGTTGCAGACGACGGACATCGCTGATCACGGTTGGGGCGTGGAGCAGGACGGTACCTGGAGGTGGACCACTGGGCGGGACGTGCTCGGGGCGGACGTGGGACCCGAGGAGCCTGGAGGCTATCTGTACCCACCCTTCAGGTGGGATTGCCAGTGGACGACACGAGGCCGCCGTCTTTTCTTCAGTTGCTGTACTTTACTTTTCAGTTGTACTTTACAGTTGGGCTTGTATTTCCGGCCCCTTTTCTTTTCTGCACTTTACTTTCCGCTTGCTGACTCTGTGTGGTTGTTACTTATAAAGGCAATGCCTTCCCTGTTTACTGGGATTTTACGCCTTGGTGCTAGTCGCCAGCCCCTGGCCTATGGAAGGCGGGCTTGGGGTAGTCACGGCACGGGCCCCGAGGACGGGTCGTGACAAATTGGTATCAGAGGTGGTCGGTTCTACCGCAAACTCTGATCGTCCTTTCTTTCTATATGAAGCAATAGTGTTTAGTGTATTGAGTGTGGTTATCAGTTCAGGGAGCCCAGTGTTGGTGCGGCGGCCGACGTATCCGTACACCAGGACCCTGACTCCTGATTTCCGACTTAATGCATGAAAACATTGATTGCGTGTGTGTTTCAAGTTTTCTTTGTGATTGCTTGTGTCAGCTCACCGGGTATACTGATCTGCTTTATGAAAGTCTCAAGTTTTCCTTGTGATTACTTGTGCCAGCTCACCAGGTATACTGTTCTGACTATGGTGCTCTTGTTCTCCTTTTCAGGATGGCCCCGCGACGACAGCCAGCTAGGGTTCCGAGTGTAGGGCGCGACGGAAGCCCACCGAGCGACGAGGCCTCGGTGCAGGGCCCTTTGCCAGCAGTGGCACCGGCGGTAGCTTTACCCGCCGAGCCACCGATGCTACCAGTACCAGACGCTGACGATGCACGTCGCCTCAGGGCACTGCATGAGTTTCAGAGCCAGCGACCGCCCAGGTTTCGCGGTGAGGCGGACCCCCAGGCCGCCGAGGACTGGCTAGAGGCGGTGGTACGGATCTTCAGACTAGTGAGGACACCAGCGGATCTCATGGTGATCCTCGCAGCGAGCCTCCTGCAGGCGGCGGCAGGACGATGGTGGAGCCTGATGCTCCAGGTTCACGATGAGGCATCCTTGCTCTGGGCGGACTTCGAGAGCCTCTTCCGCTCTGAGTTCGTCCCGGCCACCCTCCGAGCGGTGCGCATCCAGGAGCTTCTCCAGCTGCGCCAGGGCAGCATGACGGTCGCTCAGTACGCGGCGAGGTTCACGGACCTATCTCGCTACTCGACCGACATGGTACGGGACCCCTTCTTCCGGGCCCGGACCTTCGAGCAGGGCTTGCGACAGGAGATTCGGGCGTCGCTGATCTCCCTCAGCATTCCGACCCAGGCAGGAGTGCTGGAGCGAGCCCTCCTGATCGAGAGCTTCCTGGAAGAGCCTTCTTCAGCGGCGAGACCTAGCGCAGGGCGGCAGGTAGCTGAGTCATCGGCAGCAGGCAGCCGACGGATGACTCACGGGTCCAGGCAGACCAGACCCCCTCGCAGACGGCCTCAAGACACCGGCTCAGCGGTGCGGGGCACACAGCGGAGTGCCAGCCTTTCGAGAGGCAGGCTGTGCTACTCTTGCGGCGGGCAGGGTCACATGGCTCGTGACTGCCCGAATCGCCGACCAGAGGAGCAGCAGACGGTGGAGGGGCCACCCAGGCAGAGGCAGAGGGTCGACCGTGGCGGTCCGCAGGGAGGAGGCGGACGAGGCAGAGGAGCTGGCCGAGCAGCGGGTGGTGGGCGGCGCTTCCAGGCTCTACCCCCACCACCGCCAGGAGGGCCACCTCGACCACAGGGAGCTGGAGGGCAGGGACAGGCCCAGCTCCAGGCAGTGGAGGCCTACGACCCCGACATGCCAGAGATGATTCGAGGTACGATCTGTGTCTATTCCACCCTTGCTGCAGTACTTATAGACACAGGAGCGAGTCACTCTTTCATAGCCTCTGCCCTTGTTCGGAGCTCGGAGATTCCGACTGAGCCGTTGGCTCGATCCTTACGGCTAGAGACTCCTACGGGAGCAGACTCGACGATTACGCACTGGTGCCGGCAGTGTGAGCTTACTCTAGGAGGCGAGAGCTTCGGCTGGGATCTCCTTGTAGCGGCGTCGAGGCCTTACGACGTCATCTTGGGCATGGATTGGCTATCCACGGTTCATGCCCAGATCGACTGTTTTAGGCGCAAGGTGCGATGTGTTCGTACCGACGGGAGCAGGTTTACCTTCACCGGCGAGAAGGGAACCTTTGCAGCACAGGATGGACTTCCGCGGAGGAGAGTGCAGCCCATCTCTCATCAGTTGGCTAGCCTCATCCTAGGAGCAGTGGATGTGCGGAGTCCGGCTTTTCCTGCAGTGGTGGACCAGTACGTGGACGTCTTTCCCGACGACGTTCCAGGGCTACCTCCTCGTAGAGAGGTAGACTTTTACATCGACTTGTACCCCGGGACAGCCCCGATATCTACTCCAGCATATCGGATGGCCCCCGCCGAGCTTCGAGAGCTGCGGGTACAGTTGGAGGACTTGCAGAGCAAGGGGTTTATCCGACCCAGTGTTTCACCCTGGGCTTCCCCGATTTTGTTCGCCAAGAAGGCGGACGGGAGCTTGCGACTATGTGTCGACTATCGTCGCCTGAACCAGGTGACAGTGAGGAACAAGTATCCGCTGCCACGGATTGATGACCTCTTCGATCAGCTCAAGGGAGCGCGGTGGTTCTCGAAGATAGACCTCCGGTCAGGCTATCATCAGCTCAGAGTTCGAGACGAGGACGTACAGAAGACGGCCTTCAGGTGTCGGTATGGCCATTATGAGTTCTTGGTTATGCCATTCGGCGTAACCAATGCTCCAGCAGTGTTCATGAGCCTCATGAACAGGATCTTCCAGCCATACCTCGACCGATTTGTCGTTGTCTTCATTGACGACATTTTGGTATACTCGACGACTGAGGAGGAGCATGCATACCACCTGCGAGTTGTGCTAGACACACTCCGAGAGCACCAGCTTTATGGCAAGCTCTCAAAATGCCAGTTCTGGTTACGTGAGGTCCATTTCTTGGGGCACGTCATTTCTGAGGTGGGAGTTGCAGTGGATCCCGCGAAGATCGAGGCAGTGCTAGCTTGGGAGCCACCCAGGAGCGTGACAGAGGTGCGGAGCTTCTTGGGCCTAGCGGGATATTATCGGAGATTCGTGCCAGACTTCTCCAGAGTTGCAGCACCACTCTCAGCCTTGACGAAGAAGGGGAAACCCTTTGTGTGGTCAGACAGATGTCAGCAGAGCTTCCAGGAGCTGAGACAGAGATTGACCAGCGCACCTATCTTGAGGTTGCCTGAGGAGGGAGTTGGGTACGTAGTTTACTGCGATGCATCATGGACTGGACTCGGGTGCGTCCTGATGCAGGAGCGGGCCGTGATCGCCTACGGATCACGTCAGTTGAGGCCGCATGAGCAGAACTACGCCACTCATGACCTGGAGTTAGCAGCAGTGGTCTTCGCTCTGAAGACTTGGCGGCACTATCTGATGGGCGAGCGCTTCACTGTCTTTTCTGACCACCAGAGTCTCAGGTATATCTTCTTTCAGAAGGACCTGAACCTGAGACAGCGGAGATGGCTTGAGTTCCTCCAGGACTATGACTTTGAGATAGTCTATACTCCTGGAAAGGGGAACGTGGTGGCCGATGCCCTCAGCAGGAGGACGGGCATTCAGCTACTTGAGGAGGCGACGGAGCAGCTAGCCTCCTTGCAGATATCCTTCGTGGATAGAGACGGAGCAGCCTTTCTTCAGTCTCTCACAGTCTCTCCTCCACTTCTACAGCGGGTTAGAGAGGCTCAGCGTGGGGACGCTGACTGTGAGACCCGGCGTGCACTGATATCCTCAGGTCAGGCGCCTGATGGTTTCTCCCTTGGAGCAGAGCACGACATCCTTTTCAGAGGGCTTACCTTCGTACCAGTTGCTTTACGAGATGAGGTGCTGAGAGAGTTTCACACTTCTCCCTTGGCGGTATATCCCGGAGTGGCGAAGATGTACCAGGATCTCAGACGACAGCACTGGTGGCCGGGCATGAAGAAAGCTGTGGCAGAGTTCGTTTCACGATGCCTCACCTGCCAGCAGGTGAAGGCAGAGCACCAGGTACCAGCAGGCTTGGTACAGCCCTTGGAGGTCCCGGAGTGGAAGTGGGACGGCATATCTATGGACTTCGTGACTGGACTTCCACGTACTTCCAGAGGTCACGACTCCATTTGGGTGATTGTCGACCGACTCACCAAGTCGGCACACTTCTTACCCATCAGAGAGCAGGGCTCAGTGGAGAGCTTGGGACGTCTTTACGTCCAGGAGATCGTACGGCTTCACGGTGTGCCATCATCTATCGTCTCCAATCGAGATGCTCGTTTCACTTCCCGGCTCTGGAAGGGGTTGCAGGAGGCGTTCGGGACGCGGCTCCATCTGAGCACAGCCTTCCACCCTCAGACGGATGGACAGACGGAGAGGACCATACAGACACTCGAGGACATGCTCCGTGCATGTGTTCTCGACTTTGGTCGCAGCTGGGAGGACCACCTACCCTTGGTGGAGTTCGCGTACAACAACAGCTACCACTCCACCATCGGGATGGCACCATACGAGGCGTTGTACGGCAGACCCTGCAGATCACCGTTGTGCTGGACAGACCCTGGGGAGTCAGCACTCGTGGGACCAGAGATGGTCCGAGCCGCGACAGAGAGGGTCCAGATCATCCAGGAGAGGATGAGGACAGCTCAGAGCCGGCAGAAGTCATATGCTGACAGGAGGCGGAGGCCACTAGAGTTCGAGGATGGCGACCACGTCTTTTTTCGTGTCTCACCTCGACGTGGTTTACGGAGATTTGGCCGAGGCGGCAAGTTGTCTCCACGCTTCATCGGGCCTTTCCAGGTCCTCAGCAGGATAGGAGAGGTGGCTTATCGCCTGGCTCTACCACCTCAGTTGCACCGGGTGCACGACGTCTTCCACGTGTCTCAGCTGAGGAGATACGTGCACGACCCGACGCACATCATCGACTTTGGGGAGCTGGACGTGGACGATGGGGCGACTTTTGCGGAGGTTCCAGTGGAGATCGAGGATCGACAGGAGCGGGTCCTACGTGGGCGGTCGATTCCTCTTGTGCGCGTCAGATGGAAGCACGGGAACCTCTAGGAGAGCACTTGGGAGCGGGAGGCTCAGATGCGTGCTCAGTACCCCCATTTGTTCCCCTAGTTTTTGATGTATCTTTACGGGGACGTAAAGCCCTGAGGTGGGAGTAATGTAAAGACCCGCAAATTTCAAGGAAATTTTTTTCTAAATTTTCTTTGGAATTTTACAAGAGCGCAGCTTCAGACGGCACCTGATTCCGAGGCCCGGTGTGCCCGGAATCAATTTCCGAAGTTTGGCTCGGGTACGTTCAGTGAACGGACGAGCGGGTTTTTCTATCTTTTGAACCGGTGCCCGGAATCGAATTCTGAGGGCACCGATGAAATCGCAGCGCCAGTATTTGCTTAGAAACGCCTCTTCCGGAGTTGCGTTTGCTCAGACGTGGTTTTTAAATTTTACGGCTTTAAGTCAGAAATAAAATAAAGTTTGTGCGACAACTTTATTTTATTTCACTTAAGCTGCTTTGAAGCCACTTGAAGTCACTTAAAGACGGCTTGAACTGAGTTGAACTGGATAGGATGCTATCCAGAAATATCCTACCCCTTGGTAGGATATTTGTGCGGTGGGGCCCGCACGAGCCCCGCCGTTTCTTTCGCTAAGTAACGCACCCGCGAAAACCCGTCAAAGTAACTGAAAAGTCAACCGACGCGTTTTCTTTAATTCTTAACAGACCATTTAATTGGGCTGTTTCTTTCGTGAATTAAATGGGCTGTTTTATTCGTTGAATTAATTCAACGAATTAATTGGGTCGTTACTTACGCGTTTTGCGTTTGTTGGCAAAATAATAAAATAGACAAACTTGTCTATTTTGGAGGATTGCTATTCCTCTGAGCCTCCACCCTCTCCGCGAAGAACGCGAAGAACGCGAAGAACGCGAAGAACGCCGAAACCGGAATTCGACGACGCACGATCCGCGACGTCGACAACTTTTCCGCGACCTTCTTCTTCTTCTTCTTCTTCGGTGCCTCTTCTTCCGCGGCGAACGTGCGATCGGCAACAAAGGTGAGAATCGAATCTTTTATTTCTCTTTTTTTTTAAATTTCAATAACAACGGATTTAATTAATTAAATCCGTTTGTTCTTGATCCGGAGATTGGCGACGCGACGCCGGATACCGCGACGACGCGACGATCTCCTTCCTCCGCGACGAGCGATTCCGCGACGACCCCTCGTCCGACGACGACGACAAGGTAAGGGTTGATTGGATTATTTTATTTCTTTTCCCGTGTTTATTCTTTTCAATTAAAGAACCCGATCGGAACAATTTTAATCTATTTAAAAATTGTTGATTTGGTTAATCCTTTTCCCTCCCGGTGACGTTTATGGCTAACGCGGAGGGTGCGGGTCTAACGAACAAGACCCGGCAACCCTCCGCCGATCTATTTTGTTGTGCGGATATGGCGGACGACGACGAACCGCGCGGCAGGGGCGATCCGTTGATCCCGCAGTGAAGGTCGGCATCCGGGAGGGGCAACGGCGCAGACGGGAGGCAAATCGGGCCACCGGAGCATCTCCGGCGGCCCGCGGAAGGCGGCGGCGCCCGGCGCGCCGCCGTGGAGGAAGCCCGCCACGGCTGAAGCCGCGGCGGCAGCGGCGGCCGGTTCCGCGGCCGCGCGGAACCGGGAACGGACGCGGCGGCCCGGCCGCGTCCGCGTGACAGGCGGCCCCCCGCGGGGCCGCGGTTCCCTCAAGCCGCGGGTTCAACCCGCGGCGGCGGCGGCTCCCTCGGCCGCTCGGCCGAGGCCGAGCCGGACGGTCCGGTCGGCCGGGCCGCGCCCAGGCCGGACCGGACCCGGCCGAGCCGGTTCGGGCCGGGTCACCCCGGGCCCAGAACCCCCGTTTCGGGCCCTCTTCGGTCTTTCGCCCATATCTTGGGCCTGGGACCTCCGATTGACGAACCGTCAGCGGCTACGCGATCCTTGGATCGAGACGGTCATTTAGGTATATTATACTCAAGGTTTCGGAAGACTTTGGGTTCGGCCGGGTTGGTTCGTACACGAAGCCAACCGGGCCCTCGGAGCGGAAACGCTCATAACTTGAGCTACGGACGTCCGATCGACGTACCGTCAGCTGTGGTAGTTTCCTCTAAGTGAGACGGAACTTTTGGCATACTCCGCCCGAGGATCGGATACAGGCAGAGTACGGTCGGGTTGGTTTTGCCCTAAAAACCAACCGGGCCCCTGGGACGAAAATGCCAATAACTCTCAGACCGGGCGTCCGATTGACGCCTCGTCTGTCGCGTTGAGATCCTGTTGTCGATACGGAACTTTTGGATACATCAACTTCGGACTACGTGTCAGTTGATGTATCAGCCTCTCGGCTCGTGGAGCGGACCCTCCTAAACGAGCTCGCTTTGTGCGGGAATTCTAGCGCTGGCTGTGACCTCGACGACAGAGCAGAGATCCTCCGTGGACTGCGACGACGGCAGAGCAGAGATCCTCCGTGGACTGCGACGACGGCAGAGCAGAGATCCTCCGTGGACTGCGACGACGGCAGAGCAGAGATCCTTCGTGGACTGCGGCGACGACTGTGCAGAGATCCTCAGTGGACTGCGTCGACTACTGCACTCAGCGATCCTACGCGGATCAGTGCCCGATCCTGTGTGGGTCCTACTACCGGTTCTGTGTGAGCCACTGCCTACCGGTTCTGTGTGAGCCACTGCCTACAGGTTCTGTGTGAGCCCGATCCTGTGTGGGTCTTCTGCGGGGGTTAGTACCTATCGATCCTTCGTGGGTCCGACGACTTAGACGGATCAGTGATCGTCTTTGACGTCATCTGAAAAAGTATACCTGGTTGAGCTGAATCGTATGTTACTCTCCTTTGTGGATTGTGTTGAACTATCCTATGTGGATTTTACTGTTACTCTCCTTGTGGATTTGAGTCTTGATTTCCTTTGTGGATTGAGTTGTTCTTGAGCTCGTGAGCAGAGCTAGAATTGGGGACTTAGGTATATGTATGGGCATATACCTAAGTCGAGTCAGATGTTACTTCGTGATTGCATCTTTCTTTTGTGCTATATCCTTTGTGAATTTCGGGAGACCTTCGGGGGTCTCGGGGTCCTTACTGAGTAGCTTGTACTCACCCCTGCACGGGCTATGCCCGCACCTTGTTGTGTTGGTTGCAGACGACGGACAGCGCTGATCACGGTTGGGGCGTGGAGCAGGACGGTACCTGGAGGTGGACCACTGGGCGGGACGTGCTCGGGGCGGACGTGGGACCCGAGGAGCCTGGAGGCTATCTGTACCCACCCTTCAGGTGGGATTGCCAGTGGACGACACGAGGCCGCCGTCTTTTCTTCAGTTGCTGTACTTTACTTTTCAGTTGTACTTTACAGTTGGGCTTGTATTTCCGGCCCCTTTTCTTTTCTGCACTTTACTTTCCGCT
Organism: Viscum album; assembly: GCA_963277665.1. Lineage (NCBI taxonomy): Eukaryota > Viridiplantae > Streptophyta > Magnoliopsida > Santalales > Viscaceae > Viscum > Viscum album. Next base: position 1,748,912,165 of record OY728155.1, on the reverse strand, counting down.
TGCTGACTCTGTGTGGTTGTTACTTATAAAGGCAATGCCTTCCCTGTTTACTGGGATTTTACGCCTTGGTGCTAGTCGCCAGCCCCTGGCCTATGGAAGGCGGGCTTGGGGTAGTCACGGCACGGGCCCCGAGGACGGGTCGTGACATGGCAAGTGAAAATTTTGAGGGTGAAATTTCTTAAGGGTTGAATATTGTAATGATCTAAAATGTTATAAATAAAATTTACCCTTGGGTTTAAATTAAAAGTCTTATTATATAATATGGTTATATAAAACACATGAACTTATTTGGTCTTATTGTATTATATTTAAAATACCATTAATATTAATTACCATCAATAATATATTCTTTGAACATTGATCACATCATTAGTTTGAATATATGGTTTTAAAAAACCTAATTGACATAGAAAAAGGAAGTGATGGACTTAACAAGTTGAATAATACCCTTTAAAGCCCATTTATCAGATCTTTTGAGGGAGATAATATATATGGGATTTCCCTTGACAAAGACCAAGATTATTTCCATCAATTTAAGCATGAGTGAATCCATTTATGGGATAAGTTTAAGCTCATAAAGATCACAACCCAAACCATGTACAAAAGACCGCCCCATGAGAGTCTCACCATAACCTTAGGGAGTTTTCTAGTGTATTAAAGGGATATGTATTTTGAAACTATATATATGATTATGTACATTATTTTTTATATAATATTTAATATATTTTTTTCATACTATTGTTACTTTATAAATTATTTTCATTTTGACACAATAAAACATAAATAGTATTTTTGGTTAATATTCAAATTAAATTAAGGAATTTATTTTCATTAATTAATGGATTTTTAAAATAAATAGTATTTTAATAAAATATTATTATTAAAACATTTCTATCAAATATAAATGATCATATAATTTTTATGAAGTCAAATGTAATTTTTATAAGGGTTCAAAAATTGTTATTTCCAAAAAACCCACCACTTCTCAATAAATGTTGATTATTATTTTAAAAGAAAAAATAAAATATTGAGAAAAATATTTTGATAAAATGAATGTTATTTTAGAAATTATAATGTAAAAATTATCTATTGGTGGGTTTTTCCTAATTTTCTAAGACAATGGAATTGTTGGGTAAAAATTAAATACTGTATAAATATACAATGTGTATTATGACATCATGATGACCCAAAAGTGATGTAATAAATACTATAAAGGGTATCAATGAACAAATACATGTTTTAAATGTAAAATATTATGATTTTATGTTTATGTGATTAATTTTATGCATCCTTTATGAATCCTCCAAAACCATTAATATATTTTAAGGTTTTAAAATCATTTATTTAAGAGTATGACTCACTACCACATAACTGAGGGTATTGTTTTATTAATTTCAGAACTTTAACTTATAAAATAATTAAAAAAACTCCCATTTTATAGAAACTATGGGAAAAACCATTGTAAGGTTTGTGGTTTTGTACATTACTTCTATGGAGTCCATAACCTAAGTTTGAGAAATAATAAAGAAATCCCAACTCATTTCCTATATAAACCCTCCAAATACCCAATTTCTCTTCACTAAAAATACTTGGATCACATAATTAATCTTCCATAACCTCTCTAGGGTAATAAAATGGCATGAAAAATCTCTCAATAATCTTCTCCTAGGCATTTGGAGTTATACTATCAAGTAAGGGATTTTTTCTCTTCTCATTTCCATTCAAGAACCTCTTTTATGTTATGCATATTAGTTTCAATTTTTGGTTATTTGGTTATGTTTTACTACAATACCATAATTTGAACTTGATTTCTAAATTATGAGATACCCCTTTCACTCTCATTGATCCCTCCCATGAACCTTTATGTACACCAGTTTCCATGTTGAAATTTAGTAAGGGATCCTCACCTTCTATTCTTTATTAAAGTTTCTTTATTATCTTATGCCTTAAATTTAAAATACCTAATATTGAGAAATGTATTTAATTGTACCTATTTTAAAAATTTGATAGAACCCTTTCCCTCTCATAAATCCATTTTATTAATTTTTAAGTGATACTATTATGCTGCCGAAATTTCACCATGATTTTACCTGAAAAAACAATTGTGTAGTGAATACCATACACATTTCATATCAATGGTGTTCACATTTATAAACTTATAGTCCTTTTAATTATGAGTTACATATATTTATTTACACTCCTTGATCGTGGAATAAAATATTACAATGAATGAATCCATGTTTTATGATCTATGTGGCACACTTAAGAATGGGAATGAAATGAAAGTGATGGGTGCACCCAAAATTATATAGAACTCCATTTCATTGGGTAATTTTTAGTCTCACGATACGTCATGTTGAGAAAAAGAGTGAACTTGATTCATTTATAAAACTTTTTCCATCAATATGTCTTGGTAGTTATCCTTTTCCAATGTCTATGATGCAATATTTTATGTTGTTTCCACATTTCCCACTATGAATTTATATTATCATGCTATATCATTACTTATTTATTTTGTGATTATCACCCCTTTATTCCCCCTTAATATTCATATTGGATAAAATATATTACTCTCTTCATTTTATTCCATGTTTATTCCCTTACTGGGATTTATAGATCACCCCTTCCTTATAAATTTCCTCAGGTTGTCCCATGTTGTTTAAAGCACAATCATGTTAAGGAAGTTTTCAATAATGATGATGTTTTTCCTATTTTAAGTTGTTATGTAATTTTCATAATTATAAAATAAACTATAATTATTGATCTTCCTGGTTTTATTAAGTGTAATCTTATGCAATAAATCATGTATTAATGTGTAATAAAGAAAAGGGTTGTTATAATGTAAGATAACTTTAATCATTCAATTAGACCGTATCATCCATATCCATAACCCTCATAGGGTATAGTAAATATAAAAAGTATAGGTGAATAAATATAGGTTAAACTATCAAAACCCAATGTATAAGAATTTTAGCACAACTGGGTGCAAGCCCTATATATAATCATTACAAGATAATTGAGTGCAAGACCTATATATAAGAATTTCATCATAATGAGGTGATAGACCTATATATAATCATTTCATTATAACCAAGCTCAAAACATATATATTATAATTCATACATATCTAGGTTAAATACCTATGTATAATCTTTTTAGCATAACCACACATGAAGCACAACAAACAGGTCATCAATGCCATAAAGGTAATTTCCCTTGATTACCATCTATCTATCCCTTTATAATACAAAATGTTACTATCTCAATTATCAAAATAATTATATTAAATCTCATTCATTTATCATTTCAATTACAAGGTTATTAGAATGCCGGGATAGTAAAAAATCATCAAATAAACATGCCAATCCGATTAGACATTATATACCCAATTTAGTCTTGGTGATTATATTTTAAGAAATCACTCTAAATATAATGTTATCCTAATTAATATTTTTAAGCTAATAATTAATAAAGTACCCACAATAACTCAGGGATCTATGTCCCATATGACCAAGTCTCAAGTAGACCATTGGCGAAACACCTATTAAGTGGACATAAGTCATATCTCTGTGCCAATAGACATGACGAGATCCAATGGAATGTCTAAGAATAAGTGTACCATTAAATAAGGTATTATTCAATTATTCAGGTAATGTGAATGAAATTATGGAATTATTTCCTATATTTAACATACTATTGATATTTTAAATAAACAATGGGGATATGTTTTCAACCACCCACCTCAAAAATAAAGAAGACACGAACAAACTCCCATTGTCAAAGATAGATTTTGGTTCCTTCTCCATACCCTTCATTGATTACATGGAATTATATGAAAAAGGGTTCCCCAAGATGAAAAGAATGAATGAGAATGATAAGAAAAACCTAAAGTATTTCCTCTAAGCTCAAGTTTAAGAACACCAGTATTGGATGTATTAAGTCACCATGGATTGATCTATAGAAGGAGCGTGTTAAATCCGATGAAAAGGAGGCCCATTCAAAAATCTCTCTTAGAAGCCTAGTGGTAGAGAGGATAATATTGGATTAATATGAGTTAGGATGGTCCAATGGGTCTTTATAGAAAACTTTACAAAAAATAATACCATGGTGTAGCCCCATGAACTGTTCCTTATAAATGGCAGACAAATGGGAAACAACAATATAGTGAAAAGGACCATGCCACAACCTCCCTGGTTAAAATTCTTCCGAGAGCATGGAGGCCTCCACATATAAGATCATATAAACTTGGGGGATAATATATGATGTATCTTAAAACAATATTCTATATCACCCATAATACTCAATTTATAGTTAAGCCACAACTAGGATCCACACCATTGGGGTATTAGAATTCGAAAAAAGCCAATTTCTTCTCTGAGGACCTTGCATCACAACCACCCTTCCACATTGTAGAACCCAAATGGACTAAAATGTTGCCTTATTACATGTGAAATATATTCAATTTTTTTTATTATGTTGTATTTTTCTCCTCCTAGGGCCCTACACTATAGTCAGGAGCTCCACACCATATCCATCAATCTAACGGTGCATCCCTGAGATCCACAACACAAAATCTTCTATAATGAAATTCATATCAACTACCATAATTATTCCTCCCAGAGAAACCAAGTTTCAACCAAAAAAGAAAAGAAATTGATTCAAAAAGATTTTATAAAAACATTAAATAGGAACATACTTGAAAAACGACTGGTTCTAACATCCTCCCCACTATTTAACAACTCATCACCGAGATGATCATGCACTATTGTGGGTTGTCAGAAAACAAGTTTTTGCATTGTTTCCACATATCAAAATCCATATCCTAGTTCTCCTCCTATAGATTCCCATACTACCACTTCACTCACTCAAGAGGTATGGTTTTCCCACATATATTCTTATCACTATGGTCCATGATACTAAATGGATTCTCTTAAAATGATTCATCAACATATATCTCATCATCATCAATTTATATCATGTTAGAAGTTTAATGATGACATATTCAAAGATGAAACATGCGAAACACATCTTTCTTTTCACTATACAGGTCACTAACCACTTTATGATCAACTAGAAAAATTGATACGTCTCTTTCATCAGACTAGTTCAACAAGAGTAAACTCACATGCTTCCAATAAACAAAGAGGTGAACAACATGGCCTTCTATACAAGGTTTCAAAAGGATCAATTTGGATCTATGAATAAAATATTTTATTATAGTAGAACTATATGAGTTAAAAATGAAGCTCCAAAGAACCATAAAAATCCAAAACATAGGCTCGTAGAATATCTTCCAAAATATGAATTGTCTATTCAGATTGGCCATCAGAATAAGGATTGTAGCCCATACTCAGAAGAACCTGTGATCCCAAATCGTTTTGAATAAATTTCCAAAAACAATATATAAAATGAGAATATCAATACGACATGATAACCCTTGGAACACCAAGAAAATGAACTATATATCAGATGTAAATACTTTATAGATCATCGATGCTGAATGTTTCCCTAATAAGAAATTAGTGGGCTACCTTTGTCATTAGATTAACAATCACCCATACTTCATCATTCTTTCAGGGTGTCCTGTTTAATACTATTATGAAATCTATAGTGGAATCATACCATTTCCTATTCATAATGGTTAGAGGATAAAACAACCCTGTAGGACTCTTATGCTCAACATTAACCTATTGATAAGTGAAACATTTTTTCATAAAGCCTGATATATCCTTTTTTATCCATGGCCATATGTTTTTCCTACATATGTCATGATACAAAACTATAAGTCTTGCATGATACAACCATTTAAAATCATGAAAATATCTCATCATCTCCTCATGAAAACCTATATAAACCCATACTCAACCTCAGAAAAGAAGAATGTAAACACTGCTAAGAGACCATCCTAAGGGTGTCTCCCACCATATAAGATATCCCTCAGAGATAATCCCTCCAGATCTAATAACAGAATTTTCTTGATCCAATCCAAAATTATAGGTAACACATATAATAAAGTTAGAGATAATCATCCCAGGGAATCCTAGACATCACGATTCATGTATGAAAAGAGATCCATTATCTTTTAATCATTACAAGTCTCTCATATAGCTTCTATCAGTGTCATCTGACTGAAGGAATCAACAATGAAGTTTCACTTTCTTGGTGTGTAGTCCAACTCAAAGTTGAAAGAATATAGATACTCAACCCATATACTTCGCTAAAGGTTTAGGTCACACTGATAAAAGATATACTTAGGGATATTAAGGCTTTATGATATCAGTGGAGTCCTCTTGTTACATTGGTATCAAAGGAGGAACCTAACTTGAAGTGTGGTGAGAATACCTAGGTTGAGAGATAGGGTTCAGAATGAGGATTTTGTTCTTTAAAGGGAGGGGGTGAATATAATAACCCAAAATTTTAAAGGGTTAATAAGGTTAAGTATTACTAAACATCTTAATAAGTTGAAAATTTATTTTCGAAAGCGTACATGATTAGAACTTCAAAGTTAATAATGATTTTCTTGGATTTTTGAATAGTATGTGTGACCTATTGGAATGTTTCCAAAGGAATGTCTATGTGAGGAAAAATCAAACTGAAATAACATGTGTTGTCCTGTGGGGATAGTGATCAATTTGTTTACCCATGTGGGAAAGTGAGTGGGACCTAGGTAGGGGGCCATGTGTCTACGGGAAAATTAGTGGTTCCTATTGGGATAGGACCTGATGAACATGTTAAGAAGGGGTGTCTGTGCTATCAATGGGACCTAATTTTTACAAGTTGTTTGATAAAAATTCTTAAACAATTATCAAATTGGACACTACTATAATGAATAATTTTAGTGAATTCTATGGACCTGGGAACTTATATAGTTGGAACACTCACATGGGTTTGGATCATCTAGTCTGTAACTTTGAATTTAAGTCTGAACAACTACCTTATAGTAAAAAATTATGATTCATGCATCATCACATATTTCTTGATGAATCTTATAGATTTCAGTTTAATAAGTCAAAATTATGTGGGTCTATTGATCGTATACCACCATTGAAGTTATAGAAAGGTTATGAAATACTAAAAAAACTAGTAAATGATGAAAGAGAATTTAAGAAGGTGAATAATTTGAATAGTTGTGGGAAATGAGTTTTAAGTGAAACATAAGTTTAAATCAGAACAAGAAAATGGAAGAAAAGTATATTATTCGGACTTCTATATTGGGAATTTAATTTTTTGTGTCATAATATTGATATTAGGAATATTGAGAAGAATTTTTGTTATTTTTTTCACATTTATTAATGATCATGGAAAATTGAAGGACCATCTCAATGGTCAGAAGGACTTATAAACAATGAATATAAAGTATGATCTATGTCTATATGATAATGGAAAGTATACTCCAACAATTTTTTCAATGAAAAATAGTGATAAAGTTACATTCCCTTTAATTTTAAAACATGCGAAAGTATCTGATGGGTACTGAAGTAAGATCTCAATGGGTGTTGACTTAAAGCATCATAGGTTACATGGATTGAAAAGTCATGATTCACATATTCTATTATAATAGTTAATACCATTATAATTTCAAACATTCTTACCAGAAAAGGTTAATGTAGTTTTACTCAAAATTTTCACCTTCTTCATATTACTATGTGAGAAAACTATACAACCAGCTTATCTTGACAAGTTTCTAGATAGATTTTTACAAAAAAATTTTACAATGTATATGATCTTTCCTCAATGATTTTATAATATCATGATTATTTTAATTATACATTTGGTCAAGGAAACTTTATTAAGAGGACCTGGAAATTATCAATTGATATATCCAATTGAGAGGAAAATTATTTTTTATAATTTTCATCTTAAGTGAACCATTATTGAAACTTAATTAAATATGTAACTATGTTTTATTAATTTTATTTCAAAAATTCATTACCCATTTGAAATCATACGTGAAAAAAAAATCTCAACCTAAAGGCTCTATTTTTGAAGGATATTTAGTAGTGGAGTGTCTCAAATTTTGTTATAGATACTTGAATGATATTGATATAAGATTCAATCAAGTTGTACATGCTGACAAAAAATTGAATCAATATTAACTACAGAGAAAATCAATAATATTTCATATTTTTGGACAATAAATTGTGAGGATATCAAATATTACACTAACAAAAATATAATTATTATAATATCAAAGATATGCACTACTGAATAATGAAATTTCAGGTTAATTTATTAAATTTCTTCAGATACAAACAAAGAAATACATTAGAAGTTGAACATGAAATGAGAAAGATGTAATTTTTTTAATACTAAGACTTTAGAATGGTCTGAACTTTGTGAAAGTTTATAAATAATGCGATCAATATGTAAATACCCGTAAATTCCAAGGAATTTTTTTTCTTAATTTTCTTTGGAATTTTACAAGAACGTAGTTTCTGACAGCGCCTGATTCCAAGGCCCGGTGTGCCCGGAATCAATTTCCGAAGTTTGGCTCAGGTACATTCAGTGAACGAAAGAGCGGGTTTTTCTAACTTTTGAACCGGTGCTTGGAATCGAATTCTGAGGGCACCGATGGAATAGCAGCGCCAGTTTTTGCTTAGACACGCCTCTTCCGGAGTTGCGTTTGCTCGGGTGTGGTTTTTAATTTTCGGGATTAAATATTAGAATTAAAATAATTGTACGACAAACATTATTTTATTTCACTTAACCTACTTGGAAGACACTTGAAGCCACTTAAAGCAGGTTAAGATGAGTTGTTGCGGATAGGGTGCTATCCAAAAATATCCTACCCTCTTGGTAGGATATTTATGAGGTGGGACCCGCACGAGCCCCACCATTTCTTTTCTGCTAAGTAACGCACCCGCGAAAACCCGTCATTATGAAAGTCAACTGATGCGTTTTCTTAATTTCTTAACGCACCAATTAATTGGGCGGTTTTCTTCGTTGAATTAATTGGGCGGTTTTCTTCGTTGAATTAATTGGGCGGTTTATTTCGTTGGATTAATTATACGAATTAATGGGTCGTTTATTATCTCTTTTTCGTTTCTTAACCGGTTTGAAACCCGTTGGCATAATAATAAAATAAGGACAACACACCTTCCTTTTGAAAGGTTATGTTAAACCTCTGAAGAATCTCTAAGTATCTTCCTCCTTCTTTGCGAAGAACGCGAAGAACGTGAAGAACGCGAAGAATGCTGGCCTCCGACAAAGAACGCCGAACCCGTGGAGATCAGCGACGCGACGCCATGTACTGTGACGCCGACGATTCTCCCTCTGCGACACTTCTTCCGCAACGATCCAATCCCGTGACAACCTTCGATCGACAACGACAAGATCGTCGACGCGATGCCCTTCCGCGACGCGACGCTCCACTTGTTCCATGACGGTCAATTCCGTGAAGAACGCACGTCCAAAGAGGTAGGGTTTTTAATTGAGAATAATAATACCCCCTTTTCCTCAGATGTTTCCTTTTGAAAATAAAGAACGCGGATCAACTCAATACTAAGTTAATCCGCGGGAAGTTTGGTTATGGGATGAGTATTCTGGATTGCGGAAAATCAGTAGGGATTTTATTTTGGAATACCTTTAAATTCCCGTGAATGTTTCTTTAAAATTAAAGAACCAATTTCATATGAACAATTTTAATTTATTAAAATTGTTGTTTCATGTGTTAAACAATTCTCCCGTTGATATTATCTAACACGGAGGGTGCGGGCCAAACGAACACGACCCAACAACCCTCCGCAGATTGTTTATTGATGCGTGGATCGACGGGCGATGACAAATGAGGACACAAGGTGATTTTGAGGCCTTCGCAGTGAAGGTTGGGTCCCGGGAGGACCATAGGCGAAGACGACAGGAGAAACGGACCACCGGAGCGCGTCCGGTGGTCCGCGGAAGGCGGCGGTGGCACGCCGCCGGAAAGGAGGCGGCCGGCGGTTCGCCGCTCTCCTCAATCAGCGGCGAAGGGCGGGGGAGCCGCGCACCCTACCCGTGGTATCCGCTCAGCCGCGCTGGACGAGCCGCGGCCGGCCGGTCGGGCCGGACCGAACCAGACCGCCCGGACCGGGCCGGGCCGGGCCCAGACCCCCGTTTTCAGACCACTTTAGGTCAAATGCCGGTAACATGAGCTATGGGCCTCCAAACGACTCGCCGTCAGCGGAAACATGATCCTTGGATCGAGACGGTCGTTTCGGTATATTACACTCAAGGTTTCGGAATACTTTGGGTTCGGCCGGGTTGGTTCATCCACGAAACCAACCGGGCCCTCGGAGCGGAAACACTCATATCTTGAGCTCCAGAAGTCCGATTGACGTGCCGTCGACTTTGATGGATTCCTCTAAGGGAGACGGATCTTTTGGAATACTTCACCCAAGTTTTGGATGCAGTTGGATAGTGTCCGGGTTGGATTCTACCCGAAATCCAACTGGGCCCCTGGAACGGAAAAGCTGATATCTTGCAGACAGGACATCCGTTTGACGAACCGTCAGTGGCGTTGGTGATCTCGTCGAGAAGAGGTACCTATGAGTATACCCTATGAGAGTTCGGGGTACAGTTTAGATACGGCCGGGTTGGTTTGCTCACGAAACTAACCGGGCCCTGGGGATGAAAAGGCTAGTAACTCACAGACCGGGCGTCCGATTGACGCGCCGTCTGTTGCGCTGAGACCCCTATGACGAGGCGGTCCTTTGAGATACTTTTTTGTGGGACTTTGTGATACTTGTAGTATCGACCTGTATCTCATGGAGCGGACCCTCCCGGAGACGAGCGTACGGAGTACAGAGACTGTGTAGCCAGCTGAGACCTGACGACTGCTTGACCGACTCGACTTGGAGTGAGTCGACTAGCTCAATGGATGGAGCGCCCGATATTTGGCGACAGACCCACGGCGGACGGAGCGCCCGGTAGTTGGCCGCAGACCCGTGGTACTCGACAGGAGGAGTACCTCTGTAGGCTATTAGGGGGAGTGCCTGGTATTTGGCGACAGACCCTCAGCGGACGGAGCGCCCGGTAGTTGGCCGCAAACCCGTTGTACTTGACAGGAGGAGTACCTCAGCAGTCTTCGGTTAGTGAGCAGTACCTCAGAGTCGTGACAGGACCACTGTACACTCCAGAGACGGGGCTCTTCAGCAGTTACGATTTCGATAATGAAAATCCTGGTTTGAGATGAGACTTTTGACCTTTGTGTTTACCACATGATTGAGATGGGTCACTTGACAACTTTGGTATATTTATGGGCATATACCTGGGTAGTGGTTATCCGTTGATTTCACAATCCTTGTGTTTCCTTATGATTGAGATGGGTTACTTGATAACTTAGGTATATGTATGGGAATATATCTAAGTAGAGGTTATCTGTTGAGATCTTATTCTGGTTATCCTTGTTGGTTTAGTGATACCTTGAGGGTCTCGGGGTCCTTACTGAGTATCGTTATACTCAACCCTGCACGGGCTATGCCCGCACCTCGTTGTGTTGGTTGCAGACGACGGGCAGTACTGACAGAGGCCGAGTGTTCGAGGACTGGTCGGTACCCAGAGGTGGAATACACGACGAGTCAGTACCCGGAGGTGGACTACACGATGAGTCAGTACCCGGAGGTGGACTACACGATGAGACGACACACAGAGGAGGTTGACGGATGAGAGCGTGGAGGAGGCTATCTGTACCTACCCTTCAGGTAGGATCCGTGGTAGATGACCAGGAGCTGCACTATCTGTACCTACCCTTCAGGTAGGATCCGAGGAGGACAACCCAAGAGCTGATTCCTTCTTCCAGCTGATTGTCTTTTTGCTGTTGTACCTTGTTCAGTTGTAGTTGTACTTTCTTTGGGGTTTATATTCTGGCCCATTTTACTTTTCAGCATTTCTTTTGTACTTAGTGTTTTGCTTCCTCTTGTACTCTGTGGTTCTTGTTTTCTTTTATAAAGGCAATGCCTTCCCAGTTATCGGGATTTACGCCTTTGGTGGTAGTCGCCATCCCCTGGCCTATGGATGGCGGGCTTGGGGTAGCAACGGCACGGGCCCCGAGGACGAGTTGTGACAAATTGGTATTAGAGCAGTTCGGTTCTACCGCAGAACTTATAACTCTGATGTTTCTTTCTATGAAGCAATAGTGTTAAGAGTACCGAGTGTGGTTTTTAGTTCAGGGAGTCCAGTGTTGGTGCGGGCGGCCGACGTATCTATACACCATGACCTTGACAACTAATTTCCGACTTCGTGCACAAAAACACTGATTGTGTGTGTGTTTCCAGAAGTTTTTAAATGTCATCTCAAACCAGGTCAGCTCACCAGGTATAAACGTTTGACCGTGTCACGTTGTTTCTTTCAGGACGCCTTTTCACGGACGACCAGCTAGAGCCCAGAGGGATGTGCGTGCGGACAGCCTGTCGAGCGACGGGGCTTCGGTACATGGCCCTCTTGCAGTTGAGGCACCAGCAGAGGCACCAGTGGTACTACCATACGTTGGGCCACCGATGCCACCAACCCCAGCAGTAGGCGATGCACGCTACATGAGTGCGCTGCACGAGTTCCAGCGCCAGAGGCCACCCAAGTTCCGGGGAGAGACGGACCCGCATGCAGCTGAGGATTGGCTGGAGGCTGTGGTGAGAGTCTTCAGGCTAGTGGGGACACTGACAGACTTCATGGTGATCTTTACTGCCAGCCTCCTTCAGGCAGCAGCAGGCAGGTGGTGGAGCCACTTGTTCCAGTTTTGCGATGGGATGACCTTCGCTTGGGAAGACTTCGAGACCTACCTTAGGGTGGAGTTTGTGCCAGTAGCTCTACACACAGAGCATGTACAAGAGCTTCTGCCTTTGCCGCAGGGTTTTCGATCAGTTTCCGAGTCATCTGTAGGAAGTAGACAGATGATGCAGAGGTCCAGGAGGACCAAACCAGCAGTTGGACGATCTCAGGTTTTAGGATCGGTGGTGCGGGGCACCCGGGGTGGGAATAGAGCTAGGCGTGCCAGAAGCAGGTTGTGTTACTCATGCGGCGGAAAGGGTCACCTGGCACGTGACTGTCCGAACCATCGTACGGTTGATCAGCAGGTGTTGGAGGAGCCACCGAGACAAAAGCAGTGGCTGGTGCTTGAGCAACAGCCGAGCAGTGGACAAGGCAGTAGAGCTCCGAGATCAGGTGGACATGAGAGGAACTAGTGGATATGTCCTTTGTACTTCTAGTTACATGTTGCTTTTGTATTCATGTCTTTGTACTATGAGCTGCAATAATAAAAAGACACTTATCTTTGTTTGCTTTCCTGTCCTTTTGTTTGGTTGATACTGAGTGGTCCCGGTTAAACTGTTGACTTGACCCTCACTTTCGAGATTTCTACTGGAGGAGACCCAGTGACCTCACACTGATGCCGACAGTGTGACTCGACCCTTGGAGGTGAGAGTGACAGTTGGATCTCTTGGTAATTACGTCGAGGCCTTACGACGTCATCCATGGCATGAATGCATCATTCATGTCATGATTGACTGTATTAGGCAACGAATGTGGTTCATCCAGGGGATGAGACCAAATTTCTCTTATCGGCAAAGAAGAAATCCTAGAAGCTCTTGTGATACTAAAGAAGGTCTGGGTCATCCAAGAGCGGATGAAGACTGCACAGTGCAGTAAGAAACAGGAAACTGGTGCCAGTCTTAGAGACTCGGGCGTGTTAAATGTTTCATGAAGTGGAAGCTTTAAGGATATATGAGTCTGCGAAGCAGCAGACGTGGAGGCAGAGATAGGAGAGCAGTACGAGGTGGTGTACATCTTAACATGCTACAACCACCCGCCTTAGTTATCCCCACCAGTCTCAGGGAGCTGGAGGGCGGTGGAAGAGTGCAACTGCGTGCGGTCAAGGATTGTGACCCAATGGCTCTAGAAATGATTCAAGGGACAGTCTGTGTCCACTACTAGCTACTGTAGTAATAGATGTCGATATGAATCTTTCCATGCTGTCACAAATCTTATTCCAGACCTAGAGTTTCCGGTAAGCCGTGGACTTGACCCTCACGTCTGGAGATACCTTGGGAGGAGACTCTATGATCACACATACACCGATGGTGTGGTCGTACCCTCGAGGCGAGAGTTTCGGTTGGAATCTCTTGGTGGTAACGTCGAGGCCTTACAATGTTAGTTTAAGTATGGAATGAGCAATAACTGTTCATACTCAAATTGACGGTTTTAGGCAAACGTCGGGATGGGTTTTCCTTGGTCGGCGAAAAGGAAACCCCAGGCAGCATGGGATAAACTCTTTCACAGGAGGGTGCGACTGATCACTCTTGAGTCAGTCAACCATACCCTCGTGACAGCAGTCTTTTGAGTTTCAGTTCTAACATAAAATGGAGACATCTGGAGTTCGAGGATGACGACCACGTCTTCTTACGGGTCCCACCTCGACGAGGTTTACAGAGATATGGCCAGGGAGGCAAGTTATCTCTAAGGTTCCACGGACCTTTCTAGGTCCTCAGCTGGGTAGGTGAGGTGGTTTACCGCTTGAACCATCCACCTCAGTTGCACCAGGTGCACGACGACTACCACGTATCTCAACTGAAGAGATACGTGCTCGACCCTTCGCATATCATCGACCATGAGGAGCGGGAAAATGGTGATGGGGTTACTTCCACGGAGGTTCTAGTGGGGATCAAGGATCGATAGGAGCGGATCCTACAGGGACGATCGATTCCTCTAGTGCACTTTCTTTGGCAGCACGAGAACCTCCAGGTGAGCACATGGAGCGGAAGGCTCAGATGCGTGCTCAGTACCGCATTTGTATCCCTAAGTTTGTGGTGAAGCTTTATGGGGACCTAAATCCATGTGGTGGGAGTAATGTAAAGACTCGTAAATTCTAAGGAATTTTTTTTCTTAATTTTATTTGGAATTTTACAAGAACGCAGTTTCTGACGGCGCCTGATTCCGAGGCCCGGTGTGCCCGGAATCATTTTCCGAAGTTTGGCTCGGGTACGTTCAGTGAACGAACGAGCGGGTTTTTCTAACTTTTGAACAGGTGCTCGGAATCGAATTCTGAGGGCACCGATGGAATCGCAGCGCCGGTTTTTTCTTAGAAACACCTCTTCCGGAGTTGCGTTTGCTCGGGTGTGGTTTTTAATTTTTGGGCTTAAAGATTAGAAATAAAATAATTGTACGACAAACATTATTTTATTTCACTTAAGCCGCTTGGAAGCTACTTGAAGCCACTTAAAGTAGGTTAAGCTGAGTTGTTGCGGATAGGGTGCTATCCAAAAATATCCTACCCTCTTGGTAGGATATTTGTGAGGTGGGACCCACCTGAGCCCCACTGTTTCTTTTCCGCTAAGTAACGCACCCGCAAAAACCCGTCATTATGAAAGTCAACTGACGCGTTTTCTTAATTTCTTAACGCACCAATTAATTGGGCAGTTTTCTTCGTTGAATTAATTGGGCGGTTTTCTTCGTTGAATTAATTGGGCGGTTTATTTCGTTGGATTAATTCTACGAATTAATGGGTCGTTTCTTATCTCTTTTTCGTTTCTTAACCGGTTTGAAACCCATTGGCGTAATAATAAAATAAGGCCAACACACCTTCCTTTTGAAAGGTTATGTTAAACCTCTGAAGAATCTCTAAGTATCTTCCTCCTTCTTCGCGAAGAATGTGAAGAATGTGAAGAACTCGAAGAACGCCGGCCTCCGACGAAGAACGCCGAACCCGTGGAGATCAGCGACGCGATGCCGTGTACCACGACGCCGACGATTCTCCCTCTGCGACGCTTCTTCCGCAATGATCCAATCCCGAGACAACCTTCAATCGACAACGACAAGATCGTCGATGCGATGCCCTTCCGTGACGCGAAGCTCCACTTGTTCCAAGACGATCAATTCCGTGAAGAACGCACGTCCGAAGAGGTAGGGTTTTTAATTGAGAATAATAATACCCCTTTTTCCTCGGATGTTTCCTTTTGAAAATAAAGAATGCGGATCAACTCAATACTAAGTTAATCCGCGATAAGTTTGGTTATGGGATGAGTATTCTTGATTGCGGAAAATCAGTAGGGATTTTATTTTGGAATACCTTTATATTCCCGTGAACGTTTCTTTAAAATTAAAGAACCAGTTTCATATGAACAATTTTAATTTATTAAAATTGTTGTTTCATGTGTTGAATAATTCTCCCGTTGATATTATCTAACACGGAGGGTGCGGTCCAAATGAACACGGCCCGACAACCCTCCGCAGATTGTTTATTGTTGCATGGATCAACGGGCGATGACAAACGAGGCCGCAAGGTGATTTTGAGGCCTCCGATGTGAAGGTCGGGTCCTAGGAGGACCATAGGTGAAGACGACAGGAGAAACGGACCACCGGAGCGCGTCTGGTGGTCCGCGGAAGGCGGCGGCGGCGCGCCACGCCGGCGCGGCGGCGCCGAAGACCCGCGCGGCGGCGCCGAAGACCGGCAGCGGTGGCGCCGAAGACCGGCAGTGGCGGCGCGCCGCCGGAAAGGAGGCGGATGGTGGTTCGCCGCCGGCCTCAATCAGCGGCGAAGGGCGGGGGAGCCGCGCGCCCCACCCGCAGTATCCGCTCGGCCGCGTTGGCCAAGCCGCGGCCGGCCGGTCGGGCTGGACCGAACCGGACTGCCCGGACCGGGCTGGGCCTAGTCGGGTCGGACCCGGGTCAGGTCGACCCGGTTCGGGCCGACCCAGGGGGGGTCGGGCCGGGTCGGCCCGGGCCCAGACCCCCGTTTTCAGACCACTTTCGGTCAAATGCCCGTAACTTGAGCTACGGGCCTCCAAACGACTCGCCATCAGTGGCAACACGATCCTTGGATCGAGATGGTCGTTTTAGTATATTACACTCAAGGTTTCAGAATACTTTGGGTTCGGCCGGGTTGGTTCATCCACGAAACCAACCGAGCCCTCGGAGTGGAAACACTCATATCTTGAGTTCCAGACGTCCGATTTACGTGCCATCAACTCTGATGGATTCCTCTAAGGGAGACGGATATTTTGGCATACGTCTCCTGAGTTTTGGATGCAGTTGGATAGTGTCTGGGTTGTATTGTACCCAAAATCCAACCGGGCCTCTGGAACGGAAAAGCTGATATCTTGCAGACATGACATCCGTTTGACGAACCGTCAGCGGCGTTGGTGATATCATCGAGAAGCGGTCCCTATGAGTATACCCTACGAGAGTTCGGGGTACAGTTGAGATACGGCAGAGTTGGTTTTCTCACGAAACCAACTGGGCCCTGGGGACGAAAAGACTAGTAACTCACAGACTGGGCGTCCGATTGACGCGCCGTCTGTTGCATTGAGACCCCTATGACGAGGCGGTCCTTTGAGATACTTTTTCATGGTACTTTGTTATACTTGGAGTATCGACCTGTAGCTCGTGGAGAGGACCCTCCCGAAGACGAGCGTACGGAGTACGGAGACCGTGTAGCCAACTGAGACCTGATGACTGCTTGACCGACTCGACTTGGAGTGAGTCGACTAGCCCAGTGGACGGAGCGCCCGATATTTGGTGACAGACCCACAGCGGACGGAGCGCCCGGTATTTGGCCGCAGACCCACGGTACTCGACAAGAGGAGTACCTCTGTAGGCTATTAGGGGGAGCACCCGGTATTTGGCGACAGACCCTCAGTGGACGGAGCGCCCGGTAGTTGGCCGCAAACCCGCAGTACTCGGCAGGAGGAGTACCTCAGCAGACTTCGGTTAGTGACCAGTACCTCAGAGTCGTGACAGTACCAGTGTACACTCCAGAGATGAGGCTCTTCAGCAGTTACGGTTTCGATAATGAAAATCCTGGTTTGAGCTGAGACTTTTGACCTTTGTGTTTACCACATGATTGAGATGGGTCACTTGATAACTTAGGTATATGTATGGGCATATACCTGGGTAGTGGTTATCCGTTGATTTCACAATCCTTGTGTTTCCTCATGATTGAGATGGGTTACTTGATAACTTAGGTATATGTATGGGAATATATCTAAGTAGAGGTTATCTGTTGAGATCTTCTTGTGGTTATCCTTGTTGGTTTAGTGAGACCTTGAGGGTATCGTGGTCCCTACTGAGTATATTTATACTCACCCCTGCACGGGCTATGCCCGCACCTCATTGTGTTGGTTGCAGACGACGAGCAGTGCTGACGGAGGCCGAGTGTTCGAGGACTGGTCGGTACCTAGAGGTGGACTACACGACGAGTCAGTACCCGGAGGTGGACTACACAACGAGTCAGTTCCTGGAGGTGGACTACACGACGAGACGACACACATAGGAGGTTGACGGACGAGAGTGTGGAGGAGGCTATCTGTACATACCCTTCAGGTAGGATCCGTGGTAGACGACCAGGAGCTGCACTATCTGTACCTACCCTTCAGGTAGGATCTGAGGAGGATGACCCAAGAGCTGCTTCCTTCTTCCTGCTGATTGTCTTTTTGCTGTTGTACCTTGTTCAGTTGTAGTTGTACTTTCTTTGGGGTTTGTATTCTTCCCATTTTACTTTTCATCATTTCTTTTGTACTTAGTGTTTTTCTTCTGCTTGTACTCTGTGGTGCTTGTTTTCTTTTATAAAGGCAATGCCTTCCCAGTTATCGGGATTTACGCCTTTGGTGCTAGTCGCCAGCCCCTGGCCTATGGATGGCGGGCTTGGGGTAGTCACGACACGGGCCCCGAGGATGGGTCGTGACAAAATATGGATATTATGTTGACATATATACTTTGAAAAATTAAAAATTTAAATTAATTTTGATAGATCATGAATACTAATACTTGGGCTGAGTTTTTAAAAGATTTGATGTTTTTGGATCAAGATCCTATAAAATAGACTAGAAATTTCAACACTTACAATGTAAATGGATTCAAATATCATACATTCTATCTAGAAGTGGGTTTAAATGCACATATTAGTTTTATATTTTTAGTTTTTGAATTGAGATACTAGGGAAAGTTGACTGATATTATCAAATTAAACTACCATATTAATTTTTCAATTGTTTTATTCTAATGAATGTGGGTTGATATTACCAGGGTATTAAAATAGATTCCTTGAAATTTTATTTTTTAAAATTATCTTTATTGATGGATGTTGGTGAATGTGAAGTATTAGATCCGTATATCTTCTCATCATATAAGAAAATGGTATATTATTTATAAGATTTTGTGGATTAAGGGTGGAGTGTAGCTGCTCACATAAATTAAAGAGAATTGTATGATATGGGTGATTAAGTGTAAAATTTGACCTATGACATTGGATCCCATAAATAGAACAATATCGACTTATTTTTCATCATGATATTGAAAATATTAGTCTTTCATGGGTGGATGAAGTAGAGGAAGTAATGATAGAGCTAAATAATGGTATGATTGAAGGTAAAAATTATTATATGTGCAGTCATCAATAAAATTATCAAAAACCTATATTATTTTTATTAATTTCTAGTAATATGGACCTATTATCATATTTTAATTCATTTTTATGCATGATTTGTTTAATTTTTAAAAAGTAATTTTTTATTTTTTTGGATGTACGATTATTCATTATCATACCTATGTGTATTATATTTGTGTGTATTGTGCATATGTTACAATATATAAATTTATTTTTCCATATGAATCTTGTGAAATATAAATTATAAAATTACTTTTAAATTTTTAAATGATATTAATACCAAGAAGAAGATATTTACTAACCGTAGTCGACTCTGAGTTGGCATTTCCCTAACCATACAGACATCATCAGTGTTACCTAATGATCCCTCAGGCTCCCACCCTATAACATCCAGGATCCCCTCTATCTTAGTATCTTAGAATCTTCCACACACTATGTCTCCCAACCTTCAACATATGAAACACCACCTATCTCCCCCACATCATCATCTGGCACACTACCTCCCAATTCAGTAGGTTCAAGATGTGACAACTCTACAATAGGGGAACATGTGGTCACTCCTATTTCTTAATGAGTATATTGGAAGGTGAAAAATATAGTTAAATATTTTAATTTGAATAAATTTATTTAACTTTTTTATGCTAATAAATTATTTTTTCATAAAATATTGAAACAATGTTACTATATAGAAAAATATTAACAGTTCATATGTGTGGAATATTAATATATTGAAGATAATTATCCCCTTTAATTATTATGAGGTCCATATAGATGATTCTATTAGAATATTTTTCCATATTCTAGTCTAGTTGGTGGATGATCTTGTTACCATTTTTATTATATGTACTGATTAGAGGCATATGAATCAATATTTTAATAATTAAGAATTTTATTCCAATAAAAAGGTAATTTTAATACATTATGTCTCAATTTAATGGCATTGTTTAATTAAATTCTAATAATTTTGAAATGTATATATTTATAGAGATGTTATTCCATTTTATATTTCCAAAATTATTTCATGAAAGTGGTTATTAAAAAATTTGGGTAAGATATAGAATTATTTTCAATAAATATTGTGGAACGAATCAATGAAACATCATTGAACACTCAATAGTGGTATGATAAGGCACCTGAATGGGTACCTATAGAGTAGTGGAAAGTGTTTGTTGATATCCATCACCATGAAAAGCACATAGAATTGAAGAATATGTTATTATATTAATCACATTATATATTTAAATCCATATGACAAGAATATTACATTCATACATTAATATTAAATTACATGTTATTTATTTTAGTGAGTTTCAATAAAAATTTATCAAGTTAAGAAAAAAAATCACCCCCGACACAATCAGGTCAATGATTTTTTCATGAAACAGATCCAATATGGTAATATTTTCATCAGTTCAAATATTTATGTGATAATATTATCTATTGCATCTATTAAATTATTGATTTTATCTCTGTTTAATATAGATAAACAATTTCGGGTACCATGTCTCTTGGATAGAAATTTTGTTGGATGTTTATATGAAATCAGACAGAATTTATGCGAATAATCCTACCAAAGATATTAGGGTATGAATTAATTTTTCATTAATATATCTTATTTTAAAATTTTACTTTTGTAAATATTTATTAATTTAAAATTTAATGAAATTTTTTTATAGGTAAAAATAAAAAACAGTGGGATTATAATCCTATCAAGTCCTTCTCGGTCTCTTAGGAGGATCTAGTTTGTCAAGTCCTTTGAAAGAATAATCTTGGTTGTGTGAGTGTGGGGGTTTTGAGACTATTAACATTTGAGGTCTTTGAAAGGTCACTAGGTATTACAATAATATATCCTCTAGGATATAGTTTCTCTATACCTATAGATGATCAAAGGCAGTTTCTTGTAATGAAAAACATAGTTCAACAACAGGGGAGTACAATCCAGTAATAGGGGACTCATATACTAATACAGAATGCGAAGTTCATTACTATATATAAATTATTAGTTGAATTATATCATAATATGGATGAATGTTTCCCCAGTGAAATTTTGTTAATGGATGGGTTGAGTCAACAGGTAAATAAAAAAAATTGATAACCATTTAGTATATAATAATATATTAGTTTTAAGTTGGAAATTAAATATATATTACTACTTTATTTTTAACCAAATTTTTATAAAGGTGATGAGAGAAGGAATTGGAGATGGATACAGTGACATAAATGATCTTAGTTCATCAGGAAGCGATTAGGACTGAATTTGTATTTAGTTATGGTGTTGTGTAAGTAAACTAATAATATACCAACACAGTTATATGGTGATTGAGAAACCATGTTGTGGTTTAGATGAGTTTATCTATTTCTTCAAGGTATGAAGATCTATATTTCTATTCCATTACATGAAATTTATATATATGACTAATTTTATATGTTTTATTCCAAATTATTCTTTACACTCATAATTATTATTCTCTTTTGATAATTTTTTAAATGGTTATATATGAATTATTTCATTATGGTTTTATTGCATTTTACATATGGCTTTGGTGGAGTAAATGGATGAGATTAGTCTTAGGAAGTTAGGGCATGGTGTGGAATTATTGATGGATGGTGTTTAAATATTATTATAGGTTTTTTGGGATGTTTTTTTCATTCCTTTATTTTTTTGAGACTAATATGAGTAAGTTATGCAGTTATATCATAATATTGGGGAATAATGTGCTAAAATTGAGAAATATGGGGTTGCTATTATGTTATTAAAGGGATGTTGTTACAATATAGGGGATGTGTTTGGTGATGGGTGATGTATGGAAAAGTTTAATCCTTGTATAATTTTCATAAATGTTATATTAGAGTTGGGATGGGTATAATATGGTTACTGTGATAAAATAATGGATTTGTGTTGGCTCATTTTAGGAGGGATAGTTAGGTAGGCCATATAATGAGGAGGTTAAGAAGTAATTTATGGGTGTATAAGTGTTGGGTTTTATCTTTTTTTTTTCTTCATATTATCATTCTTATTCTTGTTGTCTTGGGGGTGTTGTGTGGTTTGTATAATGAAATGGGGTTGTGGTGGAAAGATTATTAGATTATAGTGAGGCGTGGATACCTTTATGGATCAATAGAGTAAAGGTTTACGAGATTACGAGGGATAAATTTATTATTGTATTGTTATGGGAAAATTATTTTAATAATTTATTTCATGTTGTTATTTTATTTTTTGTGTGTTGGAATTTTTTTGGGGATGATGTGGTAACAATTTATGAGGATTTGTAGTAGTGGAATATAGTGATGTGGTAATATTGTGAAATGTAGAAGTGTGGGGATCTATATATATGGTGGGTTTATGTGATTATATGGTTATGTGGTGGTATGCAATGATGTGTTAATATTATGGAATGTGGTTATATGTAATAATGGAAGAAGTGGAAACATTATGAGGTTCTTTTGTGTGATATTATGTATAGATTATGGTACGAATATGTAGTGATGTTGTTTTTTTTGTTGTTTTGTTATTGTGTTTTGAGTTAGTTAGCAAGGGGGTGTCAAACCATGGATCACCACCTAATTTTTAGGTATAATGAATTCTAAACTGATAGATAAGAGTAGTGTTTATTTTATAGAAACTTCTTTTTATTGATTTTAGGGGTTGATTTTGGTGTTTTGATAAGGGATTTCATTCATTTTTATTTGATATTGCATTATTATATTTTTAATCCATTGGTTTTAGATTTTATTAAGGTTTATTATTGAATTATTCAATTCTAATTTTTGTTTTTATAATTATGTTTTAGTTTATACTATTTTTTTAATAGTTTATGTGGATAATACATTGTTATGAGTTTCATTAATGGTGATTTGGTTATGGGGTTTTATTTTTATGGGTTTTCCTATGTTCGGTGTTTTTTTGTGGGATTCAACTTCTAAAGGTTTTATTTTCTTAATAGTGATATATAGTGGTGGTTCAAAGGACCACTATATATGTTATTTTTTAGTAGCAGTTTAAATTTATGCTATCCCTTAACAATTTTGATATATAAAACCCCTCCAAAGAAATGAAATAACCACCATTAAAAAAATGTTTTGCGACACTTCCAAAAAAAATGATTCTAAATTGATGAAAATGATTCCTATTGATTCCAAATACCAACTTTAGTAGTGGTTTACAAAAAATAACAAGGAAACATTTATTGGAAGTTTAATCCACTGCCAAACCCAAAAAAACTACCTCTAGTCCCTTGATTTTTTGTTGGGAAAGGAAATGGGTTACGTAATCATGTATTATAACATATCTAAATTAAATATCCTAATGAATTATTTTAATTATAGGACTAAATAATTACTGGACATTTTCAAATAAATTAAGAAGAATATGATATGAAAATGAAGTTCAAGTGAATTGAATACATAAAAAAGAGAGTAGAAATAATTTTGGAAATAATTATTTTAAGAAGAGGTTTAAGAAAAAGGGGTAAGGAATTTTTAAAGAGGAAAATTGAATAATAATTTACCTAAAAATAGAATCAAAATAATATGTTTTTAAACAATAAGAAAATTGTTCTTTAAACTAAGTATGGTTAAAAATATTTCATTCATTGGTATAAGAAATGTGGCAAGAAAACAGAGAAGTTCTCTTAAATTGTATTTGCTAAATGAAAGAAATCACGAAGGTAACATTTAAAAGATATATAACCCTATAAATGAAAGGTTAATTAATCTTGTTATATATGTGTGGGAAATATATATATATATATATACATACATAAAAATTAAATAATATTAATAGAGAGATAAAGTGATGTAAATAGAGAGAATTCATAACCCAAAGAAAATAGGGCGGTTCAGAGAGATCCCATACCTCATGTCCAGATTCATTTTTCAATCTCACTTAACCTCAAAAAAAAATTGACGAATCAATTAATTAATTCATAACATTTTCCATATATATTTTATTTAATATAATTATATTTTGTTCAATTACAAATATTTCAATGATATACGATGTTTAATTTCACTATTCTGGGGGTGTTCATTTCATGGTTCCACGGTAGGAACACTTGTGGATAATCATGGAAGTTCTTGTAAAATGGGACTACAAGTCCAAAAGTAAAATAGAATGATATTAATATCCTTATAAGAATTTAAATGGTACCAAATATTCATATGTCTTCCAATATAGGGACAATTAATTTAGTACAAATGTTATAGTTATACGATTAGTTTATTTGGATAATTTTACCAACCATCATAGTCTTGATTCATTTTAGTTAATTAAATGATTATAAAATAATTATAAAACATTAAATAGGTTATAATATTCTTATAATTAGTATATTTAACTATTATATTATTCCTATAAAAATTCTCGAAGGAAATGGAGAAAAACAATGCCTTTTTTTATAGAGGCAGTGAACCGACCATTTTTTGAACAAAATTTTCATTTTAGAAAGAAACAACAAGAGGTTGGATGATGGATATTCCATTTATAAAATAACATTTAAATATAGTTTTGATATTGGAGTTATTATTTCATATTGGATGTATTTTTTAGAGGATGAGGAGGAACAAAAATTTAAAAGCTCAATTGAGAGTATTACTTTCTCCGTTGGATTTCTCCTCATAGGATTCCCATTATGGAACCTCAGATTGGTTTTTGAATGACCGAAAGTGTACTAGGGATATGAATTATATACTAGGATAAATTATGGTAAATATTTGGTAAGATAATGAATTTATAATGTGTGATGAGAGGGGATGGTATTTATAAGGGGAGGAGTGTGGTGTTTTTTGAATATTATATTCATATGTTTTTTATGTTGGGATCAAGAATACCAATAGTGTTGATTTATGTGACTATATATAGTAATTAATACACGTGGGTTTTCTATAATGGGTGTTTAGATCACCCCTTATATAATAAATCATGTATTTATATTTTAAAGTTAAATATGGTACTTTGGTGTATTTCACTATTCTCCAAAAATTCAAGAATTTTAGAAAAAATACCAAAAGTACACCCTCATTAATTTTTATTGTGTAGATTGAACAAATTAAATAAATTTTATGAAAATATTTTTTTAATATGATAAATTTCATTTCTAAATAAAGTTTATTTATTTGGGAAAATATTTATTTTAATATTATGGTCATTTTTTAACCCTTTGAAAAATTATTTATGATATTATAAAATTATATTATTATTTTAATAAAAATTAATTTTATTTTATAATCACATTTCATGAAAATAAATTTTCATCCAAAACATTATATTTTTAATAAAAATTAAAATAAAACATAAATGTTTTACAAAAACAGAAACACTTATTTTATAATTTTTGAAACATTTATTTACATGTTTCATGATATAAATATGTCATATTTTTATTTTATATGATAAAAAATATTATTTTTTACTTCTATAGTTGAGGATAATATTTTAATGGTAATATTATTATTCTTAATGGTTAGATTACTATTTCGATAATGAAGTAACTAGTCCAATTATTAGATTTGTAATGTTCATATGAGTTCCCTACTTTTGAAAAATAAAAATTATTTCATTCATTGTTCATTAACTTCTATTCCCTCTCAAGTTTATATATATATTTTCATTATCAAAATTAATATTGAATCACTAATATTCTATTCTATTTCTTAAGTGTTTTCCATGAATGTAATTATTCTGGGGGATAGAGAATTTCAAAATTTCTTATTATAGTTATCCTATATTCTATTTTTCCCATTGTAAAAATTCAAATTCTTATGGACATTTTATTCTATAAATTTAATGTTAGAATTGATATAATAAAAAATTTCTAGTTTTCATTATGTTTTACATGGGCTTTATATAATACTACATTAGTAAATGTGACACATTTATATATGAAGGGAAATTCCATTGATATAATTTTGGGTTGTTACACTATTAAACATATTATTTAATTAGAAGAAAATATATACTAAAATATCAAGGTGTTACAATGTTTATGTGTGTTGTTTGAGGGTTTGAGTCATAGGTTACGGTTCTTTATATCTTATTTTACATTAACTATCTTATTACATTACAATACATTAAATTTTTTCCTTCATTGATATGCCCTTTATATTGTGTATATAAGAAGTTTAGAGGAGAATGGTAAACTATTTTACAAACATGATCAATGGAACTCGTCTTCTTGGTAAGGCCTACCATGTTGAGTAGTTGGGGTTATATAATCTGGGTTAAGAGGTTTTTTCCACAACTACTCATAGGAAAACATAATGGTATAGCTCACATAAGGTTGTACTACACCTTCTTCTCATAATTAGAATAAGTGGGAGATAGTCATATGAGAGGTTTCAAGTTCTACCCTTGAGTGGGTTTATGAAGAGATCAAAACATTTAATAGGATAATAATGTTTCAATCTTTGAAATACCAAATGAATACTGACCATTATTACATTCATTATATTTAATTTCACTTTATTTGAATTCACATCCAAACCCCCAATATTTCACTTCTATTATTTTAGAATCTCCAAAAAAATAATCATAAGGGTGAGTTAGGTTTTGATCTTTAGAGAGAAACCCATGGTTAGCACCATGGATACTCTCATGAGAGATATTTTAATTTCTATTTGATAGTAAAAATACATTGATAATATTTTCTCCCATCAAACGTTATACCATTTCTGGGGAGTTAAAAACATCCACTTTAATATTTTTAACTTTATTTGATAATTTATATTGAAAAAAATACAATGCATGGATTTAAGGAACATGAATCCATCCCAAAAACCCATATGGGATGATATTAAATAATTTTCTACTCAAATTCTACCTCAATACTAAAATAAGTATATATAATTTAAAATTACATATGAATAATATGTTGAATCCATATAATTACATGTGTAGAAAATATAGATGGAGGCACAATAATAACCATAAAAAGATATAGTAGTTAAGTTCAAAGCTTCCCCCTAAATATTTTATATTGGGGAACTATTTGAGACTAAATGGGAGATCATTAAAAATATTCTCTTAGACACTAGATCACTTAAATAGGAACATACTTAAATAGTTATTTCATATAATTTATTTAAAGGGGGAGTTCACATTTGAGTTTATTTTTTTAGAAATATTTTATTAAAAGTTAATTCAGAACTAATTTCTAATTAAAAGTCTTTTAGAATCATACCCAATTTTACAAGCCCTAGAAGATTTTAATAGAACTTTTATATAAGATATGGTAATAAGATTTGAAGAAAGTATTGGGTGGAAATTAACCAATCCTATATATATAATTAAAATAAAATTTCAAGGTGAATAATAAATTCATGTTGAAACCACGAATGAATATGAACACAATTTAAACATATTTTTAGATTTTAAAAATACTAATTATTCAATAATTTCCCTTATTTTTACCCTATAGATTTAGTATCACATTTTTAAAACTTGTTATTTGAAGTTGAAGATAATATAATAGAGTTGGTCATGTTTGAAGATATTTTAGAGGAGATTGAAGTATGGGTCAATAAATCATATCATAATGTGCTATAATATTATTTATACATGAAGAATAATTTATTAAATATACAAAATAAGTCACACAAGCTATTATTAACTAAATTTAGAAACTAATGATCATCACTTTTCAAGTAGTGGAAGCATATGTAGAACCATATCTTTTATTTCTACCACCATTTTTAAACTAAATCTCATTAAAATGGGGAGAAAAATAAAAATATCGAATTTGGGGGGTAAATCAGGAAGAGTTTAACCAGTTTATGGGGGAATACAAATATTTGGAGGTTTAAATCACATAAACCATATCCTCCACAAGATGAAGGATAATCCATTTTAATTTCCAAATTGGGGGCTGAAAAAACCTATTACCCATTTGGGTGTTAAAACAAAGTTCTATTCTTTCTCCTTCTCTATTTTATTTTCTTTTTATTTTATATATATATATTTTATTCAATGTTTTTCATGGAATTTAAAAAAATTGGATTGTTGTGAAGACTATTTTGATGATATTATTTGAAGACTCCCATCCTAATAACCAGGATGTGTCCATCCATCTCATCAATTTTATATTACATAATATATTACATTACAAAATTCAAATTCAAAATTCAATTTCTATTGGGATAGTAGAATTTTAGTGCGTTGGAGGGAAATATGCCTAGTTTATTAGGGTTTGTTTTTATTTTTGTGTAAGAATTTATATTTATTGGATTTTTTTTAATTTTTGAACCATTTAGTTGATTTTGATAATGTTCATGAATAATAAATATAAAAAAACTCACATAAATACTGATATTTTTTTAATCCCTAATAAATTTTGAGAAATTAATGAATTTAGGGTCCATTGATAAATTTTAAAGACTACCATGAATATTTAATTTCTTTTGATGATCTTGGAGAGCATAAATGACATTGTAGAATATTAATTACATGCCAAATTCCTTCTCACCCATCTCTTAATGTTTTAATTCATAATTCATAATTTAGAATATGTGTAGGGGTGGTTGTTCCCGGGAATCATTTTATTTGAAGTAATTTCATTCTTAGGGGGGGGTGCAATGGTATCCATTTAATTTGGAAATAAAAAAGAGTTACATTTTTCTTGGAAATTTTCTCTCTCATTATCTTTTTATAAAATGAAAAATGAAAAATTATTCTTTTATAAAATAATAACTAAATTTGGAGATGGTATTTAATTTCTTATTGGGAATTATTGGGTGAATCTAAACCCTTAACACAATAAAAATATTGGGAATGAATTTTCATTAATCCTTCATTAAATGAACTTATCATCCCATTCTACATGAAAGAAATGAGAAAATATGATAAATCAGTCATTGTGATTATGTAGTTGATATGTGACTTAAGATTGAAATATAATGAAGTTATTATTCTTAGTGATACATTTTAAGGATTAAAAAAGTGAATTTACAATTTCTTTTCTTGTAATTTCATGAATTATGTTTTAAAAAATAAAACTCTAATTTGAATACAATGTTTTCAAATATCTAAAAACTTACCCCTAAAACCAATACAATCCATGGAAATTGTAAGTCCCCACACTTAAACATTACATAGTCTTGAATTAAATTAATAATTCAAATTGATGATATTCTCTAGTTTAGAGCATTAGGGAATTAGGTCATAACTTATACATAATAACTTTAATATTATAAGTAGATACTTCTACTCACTATCCATTTATTTCATAAAACAAAAACTCTAAAAAAAGAAACATGTCTAGTTCCATGTTTTAGAGAGAATGACTTTTACTTGATCCCATTCTTGACCCCATTTCATCTTTTAGTCCTATGAAAATCATTTTAATACTTGGTATTAACAGAAAAAGCTCAGTAAGGGATACATAAAGAAGGAAAACTATTAGTTTTTCAAAAGAAAATGTAATCCATGAATACATTATCATAAATTAATACTTTTCACCTTAAAGAAGTAGAAAAAATAATTCATCAAATAAAAGCTCATTTATTACCACTTTTGTAACCAAAATATTACCATAAAGCCCATAGAAAACAATGTATAGCATATAAAGGTATCTTGGGACATAAACATACTTAAATGTAATAACCGTACGATCGACTTCCACCCATATCACAAAATGGAATAGCCATAAGGACAACTTCCATACCCAATTCATTGGAGGTTATAATGTAACCACCCATCCTTAGTTGATCATGGAACCACCCATCATTTGGTTTATCACATAACCACCCATCATTGGTTTATCACATAACCACCCATCAAATGTCAAAGTACCATTATATAATTATAACACATAAAATATGGAAAATATTAACATTTCAGTAATAAAATTTAATTTGCAATCACAATATATCATTTCAATCTATTAAAATACTCAATCCATTTCAAAAACTATTTTCAATACAAAAACACCCAAAAATTTAATAATTAATTTCTTTTCCTTTTAAAAACATTAAGGCTTATAGAGGAAGCCAAATAATGATTACGGAGGCAGAGAGGTCATTGTCGCCGCATAAATTAAAAACATTCCTTTTGTCATTTAGTAAAACGCTTCATAGAAAAAATATTCCCTTTGAATGAAAGTAAAAGTCAAAAGGTTTTATTATACACTGTATAACAGAAGGAGGTATATATTATCGAAATATGCCTCAATGAAAAGAGATTGAGATGAAGTCCCTTACCTCGTGTCCATCTTGACTCTTACATTCATTAATTTACTGAATAATAAACTTAAGTTAATTTTTACTTGATTCAGAACATTTTTCAAGTTTATTATTCAATTTATATAACTTATTACCACGTTATAAAAATTACATAATTATTTAAGTTAATATCTGTCATTTTGTCGATATTGGGAACTTGAGTCGAGAATGATCTTGTTATAATTTGAATTTTTCCATGTGGTCAAAAGTAAATTATCTCCAGAATATTATTCAAACACACACATATTTATATAATATATCTATTATTTATGTATTTATAATATTTTATAACATTTTGAGATAATTAATGAAATTCACCATTAATGGATGCGGTAAGCCGTACGTACGCATGAACACTACTTTCATTTATTTTTTATATTTAATGGAATGAAAACTTAATGAAACATTAGTATATTATAATTATAGTATAATATAATATTTTATTTATGTTACATAAGTTCATTAAAACCATCCTTTACACATTCCATGAATGGCATGAAGGAGTCATATCTCTTTTAGGGGGCGGTAGTCCATGTTTCCTCAAATAAAATTATCATGTTTACACATCATGAAAAGAATAATTGTATGTTGAAAAAAGAAATTAAAAAATAATAAATACAATATAAACATAATATATATCATATAAATAAAGTTCCATTATAATTTCCACCATGAGAGGCGGTAGGAGATAATTGAACAATAATCGTTTCGCGAGGCAGTAGTTCATCATCCACAGAAACAATATGTTCTAAATCCATTAGATGGAGGTGTGTGTAAGTGTAGTTAGAATCGTTCTCATAAAAAAATACTAGTATATTTAGGATACTAGTGTTTATGTAATCAAATAATAAGAATATTATAGGGAGTGAAGAATTAGAATATTGGAAAAGAACTTTAGAGAAGACTCTACCTCTTAAAACGGGTAACTCCCTTTGATTTGAGCCAAAATGATTTCTTGAATTGACTTATTCCTAAGGTAAGGATTCTAGTATGAATAAAGGGATGTTGGGAGATTATTTGAGAATATTTTGGATGATCCAAGGGGCTTGAGAGGTTTAAGTAAGGGGTTAGAGGTGCTGGCCTTTTATAAGTGGGAGGAGGGGTACTTTAGGAATGTCTTGAAAGATAATTTTATTATAAACTGAATTTCGATTTTCAAAAGGTCCAAAACTCATTTAATTCAAAGATAATATGATTATTCTTCTAAATACTCTTAAAAAATATGTTTTAGAGATGTTTTGGTTTCAAATATAACCTTATCAATTAGCTTTAACCCTTAGTTAACTAATTTAACTATTACCATGTCTTCTTGTGTATTAATACTATATGGTTAATATAGTTACCATAAAATTAAAATATGAACTCAAATGGTTCATTAATTACATTTATAACATTCTCTATGTAATTTTTCTGAATATTATATTTTTAGGACTATTATATTATTTAATAAAATATTATTTGTTTAAAAAACTCATTTATGTCAATTTTTATACTATAAAAATCATGACTTTTTAAAAATCCATAACAACATGATTATTTCAAATAAACTTAATAATTTAAAAGATAAAAAGTAATAAGCATCCATAAAATTAGTGGATGGCATAAAAAGTTTCAAAATAAATTTATTTTAATATTTATAATCTAATTTATTTAAATCTTTCATTAATAATGTAATCACTACATCATCATTGTGTTATAAATATATTTATTTTTGGATGTATAAAAATTATAAATAAAATAACATGATATAGAAAATATTTTACAATTATAATTACTATTTATAGTCGAAATTATAACTTATAAAACTCCATATAAAAATTGTTTTACTAAAAGATACATGTTTAAGTTATATTTACCTTGACATTAAATTAAAAGTAATTAATGTCATTTTCACACACAAGGGGCTCCATGGGATCCTACAATCAACCCAAGGATTCCCATGGTTAGACATGTCTCATAAAATAGAGTTAGGACATGTGTTAGGGTAATTTAATATTAATATAATATTATTTTATTACCCTTATTTACTAGATTTACCCTTTAATCATGGTAAATAAAATATTTACTGAAGTTACTTTTCATAATTTCTAAAAATAAAAGTTATCTATTTACACAATTTGTACCTCCTGATTCCAAATATAAAATCCATTTTCCAAATTCAAAACACAGAAGTTGTAGAAATTAATTTAATATTAATTTTCATTATCAAAACCAAAAAGTGTGTTTTTAAGACATACAAACTACCAAAAGTTTGAAAAGTGTTTATATCCAATTTCAAAGTGAAATTACCTAAAATTACAAAAATTGGATTAAAGAATAAAAATATAATCCAATTAAAATTTAAATCCAATTAAATATAAAATCTAACTATATAAATAAATAATATTAAAATGTGGTTTTGAATTAAAATGCAATATTTTTCACTATTCATTAAAAAAATGAACTTTTGCAGAAAAATACCAAAATTTCATCGAAAGTAAATTATGATGTTTTGATTATAAATAAGAATTTTATTTTATCAAATAGAACATATAAAGGTTTCAAATATGATATTTAAAAGGGTTCTCCATCAAAAGGCGGTAAAACTACATTTTTAGACAAATACTTCTTTTATAAAAAAAATGAATTTATTCTTATATCATATCTAGAAAACATATAAGATAAATTTAAAAAATTACATTGAATATATATCATATATTTATAATTATATAAAAATATATAAATAGTGATATGAAAACACAATTATTATCTTTTAAATAGTTTTTCGTAAAAACACATCAATTATATTCAATTGGTTTTTATTTCCATTTCTAATAAATTTTTTAATCAAAAAATCATCATTTAAAAATGTGTAAACCATATTTAAAAATTCCTTTAATACTATTCATTCCCTCCATTCCAACGGTTAGGAATTAACTATAACAATAATATTATTATTGTATTATTTTTTAGCATAACTCAATGTTGTGTGCAATGTAAGATTTTGGAGAAGCCCGTTGTTACATGTTGAGTACACGATCAAAAAAAGAATCCCCTTTAACATAAAATTAATATATTATTTATAAGTATTAATAGAAATAAAAAAGTGTTATAATATAAATACTTGGGTCATTACATCCTTCCCCCCTTTTGGAAATTACATCCTCACAATTTTAAAATTTGGCTAAAAACATCATTGAAATCCCCACATCAGAAAAAGATTCAATAAAAACATCACTTTAAAACAAATAAAGAGATGTATAAAGGTCACCTGAGATAAAAAATACTAGGAATCCATGAAAACAAGGATATAGAAGATAAAAATATCCATCAGGTTCTGATGGAGAGTGATAGAAAATACGACCAGGAGGAAGTTAACCACTAGAAAACCACAAACTTGTGATAGGTTAAATGGTCATTGATTCCCCAGTAGGAAAAGTAAACAGAAAAACGTTTTTTTGAATTTTTCTCTCATAAATTTGGATAATCTATTTATGATATTTAATAAGAACATAAGGAAATATACTTACTTTTCAAGTATTGTTTCATCCATTAATGATTTTATATAAAAAATTTTATTTTCTCGAAATGACGAGTATTCAAGATGACTTGGTCACACTTGAAGCGCTAGAATCAACTTCTAGAGAATAACATGATCCAAAAAAGACGAACCATATATTTTCCCCTTCTTTAGAAGTTAACCATAATAAAAATGGTTAGTACAAGATCATATAATCCCTAAAAGGATAATCTTTTATAAAAATAAATACTACTCTTAATCGCTAAAATTGAAAAAACAACACCCAAAGCTCAAAAAAGACCATTCAATACACAACAGTCCTTAAAATTATTCAAAATAATCCAAACTAAATTTGAAACCCAAAATTCAGAAGTATTTGATCACATAGTATTCTAGAAAAATCTTAACATTTATCTCCAAATAACATCAGCTAGTCTTAGAGTCTCATACTAAAAAGTAATTAACCTAGTCAAATATTCTTTATGATAGGTTAATCATTCACATAAATAACCCAAATATCTATCTATCCATAATAAAAACATTGATTCTTCCAAAATAAAATTCCACCATTACTCCTCAATTGAAATCCCAAAGTATTATATTTTCCTTAAGCATATAGTGATCACAAAAGAGAAAATGTCTTCCAAAATAACCTATATCACTTAATCTCCAAATCATTTCCCTATAATAAGGACATAAAATTGATAAAACATAAGATCCAAAATCAAATTATTCTTGATTAATAAAACCATTTCACTAAAAAGAATAATTCATACTAACGCAGGACTTTACATAGGTTAGTGGTAGGCGATACACCCTTGTTGCCCTTCAGTTGTGGGTTCAATTCCCATGGACTTGCTGGATATGACAAGTTGTCATCCATCCTATGGGTTTTACTTTTTCTAAAACCATATCATTATTATAAAATTTTCAATAATTAGATAAGTTCCTCAAAAAATAACCACAACTTATTTTATCCTCAAAGGTTATCTAATACCTTTCATTTTTCATCCCAAAATGTAATAACCATTTATCACCTCAAAAAGAAAATATCATATGAACACCTAAGGTTATCTATTATGTCCATATAAGAAAAGACAATTAATTCTTGAATAACATTTTCACATATCAAACTTCAGGGTTACACATACTAGAAGAAGTTTTCCAAAGTAATCCCATCATCAAAAGATCCTTAATACTTTTAAGCATTTCAACATCCTAAAATCAACAATAAATCTTGAATCCCTTATATATAGATTTCTTACTCATTCAACGTTATTCCTGATCCATTAACCATTATTTTCCAACTTATTCTAAAATACTATTTTCCTACAAAAAAATCATGAATCATATCCTAAGATTCAATAATGTCAAAACATCAACTAAGAAATAATCCATACCTTTCATTTGTCATTTTCAGTTTCCTCATCCTCAATTAGAATGGAATTAGGTATTGGTAAACATATATTTATATGGTCTTGATGATCCCTTTCCTGAACTTTATTTATAGGAAATCTATTTTCATAATGACCATGCACACCACATTTAAAACATTCAATTGATCCCTCGAAAATAACTTCTTTCCCATTACTGGATTCAACTGGATGATTCCTTTTTTCCATGGAAGGTTCTTGATTTATGACCTTCATTAAAACATCTATAGTATCTTCCCGTACCTTTTAAGAATTTTACTAGGTGTTTATTTTCAAATCCTTGACACATAGGTTTTTAAATATACTTACCTTTATGATTATTACTTAATCTACCATAGAGATTTGTTTCTCAAATATATGATGACTTATAAAAATCACCAAGGTTCAGGTGGTCAATAATGAATCCAGATAGTTGGGTGAGAATAACCACAAGAGTTATTATTAAATATCCCATTTCATTCAATTGATTATTCAGAAAACCATTACAGTTTTCTTCACATCTATTTTTACTTCGGTGCATGCTAGATCCATCCATTTACTAAAACCAAAAAGGTCAGTGTGAGTATATTAGTAAAATCATCATATAATATTTTATGAGGAGGGTAAATACTAAGATATATTTATTCATGTTATATTAAACACATTAAGTTCATTTAAAATAAATATGACACTTTATAATATGCTAACCATTATGGTTATGTCACTTACGCTTAAATAACACCCTAACCTCTAAAGATATCTAAACCTACCTCTGATACCAACTGTAAGGCCCCAACCTTAAACATTACATAAGATTGAATTAAGATAATAATTCAAATTGAGGATCTTTTAAGGTTTAGATATTTATATTATTATGTCATAACTTATACATAACACCTTTAATATTACAAGTAGACACTTTTAATCACTGTCTATTTTTTTTTCATAAAACAAAAACTCTTAAAAAAGAAACATGTCTTGGTCCATTTTTTAGATAGAATGACTTTTCATTGATCATGTCCTTGAACCAATTTCATATTTAAGTCCTGTAAAAAACATTTCAAAACTTAGGATGTGTATAAAAATATCAATAAGGGATATATAAAGAAGAAAAACTATTAGTTTTTCAAAACAACGTGTAAACCATGAATACTTTATCACAAAGTAAAACTTTCCACCTTAAAGAAGTAGAAAAAAACACTTCACTGAATATAAGCTCCATGATTACCTTTTTTTAACCAAAATATTACCATAAAGCCCATAGAAAACAACGTATAACATATAAAGATAACTTGGTACATAAACATACTTAAATGGAATAAATATATGGTCGACTTCCACACATATCACTAAATATAATAGCAACACGGACAAATTACATATCTAATGCATTGGAGGTTATAACATAACCACCATTCCATGGTTTATCATGGAACCACCTATCATTTGGTTTATCACAGAACCAACCGTCATTGATTTATCACATAACCACCCATCAAATTTCAAAGTACCATTACATAATAATAACACATAAAATATTCCAAATATCAACATTTCAGTAATAATATTTAATTTTCAATCACAAGATATCAATTCGAGATATTAAAATACTCAATCCAGTTCAAAAAACATTTTTAATACCAAAATAGCCAAAAAGAGAATAAGGGATTTCTTTTCCTTTTAAAAACATTAAGGCTTATATAGGAAACCAAAAAATGATTATGGCAGTGGAGAGGTCATGGTCACCACATAGGTTAAACAAATTCCTTTTGTCGTTTAGTAAAAAGCTTCATAGAAAAATGATTCCCTTTGAATGAAATTCAAATTAAAAGGGTTTTATTATACACCGTATAAAAGAATGAGTTATTTATTGTCGAAATATTCCTTAATGAAAGGATATTGAGATGACGTCCCTTAACTTGTGTCCGACTTGACCCGTTCATTATTTAATTTCATGAATAACAAACATAATTTAATTTATACTTGTTTCAGAACCCTTTTTATGTTTATTATTACTTTTATTTCACTTATTAACATTTTATAAAAATTACATATTATTTAAGTTAATATCGGTCGTTTTGTCGATATTGGGTACTTGAGTCAAAAATGATCTTGTTATAATTACAATTTTTTCTTGTGTTAAAAAGTACATTGTAATGCCCCGACCCCAGTTACCTAGAGTCAGTGCATTATTACATAACATTGGCATGATCACAAGAAAGATCAAATCTCGAAAGACCGATTGGTTTAGTAGCCTTAGAAACACTAGATATATTCATAAGTCTTAAATTACATCATAAAATGAAAAACTACCACAACAACATATTTTCTCCATAATCCACACTCATATCCCCACATAATATCCCTTCAGGTCATTCATAATTTACTTCTTCACTTCCTGGAAAAAATAAAACATAGAAAAGGGGTGAGCTCAAATGCCCAGTAAGGATAACAATATAGCGAAAACTTTCATAAATAAGAATAAACATTTAAGGCAATGTATAACTATAACCAAAGACTTTTAAACTTGAACTTTTAACATAGTATGGCATAAATAAAATGAAATAATGCCATTTACTTATTCACATGGTTATTCTACTAATCGAATAATCACATGAAAAATCAATAACCACTTTCATAATGATGGAATGCATAATGCTGAACTTTTATTTCATTTTCAAGGCCTCATCCCAAGACCTTGGGGCTAACTGTAACCGGAACCCAACCCGGAGTGCCTCTAATAACCGGACACCAACCTGGAGTGCCTATAATAACCGGACACCAACCCGGAGTGCCTCTAATAACCGGACACCAACCCAGAGTTCCTCTAATAACCGGAGACCAAACCGGAGGGCTTACTTTTACCAGTCCCTAACCTGGAGGGCTTACTTTTACCAGTCCCCAACCTGGAGGGCTTACTTTAACCAGTCCCCAACCTGGAACATACTTGTCAAACACATTCATATGAAGTAAAGGTTGAAATATAACATAAACATTCTTATTGGAACTAGCATACGAAATGTAAATAATTTACTCATAAACCATGAATTCTATATAAATGGCACATTCACAGTCAAACATATCACAAAACTTTATTACAATATGGAAGTTTTATATCATAATAAATCAACTTCAAATAATCGTAAAATCCATTAAAGGATGTTGACATAGATGAAATAAAAACACTTTTTAGAGAAATATCTCTTTCTATTTTTGAAATCATTTAAGAGCCATATAAAATAAAACATTTTCTTTGAAAATATTCTTATAAGCTTGTAAGGAAAGCTTTGAAGGTTTTATAACGGCGGAAAATAACCGCACCCGCCGTATAAGTTAACGAAAACATTCTTACCTTAATTCTGTTTAAAAGGTTAAAAAAGACCTTGTTTTGAAAACGACGGAAAGATTCCTTTATAAACCTCTTATAAAAAGTCAAACAAGGGTATAAATGACTTTAACCCATATTATTGTATATAATAAATATGTATTGAAATACATTTCGAAGAAACATGGATGTGGATGATAAAGAAATCCCAGTAGATTATTACGTATAAACAACCTCGGATAATGAAGAGATTGTGAAATAACCCTTACCTTGTACTTTTACTTGGTTGGGGTAGGTTAACCTCATGTATAATGGTGAAATAATTGTTATTAAATTATACAAGAATCATATATATTAATATGATATCATATATGATCTTTTAACATTGATTTGTTAATAATATCTTAGAATTATCGTCATTTCGGGTGTTAACTTACTCATTTTCTTTTATATGTTTTGTTACATAAGCCATGTTTGTTGTATCCTATTCATATCCAGAATGATATCAAGTCCTTAAAAATCATTTTAAATCATCAAATGATAATTATACTTGAATGGATACGATGGAGAATGAATCTCATCGCGTTCGTGGAGACGGTAGTCCGTACGTACGCACGAGCGACAATATCATTATTTTGATATTAAAATAATATATAAATGGATGGTATATCATATATACAGAATAATTAACATGTTATATTTATTATTTACATGAGTTACACATCATTATTATACCCATCCAAATAATAATATATTGAATAACAATTACACCACGACGTGGAGACGGTAAGCCGTACGTACGCACGTATGGTAAAATGTTATTCAAAGGGTGGATAGAATACTGAATATGGTTGTACCATATTTATAATAAAATCATAGCATATGTGAGATACTGGAGTTATTATTTTAGAATGGTAAGAACAAAGAAAGAAGAAGTGGAAGAAGAAAAGAACTTGAAAAGGGGTGGTGAAAACATTACCTCTTCTTCGGGTTCTTCCTTTTGATTTGATCAAAAGGGCTCCTTAGGTTGGCTTTATGATCAAACTAAGGCCTCTAGGTTGTAGTGAGGGAAGTTGGGAGAGTATTTGGGCAGAGTTTGGCCGAACCAAAAGGCTTTTAATGTGTGAAGAAAAGAGAAGGAGGAGTGCCCTTTTATAAGAGGGGTGAGGGGCACCTTTGGAAAAGCTAGAAATATTAGTTTATAATAAATTATTATTCGGTTTATAATGGATCCAAAGTTGATTATTTAAATGTTAAGGTGGGGAGGGGTCGAAAAAAACTCAACCAATATAATTTAGACAGGTTTGGGTACTTATATTAACCTTATCTTTAAGTATTAACTCTAAGTTAATTAGTTTCACTTTTACAATGTCTCTTTGTATTTTTATATAATATGGTTAATAAACTTACTATATACATCCAAGCGACCCCCAAGTGGTCCATTAATGAAGAAACTATCATTATATAAGTCTCTTGGCCGAACATTAGATTTTTATGAATTTAATATCAATTAATAATATAATATTTGTTTTAAGAACTCTTTTATGTCAATTTTTACACTATTCAATAGTTGATTTTTTTGAAACTCATAACAGATTTATTACTTCGAAAAAAGTAAATTAAATCAATACTAATATATCATATTATCCTATAAAATTAGTTTAATTCATTAACAGTTTTATATTATATTTATTTGGGTATTTTTAATATCAATTATTTTAATTTTTCACTATTATAGAAATTAATTCATCATCATTGTGTCATAAATAAATTAAATTATTTAAGGTCTAAAAATTATAAATAAAATATCATTATGTAGGAAATCTTTTTATCTTTCTAATGAATATTTATAATCTAAAATCCAACATATATAACCTTATGTAAATATTGTTTTTCTAAAAGATATATTCTTGTGTCATTTTTGTATTCATTTTAACTTAATTAAAATAATGTGTCCTTATCACCTACAAGTGGCACCATGGGGTCTCAAAATCGACCCAAAGATGCCTATGGTCGAACATGTATCAACCAATAAGTCTAGGACACGTTTTAGAGTAATTTAGTATTATTATAATATTATTTTTTAACCCTTATTTACCGGATTTACCCTTAACCATGGTAAATAAAATATTTACCGCAGTAATTATTCAGAATGTCTAAAAATAAAAGTTACCTATTTAAATAATTTGAACATTCTGATTCCAAATATGGAATCCATTTTTCTAAATTCAAAACACAGAAGTGGCAGAAAATAATTTAAAATTAATTCCCGCTGTCAAAACAAAAAGCGTGTTTTTAAGAGATAATAACTTTCAAAAGATTGACACTTGTTTATGTTCAGTTTAATTGTAAAATTATGTCCAATGACCAAAATTATATTAAATGGTAAAAATATATTCTAAATATACTTTAAAACCACTCAAATTCATAATTTATCACTATTAATTATTTTTATTAAAAAAGTTGTTTTTAATTAAAATTTAGTAATTTTCACTATTCATCAAAATATTAAAGTTATCAGAAAAGTACCAAAATTTCACCTTAGGCTAAATTTGATATTACGAATCCAAAAAAGAAGTCCATTTTTAAATATAAAATATATATAATTTCAAAAAGTAGGTATTACTATTCATAACGACTAGTTTGATTGGTTGTAGTGTGTGTTAGAACTCGAAGTTGCGTACAACACTCGCTACTATATTATTCAAAGGAAAGCGTACCGTGGAAGCTTGGGATGTTTCATTTTAATTTTTTGATGTCCCCATTTAGTCAAAAAGTTTAAAATATTGTATTTAAAAAGGGTTCACTATTAAAAGTTGATAAAAGTGCAATACTGAAAATGAATTTGTTCTTGCATTATATCTAAGAAACTCATAATATGGATTCTCAAATTATAAGGATTATATAAAGTTTAAAATTTAGTTAATACTATTCATAACCTCTTTTGAATGGATTTTTTTTTGTAAGTCATGGTGTGATTGAACTTGGTGTTGCGTGTAGTGCAAGTTACTGAATTATTTTGAAGAAATAACATACTATGAAATCTTGGGGTGTTACATACATTATCTCCAGAATATTATTCAAATATATATCATATATATTTAGTATATATGTACTTATAATATTCCATAACATTTGGAGATAAGAAATGAAATTCACCGTTCATGGAGACGGTAAGCCGTATGTACAGATGAACACTACTTTCATTTCTATTTAAAATTTAATGAAATGAAAACATAATGGTACATAAGTATATTATAATTCCATTATAAAATAATATATTATATATATTACATAATTTCATTAACTTCTATCCTTTATAAGTTCCATGTATGGCATGAATGAGTCATATCACTTTGAGGGGGCGGTAGTCCACGCTTCCTCAAATGAAATTATCCCATTTACACAACATGAAAGGAATAAAGGTATGTTGTAAATAAAAATTACAGAACCATAATAAAAATATAACCATAATATATATCATATAAATATAGTTCCATCATAAGGTCCACCATGAGAGGAGGTAGGAGATAATTAAACAATCATCGTTTCGTGAGGAAGTAGTTCGCCATCCATAGACATAACATGTTCTAAATCCGTTAGATAGAGGTGAGTGTAAGTGTAGTTAAAATAATTATCATAAAAACATAAAATTATTTAAGGATACTAATGTTGTTATTTAATCAATGAATAATAATAGAATAGGGAGTGAAGAAGTAGAATATTGGAAAAGAACTTTAGAGAAGACACTACCACCTAAAATGGGGAACTCCCTTTGATTTAAGGAAAACAGATTTCTTGAATTTCCTTATGTCTAATTTAAGGATTCTAGGATGAATAGAGGGATTTTGGGGGCTTATTGGAGACAATTTTGGATGATATAAGGGGATTTCGAGGTGTGAGTAAGGGGTTATAGGTAGTGTACTTTTATAAGAGGGAGGATGGGTACTTTAAGAATGTCTTGAAAGATTATTTTATTATAAACTAAATTTCAATTTTCAAAAGGTCCAAAACTAATTTAATTCAAATATAAGATAAGGATTTTTTGAAAACCTCCTAACCAAAAGGTTTTTGACACGTTTTTGTTTAAAATTTAACCACATCATTTAGCTTTAAACCTTAGTTAACAAATTTAACTATTACCATGTCTTCTTGTATATTCATACTACATGGTCAATATAGTGACCATAAAATTACAATAAAACCTCAAGTGGTTCATTAATGACATTTAAAAAATTATCTATGTCATTTTTCAAAATATTATATTTTGAAGACTATTATATAATTTAATAAAATAGTATTTGTTTTAAAAAATCATTTATGTCAATTTTTATACTATTCATATCAGGACTTTTTAAAAATATAAAAACTTTATTATTTCTAAAAAACATCAAAAATTAAAATATAAAAAGTCACAATCATCCCTAAAATTAGTGTATGGCATAAAAATTTTAAAAATAAATTTATTTTAATATTTATAATCTCATTTATTTAAACCCTTCATTAATAAGGTAATCACTAAATCATCATTGTGTCATAAATATATTTATTTATTTGATGTCAAGAAATTGTAAATAAAATACCATGAAGTATGAAATATTTTTAACTTTATAAATACTATTTATAGTCTAAATTAAAACTTATATAACCCCCTTTAAAAAATGATTTACAAAAAAAATACATGTTTAGGTTATATTTTCCTAAACTTTAAATTAAAAGTAATTAAATGTCATTTTCACACACAAGTGGCTCCATGTGGTCCTAAAATCGACCCAAGGATGCAAATAGTTGGAATTATCTCATAAAATAGGGTTAAGACATGTGTTAGGATAATTTAATATTATTATAATATTATTTTTTTACCCTTATTTACTGGATTTACCCTTAACAATGTTAAATATTTTTTTACTGAAGTTACTATTCATAATGTCTAAAAATAAGATTTATCTATTTACAAAATTTAGACCTCCTGATTACAAATATGGAAACCATTTTTCAAAATTTAAAACACAGAAGTTTCATAAATTAATTTAAAATTAATTCCCATTGTCAAAACCAAAAAGTGCGGTTTTAAGAAGTAAAAACAACCAATATATTAACATGCGTTTATGTCCAATTTCAAAGTGAAATTACTTTCTATGACCAAAATTTGATTAAATGATAAAAATACAATACAATTAAACTTTAAAACCAATTAAAAGTACAATATAACGATATAAATAAATTATATTAAAAGGTAGTTTTGAAATAAAATGCAGTATTTTTAACTATTTATTAAAAAATGACATTTAGCAGAAAAATACCATAATTTTATCCAAAGTAAATTTTTATGTTAATATTATATATAAGAAGTTTATTTTTATCAAATAAAACATATAAAGTTGTCAAAAAATATATTTAAAAAGGGTTCGCCATCAAAAGTCC
Source organism: Viscum album (assembly GCA_963277665.1). Taxonomy (NCBI): domain Eukaryota; kingdom Viridiplantae; phylum Streptophyta; class Magnoliopsida; order Santalales; family Viscaceae; genus Viscum; species Viscum album. The sequence continues at coordinate 1,748,867,946 of OY728155.1, read as the reverse complement.
ACAAAACTACATTTTTAGAAAATACTTCTTTTATCTAAAAAATGAATTTATTGCTATATCATATCATTAAAACATATAAGATGAATTTAAAACATTACATTGAATATATATAATATTTTTTTTCATTAAATAAAAATCCATAAATAGTGATATGAAAACACAATTATTCTCTTTTAAATAGGTTTTCATAAAAATACATCCATTATATTCAATTGGTTTTTATTTCCATTTATAAAAAATTTGGTAATAAATGAATCATCATTTAAACATTTGTAAACCATATTTAAAAATTCAGTTGATAATAGTCATTCCCTTATTTCCAATGGCTAGGCATTAACTATAATAATAATATTATTATTGTATTATTCTTTAGAATAACTCAATGTTGTGTGCAATGTAAGATTTCGAAGAAGCCCGTTGTTGCGTGTTGAGTACATGATCAGAAAAAGCATCCCCTTTAACTTAAAAATTATTATATTACTCATAATTATTAATAAAAATAAAAAATTATTATTCTATAAATTTCTGGGTTGTTACAAAAAGACCTTTCTATTCAGTACAAAATTTCTCTTTGAGTGGATATATAATCACATTACATGACTATATCAAAAGAAAATACGATGCTAACAAGACTTATCCTGTGATTCATGAAGAAAATTAATCTAGTAGTTGCTAAGAAAAACTTCACTAGTATTCATGAATCCCTACTTAGATTAAGAACCATCCTCTAGACTATCTCCTACACTATCCAAAAATGAAATGTTCTTTTAAAAAATCACACAGAGGTTATCCGCACCTAGAGATATGGGAACAAAGTAGTAGATTTCCTTACTTCCACGACTACTCAAGGGGTTCAGATCACATGCTTCTCTAGTCAAGGCTCTCTTCACACAAAATTTGTAATCCTCATTTGAGGGGATTCTCTTTGGCTCCATTATTTAATACCCCATAATCTTTATTTATCATATTTTCAATCTATATTTTCTCATTGGATTTTTATTATTCCATCACCCTCATTTATAATAAAATGATAGTTTTTTCCAATAGGATGAAAAATAATATTTCACTTCCATTTTTTGATTTAATTGGTTTGAGATTGAATTAAGTGTAGATATTACCCATGACTGTAGTTGATTAAGTGTGGTGAAGTGATAAAATTTGAAAAATATGATTTTTATTTATTTTGATTCCTAACATTCCACAATATTTTTATTAATTTAGTGTAACTATCAATTTTTTTTCTTCATATTTTTGGTTAATTTCAAATTAAAAGGGAATATGGATTAAGCTAATGATTTTTTTTATTTTAATAACATTGGAATTAATTCATTATAATTATACATCGAAAATATATATTTTAATTTTCAACAAGTTATGTGATAAAAAATAGGTAATTTTGAGGCCACATGTTGTGAAACCCATATTTTTTGGTATTTAATTAAATTTTATATTTAGTGGAAAAATAATATTAAATGAAGAATTATATTTATAATGTATAATTAAAATGATAAATATGGAGCTAAATTATTTTTATTTGGTTTGTTAGGGGATGAATATGAATAAATATTATAACAATTCACTACATGTGATTGAATTATGACAACCTAAGGTTGTGTGTGATTAAAATTTTCAACCTCATGTGATAAAAATGAATCCCAAGTGTTGTAGAAGATTGACCTAATGACTTGTTCTCATGTCATATTAAATGTATGTGCAATATGATATGAAAATGTGAGAATTATTTCTTATGTCAGAATAAACTATTTAGGTAGGATTTTGTGTCAAATTAAATGAAAATTACAGTAGTTGAGTTAGAAAAAATTAAATATTTAAAGAAATATACATAATAAACTATTTGATCTCCCTTCTGATATGTTTCATGTAATATTAACTGCTCATGGAAGAATATATGTATGAATAATTCTAAGGGACTTCACCATCAATTCCCACTATTGATAATCATATTTTCTGTGGTTTCATATAAATCCAAATAACCCAAAATAAGAAACCACATGGCTGGATGATGAAAATTTGTACATAGAGAATATTACCATTTATATTGTTAGGACAAGTTAGGAAATTCCCAAACAAAAATCCCACATGTTGATCAACCATGAAAAATATTTTAAAAGAGATCATGGTGAAATTTATGAATCCGAGAAAAAAGATCAAACATGGAGGAAAAAGATTCGAGCTCTCACTTCCCATGTATAAATATCTCATGAAGAACTTCTTACAACATGATAATGAGATCACGCACTCAGTCATGATGGTGTAGTTTTAAATTAAAGGTAGTGGAATATGGGATAATAAATCTAGTATTATTGAACATGTTGTATATTTAATTTTCATTTTTATCTGCATTTTATTTTATGTTTCCCCCAATATATGTATATCCATATTTATGGAGTGATAAAACCTATATATGTGGATTAAGGGGGAGTATCCAATGTAGTTTAGTTGAATCAAAATATATTTCCATGTTCTTGTTTTTGGTTTCCTGATGTTATGTGGTGTGCGTAAGGGTTTAAATCAATGGTTTCTATTGTTTCTCTCTTATTTAACATTCCCCTCCACCTTACACTATAGGTATTTTAATGTTTCTCTTCACTCAGTTTTCCTTGATGTGATTTAGTGGGATGTTTAGAGGATAATGGTATAATGGTTTTTCTATGATCAGCAAGGATCCTATTCTCAGTAAGACTTATTAAGTTGAGTTACTTGGCTATACAATATTGGTTGAGAGTATTTTACACCACTATTTATAGAAAATCATATGAGGACAGTGCACATATTCTTGTATGGTTATTCCACATCATAATTGGATTCATTGGGAGATGGTGGGACATGATATTTTACGTATAACTTTTGAGTGAGCTTTAGAAAGAGACCAAAACATTTAATAGTGTATTGAATATTCACTTGTAAAAATTACCAAAGGAATACCCACCATTATTCCAAATTTATATTGAATATCATATCATATCATATCATTTTTATGAATATACAAATTACCATTCATCCTCTTCCATTATTTTAAAAATATTAAAAAATCATAATGGGGAAGAATAATGTGTTTATTGGGATTGGTTCTTAATGAAAAACATAGGGCCATATCAATAGTTTTTATCATAGGGGATATTTTAATCTCTTTTTTATAATAACAAAACTTTGAAAATATTTTAATCTCATTAGATACCAGTACATGGAGGTGCTATTACATTATCATAGACATTTAGGATAGTTGGTGATAACCTATTGAGTTACTTTTAGTCACATACTTTAGATAATATTTGTGTGTATATGTAGTCATTATGAATTGTGATGTAGTAAAGGGTAAGAATTTAAAGACTAATTAGTGAAAAAATAGAAATGTGTATGAAAACAAAGATCATAGGTGAGGCCAATATGTCTTAGTGTCTTTATATTTTATCTTTTAATTTTATGTTTTTCATTTATATATGATGAACCCTAGAATGATTAAGAGTATTATGCTTGTATTAATTTCATGATATATTTCATGTAAATATTTTTTGAGTAGATTTATTATTATTTTGGATGATTTATATTTTAATTATTTTAAACAAGTGTAATGTTTATTTATTTACTGATCACTATCAAAATTTTATGTTGAATTGATTTGATAAAAATTAATTCCTCAATGATTTTTTGATGATCCTAGGTATTAATATTTAATATTTTATGATTAAGGAGAATTAACGAGGTCTTATATTGGTTTGACTTGGAATATATGGTTTTTCTATGACATAATTATTACCAAAAATCGACTTAAAACCATCTTTATTTTGTTTTTATTATTTTGAGGCATTGATAGGGATATGAAAGTAGGATCATCAAAACATGGAATGTTTGTTATAAATATTTCTCATCATTATATTTAATCAAGAAACTTATGTTTCCAAGATGGTTTAAGATGTTATTTATTTCTGGGCTGAGAGAGAAGATGTGAAATCTCAGAAATAATATAATTGTGCATAGGAGAACATGTAATTTGTTTACTTGGGTTTACATGAAAATAATTATGGTATGGAAATTTAATTAGGGAATAACGTGGAAAAAAATTTCATATTAATTAATTAATATATAAATAATTTATTGGTACCAAGAAAAATGATCATTTCTAAAAGATAATTTTTAATTATTTAAAATGATCAATTTACGAACTTTTTTGAGGTGATCATGATATCTTTATGTGGTATGTTTGAAATGTTGTTTTGTAAGTTATTTTGTGTATGTTATGGGATAATTAATGTGAAATGCTATATTTTTCTTTAAATATTATATGAAGTGGAAATCATTGTGAAACATATTAAATTTTCATGATATAAGATTGGAGTAATAGGAAAATTATACCATGATCTTGTTTAAACACATTCTCTAAATTTTTTATTTGATTATTTTAAAATGATAATATGATTATTAATTAAAAATTTAAATTTTTTAATGGATGGATATGTGGATGTGTTTAAATTTTTTCAGAATAGTGATTTTTATACATTAGTATTTGTATAATTTAACAATTTAACTTTGTATAGACATGTCATACTAATGAAATCCTATGTTATGTTAGGAAGGTGAGGTAGATCATTCCCCCATAGTGAAATTTTTAATTGATCCAAAATTTATGATGATATGAGTTTGGGTATTTGAATAAATGGATTGTGGTTTATATTGAGGACCATGGTGAGAAAAACTATTAAAATTTTCAAATGAAATATTCTGGTACTATTTGAGATAATTATTGACCATTGGGAAAAAATTAATGAGTGTAGTGAATCTACTACATCTTTTATCTAAACTAAACACCTAATGAAATAAAGGTGAAGTGGGGCATTTTTATGTGGGAAGGGTTAACATATCATTAGTGATATGTATTGGTATAAATGAAAAAAATGAGAGGCTATTATAAAATTGTTTTCTAGAGTTAATTTATGAGAAAATTTATTGAGTAACCCTATATGTGGTGAAATATTGAGAGTTATTAGAGCTCTAGAAATCGATAATGTTAATTATGATGTATGTTACTCATTTTAAATATTTTTTCCCACAGACATAGTAAAGAGAGAGTCGATGAGGGATTTCCAATTTGATATGGGGTTTTGGGATATGCTTTAATGTTTTAGTACACTAATTTTCATTAATACATATTATATGGTAGTGATCATGACAATTATGGAAATTAAGGATTTAATGGGATATAATAATCCATGTACATTATCTTTTACTGGGGTTATAAAAGTAAAACCTTTGGTAATTAAAATGGATAAAAGAGAAATCATGCTAGGATAATGAGAGACTATATAGTAAGATAATAGATTTTTATTCCCTCAAACTTGTGGGTAGAGACTTAATCATTCATTTTAAGTGTTAAAATGTTGGGCACACAAAAAAATATTCCCAAAATAGAGTCAAAGGAGTGCCATATCATTATAAAGTTATGTTATCTTCAAAAAATTTTCTAGATGATAGCCCATGGTGCAATAGTTGAAGGAATACTGATATCTTGATCTCTTATGGGAGATATGTGTACGATGTTAGACATGTTATAAGGGGCCCTCAATAGTAGGTGGATCCATAAGCCAACTAGGTATATTAGTTGATGGACTATAATGGAGGGTTTAGTATATTCTTTGGAGAATACTTTATTATGAAAGTGAAAGTTACCTTTTGTTGTTAGAGTTATTATATTACTAACCCATATCCTCATTTGTGATATATTTAACATAGGCATCCTAGATTTTTTATTTATTCACATATTAAATGTGATCTAGGATTTTATTAAGAATGTTTAAAGGTAATGTTAAATATCGACACTCCTATGAGAAAGTATAATGGGTTGATTAGGCGATGTGGAATATATGTTATTGTACTAAGAAATTATAAATACTGTTGATATTTTTTCATTTCAGCAATTTCTAGTTTTGATGAAATCACGAGTATTGATTGATTAACTCACTTCCGATAACATAATTTTTTTATTCATGAAATATGTCTCCCTCTTATAACTACCCTTTTATTTATTTCACATTAATTCATGAATTAATAAATAATATTACACATAATAAAACTCAAATGATCAAGAAGTATATTATATTTGGAAATTAGGTACATAAAATAAAATCTTGAACATGGGACACAACTACATTAATGAAAACTTCTTTAACATGCTTCTAAAATTACATGGATTTTAAAATTGCTTGGGATAACCTAAGGACATACATAAGAAAGGGGTGAACTATAAATATTTGTAAAGAAATAAACATGATATAACACGAAGATAATAATACATGTTAGACAATAGTAATATCAACTGGGAAAAACGTGTAGGAATCATAAAAATGAACAATTAGATATGATATATCAAGATAATCTTAACTTGGGAAATGTGGAAACAACTAAAAACACTACATCATAACCATAGGTTAAGGATAAAACACCAAGATATCTTGGTGTGAAAAGTTCCATAAAATAATTAGGTTTACTCCCTATCTCAATAAGATGTTTCCTGATACTAAACATTACCCAATTAATATGAGTGCTATATAATTCAGGGCGCATCTGTCACATTCATTTTATTAACATGCTTAAGTGTGCCACATAGATCATATAACATGGATCCATTCATCATCATAATTTATTACATGATAAATTATTAAAAAATAAATATATGTAAGTACCAATTCAAAAAGTACATGTATATAAATGTGAGCACCCTTGATAGGAAATGAGTACAATATTCACTACCTAATTGGATTAGCATGAAAAAATGTGATGAAATTTTGGCAGCATAATGACTTCACATAAAGATTCATAAAAATGTATTTTCGAGAGAGAAGGGAGTCCGTCATAACATATTCATAAAATGAGAAGTAATATACCTATGGAAAAAACCTACCCCAACATTAGAAATTGAAATAGAAGGTATAAGTTGATGAAGAAAGTTGAATAATGAAAAGAATCCTAACTATAATTTTTTATGATAACAGGTGTACATAAAGTATAATGGGAGGATTAATGAGAGTTAAAAAGTATATAATCATTTATAAATTTAATTGACATTAAAGGTAATATGTAAGAAGATATCCTAATATAATAAAATGGAATTTAAGAGACATAACATAAAATTAGTGCTTGAATGGGAATGAGAAGAGAGAAATCCCTTACTAAATTTAGAAATAGTAACAACTTAGGTAAGGGTCAAATTGAGAGGGGTTAAATTGTATATCATTAAAATAACTTAAATTTTATAGTAACTTAATGTTCATAAACGAATTAAAATATAACATATTTATATTAAAAAGAATAATTTTAAACAAGTTTCTTTAATTGAAATGAGGAGAGGAAGGTCCCTTACTTGAGTGTGTGATTCCAAATTATTGGGAGGTAATTGTTGATAGCATGGGGGTTCCATAGGATGAGTTTATAAAGTGGAGGTAATATTATTGAAATTATACATGGAGTTTGAGTAAATAGAAATGGTATCTTGTGTGGGTTTATATAGGAAATGAGTTAGATTTTTTTATTATTTAGGTTTTGGACTCTACAAAATAAAATAACCATAACCACATGCCTTACCATGGTTTTCACACATATATTATGAAAAATGGGAGTGGTTTAATTTTTTTTAAGGAAAATGGCTGAAATTAGTAAAATAATTTTGTTGCTTATGTGGAGGTGAGGTATACTCTTAAAGAAATTATTTTAAAACCCTAAAATATATTAACAATTTTTCGGGATTCCTAATGGAAATTTAAAATTAATATAATAAACATAAAGTATCATTATTTTAAATGTAAAACATAAATTTAGACATGGATACCTTTTATATTATTTTTATATTACTTTTTAGTCATTATGATGTCATAATACAAAAAGTATATTTATAAGGTAATTAATTTTTACTTGAAAATTTGAATTCCTCAGAAAAGTATGAAAAATTTACCATTGGATAATTTTGACATTATTTTTCAAAAAATAATATTTAGTTTATCTTAAAAAATTTTCTAAATATTTTAATTTTTACTTTTAAAATAATAACATATATTTGTTGAAGATGGTTGGTTGTTTTGTCAATAACAGTTTTCAAGTCCTTATAAAAATTACATTTAACTTATTAAAATTTATTTGATCATTTATACTTAATAAAAAATATTTAATAATAATATTTTATGAAAATATTATTTATTCAAAACATCTATTAATTCATCCAAATAAATTATGTAATTGGACTTGAATATTAACCAAAAATACAATTTGTGTCTTATTGAATCAAAATAAAAATAATTTATAATGAAACAATAATGGGATGAAAATATATTCATTATTATATAAAAAATAATTTACATACTAATATTTCTAGTGTCTTCATACATATCCCTTTAATACACTAGAAAACTCTCTATGGGTGAGGTGAATGATGGTGGGACTTTTATAGGGCAGTTCGACGAACATGGTTTGGGTCATGATCTAAATGATCATGAACTTCTCCTATAAATAGTTTCACTCATGCTTATGTTATTGGATCTTAGATTGGGATTGGTCAAGGGAAAATACCAAAGATCCTATCTCCCTTACAATATGTGATAAATTGGCCTCACAGGGTACGAGCCTACTAGTTGAGGCCATCAATTACTTTGTCTGAGTTAATAAGATTTATTAAAACAGTATATTTATACTAATCATGCTATCACTATTCAACAGATATATTATAAATGGTAATGATTATCAATATTAAATTAAATACTATAGGACACAATAATACCAATGAAGTGCACGTGCTTTCTATAACCATATTATATAAATCTACAATTAAATAAATTTCATGGGGAATTTTATTTATAATAGTTCAGGTCGTTACAATATCACCCTATTAATAAATTTCACCCTTGAAATTTTCTTCTCCTAGACTAAAAGAGATGAGGCTAAATCTGTTTCCTCACCAACTCTGGTTCCCACATTTCTTCTTAAAAATCTTGGTTTCTACACAATACTTCAAGGTGTATTAACTTATTTCATAGAACTTTTTCTCTATGATATAAGATCTTCATCAGATACACTTCATAGGAAAGATCATTCTCTAATGGTACCATCTCTATATTGAGTACATTTTAGGGGTTTAGTATGTACTTACTTAAGAGAGATACATGGAATACATCATATACTTGAGATATGTTTGGTGGGAGTGTTAGTCAACTGGACCCCACTCTAATGTGATCCGGGAACTCAATGGTGCTAATGTATCTTTAAATAATATTTCACTTCTTCCAAAATTTCATCACTTAATTACATGGAGATATACATAGGAAAAATATATATCCAACATAAAACTCTATGTCTCATCAACTATTTTCAACATAACTCTTCTATCGGCTCTCAGCAGCCTAAATGTTCTATTGAATGGTCTTAACCTTTTCCACAATTTTCTGAACCATTTCAGGATCTAGCAGTTTTCATTCCCCAATATCATCCCAGTATGTAGGTGTCCTTTACCTCTTCCCACAAAGAGATTCATAGAGAGACATTTGTATTCTTGAGTGGAAACTATTGTTGTAAGAGAACTCAACTAGTGGAAGATGGTTGTCCCATCCTCCTTTGAAGTCCATGGAATTTGCTCGCAACATGTATTCAAGTGTCTGAATAATCCACTCAGATTGGCCATAAGATTGAGGATGAAAGACTGTACTAAAGTTTAGCTCTATTTTTAGCATATATTTGAGACCCTTCTATAACTTATAGGTGAATATTGGATCTCAATAAAATAAAATAGATAGTTTTACTCCAAGAATCCTTACCACTTCTCTATTGTATATCCGTACAAGTTGATCCGGTGAGAAAGTTTCCAGAATCAAAAAAGAGTGAGCTATATTTGTCGAATGATAAAAAAACCCATAAAGAATTGTTTCCCCTAAATGTATTTGGATGTCTAGTGACAAATTACATGGTGATGTTTTCCTATTTTCATGTTGGTATAGGTAATGGTTGCATCATAACCTTAGATTTATGCCTTTCAGCCTTCAGTTGATGACATACTAGTCACTTTGATGAATATTTCGTGATATCCTTCTTCATATATTCCCACCAATAGTTCTCAAGGATATCCAAATACAAATTTGTTCTTCCCTGGTGAATGGATAAATTCAAACTATGTGCATCACCCAACAACTCATTCTTTATCTCCATATTTGATGGTACACATAGTATTGACCCAAATCTCACAACTCCTTCTTCATTAATATTGAAATCCAAGTATTCCCATTTTTCATAGTTTCCATTTTATTCATAATTCCCACATTTTCATTTTAAAAATATTTTACCCTCTTTAGAAGGGATGGTTGTGCTATCATTTGTGAAAGGATTGAGGATGTTCCTTACTTTATGATTCCCATGTCCATCCTTTCTAAATACAAGAAGATCAGATCCTTCTCAATTCTCATTAATGATAGAATTGTTGGATCTTTTCTACTTAGATCATTAGACACTTTATTATCTTTAATTGGATGGTAGTGGATTGAGCTGTTATAGTCCTTGATCAGCTCTAACCGTCTTCATTGGCACATATTCAGTTCTTTATGTGTGGATATATATTTGATACTTTTATGATATATATTTATTTCACACTTCTCCCAAAATAGATAACAAAACCATATTTTAAATAAAAGATAACTACAACCATCTCCATATCATGAGTTGTGTAGTTCTATTCAAGAACATTCAATTTCCTTGAAGAATAGGCTATGAATTTTTCATTATTCATTAACACACAACTCAAGATCTTTATTTAAGAATAACTAAATACCATGAAATTCTATCCCCATGGGGTAGTGTGACAATAGGTGTAGTGATAAGAATAGTTTTTAGTTCATTGAGTCTCTCTTCATATTCATCATTCCAAGAAAACAAGTCACCCTTCCAATCTATCTTGGTTAGAGGGTTTGATAATTGTGGGAAATTTATCACAAATCGATGATAGTAACCAGCTAATCCAATGAAACTATGGATCTATATCACATATGTTAGCCTCATCCATCCTTCAATTTCTTTTTTTAATTTAAGGGTCCATATATATTCCATTTATTTTGATCATATTCCCTAATAATTAAACTTCCTTCAACCACAACTCATATTTTCTATACCTGGCATAAATATTCTCTTTTCGTAAGGCCTTTAGCACAATTATCAGTTGATCCTCATGTTCCTCCTTGGTTTTGAATTATATAATAATGTCATATATAAATACTACAAACAAATTTCAATGTAATCTATAAATAATAAATTCATCACCTCTATGAAGATTTCTGGAGAATTAGTAATCCCGAAAGGCATCACAATTAACTCATAGAGCCCGTACCTTGTAAAAAAGAAGCCTTGGGTATATCCTTCTTCTCTACCCTAACATGGTATTATCGTGAAATGAAATACACCTTGGAGAAGTATTATTCTCCACATAGATGATTTAATAATTCATCAATCCATGGTAGAGGATACTTTTTCTTTATCATGATCCTATTGATCTCACGATAATCAATTCAAAGGCTCATTGACCCATCCTTCTTCTTGAAAAAGAGGATTGGTGAACCTGAAGGTAAATCACTTGGGAATATGAACCATTTATCTAGATTATACTATAGATATTTCTTTAGATCCTTAAGTTCTACAACAACTAATCTATAGAGATTCTTGGATAATGGTAACTCCCTAGGTATATGCTCGATTAAAAATTCAACCTCTTGGCTTGGAGGAAGACCAGACAATTCCTTAGGGAACACATCAATGTATACCATCACAATAAACATGTCTTCAAGGATGATTCATTCCTTAGACTTAATCATTTGAGATATATACACTTTATCATAGGTAATTAATATCTATGCTTGAGATGTTGGTGCTAAAGAAGATTCATCTTACTCCTTGCATTTCTATAGAATCTAGGGTCGATTCAAAATACAGAGAGTGATTTCCTTCTCGTGGAAATTTATGTTGGATTTGTACAGGGAAAGATAATCCATGCTCATAATTGCGTCAAATTCCACCAAAGGGAGTAAGAAAATGTTTGTTGGAATGTTAATCCCACAAATTGTGATAGGGGAGGAGTTATATACTCAAGATGAAATAATTTCCCCATTTTCCATTTTCACTAATAACTCCACTTCTAATATTTGTGGTGGTGTTTCAATAGTTCTACTAAACTAAATGATATGAAAGAATATATAAAACTAGAATCAAAAAGTACATCTTCAATCCTTGAATGAATAACTAGATTACCTGTCACCACTTCGTTTTTGGGATCCACCACAGTTGATTATAATGTAAAAGGCTCACCCTTTCTACCATTAAGGTTGTTGGTTGTCTAAAAAAACCATTGGCATAGTGCATTGGTTTGAAAAGTTACCTAGTTACTTGAATTTAAAGCAATGAACACTGATTTTAGGGTTTAATGGAGAATTACTTTCCTCTATCGCATTATCATGTTTCTACTGTTGAATTTTTTTATCTAGTTGTCCTTCCTCCCCACATATAATGCATTTCCTCACCCCCTTAGAAAATTTTCTTGGTGCTTCTTCCCACAACTCTGACAAGTGGGATGCTAAAATTTATTGGAACCATTATATTTATCCATCAAACCAATAGAATTATATTCCATTTTCCATTTCTTATCCCCATCATACCCTTGAGATTCACCAACCTCCATTTATACTTTGAGGGAACATCAAAAAATTTTCCAATAGATATCAAAGTCACAGATCACCAGTTATTTCTATACACCCAGTTTTAGCCCACCAATGAAGTGGTCAACCTTTTATTAAGGGGTAATGACAAAGGTGGAGGCATATTATGAAATTATTGTGATTTTTTTCTCATATTCCTTGATATATTCATCACCATTTTTCTTTAAGGTGAGGAAATCCATTTTCATTTTAAGAAGAAGAGTGTGTGGAAAATATTTATCAAAAAAAAACTTTTCAAAATTCATTACACTCCATTTCTTCAATATCTTCCTCAGGATTTACATTCTTGACCAATGTCCACCATTCATTAGCTTCTCCCTCCATATGATAAATATCTAGTAGAACATTTTCTTGTTCGGAACATTAAAGGATGGATAATATCTTCCTAATATATTTGATCCATTTTTTTATGGGTAGGGATCAGATGATCCATTGAAAGTTTGGAAACCTTTGTTGTATAAAGGTCTTAATCCTAGGTTGTTCTCTATTAGGGGGATTAGGATTATCCTCTTGATATATGTTTCTATTCAGAACAAATGTTATATGAGAGTGTATCATCATGAAGTTCTTGATTTCGACTCCCATCGAGTTGGGCATCTCATTGGGGTAGTCATCACATGGCTCATTGCATTTATTGTTTACCCAATTCCTCCTATTTATGTCCATTATCTAGAATAAAAGAAAACTTAGGAATGATTATATTTAAAATATTTAACATATAAAGTGGGAATCTAAGGAAATTAAAGGTATTTCTTAAAATTTACAATTATTTCCTTAACTTATGAATTTCTAGGATCAAATATATGTTATCCATGATCTATTCACTAACTTATACTCTTATGGGTATTTTTTCCTTTAAATTATTCTTTATAATGAGCTTACGAATTTTCTAATGAATATCCCTTAGGAGTGTGAATATAGGTTTGAATTAAGTCATGTTATCTTATACCTGGTTACATTGAGTTAGGTCTGACACACCTTGTCCGAGTTGTTACCCCTAGGTTCATCTATGCCAGAAACATGCCAAATTGTAGTATCCAGACAGAGATTTATTTTAATTATAAACCACTTACCCTATAATAACAAAAATTTAGGTATGTTTTCTTATACATTGTCTTATACATAAGGCTTTTACTAGAGTTTTCTAATCTTAATCCAAAAAATAACTAAATGTTTCCTCTGATACCAACTATAAAAACACTTATATTTATTTAAAATTAATTCATGATTTAATATATTATATTACACATAATAAAAACCAAAAGATTTAGAAGTCCAGTTTATTTTGGAATTAGGTACATATAATAACATATTGAACATGGTATGTGACAACATTAATGAAATATTCCTTAACAAGATTCTAAAATTCCATAGATTTAAAATTTTACGGGATAACCTTGGGACATACATTAGAAAAAGGTGATATATAAATCCCAGTAAGGGAATAAACATGAAATAACATGATTTGAATAATTCATGTTATAAAATTGGCATATCAATGAGACCTAAAAATATTAGGAATCATAAACATGAATAACGAGACATGATATTAATGATAATCATAACATGGGAAATGTGGACACAACTTAAAAAATGATTCATAAACATAGGTGAAGGATAAACCCACAAGATATCATGGTGAAAAAACCACCATAAAGGAATTAGGTTCAATAACGTTTCCAACATGATGTATTATGATAAAATAATTACCCAATGCATTGGAGTGCTATATAATTCTGGGCGTACCCATCATATTCATTTCATTCTCAGGAATAAGTGTCCCACATAGATCAAAAAACATTGATTAATTAATCATAATAATTTATTCTAAGTTAAATGAGAGTGGAATAAATATATGTAAGTCCCCAATAAAAAATTATACATCTATAAACGTGAACACCCTTGATAATAAACAAGTTTATTATTCACTACACAATTGTTATGGCATGGAAAATCACAGGTGAAATTTCGGTAGCATATCAATATCACTTAAATATTAATAAAAATATTTTTATGAGAGATAAGGGGGTTCTAATAACATATATATCTAATTTTAAGTAATATAGATATGGAAAATATATATACAAACATTATAAATTTGAAATAGAAGGCATAAGTTAATGAAGAAACTTGAATAATGAAAAGAATACTAACTATATTTTTTCATGGTAAAAGATGTATATAACGGATCATGGGAGGATCAATGAGAGTGAAAGGGGTATATGATAATTTATGAATTAAATGTATAGTAATGGGAATATAGAAGAAAATAGACCATCATAATAAAATGGAATTTAATAGATATAACATAAAAGAAGTGCTTAATTGGAAATGAGTATAGAGAAATCCCTTACTAAATTTCAGTATAGTAACAGCTTAGGTAAGGGTCATAATGAGAGCGTATAAATGATAAATAATTCAAATAACATCAATTTTATATTTGTTAAATGTTTACAAAAGAATGAAAATATAACCAGTTGGAATTAAAAATACTATTTTCAAACAAGGTTCTTGAATTTAAAGGAGGAGAGGAAGGTCCCTTACTTGAGTGTGTGACTACAAATGTATAAAAGGGGATTTTTGAGAGCTTTTGGGTGCATTGGGAAGACTATATATAATGTAGGTAAGAGTATTATGTTTATAAAAGGAGTTTGAGTGAAGATAAATGGTAATGTGGGTGGGATTATATAGAAAATGTGGGGGATTTCATTATTATTTAGGTTTTGGACTCTGCAAAATAAAATAACCAAAACCCCAAAATTCCAAGTGGTTTTCACCATTAGTTTCTTTCAAATAGGAGTATATTCTATTATTTTATACATTAAAGGTCCGATATTAATAAAATAATTCTGTTTCTTATGTGGAGGTGAGTCATACTCTTAAGGAAATGATTTTAAAAACTTAAAATATATTAATGGTTTTGGAGGATGAATAATTGTTTTATAAAATTAATAAAATAAACTAAAAATATCATTATTTTAAATATAAAACATTTATTTGGTAGTTTATACCTTTTGTAGATTTTATTATATCACTTTTTGGTCTTTATGATGGCATAATACCCAAAGTATATTTATATAGTACTTAAGTTTTACATGAAAATTTGATTGCCTTATAAAATTATAAAAAATTAACCATTGGATAATTTAGATGTTATGATTACAAAAATAAAATTTATTTCATCCAAATAATTTTACAAATATGTGAATTTTAAATTTTAAAATAATAAATAACATTTATTGAAAATGTTGGGTTTTCTTGACAATAACAGTTTTCTAACCCTTATAAAGATTACATTTGGCTTATTAAAATTTTATATGATAATTTATTTTTAATAAAAGTTATTTAATAATAATATTTAAATAAATTATTATTTATTTAAAAACTCATTTAATTCATCAGAATAAATTCCTTAATTGAATTTTAATATTAACCATAAATACTATTTGTGTTTTTTTGAATCACAATAAAAATAATTTATAATTTAACAATAATGGGATGAAGATATATTCATTATTCTATAAAAATAATGTACATAATCATATTACTGGGGTCTTGACACATATCTATTTAATACAATAGAATATTACCTAAGAGTAAGTTGTGTGATGATAGGACTTTAAAGGGGTGGTTTCAGCAAATATTGTTTGAGATTTGATCTTGATAAGCTTGTACTTATCTCGCAAATGGTTTCTCTCATGATTTTGTTTTTTGATCTCATATTGGAATTGGTTAAGGGAAAATCCCACAGATTCTATATCCCTTGTTAATTTTGATAAATAGGCTTTATAGGGCATGATGCCAATGGTTGAGGCCATCACTTCCTTTGTTTATATCAATTGGATTTATTAAAACCCTATATTTACACGAATAATGTGATCAATGTTCAATAGATATATTATCAATGGTAATGAATATTAAAAATCAATTAAATACTATATTATATAAGAAGACCAAATAAGTTCATATGTTTTCTATAGCCATATTACATAATAATACATTTAAATAAATTTCAAGGGTAAATTTATTTATAACAATTCAGGTCGTTACACCTCTCATCCAAAAAATGTGAGTTATATATTTATTGGGAAGTTATAATTTCTCCTTAAATTTACAGTTTAATATATTGTACAAGTAGTAATTATCACCTCTTATATATCTAGATTTATTATTCATATAATTAAAGTATAATAACTATTTTAATTTCTTCATGTCATATATCACTTTTTTATATATTTTTCTTGAGTTTTTTTGATGTTTTCCTCCAAAAAGGGAGGTAAGATTCACAATTGGATTAATATGAGGGGATGATATGATATTTATTATACCATACCACTTTTATGAAAATAATATATGATATTTAAATATTCAACTTTAGGAGTGTAATGTTTTACCATGGAATTGTCATACTAAAGAGATGAAATTCCACATGTCCTCAAGTGAACTCTTTAATCACCATAGGCTGACATCTAGTACTGAAAGTATTCATGTATTTCTTAGGGAGAAATTTACCTTCAAAAATATTATCACATGATAAATAAATATAATAATTAAAATAATAATAATTTGTAGAACAAACTAGAAACATCATCAATAACCTCTAAAACTATACCCCAATAATGATTAATGATTGAATGCATCCATAAAAGGTGAAAATACAACAAAAGATTAAATATTATAGAAAAATAATACTAAAACAACCTGAATATAAAAGAAATAATTTACCTTAATAAAGTTTCTAAAATAAAAATGATGTCAACTCTATAACTTCTCTCGACATCAACTCATATCAATGATATTACCTTTCCTTTACCTGAACCACTATATATAAAATCTTTTGGCACATGAGAACTATATGTATAAGGTATTTGAATAATATTTTAAGAAAAAAAGATGTCCTAAAGTACCATTTGAAGTTTAACATGTTCATATATGGGAGGTATACTACTATATATGAAGGAGATGGTATACCCTAAATATATTTTTACATGTTACAATAACCCTAATTGTATTTTCTGATTGGTGGGATATCGTAAGGTATGTAATTATGAATTTCATGAAACTTTCTTCTCAAACATTTTATATGATTGGGAAAATCCTAAAATATGGAATGATATTACATGATACTAATTTTCCAATCATACTATTTGAACGATAGATATTATAATGCATAAATGCATGGAATGGGGTTCTATGACCCTTCCAATTCCATGAAATCCTAGAGTACGAACTAACCATTTCACAGGCATATACATACTACATCCATTGTTCTAGATGGTGTCAAAATGTTAAGATTTAATTTTTATTTGAGATCTTTGACTAATGATATCATTAAATAACCATTAGATGAGATTTAATGTGAGTGATTTTGTTTCATTGATCCATTCATTTCATGTACTAGATGAGGTATTAACAAATTTGTTATAATTCTTGAGTTAATGAATAAATTTTTGATGATAACACTAAAGTAATTATAAACCCCACTTCAAAGTGATGGTATCATGTGTTTTTTGTTTTCATGATGATAGAAAAAACTCCCTAATTTCCAAATCACCCTTCGTCTACCTCATTAACTCTTCGTGGTGCTAAGTCTCCAAAGAAGATGAAGGATCCTATTTGATTTTCAAATAATTCTATTTAACCCACAAATACCTTTAGCTGTGGAGTCCTATGATTTATACTTCTATGATCTCCCTAAAACCAATACAAGGATGAAAATGATGCATTGGTAGATATGGTTTAGGGTACATATGTTTATAGTGTTATTCATTTCCATTTTATGCATATATTTCATTTTTTAAAGCACGATGATCTTGTATTTGAGAATTTTAATCATTTATTTTTCATATAATAAGTGTTATTAGAGCCATTTGAATATCATCAGTGGTGTAAGGGGAACCCATGTTTTTGGATTTATGAAATAATCAATGAAATAACGAAATTAAAATCACATTACATACTATACTGGTAGTTGTAAGACACGACTAGTTATTTTTTATGGCTCATTATATTAAGACACATGAAATAAGATATTTTAAGTCACAATAAAATTTAAAACCTTATATTTAAAATGTTAATATCACATGAAACTAGATACAATAACCTTTTATTTCACTATATCGAGTTAAAAAAACCGAGCATTGCATCTTAAGAATGATACGATGCATATCATTAAATATGATAACCTTGAACTGAGGGATTATATCACAAATACTGATTATATATTATAAAATATCTTATATAATGTATAATACTATTGATTAGGATTTAATATATATTATAAAATATGTACAGTTAGAAAAAATTTATTTTTCTCTATATTCTATTATGAATTGAATTTATTATTTATAAATAACAGAAAAATGTATTTTGGGGATATTTATTAAATTAAAAAGATATTATAAATTATTAAATTATAAAGTTTTTATAATTAATTAAAATTTTTTATAAACTATTTATTATTAAATATTCATCCATATGAATTTTCAATATTTAAATAACTTATACACAATTATATGGAATGACTAATGAATTAGAAATAAATTGTTTATTTGGTAATAATAAGTGTAATTTATTAAGAATTTATAGATTGAAAAATATTTAAATAGATAAAATATTTATAATTATATTATAAATTGTTCATAACTAATTAATTTGACTTATTCTAATTAAATCCTTATTTTAGGATATTATTAACATAAAATAAAAATTATTTAAGTGATTGATTTTTTTGTTACCTATCAAGGATTGTATTATTAAGGCGGGGAGGGGTGAATTAGGTTACTGATTACATTATAATTTTTACTTGATAATTGTATTGTTCTCTCAATATGAGGAACACTCATTTCTCCTCTTAACAATATATCTTGTGTGAGAAAAAGAAAAAAAGAACTCAAATGTTTTTTACTTGGTTAAACCTAACTAAGATAATAAAAGTATCATGCAACCAATGATGTATTCATGAAACTAAAGCATAAAAAAATTGATTTTTTGTTCTTATTCAATGAAGCATCTTGACGGACCACAAAGAATCACTATCTTACCAAGAAATGAAATCCTTAATACCTTTCTTCTTCACAATGAGAAACACATTACTTCTCTGAATTAATATATGATCACTACATATTTTATTATGGTATTATTATCTATAATATATGAATGAAAAATACACCTTAAATGGTGGATCATTTCTTGCATAGATTTGACAAACTCTGGGTTAATTAGAACTCATAGAAAGTACTTATTGTTATTTTAATCTTCTAGTATAAACACCTAAATTTAATTTTCTCTTATTCTTAGACTCATAATTATCAAGATTAATATATTTGTAGATCCCTCTCTTCTCTTTTGTTATCTAATTATATTATCACATATCTATCCTATATTTTCCATGTCTTCTCATCAATCGACATAGGGATCACAAATTTTTAATTTTCAAATTCAAAATTTGAATATCTAAATAACTTCCAACACATTTTGATTCAAATACATCCTTTTAATTTTCTTATATCAAATAGAAACTGTTTTATTTTAGGTAATTTAAATTTTAACTTTAACTTTTGACAAGTTTTTTAGCACAAAATAAACAAAATTACATATATCCTATAGATATCAACCCCCCCACGATGTGGTCAACTAAAAACACATGTTTTTGGATTTTATTTACATTGAAAATGGATATTAACACTATATACCATGACATTACTTTTCTTATAAAAAATAAACCATTAAAAATGTTTTACACTATGCCTTCTACTCATTTTTCATCTTGATTTCAAAAACATGATGCTTAAAATGTCCAACTACATAGTGTGGAGTTTTTCATCTTCCCATATTCCATAAAAATTTTATAAATAAAAAAACTTTCCACTATAACCATTTAAACCTCTAGTGTTATATAGAAAATTTTCTAACTCAAAATTCTAGTTTCTTTATCATAACCTATGATACTTCCATGTTAGAATATAAATAACCACACCAAAATCTCCAAATAATTATATTCAAATGAATTTTATTAAATTTCTACACTTATAGACATCATGTGATTTTAGAATACCACAATAACCCCTATGGATTCTCTTATGATATAGGCATGAAAACGTTTTTCACATGCAAGAATCCTCCATTGAAACTCCAACCGACATGGCATATTTCTCATTTCCATTTTCTACCGGAATATTTTCAATTCAATACACAAACCAAAAAACCCACTACATCGTCACTATGGTAATGAATATATCTAAAACCAATTCAATATTATCACCATAGCTTAGTCCTTTTAAGGGTGATGGTTTCCTTGAAAAACCAATAGAGCTTCTTCCAACCATGAAAATTATAGTTTTCTATGAACTTAAAGAATAATTTTATTAATTTACCATACTAAATATGAAATATACACAAAACAATAACACCTCAAGGGCATTTTTTTAACAGTCTCCCACTTTGGATTTATTAAAAATTATAAAAAATTCAAATAAGATAAACAACTTCAACCATCAATATTTTTTAGAAAAATTATATTTATCCTGCAATACAAATCTAAATAACTAAATTTAAATGTATGAATAAATGAATTGTTAATTTTTAATTATTATCCCATTAGATCCATGATCAGTGTGAGAAAGAAAACATGAATTAAAATATCCTCACAGACACTTACATTGATTTGTAAACAATTCTTCCTTCAAACCATCCATTTCCCCCCTAAAAGATTACCAAAAAACTATCCCACTTTGTGGATATGAAGTATTACTTCGCTTACTTTCCCAAAAAATCATTTATCCATATTTCTCAAAACGTTCATATCTTAATTTTTTTTCTAATAGATCAATATATAATTATCACCTTTTTTCAATGAACATAAAGAAAGAACTTTTTTGAAATGTCACAATAGAGAGTTAAAAATCTAAATAGTTAATATAAGAGGATTGATATACCTTTTTACCTAAATAAATTTCTATTAGTTAAGTGGGGGAACAATTTTCATATAATCAATTTATATGGATTCTATTGAACTCTAAGATCTAACCTATATCATTCAAAATCCTCCTTGGGAAGAGGCTTGGTAATTATATCCGCTACTTGATTGTAAGTAGATATGTACTCCAATTTTATCACATATTAATCAAAAAACTTATTTATTAAGATATATTTAATCTCAATGTGTTTGTTCCTTAAATTATGGATGATATTTTTACTAAGATTTATGAAACTCAATTTTTTAATATTTGATTGGTATTGGAGATTCCACTTCAAACCAAAAATCATAAATATGTTGTTTCTTACAAATTAATTAGGTATATTCTTGATTGGATTATATATACTATACCATTTATACACTTTATGAAATGAAATATTCTTGCTTTATTAGCCAATAAATTGATGAACATCGAAGATAAAAAGAACCACCTGATTTAAACTTCCTATCATCCACCGATCCTACCCAATCAACATTTATATATCCCAATTACTACTATAATGAATTGATATTAAAAAAACCAAAATTAATTATGTTATTTATATATCAAATTATTATTCTAAATAATTTTATATAAATTTATTTTGGTAAACATTTATAATTTTCATCTTCACCCATGGAAAATATGATGTTTGTTCGAGTGGTAGTTAAGTATAAAAAGCCATTAATGTTATATCTATGAAGAGTTACATCGACCTTTTTCCTTATTCATATTTAAGGAAATCCATTCAAGTATTTTCTAAGGTTCTTATAATCCTATATTTATCCATTTGGATTAATTTTATTGATTCCACATATTTACACGGGAAATAAATATCCCCTATTTTATATGAGAGAACTACTATCCAAGGAAAAATAATAAATTACCAATTAATGTCATCTTGAATTCACACCTCACAAGCTATAAAAATTATATATATTGGATTTCATATGAGCCTCTAATGATGATATCATCAATGTATATCAGAACCACCACCTGTTACTCCTTTTTTATCCTATAAAAAATCTATGATCAATCCCTACAAATTTGAAAACCAAGCCTATTTATGTACTTATCCATCCATGAGTACTAGGATATTGGTGCTTATTTTAGTCCATTTAGATCCTACTTTAACTGAAAAACTTTATCTTATTCTTTATCAATGAGAAAATCTTATGAGGTTTTACTGCGAACTTTTTCTTTATGAACATCATTGAGGAAAGACAATTTTACATACATCTAACAAACATTTTTTTCATAGTTATATTTGAAACCAATATTGTTGTCTCAAGCTATCATATAATTTAAAAATATCATCTATATTGATTCCTTATATTTGTGAATAACCTTTCTACATTAGAAATGATTTACACTTGTCCATCTTCATTAATATTATTTCAGAAAACCCATTTGGTTCTCATAACATTATTATTCATTGGCATTGAACAACATACCAAGTTTTATTTTCTTGATTTGGTCAAGTTTTTAATGAATTTGTTTATCCCAATCTCATATCTAGAAACCTTTTAAAAATATTTTGGTTTTACATAGGATGAAAGTGACCTTTTTTATTGTTGCATCATTTTACTTGTTTGAATCAAGGATGTTTGGTCAAAAATAGTATTACAATTAGTGATTTCTTCCCTCCTAGACATTACACCATCTACTATTATTCCTAATATGTTTGCCTAATCATCATAGATATCATATAAGTTCCCTATATATCCTTTAACCCCCCTAATATAAAAACATATTCATGATTTTCAACTTAAAATACAAGATTATTTCTGTGTAAAATATGAATACTATAATCTAAAATATGCTCATAAAAATTTCAAATCTACCCGTTTTCAACAATGGTGACATAATGAATTTATAATATTTTCTCTATATGTTTTTTGATCACCAGTAGGTATTAATTTTTAATGGATAACTAATAAAGAGACTATGAACCCCCTAGCTTCAAACTTCACATCATTTCCTTATTGAGAATGAACAAATTACTTCAAAATAGATAAAAGAATTTAAGTGTGGGATTCATTCCATAAATTATTTTACAGGAAGTGTTGAATTCATTAATAAAAAGTATGTCCCTATTTTATATATTAACTACTATAATTAATTCTTGTTTTTAATATTTATCTTTCATTATTATTTCAATTAAAATAGTCCAATACTTGTTATTCAAAATCTAATTTTTACTATCGACAAATCCATTTTATTGAGGGGTCCTCAATGATGATAAATTATGCTTAATTTTATGATTATCTAACTATTCATCCACTTGTATATATAAGAATTACACAACATTTTTAGTATGTAGATTTATAATATTCACATAAAGTGTCTTTTTTTTACTTTTCATCAGATTCGAGTGATACACTTGAATAACTCCTTTTTTGGGAAATTACCATTTTCCATGCCATCCTTATCATGAACAAAACACGGGCCTTCTGTCCATAAAAAATTTATCCTGGACCACTACACACCCAAAGGGTGTTCTTAATCCTTAGGGGCTATCAAAAAGTTCCTAGACTTTAAGAATTAACCTTGGAATGATTTATCCCTCAAATCAGAGTAAAATAAGTAGTATAAATATAATTTAAAATCAACATGACCTATATGCATGTTAGATTACCCTAATTTTTTTACATAAATAAATAAATATGTAGATATAAATGGATATTTTTTAATCCCTTAGATCACCTCTATGCTCCCACACCTAGCCAACTGGAAGTCCCACATTAAACTCCACATATTTAACGCACCTTTAATAAATTAAATAAAAATAGTAAAGGAATATTTATATGAAGTAAATAATTTAAAGGTTCACACAACATAAATTTTATGAAGATAAAAGTCAGTCATACTAAATCATTTATAGGCAACACTCGGCCAATGAGATAAAGTAAAAAAAACAAACACTGACATACCTCTTGTGACTTTATAAGTCGTCATATAAAACCAAGGCATAAATTCTCTATGAGAGGTAATAAAGGAGCCCTATTTTTAAAATGAAAATTAATGAAAACTATGACCAATAAGATCTATAGTGTATTTCATTAAATAGAGGATCCATTTCATTCTAGTTTTAAATATAGTTTTTAAAAATATATGTTTCACAAATAAGTATATAAAGATCAAATAGAAATTTTAAAGAAATAATTTTATTTTAGTTTTATTTAAATGAAAATAATCACTTTAAAAATGATTCATAACCCTAAGATATCATTACATGAAATCTCATGTGTAAAAAATTTTCAAAACCATTTTTAGTAACACACTTTTTATTTTAATGATTTAATTTTTTTAATGTAATGGGGAAGATACACATAATTAATAACCAATTTATTTGAATAAATCCAATGAAATAATATATTAGTTATAAAGAGATACATGTTCTATACTTTTATAAACTTAAAAAATAAATCTACATACATACATTAATATCTTTCTAAAAGAAATAATGAACTGAACTTTAACAATTCCTATAAAAGAGAGGAACAAACCATACAAATAACCATTTTATAACATAAATCATGGGGAAAATCCCTATGTCATATAAGGTTAGTGGGAACCATATCATCTCATGATCTAATTGGAAAATATATAGTGTTTTCACTAACCCCTAAAGAGACCGTTCCTTCAGCCTAGATGGATAATGCCACCAGTATAAGACACCTCATCAAACCATATTCTAAGGATTACATGTCTTGGCTAAGAAGTACAGGGTCAACCTCCCATGAAACCATAACCTTTATCTATGATTAGTTTTTTTTATTAAATTGGAATAATCCAATGTGATATATATTCCAGTATCCCCCTTACATACCTAGATTCCCTTGTTATTTACCCATTTCAAAAAAAATATCAACCTTAATTTAAAATAATACAGATTTTCATCAACCCATCATAAGGTATATAATTTATCAAAACACACATTCCACTATAAACCATTTTTTAATCAAAATTAAATGAAAAAATTTATATAAACACATGGAATATAATTCAACCATAAAACTACCAAATACTATTATTCATTAATTAAAACATTCATTAAGAGAACACCATAAATAATGTGAACCTTTACAAATAGGATTTTAAATCATATTTTTGAAATAAACATTAAAAAATATTTTAAAGATAATTTGAATATAAAATTATAATTCCAAAGTGTAATTATCTTGTTATACTCATATACATTTACATGCACCCATGAACATGTTTCCCTTTTCACACAAATTTATAGATTTTTAGGTGATTTGGTACACACACATACATACACCCATATATATATATATATATTCTAATTTATATTTATAAAAATATTTAAGGAAAAAATGAATTTTCGAACCTCACAGTTATATTTTATATGGTGTAAAAACAAGGAGCCATTTGAGAATCCACTTGGTGGTCTAAAACATCTCTTGAAACAATAAAAATTATATAAAAAGTCCATTAATAATTTTATCAATCATTTATCATGAAAAATTTAAAAAAACTAACGTATAACTTTTAAAATAGTGGAAAAGCATCACATTTCATGAGAATGAAGTGAAAATATGGATTTATTTCCCAGAAAAATCCTTAAACACATTTCATATTACAATTTAATATTAAAAAAGGATTAAAAAATCCGGATATAAAGGTTTCATAATTTAAAGGAAAAAGGGGAAACATACCTAGAACTCACAACTTTTGATAACCTATGGACAATCCTACATCAATTGAGTCAAAAACATTAAAAAATCGATCAAACAACCTAGGTGTAAAAAATGATCGAAAAAATCAGTTAACGCTATACGTAGGGTTTAACAAAAAAATATCATAGTAAGAGGATACATGAGGTGGGTGGGTGATAGGGGGGTGGTGGAAATGGGAGGGGGAAGGAGAAGGAGGATGGGAAAACCTTATCTATTCGAGAAGCACTCAAATCCTTGAGGATGTAGAGGATAAAGAGGAGGTGGACAACATGATGGACCCCCCTTGGCATGGTGATGAACATAACAGGGTTAGGGGAAGAAGGGGGGTGTTAGAAAGGGAGATGGATAATTTTTTAAGAAAGAAAAATTTTAAAATATTATGCATGATTCATGGTTTGACCACATGGTTGACTGAACCATGTGCCAACTATGTGAGCCTTACAAGAAGGTCTGTAGTACCCCACATGAGCAGGAAACATTGTTAACTTAACCATGCTCTGATTGTGTAATTTGGCTATGTTATGTTATAGAAACACTCTAATGGTTTTTATATGGTTTACAATAACCATCCACCAACCATGTGATAATTTCAAAATTCTTAAAATTAAAAATTTTCACATGTTTTAGCCTAAAATTTGAGGAAACAAATTAAAAATAATTAAATAAAAAATTAATGATTAAAAATGGGGTGTTGGTTTGATAAATATCCCTAGAAAAATGATTTATTCCTCTATAAATCCTTGTATTAAATGGTTGAACCAAAAAATAGGTTCTCTATAACATCTTAGACTTGAGAAACCTAGATTCGATAGTTATGTTACATTATTTGTACAAAATACAAGTTTTTCAGAAGGAGTGGTCGAAAGGAGAATGAGGAGGGAAATCAATTACCTATTATAGACACACTCAAATCCATGAGTAATTGGAGGATTTAGAGGTGGTGAAACATGACAGGTATCCCCTTGTATAGACGTCAAAAATGATATGGAGAGAGTGGTAGAATGGAGGAGTTTTATTTAAAAACAGGGAGGAGTAATTATGTGAAAACTCAAAATTTTAAATGTCCGGTCATGATAGTTGGTTTGGCTATATGGTTGGAAAAACTATGAAATAAACTTTTTAGACTTAGTAGAAGGTATATAGAACCCCATATAGGTAGGATACACAGTTAACTTAACCATGAAACAATCGTGTAGTTTTTCTCTGTCAAGATACCAACACATTCGCAAGGTTGACACATGGTTTCCTCTAACAACACATAAAATTTGATAATATGCAGTAATTATTAAAATATAAAATCATCACCTAATTTGTCCTGAATTTTTTTTAAATGATTGAAATTATTAAATAAATAAAATAAAGAGGAAACTTTTTGTTGGGTGTTGAAAAAAATCTCCACCAAATTACTTTTTTCCTCTAGAAAGCCTTAGATGAAACAATTGTCTAAAAAGGACAGGGTTGATGTAACATAATAGACTCTATAAAACCATAGAATATATTTATGTTACATTATTAGTGCAATATATAATAGTTTCTGAAGGATCCAATAGTTTATGAGTCTTGGAAGACCAAATATATATATATATATATTATATTTCCAAATATAATTTACATCATGAAAATATTATGAGAAAATTATTTTACCTTAGATAAAATCCATGAAAATTACACATATTCCTACTATTGGTTTCCTATAGAAAGGGAAAAAATAAGGGTCATCTCAGATGCTCCGTAAGGAGTAACACATGATGGAATATATTATAACATAAACATAGAATAAGTGATATCGTAGAAATAAATGAACAACATAAATCCATAATAAACTAAAAGTAAGGGAATTATAAAACCCTGAAAATAACTGAAAACATGGATAAAAATAAACATTGATCTCATACCAATGGAATTAATAATTCTTGATATTAAAACATGCCATCTAGGCCTTTCAAAAGACACTATCTATTTATGGGAAGAGGTATACACCAAAAAGAAACTTGTTTTACCTCATGGGACCTATCAAAGAATCGATGGGATATATAATTATTTTCTGTACACATCCCCTAATTTAATCCAATGAATTAACTATAAGTGTAATCAAGAACTTTTATACCATTCCCTAAGCATCCCCTTACTGAATAGATCTTAGTTATCTGCATAATAAGAAATATGGAAATAAAATACTTACCATTTAATTTTATAATGTGGATACCTAGGAGAACATCCCTTAATAAATAAATAATCTATGTGGTATCATCAAACTAAAATTATGTACGCTCGTTTGAGAAATATAGGGGTGAGGTTTCTTTCACTGTGAAGTATTATCCATGGAAGATAGTAACTGGGTTCAATTGTTGACCTTGATAGGAAAAAAAGGATATGGTTGGGGAAATCCTTGATCATTTTCATTATGAGTGTGAGAATATTTAAAAGAATATACCAGAGCCATATCCATTTTCCAGTATCTAAACAAGGATGTATTTTCTTGGAAATTATATACAATTTTACTTTACCAAAACTTAGGATGGGTTTTCCACTATGGAAAAATATTGTGTTTCACCATGGTTTTGGAAACTCTTGAATTAAATGAATATGTGAGAGTGATAAAAATATAAATTTTTAAATCCCATAAATTTCCTGAGAAATAAGTAAAAATGTATACCGTGTATATCTATGCACCACCAAAAATAAAATTGGTGGTGAATATAACATGAGTCCCGAAGAATAATAATTGAGAAAAAAACTCCCACATACGGATTGGGTAGATATTTAATCAAAACCCCTTGAAATATATGGATTAAAATTGATATTTAAATTTCATGAATAAAATAATTTCATGACATAACATCTAAAATTGGTATTATATACACCACATAAAGGAAATTAGGTGTATAATACCAAACATATTCTAAAGAGAGTAATTTGAGAAGAAAACCCCTAACCCATTATCCCAACTTGAATGGAAATAATTTAGACTTCTTTATAAAAAACATATATATCATAATAAATAAATTCAAAACAATATTTATATCAATTTTTATTTATAATATTCATAAATAATTATTATTTATAAGAACTCTATATATTTTTACATCAATTGTTTATAGTTTTGATCCTTTGAACTAGTTTCATAATAGCAGTGTATCTATTTATTCTTATTAAAAAGTTAATTATTAATAGATCATTAAATTAAATTTTATAGATTATTTATAATTATTTATGATGTTTGTAATTACTTCCTTGAGTGTTATATTCTTTATCATTTGAGATAAAATCGATAACAATCCTGTTTTAGTGATTCTTCATGATAGAAGTGTGTTTTTTTATTAATGAACTAAATATTTATATAACATAACTAGAACAAAAAATAATAATTAATTACACCTTTATATTATATTATACCTATAATTATGTTAATATTGTCATTAATGATATAAATTCATAGTATTATACATGTAGGTGGTTAAACTGACCTAAACAACAACATACCCAAATTTAATGAATGATTATGAAGTGATTTTATTGTAATATCATTATAATAGAACCATAAGGATATTATTTAGTATTTATTTGTGTGATGTTATATAATTTAAATTAATTAGAACAAAAATTTATGGATATAAAAATATTACACAATTTGAATGAAATATTATCTTCTTAGTAAACTTATTTTCACTAATTAAATTAACAATGATCATTTGTTAATCATATCATTAATAATTTTTTCAAAATTTTAATACATGAATGTTAATTGTATAATAAAGATAATATTTATCCTTAAATACTATCCTTAGTTCTATACTTTTAAGGCGGTGAAGGAAAATTAAACACATTGCAATGTGGAGGCAATAGTTCACACAATATTTCCATAATATGGAAACATTCATTATACTATAAATACTGAGTTCATCATATACGATTTGGAGGAATAAATTTTAAATGGAAATATAAATAGAAAATATACTAATGACATGATTGAACTTATGTTTAGAAACTTTGGGCCTCTCCTGAAATATTGTTTTAGAAAGGGAGGGCTTGGGCTAATCTCCTCTGACTAAAAGATTATAAGAGTGAAAGGGCATTCTCAGGGAAGAAAACAAGGAAAAAATTTAAGAGGATAACAAATTATAAGAGTAATATTTAAATGGTTATGATATTCCCATTTTATTTGTGAAAAATTGTTGATTTATCATGGGAACTAATGTTATGTAAGGGGTAAGATTGAATCACATGGGTGTTAGGTGGGTTTTGAATGTTATCTAAATTAGTTGGATAAATGGTAGGTGATAAATTTGGGTATGAATATCATACCTAACAAGGATTTATATAACATTTACATGAAATTTTAATTATTAAAAATATGATGTTCCTCATTTACCTATTTTTTCTTATTAATATTTATTAGAAATTGACGATGGTAATTATTTTATTAGTAAAAATATAATTTGTGTCTTATTAATAAATTTTGATGTAATGATTCTGATTTTGAGATTCATTTAACCTAATTTAGTTTCAATATATGATAAAATTAACTTTAAAATTAAAACATTTGATATAGGAAAAATGTTTTTATAGAAAAATTGGACTGTATATATTATTTTATTATTATTATTACATGTTAATTATTAATTGAACAAGTTTCAATATATTTTTATGTGTTTTAAAATCATATTAAAGTCATATTTTAAAGTAAATTAATTTAATTTGTTTATATAATAATTAATTCTTTCATAACATGCATTTTACTTTTACATTTTTTATTAATGTTTATACTATATAATTTATTTATGAATGACTAAAAATATGATTGGAATAGATATATAATTTATACCTACTAATTATAAATATAAATTATATTTTATTAAATTTAATTAACATGTTTAGGGAAAATAAATTTTAACATTTGCATGCATAAAACCCATTTTTATTAAAATCTCCAAAATTTATCTTATTCTAATATATTTATGATAAATTCAAAAAATAAAGTTTGTTATTATAAAATGAAATTCAAAAAATTATAAATTAAAATTATAAATATAAAAATGAATAAATGATATTTAGAGTGTGCATCTTGTGATAGTTGATGATATGGTGATTACCCACTACAACAGGGTCTTGTGCATTACATTCCCCCCTTTAAAAATTTCATCCTCATAATTGGGGTGTATATTAACTATTAAAAATGTTGGATACTCATGATTTATAGTTTCTTCAGGATCTGAAGGTTCCTTTTTTAATTTGTGATTTCGTTAAAGGAGTTTTACTAATCGAGTTTCCTAATTTTGTAACACTTTTTATTTGGTATGAAGAGTTTGGGCATGTTCTTCATTATAACACAATGTACATTGGGATTAAATTCCTTTTTTATACCAAATATTAAAACTTCATTATATAGTGAAACCTTCAAGAATACATGATCCCCAAATAATAATTTCCAAATATTTCCTTTGATTATGAACCTAACTCTTTTTTTCTATTATAAGATACTTTAATAGGATCTTGAATATTATGTACTTTAATTGTTTTATCCTCTAAGAGATTTGGTCCAAATAAATTACTTTCTCTAAATTATTCCAAAAAGGTTGGACTATGACACTTATTCCCATATAATACTTCATATGGTTATATTTGGATGTTCAAATGGAATATATTATTGTCTTATCATTCCACAAAAGATAGATAATAATCCCACATACCTTGAAAATCAAGAGAAAATGATCTCAGTATGTCTTCCAAAGTATAGAGAGACATTTTAGACTACCCATAAGTCTAGATATTATAGATGGTGCTGAAATGTATTTCAGTGTATAGATCCCCTTAAATACCCTTTAAGAATATCAATGTGAACTAAAGGTCATGATCCTATATAATTGAAAAGGTTCCCCATGAAGCCTAACAATTTCATTGATATAAAGATAGGAAATTTTCTTAAGGGTTAGATCCTCTATTATCACTAAGAAATGATAAGACTCAGTAAGATAACCAATAATGAATAATATAAAACCATTCCTCTTTAAAGTCTTTGGGAGTATAGAGAAAAAGTATAATATAACTTTTTTCCACATCCATATAGGTATAGGTAGAGAAATCATGACTCACTTATAATGTTTTCTTTATACCTTTACATGTTGGCATACTAAGAATCTAGACAAATAGTCAACAATTTCACACCTCATACCATCCCACTATAAATTCTCTCTTAAATACAGTTTCATTTTTTTCTGTAGGGTGTATAGATATATTTGAGTGTTAAGATTCATACTGTAGTTCCCTCTTTAATTATGTAATGGATAGACCACATAACCTCTTCCAAAAAATTAACAATTTATCTCTAAAAATAAAGTATATCAATTTAACATCATTTATTACTTTAATATTACTTTTTTAATTTTACATATAATTGCAAGGACTCCTTTATCTTTTCTATTAAGGATAATTTACCAATTTCTTTAAAAATTAAAGATGGATCCCCTTGCCTAAAAATTTACATATCCATATTTAATATATCTTTGTAAATGTGATCGTTGTTAATATTTATCATAGTCAGAATAACATGATCCCTCTTACACAATGCATCAAGAACCTTTTTTACCTTCCATGGTTTGTAGTTTATCAAGTAATCATAGTCCTTGAGTACTTACATTTATTTTGTTTGATTCTTTCTGAGATCCTTTTGAGAAAATAAATATTTCAAACTCTTGTGATCTGTATAGATATCCCATATTTCCCCATAGAGGTAGTGCCTCTATATTTTTTAAGTAATGATTAAGGATTCCAGCTCAAGGTCATGAGTTGGATAGTTCTGTTCACGAATTTTCAATTCCGTTGATGCATAGGAAATAACCCTATTCTTATTCATATGACACAACCAATAAGTTTGTTTTATACATCAATATGTAATACAAATCCTCTCTAAAGTGATGGTAAATTTAATAACAGTTTATTAATATCTCTCCTCTCAAACTCCTGAAATCCTTCCTCACATTCCATTAACCATGTGAATTTAATCCCTTTACATGTTAACCTAAATAACATGTTGGTTATCTAATAAAAATCTTGAACAAACCACTGATAGTAACATATTAAACCCAGGAAACATTGGATCATAGTTATGTTCATTAGTATATGCCATTCTTTGGCTACCTTTTTCTTTGAAAGGTCCATATAACTTTTCTCCTTGAATAAAATATGACCAAGAAACTAAAATTCATTAGGATAAAATTCACACTTTATTTACAATATAAGTCCATTTTCCTGAGGGTCTCTATAATTATTTTCTAAATAAATATCATAGTGTTCATAGATCTCAGAGTATATCAAAATATCATCAAAGAATACCACAAAACATTTATCAAGATAGACCTTGAATACTAAATTCAATAAATCCATAAAGTTAGAAGGTTAATTAGTCAATCCAAAAGGCATTACTCTAAATCCATAATGTTCATACCCTATTTGAAATTATGTCGTTGGTATACCATACATATTCACACTTAACTTATGGTAACCAGAGTGAAGATCAATATTTGAAAAGTATTGGTATCCTCGTATTTGAAAAAATAAGTAGTAGATGATTTTTAAATGATACTAATTATTATTAGTAATTAAATTTATCAACCTATAATCGATACATAGTCTCGTAGAACCATCCTTGTTATCTCGAATAAAATAAAAGATCACTATACAGAAACATGGGTTTATAAATAAATTATTAAAAAACACATATAAATGTTTCTTTAGCTCTAAAAACTCCATCAAATCCATTCTATAAGGATTTATATATATATATTCATTGCATTAGAAATGAGTTTAATAAAGAACTCAACTTTATGCTCAGGTGGAGTATTAGGTAATTATTCTATAAAAATATAAATTAATTTTTGTGCCATATATAGATCCTATACTATTAGTATGTCTTAATTATCAATTTATCACACCTAATATTACTATATTTTTAGAATTTCATTAAGTATGGATACCTAGGGAGGATTCAGGCCTAATTTAGATGATTAAGTTTTTCCTCTAAATATAAGAGATTCCACTTCAACTTCATGAATCTAAATCTCCCTATCTTGGAATTTTTCCCTATAATTTGAAATCCAATCTATAAAAAGGATCATATCAAATTCAACCATAGGTATAACAACCATGTTTAAAAATTGTGTATTCCCATGCATCATAATTGGAATATCCTAACATGTATTTTTTTCAATAAGACCCCCTTGATGTCTGAATTGATAATAAGGTTCCAGGAAAATATCTAATGTTTCTAGAAAAAATATATTACATAAAATTGTGAAACGAGACAGTATCAAATAAACCATTAGCTAACTTTGAGAAAATGATAAAATTACTTTCCATTATGGTATTAGGAACATTGAATTCATCTCTGGTAATCAAATAAGCTTTTCCTTTATCTCTTGTACTTTTCTAAGGTAAATCCTCTTGAAATTTGGGGAATTGGTTCATATAATATCCCTTGTCCTTACAATTAAATAATTGGATATGAATAACTTCTACCTTTACCTTTAATTTGTGATAATGGTAACCTTTTTCTTTTCAATTATGACAAACTCATATTCTCTTATTGAAAGATCCAAGGTGTTTCTTCCCATAGTTATCACACGCGATAAATCCCATCCTTCCTTCACCTGCTTTACCGCATTTTATTTCACATAATTCGCAATGAACCTCTTATTATCTTGATTACCTATGAATACATACATCCCAAAGAAATAATTTTTTAATGGTTCTTGAGACTATATCTTCATATGATAAAAAGGTCTAAGATACTAATTCCCATTTAAAGAACAACTTTAACACATAAAAGAAATTAAAAATATTGATATTTTTTCTACATAAAAAGTTATTATCATCTATAGATAACCTTGAAAATTTATCCTCATACTCCGTAACATTTTACTTCTCCTTTTGTCTAAGATTGAGGAGTTTTTCTTCCATTTATACACTTTTCTCATGAGGAAAGTATTTTTCATAGAATATATCCTTAAAAGTTCCTTATTTAATGAAATTTATCTCATATCTCTTTTTATTGACTTTTATTGGTTACCATAATTGGTCCACATATCATTTAATATGATAAACATCCATTATAGATTTTTCCTTTTTACTACTTCCCAAAGAAAGAAATATCTTCTCCAGGGACCTTCCCCATTGTTCATTTATTAATAGATTTTTTGTTTAATTGAATTCTAGAGGTTATTTATGCATAAATATATCCAACATAGTTACACCATGTTATGGAAAAGTAGGTCACTCTATATGGGTGATATTAGTTTTTATAACCTAGGTCAACTATGTAATATAATTACAAACTAATTAGTCTCAACTATAGCTTCATTAAATTGTTCAGAGGTTATACCTACATTGAATATGAGTGTTGATATGGCTCCCATTCCTGTAATTAGTTTCTATCTTCCTATAATAGAATACACATAATTAAGCCATTGTGTTGAATTTTAAAGTACAATTAATTTATTTTTCTAGAGTTTTACCTATAAATATTGATGTGTTTTCATAGAATAAGTGCCATTTTACTTGGTTCTACTAAATCTAGGATTACAAATTTTTACTAAAATTCATATTATTCCAATTTTAACACCCCAAACTCCCGAAATCTAGAGCCAATTGTTATATTACACTATCGTTATAAAATAAAAGAGTTTCCATATGATATTACAGTTTAACAAACTTGGAAAACTATATATATACATACATTTCATTTTAAAACATAAGATAGAATGTGAAAACATTTCAAGAAAATTATTATCCCCTCTATAAAATCCATGAAAAATATACATAGTATTCCTCTAGGATTCTTAAAGAAATAAAACAAATAATGGTGAGATCATATGCCTAGTAAGAAGTAGCATACAATAGATTCTCTTATAACATAATCATGATAAAGGTGATATAGATGAAATAAATGAAAAACATGAATCCATAATCAACTAAAGATGAGGGATTACTATATCCATGAAAAAAATGAAAACATGGATAAAAATTGTAACATACCCAACTTAGAATCCACTGTAACTGGTGCCCCGACCCAGGTTGTCACATAACCTCAAGCATGCCTCCATATATGCTAGTGGCTACTAACTAGAAACATAGGTCTAAAGAGGAATTTCAGGAGACTATACCAACTTATATGTGTGAATCCACAATTGAAGTATCACAAATAGATAAAATAAACACCAAAATAATAAATTTACAACATGCATCATAAAATAATATGTAACCAAGTAAACATGCTATAAAAAAAGATAGTTAATACTCTGTATTCTAGACAATTGTACAATATAACCTAAGGCGATGACTATTGAAAGACATTGAACCTAGAGCCAAGTCCCAACACGGTCCTTACCTCCATGCTCCAACTCGTCGTCCCATGAAAAAAAACACCAAGTCACTATCCTGAACCTATACCTGAAAATCATTAGGATTTTCTTGAGTACCCAAGGGCCATGGAGGCCAGAGTAGGGTGTGAGAAAGAATTACCAGGAAACCACCAATAGTGTCTAAAGAAATATTCATTTTCTACAAATGTGTATGTAGGTAATGAGTTCAATTAATAGACATGTATCAAGTAAAAAAATTTATGTAATTATCTAATACCCATTTACCCATTAAGTTCTCTAGAATCAACAAGTCAAAAAAACTAACCTAGGTCACATTGGGAGTCTTAGTCATGGCACAAGGGTGACTCACACATTTAATCATAAGATATTTAACTAACGACAACTCATCACATACCTACTATATACAATATTCATTTAATCCATTTTTATCATTATTTCCATTTCATCCCTCATGATATCTTTATTACAAAATTTGTCTTCATCTCATGTTCCATGGGTTAGGCATGACATAATTTACCTGATAGACCAAGCCTATAAATTTCCATGCATAATGGAATAATTCAATTCCCTATCTTAGTAGTTATAAAAACATCAAAACCAATACATTATCCTCCCGTCAAAGCTTCAGTCCGGGAGGAATGCAATAGCTTGGGGAATAGAGCTCTGTCCCCTTCCCAAACATGATCACTGTAGGGTGGAATATATAGTCTCTGTCTAACTCAACCCATGGTAATACAACCTTAGTCAATACCCGACACTACCAAGCTGTGTGAACATGCTTATTTATCCATTCATCGCACATATACCATATCACAACAAATACTAACCAATAAAAATAACAATCATAATCCATAACAATCATCATGGGAATTAATATTATACCATAACCCATTAACACATTTCCATTTATATTACATTTCTGTTTAGATCAATTCCCATTTATAATGCCCAACTAATTAATAATATTCACTAATTCCCATACATTAACCCATTTAACATATTCAAGAATTTCATATGTTAACTCGCTTAACCCATTCATCATTTCCCATGTATTATCCACTTATGAATTTTAGGTAGAAATCAAAATACATTTGGAACATTCACATTAATCCAATTTAACCCATTTTAGAATCAAGATAAACAACCCCTTATGATATATCATCACCTATGCCCGTTGATTAATTTGGTAATTTCATAATCATGATAACATGCCAGTATAATTTTTATGGGTTCTATCTCACTAACACATATGTCCCTTCAATTACCATGGTCCCATCATACCTTTATAAACTAAATCATGGTAACAATCACATTTCTAAATACTTATTGAAATAATCTTGAATCCACCCTTTAAAACATGGATCTTCCCATTTTTAAAAACTAAAAAATACCCGA
This sequence comes from Viscum album, assembly GCA_963277665.1. Classification (NCBI taxonomy): domain Eukaryota; kingdom Viridiplantae; phylum Streptophyta; class Magnoliopsida; order Santalales; family Viscaceae; genus Viscum; species Viscum album. The sequence goes on along the minus strand of OY728155.1, from coordinate 1,748,829,769 downwards.
AGGATTTTATTTAAATTTTCAACCACTGAAGGAAACCTTTAAACCATTTCCATAATGGGGACATTATTCCCATTTCAAGAACCATTTAAAATATTTTAAAAACCCAATTTGAAATACATTGAGGTCAACACCTCCTTTCAAAACATTTCTCACATTCAAACATCATTTTAAATCAATAAATCTAAAATATGGTCAAAGACTCAAATGTATCGTCAAACACATTTCAAATACTTTCAATAATGTACAAAATAAAACTTATAGATTTTTTCAATCAATCCATTAACCTTACCCACACGTCAATTCCATTTTCACTACCCATTTGCTCTCATAATACCCCTATCTCAAGGTTTACAATTTTTGTTTACCAATTTCAAGGGTCCATCTTACCCTGTGGGAAGCCTAAGGTTTGACATCAGATCATCGATGAACACAAAGTGTCCAATGAAGGTTCTTACACCTCAATCTAAGTTCCAAATCCATTTCTATAACTAAAGACATAAATAAACGATATAGTAGTGAAATAAAAAAAATACACATATAATACATCAATACTATGGGAAAAAGATTTAAGAACACATAACTAATGACCATTTTTGAACACTTTCATAATCTCCACACTTGATTCAAAATCAAACACCTGCTCAAGTATAAACATAAAATCCACTGAAAAAGTAATTGTTTTAGGGTTTCAGAAGAAGTAGATAGATTCTACAAGCCCTAATCTAGAAAATAGAATAAATAGGAGTTTTAGACTTACCTGGATCATCAATATTCACCCAAACAGACTCCAATAGCATAATAATTGAAGGAGAATCACCTATTGAAAGTATTGAATGTTTTGGTTCATCACCCAAGGTATTGTAGGAAGAATATGGTGAAACAATTTGGGGGTAAATACAAAGGTTTTTACGGAAAAAAGAAATTTTCCACTTTTTAAGGGTCGCATGGTTTGGCTGTATGGTTTAAAAACCATGCACCAACCATTTAGTTCAGTCTATCTAAGAGTAGCCATGCCGCATGGTTTTTTAGGGAACCCCCATGGTTTGGGAAATCGTGTGGTAACCATGCACTATCTCTCTATTCGAATTGGCCCCCCTACCACATGGTTTCCTAGGCCAGAAGCGCAGTTTACACTAACCATGCACCAACAGTGTGCTATGCACTATGGGCCACTTTCCTCTTATTTTAATGTGCCACACCCCAAGAACACTTCCAAAACTCCTTAAAAACTCAATAAAAATTCTTTAACCATAAAAGAGATTTTAATAAAAAAAATTAACAAGGGGAAAATTAATTAAAGACAGAGATCTTACAATCTACCCAATTTATAATGGCTCATCCTTGATCCACACTTCCATGAATTTCTAAGCCCCATGACAAAAATGGTCGGGCAATGAACCCAAAAACCAACCTTTATATTCCATGTTTTTCTATGAGCTCGGCCATGCCATGACAATGCTCAAAACAAAGAAACAATCCTTCCCAAAGAAAATTTCTCTCACTAAGTTCCACAAACACAATATAATTATCCTTGAGGACAAATCCACCTCAAATCATCATTACCAACACCATTCTCAAGATAATGGTTTGTTTAATTACACTAAACCAAGAAATCAAAGGATACCAACAAGGCACTATATTACCCTATAAGAACAAAAAAACACTCTCAATCATACACACTTAACAATTCATGACCCAAATCACTTGGAGCTATCTCACCCAAATTCTTTCGAAGTGATAATGGTGATACAAGCTTGATATCACTGAACGAAATGTCCAGATTTTAGAAAACTCTCATGACATACTTTGTTCTCTACTCAAGTCCCAAAAGACTTGGTTCATTTCAAAACTATGAATGGAATAACTCAACATACTCTTCATCTAGAGGTACTCAACCGGTCAACATTTGAGAAAAAACCCTTCATAAAAACTAATTCACCAAGTTGGCTCCCACCTGAGTCCATCCAACTCGAACAAATGGTTATGCCATGAACCAACATTTTTCCCACTATAATGCTTTCCACTATATGATTCATCCTATCACCACCCCTTTTTTGGTTCTAATCACTTCTATAAATAAAAAAGATATGAAAATAACTTCCACTCAACATTCAAAACTTATATGACACATTTTCCATATAACCTCACCCATACATCCATAATGGAACCATCTAACATTAGAATTTTAACCTTTCCTTGAAACCAAATTTATTGAACACCTCCATTGTTCATATTCATTTTAGGGTACATTGGTTCTTCCTCAGATCCCATTTCCATCACCAAAACATGCATATCCTTCCAACATTCACCAGAGGTGGCTCACATCCCACCGTATCCATTCTTTTTTTCCCACATGAGTCTAGCCATCCACATTTGAATCAATCTGTTGATGCCCAACCTCCAATTTTGGTACGTCACCATATTACCTGGCCATGATACCCTTTTTCACTCAAGGAATATCAGTCTCATCCACATGAACATACCGAAGTAATCCCTAATGTCTAATAAAACTTCTCCATCATGAAATTCTCTACTCTTCAAACCATTTTTGTGTTCCATTTCCACCCTCAACACACCTCCGATGCAACCACGCTAATTGGATTTAGAACTAGCCCTATCCTAAAGCCATCACTCGACTTGGATGATCATCAAACCAAAGTCCAACCCAGGTTTTCCCAAGGAACCCAAACATGAACCTCCTAGGATTTCTATTCATTTATAGATTTTACTACATCTACTTTATAGTATATTCCATACATACATCCCACCATAGGAGTTTCATTATCATCATTTTTCTAAAGTAATTTCAACCAATGATGCTCACTCTAAACCATAAGTTATCCCCAAAACTCGTACATAACTATCCAACTCCCATTACAACAAAAAAACAAACATCACTCACTACTCATTCCTAGATTCTGATAATGACACCCATAGAATTCCTCGTCATCCAGCCCATTATGAGGACCTCCCTAGTAATTGTTCAATGGTGTACTCCCCCCATGTATCTTACAAGAGGTACACATCTGACTAAAACACACTCAAGCCATTTGGTGTGGAGCTAGAGCCTTCTCAGCACACTTGGACGATGTCATGATATTGGGCATGATCATCTCTAGTTAAAAGTATACCAAGAAGACATTGATGAACACCACCACGACCATCCATTACCATTATCACATATTACCAATAGGATAGCTCAACCTACTGAAGGTCTTGAGACTCCCTTCACACTTATGTATTATCAACACGAGAACTCCACAACTCGAATGAAGTTTTCAACCATACTCACTAACACCTCATGACCCTCTACTAACCAGTCTCTCACACGTTCATGGCCCCTCTACTTTGGTTCCATTTGAAACATGTGAGATTAAATCTAAACCACCTAGAACACCTCTTAATGAAATCCAACACCTCTCACCTGTTCCCATCAACCCGTACTCATCAGAAGCATTGTGGTCTCACACTCTCCCATGACCAAATAAAAAACCCATCTCTTGCTCACCTGAGACATACATCACCTAGGTTAGGACCAAAGGTCCACTCAGAAAACTGTTCATGCCACCTAATCCTCCATCTTCATCGGACCCAAGGATTTCCCAACATCTCACCCAACAACAACTACTCTTACAAACAACCCAACCGCATGACCACCCTCAACCCGAGTTTCCTCCGAAACAAGAGATCTTATCCCCGATTTGGTCATCCATTCCTTGTCTTCCCAAAATAAAATTTCCTTACACATCTAACTTCATTAATACCATAGAAAAGGTCTTTAAAAAATTGTACCCTTTCCAACCACCCTTAAAACCAAACACAAGCACCCAAGTCTTTCCCCAAGGTGAGTCCAAGGCATAACCTTACACATTTACCAAAAATCGAGGGCACCCATAATTCATTGATTTCACCTATGAATCTTCCACATGAGCTTTAAATTCCAAGGAAAATACAACACTGAACTGACATTATTCATGGATAACCTAAATTTAAAGGATTAAGAACTCTTAGATATAACTCAAGCCACATATCCCAAAATAATTAACCCTTCTGATTATCCATCTAGGCTAATCCTACACTAAGAAACACTCTATGTGTTCCAGCACCAACGTATGAAATTTATACCCATGCCAAATATATCCATAAGCATCGAAACCCCGACTGACCTCTCTCATAGGTCATCCTCAAAAGTCTAACGATGCCAACTCCACAAACCAGAGTTGCACCAAGAAAAATTCACCAGCTCTATCTAAGACACACAAACAACAACTCATATAACTATCTATTCACAATGGTCATCCTACCCCCATTCCAAATACACTACATTTAACACACCAAAAAACCATTTAATCTCTTTCCCCCACCAAAGATACACACACATGTAAAATGGAACCATGGAACAATCAACCACTATGGGGTCCAAAATGCATCTCGCAAGGCATCAATCCAAAACGATCACCAAATTCACATTAAGTAGATCCACTTCACAAATTAAAGGCAAAAAACTAATAAAAGATACAATAAGTAACATACCATTAACTTGAACACCCATCGCTTCAAGGTCTCAGTTACCACAACTAGTAGTCTTAAATCAAAGGTACACTCACTACCCAAACCACCCATAAACAGGGTAAAAAACGAACAAAAGTAATAACCACCTGTTGGTGTCCCTAATATTCCATTATTATACTATTTCACTTCTTTATTAAACTTCCTCATTTAATTAAATAATTTCACTTTTCAAAACCTGATCATTTAAACTTTTAAAAACCTTTTTACTAACCCATCTTCTCAAAAATCAAAATTTTATTCAAAATCTCATTTCAAATAATTTCCCCATTTTCTATAACCAAGGATTTACCCTTATCAAAACCATTTCACCCACTTTTCAACACTAATTATTTCATTCAATTTTAATATTTATACCCATTTCGTTTATCTTAAAGTTATTCACAATTCAATCAGAGGAAATATATGGATGACCTATCAATCCTATGTGCCTAACATGATGCATGAACTCAAACACCCTCTTGCGACACCAGGACAAGGGATAAAACCTCATAAATGAATAACATCACATCCAAGTATTCCAATAGAGTTAGAAATATCAATCAACTATAAAAGAAAAAAACAAAAAATAATCTCCCACCCTTGGAAACATGGGTTTCTCTCATATGTGGAACTACAAGAACCCATGAAAGAGATCCTTACCAAGTCCTACTAAGATCCTAGTCTACTGTCTACCACAAACCAATTAGTAAGACAAAATAAAACCTCTTATAATACCAATTTTTCATGTCCTTGACCCATAATCCATTATAACCGATACCCTAAGTTGGGCAATCACATAACCTCAAGAATGCCTCCCCATACACCAGAGGTTGCCGACTAGCAAAGAAGCTCTAAAGAGGAATATGGGGAGACTATACCTACTTATCTAAGTGAATCCACAAAATAAGTAACAAAAATATATAAAATAACTATAGTAATAATAAATGGACAACATGAAATAATAACCAATAAGTAACCAAGTAAACATTATATAATCAAAACCATTGAATACTCTATATTTCAGATAGTCATACACTATAACTCATGTCCTTGAATATCAAAATAAACTAAACTTGTAACTAAGTACCAACTTATATTGACCTCCATGCTGTAACCTGTCATCCCCCACACAACCAAACACCATGTCCTTGTCCTGAATCTATACCAAAAAACATGTAGCATCTTCTTAGGTACCCAAGTGCCATGTCTACACTAGAAGCATGTAAGTAAAACTCTTAAAACCACCCCCAATGGTTTCTAAATAAATAGTCAGTCTATAAAAATATTTATGCACGTATCAAGTGAAATGAATAAACAACCAGAAAGGAAAACATTTAAGTAATTATATAATACCCATTTAACCATAAAGTTATCTAGAATCAACCAACAAACAAAAATAACTCAGGTCACATTGAGAGTCTAAGTCAAGGCACAAGGGTGACACACACATTTAACCATAAGGTATTTAACTAACTGAAACTCATCACATACCCACTAGTGAAAATATTCATTAATTCCATTTTCATCATTATTTTCATTTCATCACTTATGCTATCTTCATTACTAAATTCATCTTCAAATCATGTTTCTTGGGTTAGTCATTAAATTATTTAACCCAAAACCTAAACTGGTTAATTACCATGAATAAGTGAATAAGACAAGTCCCTATCTCACTAGATATAAACAAATTACAACATAAAATATTATCCTCCTTTCAAAGCCTTAGTCTATGAGGAATACAAGCAATAAAGAATAAAACTCCATCCCCTTCCCTATCCTATGCTTTTAGGGGTGGAGTTTGGAGCTATAATATAACTCAAATCATTTTCATAAAACCTCATTAAATACCTCACAATACTAAGCCATGTGCAAATGATTATTTATTAATTCATCAAAAATATACCATATCACAACCAAACATAACCAATACAAATAAAAATCATACTCCACAACAATAATCATGGTAATACATATTATTCTATAACCCATTAAAACATTTCCATTTATATTACATTTTTGTTTGTCCCAATTCCCATTTTCCTGAATAAATAATAAAGAATATTCACTAATTCCCATTCATTATCCAATTTAACACATTCAACCAATCCATATATTAAGTGACCTAACCTTCTCATCATTCCCCATGTATTATACACTTATACATTTTAATTAAAAATTACAATCCATTAGGAACATTCAAATTAATCCCATTTAACCCATTTTCACATCATTCTATAAATCCCCTCTTGGTATATCATTAACTGATTCAGTTCATCAATTAGTTCATTTCACAATCATGATAACATCACAACATAATTTTTTATGGGTTCTATCTCACCAACCATTACACCTCTTCAATTAAAATGGTCCAATAATACCTTGATAAACACAAAAATGTAAATAATAATATTTCAAAATATACATCAAAATCATCTTGAATCAACCCTTTAAAATATAGGTCTTCCCCTTTTGAAAAACTAAAACATTTCACAAGGCTTTGATTTCCATTTTCTACCACTCAAGACAGTCGTTAAACAATTTTAAAAAATAGGACCTTTTTTCCATTTCAAACACCATTTGAAATTTCTAAAAGACACATTTTGAAACACTTTGATGTTAACAAATCCTTTTAAAAAATGTCTCACTTTTAAACATCATTTTCCATCAATAAATTGAAAATCAGGTCAATTCCCTAAATATACCATCCAACCCATTTTCAAGCCTTTCAACAATTTTAAAAAATCCAACTTATAAATTTCTTCAATAAATCCGTTAACCTTACACACACAAATATCTCATTTTTATTACCAATTTTACCTCATAATACCCCAATATCAAGGTTTACTAGTTTTTTCACCAATTACATGTGTCTAGCTTACCCATGGGATTCCTTCTATTCAATCTCACATCATCAACTAATCCAACAAGGTCCGTGATAGTTATTTGACCTCAATATATGGTTAAAATTATATTTTTTAACCCAAGACATCAAGAAGTGACTTATTAGTTAAATAGAACAACTACATACACATATAACACATGAAGACTCTGGAAAAATATTTAAGACCACCTACCTCATAGATGTTGTCAAACACTTGCTTAATCATCACCTGTGATTTGAACTCAAACACCTGATTAAGTACAAACTGAAAATCTGATTAAAAAAATGAAGGTTTTAAGGTTTCAAAAGAATAATATAGATTCTACAATCCATAATCCAGATAATAGAACAAAGTGGAGTGTTAGACTCACCCAGATCATCGATTCACATTGAATCATGCTCCAAATGCCTATGAATTGAAGGAGAATCAGCTCTTGGAAGTCTTGGAGGGTTGGGTTCATCACCAAAGCTGTTGGAGAAGGAATATGGTAAAAAACTTAGGGATAAAGCAATAGGTTTGTAAGGGAAATATATGAATTTTACACTTTTTAAGGGCCACACGGTTTGTACACATGATTTACAAACTGTGCGGTTCCCTCTATCCAAGAGGAGCCATACCATAATGTTTTCTGATGCCACCTATATGGTTTAGAAATCCATGTGGTAACAATGCACTATCCTTCTATCCAAAATGATTCCCATGCCACATAGTTTCCTAGGATAGGTTCGCAATTTACACTAACCATGCACCAACCATACCTTATGTCTTATGGGCCACTTTTCTCATCGTTTCAGGTCCAATACACCCAAAAAATTCCAAAACTCCTCAAGAACTCCAGAAAAACATCTTTAACCATAAAATAGAGTATTTAAATTTTTTTTAACAAGGACGCACCTTCACTAAAGATCAGGATCTCACAACAATAGAAATTGATCTCATAATGATATAATTCATAATTCTGAATATCAAAACATACTTTCAAGGAATCATGACATGAATCTATCCTATTTTGGGAATAATTATAAACCGAATCCAAACCTATTTTTTTCTGAGGAGACATGATGATACATAAAGGGGATATGTAATTTGAGGATACACCCATCACTTTATTAAGTACAATTACTTTACTATAAGAGTCATCAAGATATTTCATACCATTCACTAAGTAACCTCTTACCGAATAAAAATTAGATATTCATATAATGATAAATTAATATATAAAATATTTCCTCATTCAATAAAATAATTTTTTTGTCTAGGATAATATCCATTAATCAACATAAAATATATGAGGTATAATAAAAGTAACACAAAGTACCCAATCAATGAAATATTGGATAAATGGTAATTTCAATTAGCTAATTTATCCATGGTGACAACAATTGGCCTCAATATTTTTCTTTGGTAGGATATCAAGAAAATGTGAGAAAAAAATTATTTATCATGGTTCATTTAGAGGATATGAATATTCTAAATCATATCCCATAGGAGTGCCTCTCCAGATGTGTAGTCTTTGGCCCACTCATCATGAATTAGAGAGATGATTGAGTAAATTCTAAACCAACCATTTAGGGGTGATTACTCATCGGTTCCTCTGTTCCTCAAGAACATTCATTTTCTAGAATCTAGACATGGATGTTTTTTGTTGGAAATTACATACACTTTTACCTTAACAAATAATATAACGGTTTTACGCCATGTAAAATATTATATTTTATAATAGTTTTGGTAACTCTTAAATGAAAATAATATGATACATGTATAACAATATAGAATTTTAAATCCCATAGATTTCATGAGTAATATAAAAACAATATTCTATAAAAAATCATAGACCACACAAAATAAAATAGATGTTGAATATAACATGAGTCCCCAAGAATGAAAATAGAGATGAAAAAACCCCACATATGGATTGGGTAGCAATTCAATCGAAACACCTTGAAAGAAAGAGCATAAAATTAATCTTTAAATTATATTAATAAAATAATTTCATGATATAACTTATCAAATAGGTAATATATACAACACATAAAGGAATTTAGGTTCATAATACCAAGAATTTTCTAAATAGAGAAAATTGAGATGAAAACTCTCAAATATTATCCTAACTTCCATGAAAATGCAATAATATACCATGTAAAAAACCTAGACATATTAATCACATAACTCATAAATTTACACATATCCATTTTTATTTATACTCTTTATAAATATTAATTGTCTATATTAATTATACATATTTTTCACATTAGGTGTTTATTATTTTCATTGTTTTTATGAGTTTCATAAAAATAGTGTTCATATTCATTATTTTACAAAGATAATTGTCAGTAGAATAATATTTTTACTTCTATAGGTGATTTATAAATTTTATGATGCCTAAAATTCCTTTTATTAATGTTTTATTGTTTATCCCTGAAGATAAAATCATTAACAAGCATGTTTTAGTGATTCTTCAAGATCAAAGTGTGTTTTTTTAATTAATGAATTAAATATTGATATAACATATACAGAAAAAAATAATTATTTATACATTTATATCATATTATACCAACAATTATGTTCCCATGATCATATATCATATACATTCATAATATTGGTCAAGTAGATGGTCAATTCAGCTGAAACATGAACATACCCTGATTTAAAAAATGATTATGAGGTGGTTTTGACGTAATATAATTATACCAAAAGAATAATGATCTTATTCAGTGTTTATAAGTGTGATATAAAATATTTTTAATTAATTATTATATTATGGTACAAATATTTAAATATTACACAATTTGAATACAACACCATCCTCTTAGTAAGATTATTTTAAAAGATTAAATAAGTGATGATTATTGGTTTATCATATAATTAATAGGTTCTCAATTTTCATATACCATAATATTAATGATATCATAAAAATAATATTTATCCTTTAATCTCATTCTTATATCTATTCTTGTAAGATAGAGAAGGAAAATGAAACGTGTTGTGGCGTGGAAGTGGTAGTCCACAAAATGGAAAAATGGAGATTTCATTTTTCTTATGGGAAAGAGAAAGGTGGTTAGGTTTTGTTTAAAACATGTCAAAAAATTAATTATACTAAAAATATTGAGTTCATCATATAATGTTGGGAAAAATAAAATTTAAATGGACAGATAAAAGGAAAATAAGTTAAATGAAAATATTGAACTTAGATTAAGAACTTTAGGTTTCTCGTGGAGGATTCCTTAACAAGGAAAGGATTGGGATAATATTATGTTACCAGAATATTATGAGAGTGAAAGGAGATTCTAATTTAAGGAATGAGGGTAGATTTTTAGGAGGAAACTTACTTTTAGAGTGGAATTTCAGGGGTCTTGAGAGTCTTCTTTTATTAGTGAAAAAGAAGGGATTTCTTATGGAAAATAAGGTTAGGTAAGGGGAGGGGGGATGAAGTCACATTGGTGCTAGGTGGGTTTGGTGAGTTTAGTGAATTAGGTGTATAAATGTTAGGTGGAACATGTGGGTATAAGTTTCATACATAGTATGGATTTATAGAGGGTATATGTGACCTTTTAAATATTAATAAAAATTCAAGATGCCTCATTTACCCATTTTACACTTATTCATCTTGATTAAAAATTAATTGTAATAATTATTTTATTACTAAAAATATAAAATGGATTTTATTTTAAAATTTTTATTTTCTAAATAAGATTTTTAACCCATTTAACCTAATATAATTTCTAAATATAATAAAATTAACTTTTAAATTAAAACATAAGATATAAGAAAAATTATTTTTATTAAATTATTTTTATATATTAAGTGTTTTTAATTATAATATCCCATTAATTATTAATTGAATAAGAGTTTTTATATTTTTTATCCATTTAACTATCATATTAGAGTAATATTTTAATGTATAACAATATAATTTTTTTAGATACAAAGTAATTCTTTGTAAACAATAATTTTACTTTTACCATCATAATTAATCTTAATCATAAATAATTTATTTTTAATGACTAAGAATAAGAATAGAATATTTAAAAAATTTGGACCTACATAATTTAAATTTAAATTTAATTTTACCGAATAAAACTAATACGTCTAGGGAAAATCAATTTTAACTTTTGTGTTCATAAAACATGTTTTTTATAAAAAATCCAAAAATTTAACTGAAGAAAATATCTTTATGATGGATTAAAAATTATTTTTTTAAAATAGAATTCGATCATTTAGAAAGTAATATTTTAAATATAATTATAAATAATGGATCCTTAGAGTGTCCATCATGTGATAGTTTAATATATGGTGTTTACCTACTATAGTAGTATAACAACCCTACTCTTTTTATCACATTTAAAGATGATTTATTACATTAAATTACACATAATACAACCCATAAGATCGAGAGGTATTGTGTATTTGGTAAATTAGGTAAATTAAATAACAACTTAAAAAATAAAAATAACATCTTTACTGAAAACTTATTTAACATGACCAAAAATTTCCACCATATATAACACTGCATGGGGTAACCTGAGGACATACATAAAAATGGGCGAGCTATAAAGAAAAATAATGTAATAAACAAGGAATAACATGAAGAAGAAAATACATGTTAGATAATAGGCATATCAATGGAGAGTAAAAGGAACATGAATAATAAGACATGGTATAGCATGATAATCATAACATTGGAAATGTGGCAACAACTTAAAACACTATATCATAAACATAGGTCAAGAATAAACCCACCAAGACATCATGGTGGACAAAGTACCATAAAGGAATCAGTTAAACCCACTTTACCAACATGACGTATCATGATACTGACTATTAACCAATGCATTGAAGTGCTATCAGGGTGCACTAATCATAATCATTTCATTATGATGATCAAGTGTTCCACATAGATCATATAACATGGATTCATTCAGCATCATAATTTATTAAATGATAAAGGAGTGTATAAAACATACATATAATTCCCAAATAAAATAATTATATGTATATAATGGTGAATACCCATGATAGAAAACTGGGTATGGTATTCACTACATAATTATTTTGGCATGGATAATCGCGATGCAATTTTGAAATCATAACCACGTCACATAGAAATTCATAAAAATGGTTGATAAGAGAAAATGAGGTATCTTATAATTTTTAAATGAAATTAATAGTAGGAGTGACATGGAAAGAAATTCACCAACATAAGGATTTACAAATTGAATGAGGATAAAGGAAAAAACCCTTACAAAATTTCAGAATGGTAAGAGGTGTGCATAAATTTTTATTCGAGGGGTAAATGAGAGTGAAAGGGGATATAATCATTTATAGATAAAATAGAATATAATATGTAATAACATATCCCAAAGTAAGAAAATTTAATTTAAAAGACACAACATTAAAGGAGTGCTTGGTAAAAGAGTAGAGTGGAAGATCCCTAAAGAAATTTCAGCATAGTAACGAGTGTTCATAAAGATTATTATGATGTATAAATGAGAGTGAAAGGGGATATAATAATTTATAAACCAAATGGACAGTAAGTAAATCATAATAAATGAATTAAAATACAACCAATTGAAATTATAAAGATAAATTTCAAAAAATAATCTTGAATTGAAAGAATGAGAGGAAAGTGAGGATCCCTTACTTTAATGTGTGACTCCAAAGGCTAGGGTGGGGATTCCAGATAGCTTGGGGTCACCTTGTAAGGACCCTAGGAAGTGTAGGAATGAGTGTTTAGGTGCTGTAAGGAGTTTTATTAAATAGAAATTGGAGATTTAGTGAGTTTATATAGGAAAAGAGGGGGATTTATTTATTATTTTGGTTTTGGACGCTACATAATAAAATATTCTAAACCGCAAACCAACCCACAGTTTTTGCTGATTTATTTTGTAAAATTGGAGTGGTATACATTATTTTACAAGTCCGAGGGCCTAAATTATTAAAATACTACTCTTGGTGATATGGAGGTGAGTCACACTCTTAAAAATGATTTTAAATTATAAGAATATATTATAAAGATTTGAGGATTCAGAATGGATTTTAAAAAAATAAACTAAAAATAAAAATATTTTATAGGTAAAACATTTATTTGTTCATGTATCCCATTTATGTTACTTATTGCATCACTTTTTGGTCATTGTGATGTCATAAAATAAAATGTATATTTATGCAGTATTTAATTTTGTTCCAGGAAATTCGACTTTCTCAAAAAATTATGAAAAATCCCCCATTGGAAAATGTTGACATTCTGATTCTAAAAAATATTCATTTCATCTAATTTATTTTTTAAATATGCTAATTCTCACTTTAAAATTAAAAACTGACATTTATTGAAAATGACAGGTTTTTGACAATAACATTTTATGAACACTTATTAAAATTACCTTTAACTTCATAAAAATTATATGATCATTTATGTTGAATAAAAGTTGTTTAATAATATTTTATTAAAGTATTATTTATTTAAAAAATCCATTAATTCATAAATTCATTAATTGAATTTGAATATTAGAAAAAAATACAATTTAGGCTTTAAAAATCATTTACACAGTAAAAATTATAGGGTGAAAATATATTCATTATTTTATAAAAAAATAATGTACATATTCCTAATTCCAGGGTATTGATGCATCTCTCTTCAATACACCAGCATATTTCTTAAGAGTGAGGCACGCGATGATGGGGATTTTATGGGGGCAATTAGACGAACATGTTTTGGGTCGTGACCTCGATGAGCCTAAACATCTCCCATAAATGATTTCTCTCATGCTTAAGTTGTTGGATCTTGACTTGGGATTGGGCCAGGGAATACCAGAAATTCTATCAACCTAGAAAGCTCTAATAAATGGGCTTCAAAGGATAAGATCCAACTATTTATAACCATCACATCCATTATCTATGACAAATGGATTTGTTAAAACCCAATATTTGTACAAGTTTTGTGATAACTATTCAAAGAATATATTATAAATGGTAAAGATACATAATTTTCATTTAAATCCAATTAGATATAATAAAATGAAATAAGTTCATGTTTTTTCTATAACTATATGAAATTTAATTAAATCAGAAATGTAATTTTATTTATGATAGTACATGTTATAATAATCTTCCCCCATTTAGATTATTCACTGGAAAATTTTCCTTTTCCCATTCTAAATCAAATAAGGGCAACTTTTCTTCATCACTTCCTCAGATTTCTACATTGCTTCTTCATATTTTTGTTTTATCCATAATACTTTGACTAGGGGAATTTTATTATTTCTTAAGAGATTTTCACTATGATCTAAGATCATAAATGGTTTCTCCTAATAGGAAAGGTCATTATAAAATATTACCACCTCTAGATTGAGTACATGTAAGGAGTCTGGTATGTACTTTCTCAAGAGGGATTCATATAATACATCATTTACTTGAGATAAGTTGGGTGGGAGTTTTATTTAGTAGGCCGCTACTCTGATCTAATAAAGAATATCAAAAGGGATGATGTACCTTGGACTAATCTTTCCATTCTTCCCAAATCTCACAACTATTTTCCATAGAGATATTTGGAGGAATAACATGTCTCTATTATCAAAATCTATGTCATGTCAATGATTGTAAGCATAACTATTTTTTCGACTCTGAGTATATTTGTTGTATTGTTGAATGATATTAACCTTATCCACCATTTACTTAACCATTTTATGACCTCAAAGTTTTCATTCCCCAACTTCATCCCAACATGTCGGTGTTCTGAACCTCTTCCCAGAAAGGGATTCATAGGGATCCATTGCGATGATCGAATGGAAACTATTTTTGTAAGAGAACTCAACTAGAGGGAGATGTTGGTCCTATCCTACTTTGATGTCAATTGAGCATGATCTCAAAATGTACTGAAGTGTTTGGATTGTCTTCTTAGATTAAAAATCATTTTTAGGGTGATAATCTGTAATGAAGTTCAACTCAGTGTTTCGAGCATGCTCGATACTTTTCCAAAACATAGATGTGAATCTTAGATCTCGATCAGACATAATTGATAGTGGAACTCCTTGCAGCCTTAACACTTATCTAATGTATATCCATTCCAGTTGATGTAGTGTGAAATCCTCTCAAATCAAAATTATGTTTTCATTATTTGTAAGATGAACCACAATAATCCATATAGCATTTTTTCCTTTGGTTTCCTTCCGAAGTTCAGTGAAAAAGTCCATGATTATGTTTTCCCATTTACATGTTGGTATGGGTAATGGTTATACCATCCCATTATAATTCATCCTTTTATCCTTCACTTGCTGACATACTAGGAACTTTGATATATAATCAACAGTCTCCTTATTCATGTTATCCCCCAAATAGTGATCTTGGAAATCAGGAAACATCCGTGTTTTTCTTGGGTGAATGGAGAAAGTTTAACTATGTTCATCATCCAATGTTACTTATTTAACTCATAATTTGATGGAACACATAGACTTGACCAAAATATCAAAACTCATTCTTCATTAACATTTAACACTGAGGATTTTTCTTTTATTATGGTTTCTATTTTCTTCTGAATTCCCACATCAACTTTTTGAGAATCCTTTAACCTTTCAAGAAGAGTCAGTTAAGAAATCATTTGTGAAAGGACTAATGATGTTTCTTATTGTATGATTCCCATGTACATCCTATTCAAATCTAATAGAATTAGATCCTTCTCAATTATCATTAATGATAGATTTGCTATATCATTTCTACTTAGAGAATCTTCCACTTTGTTTGATTTCATAGTATAATAGTGGATTTAGCAGTCATAATCCATGAGGAGATATAACCATCTTCATTATTTCATATAAATATCATTCAGTGTGAATATATATATCAGACTTTTGGGATCTGTATATATTTCATACTTCTCCCCAAAGAGATAATGACACAAAATTTTGAAAGTGAATATCATCACTTCCAACTCCATATCACATTTGGGATAGTTTTGATCATGAATTTTTAACTTCCTTGAAGCATATTCTATGGATTTTTCATTTCGCATAAACCCATATACCAACTCTTCTTTGAATCATCACTGTAAATTACAAAATGCTCTCCACATGTGGGTAGTGTTAGAACATGGGCAGTGATAAGCCTCCTTTTCAACTTCTTGAAGCTATCTTAACATTCATCATTCTAGGAAAACATTACTCCCTTCAGAGTTATCTTGGTAAGAGGGTTTGACAATCATGATAACTTTCTCACAAATCAGCGATAATACCCTACCAACCCAAGGAAACTAAATATATCAATCACACATGTTGGCCTCAACCATCCTTTAATTTCTTTTTGTTTTTAATGGATCCAAAGATATCCCATTAATTTTTATGATATGCACAAAGAATGAGAATTCCTTCAACAGGAACTCACACTTTATGTACTTTGTATAAAGATTCTCATTCCACAAGGTCTTTAGCACAATGCTAATATGTTCCTCATAATCCTCCTTGGTTTTAAAGTATATTAGAATATAATCTATAAATACTACTACAAACTTGTCGAGGTAATCTATAAAGAATCCATTCATTAAATCCATGAAGATTTTAGGAGAACTAGTGAGTCTGAATGGCATCACTATGAACTCATAGTGCCTATAACTTATATGAAAAGAAGTATTGGGGATATCCTCGATCTTTACCCAAACTTGGTAATATCCCAACCATATATCCTCTTTAGAGAAGTATTGTTATACATGTATTTTATTGAACAAGTCATCAATCCATTGAAAATGATAATTGTTCTTTATCGTGATATTTTTTGAGTTCACGATAATCAATGCAAAGGAGCAGTAACCCATACTTCTTCTTGATGAAGAGGACTGGTGAAATGCATGGTGAAGAAATTGGATATATAAACACTTTATCTAGATTCTCCCTTAGTTTTTTTATCTCATTAAGTTCCACAACAACCATCCTATAAAGAGTCATGTATATTGACTACTCCCTAGATATAATCTCGATTGAAAACTGAACCTCTCATCTGGGAGGAAGACTAAGAAATTCCCAACGATACACATCACCGCATTCCCTCAAAAAAAAATGTCTTCAATGATTGTTCCTTCCTTAGGCTCAATACTTTATGCAAGATATGATTTATCATAGGGCAGTAATATCCATTACTAATGGTTCTAAAGAATAATCATCATACTCTTTGCACTTGTATATAATTGAGGGTCAATTCTCCATATAGAGAGTGATTTCCTTCTCACGAAAATTTATATTGTCTCTATATAGGGATATTAAATCCATGCTAATAATTACATAAAATTAAACTAAAGGGAGACTTATAATATTTTCAATAAGATCATTACAAAAAACATCAGCATGTGATACAATAATCATAGAATTTTTACCAGATGATTTAAAATCATTTAGGTGGGGACATGACGTTCTTAAAAAACATAATAGATATGATAAAATGACATGAATTGATATACAATATGACATACACTACTTTTAAGTAGTGTATAAATGTAATTAATTCATCATTATGCATATCAACATATGAATTTATTTTCTTCCATGATCTTAGAGACAACTGGTGCCCACCATGCTTCTCATCCCTTGCAATAGGGAATTGTCATGGATAATGCCTGAATTCTCCACATTTATGACATAGAATTTTATATTATTCCATATATTTAACTTTGTTTCCATACATCACATTATCCATTTTTTCATGGTGGTTGGCTACTTTTTTCTTTATCTATCCATAGAAAAATCATCTCTAAGTCGCTTTGTGATTATTCCCTTGGTGTATCTTTCCACACTTTATTGCACAAAGGAAATTGGGACTTATTTCCCTCATCACCTTTATCAGATATGATTACATGAGATTTCATATTCTTCTTCCTTGATTTATTTGGAATTAAACCAAGTGATAGTTGTTAATTTTGATTTTTGATAGCTAGTCTAGGATAATCATGACATGTCCTACTTGAGCTTCCATTCGATTGGGCATCTCGTTTTGGCAAACATCATATTTCCCTTTAGATATATTATTAACCTGATTTCACATATCTCCATCCATTGTATCGAATAAAAGGAAAATTATGGATGAGTATCTTAAACTATTAAAAAAATAAAGGGTAATCCAATCAAATTAAAGGGATAACTTATGAATTACATCTATTTCCTTAACTTATGAGTTTATAGGCTTCAATCTATGTTATCCATGATCTATTTCATAACATGTATTTTTATTGGAATTTTTTTCACTTAAAAATGGTTCTTAATGAGATTATGAATTTACCAAAGCATATTCCTCAAGAGTTTCAAAATTGGTGCGCATTAAGGCTCGTTAACATATAACAGATTACCCAGAGCCTAGTCCATAACATCTTATTAGAGTTCTTACCCCTATGTATATCTATTCAAGAACCACACACACTTATAATATTCATGAAGGGATATATTTTCTTGATAAACCACCTACTATAAACTTACCAAAATTTAGTTATGTTTTCTTATACATAGTATTATTCATAAGGTATTATCTAGAGTTCTCTAATCCTAAGGCCTTATCTAGAGTTTTCTAATCATAATCCCAAAAATAATGAAACCTATCTTATGATATAAACTATAATAACCCTACTCTTTATTTCAAATTTAAACACGATTTATTGGTTAAAATTAAACTTAAACAAACCAATAATTTCAAGAGTTCTAGTGTCATTTGAAAATTAGGTACATTACATAAAAATATAAAACATTAAAAACATCATCTTTATTAAAAATAGTAACACGAACAAAGCATTACTTCATACTTATCAATGCATGAGATAACCTAAGGACATGCATAAAAATGGGTGATATTTAAATCCCAGTAAGGTAATAAATAAGTAATAACATTAATAAGAAAATACATGTTATAAAATAGTCATATCAATGGATCATAAAAGTAACATGGATAATAAAGAATGATATAACATGATAATCATAACATGGGAAATTTTGATACATCTTAAAACACTACATCATAAACATAGGACAAGGCTAAACCCGTGAAGACATCATGCTAGACAAAGTACCATAAAGTAAAGAGGTTAAACCCCTATCACAACATGAATTATCATGATACTAACCATTACCCAATGCATTGGAACACTATTAGGGAACACCGTTCATAATTATTTCATTCTCTTTCTTAAGTGTGACACATTGATCATATAACATGGATTCATTCATCATCACAATTTATTCTATGATTAATGAGTGTATAACATATAAAATATATGTCAATAATAAAATAATTATATGTACATAAATGTGAATACCCATGATAGAAAAATGGGTATGGTATTCACTACATAGTTATTTTGGCATGGAAAATCGCAGTGCGATTTCAGCAGCATAACGACGTCACATAGGAATTTATAAAATTGGATAGTGAGAGATAAGTGGATATATAATCATTTATACATGAAATTTAATGTAATAGATAAAATTAAATACATTCCCCAACATAAGTAATTTTAAATTGAAGGTTTAATATAATAAATAAACTTTAAGAAAGAGGAGAAAGGAAAGAACCCTTACAAAATTTCAGCATGGTAATAGGTGTTCATAAAGGTTAATAGGAGAGATAAATGAGAGTGAAATGGGATATAATAATTTAAAATAAATGTTAAAGTAAATGGGGTAGATAAAAAAATATTATAACATAATAAAATATAAATTAAAAGACACAACATTAAATGAGTTCTTGATAAAAGAGGAGAGTAGAAGACCCCTTACAGAATTTCGGCATTGTAACATGTGTTCATAAAAGTTATTAGGATAGATAAATGGGTGTAAAAGGGGATATAATCATTTATAAACCAAATTTAATGTAATATAGTAATAATAAATTAAGTAAAATACAACCAATTGAAATTATTAAGACTAATTTCAAAGAAGATTCTTGAATTGAAAGAAGGAGAGGAAGGTGATGATCCCTTAATTGAATGTGTGACACCAAATACTTGAGAGGGGTTTATTGAGAGCCTATGGGACCCTTGGTAGTACTTTGGGGAGTGTAGGTCAGAGTTTGGACATGATCTAATGAGTTTTAGGGAAGTGAAATGGGGTATTATGTGTATTTATAATGGAATGGAGGGGGGTTTCATTATTATTTTGGTTTTGGACTTTAAATAATAAAATATTTAAAACCCCAAAACATATCATGTTTTTTAACCATTAATTATGAAAAATGGAAGGTTTATACATTATTTTATAAGGCCAAGTGGTGAAATTATTAAAAAAATACACTTGGTTATGTAGAGGTGAGTCACACTCTTAATGAAATGATTTTGAAATCATAAAATATATTATAGGTCTTCAAGGATTTATAATATCATTACAAAAATGAAATAAAATAAACTTAAGATAACATTATTTTAAAGTTAAAACATTTATTTTCTCTTGTATCCAATTTATGTTACTTATTACATCACTTTTGGGTCATTGTAATGTCATAAAACATAAAGTATATTTATACGGTATTTAATTTTTTCCCACAAATTTGACTACCTTAGAAAATTATGAAAAATTCACTGTTGGATAATTTTGAAATCCTAATTCCCAAAATAATATTCATTTTATATAACTTTTTTTCTAAATATGTTAATTTTCACCTTTAAAATAAAAATTGATATTTATTAAAAATAATGACTTTTTGATAATAACATTTTTGAACTTCTAAAAAATTATTTTTAACTTCATAAATATTATATGATAACTTATATTGAATAAAATTAGTTTAATAATTATGTTTTATTTAAATATTATTTATATAAAAATTACATTAATTAATAAATTCATTAATTTAATTTGAATATTAACCAAAAATATTGTTCGTTCTTAAAAATAATTTACACAATAACAATAATAGGATGAAAATATATTCAATATTTTATAAAAAATAATACAAATATTCCTAATGATATGGTCTTGATACATATCTCTTCAATACACCATCATACACACTAAGAGTGAGGTGTGTAATGATGGGGTTTTCATAGGGCAGTTCGATGAACATGGTTTGGGCAGTGATCTCGATGAGCTTGAAATTCTCCTGTAAATAGTTTCTCTAATGATTAAGTTGTTGGATATAGAATTGGGATTGGTCTAGGTCAATGCACAAAAATGTTATCTCCCTTGGAAGCTCTGATAAATGGACTTTTTAGGGTAAGATCCTATTGGTTTAGGCCATTACATCATTTTTCCGTGACAAATAGATTCGTTAATACTCTATATTTATAGTAGTCATGTGATAACTATTCAAAGAATATATTATCAATGGTAAAGATACATAATAGGTAATTTAAATCCAATTAGATATAATAAAAAAGAAAAAACATGTGTTTTATATAACCATAAGACATTTAATTAAATCAAAATGGTTAATTTTATTTATAATATTTTTGGTTGTTACAAGTAGGGTCGTAGGTATTATATTTTAACTCCATCAACATTCAAGTAACATAAAAAGATACAAGAAATAATTCCAACAACTAAAAATGATATCCTTAGTATAGAGGTATGATACAAAATAATTTTCTAATTACCTCATCCCTAATAACAAAAAATAATTGTAAACCAATGAAGAGAATATCTTAGAAATGGACAAGTGTTGAATACCTAAAGCACCATTTGAAATCCCAAGGAACACACTGACAAAAAGGCAAAGACAAAAGGAAATTCTGTAAAACTTAATCATATTTTCAAATGATATACCCTAATAGAAAAACAAGGATAAAGGAACAATGATATTTTCTTTGTGTGGGATTGGTTCAGAAAGAATTATAGAATGCGTCCCAAACCATATAATATTTCTCAAAATTAAGATGAAGAAGAACATATAAGGTAAGAATGTTTAGAATCCCATAAACTAATCATTGATGGAGGTCTACACCTATACTATAATTCCCATAACACTCTAGATTTCCAAGGAAACCACTTAATCTTGAATTCATAAAAGATTGAAAATCCACAAGGAAAGAAGGATTATAAAGAGTCATAATAAAATCAAGAAATTACATAACAAAAGACCATATCTAATAAACTTTAAACATTCACCAATGACTAAGATCTCATGATTATCCTCATTTTATATAATGACAACCAAAACCAGCTAGGTAGGATAGAACAAGAAATATCTGAAACCATCTCAAAGAACACATTCTCTAAAAAATGAAAATGGTTTATACTTGGTTTGAGAGGGAGAGTAACCTGGGACCTAGCTTATGGAACATAAACTCTCAAATAACTATAAAATTAAAATAAAACATCACTCAGCTCATTCAATCAGAAACTCACCCAAAACGACCCATGTACATCCCATAAAATGAAGAACCTAATTACTTAGATGAAATCACATCAAATCCAAGAATGGATAAATGAAAAAATGAGGCAGTGGAATTTCTAAAATGAACCACATTCCATAAAGGTCAACTAAAGGAACACCTGAGGAGATGCAAAGATTAAATACCACTTGAGGAAACTCCATGAAAACCCCACAACATCCCACTTAGCAATATTTGAAAAATAAATCCCCCATACTTTGGTCTTGAGAAGATCATCTCATAAATAGAAAAAAAATCACTATACTAATGTGGTTTTACATCTAAACACCCAAAGTAAGACAACCTATAATGACTAAACTCACCCATTTATTCGATATCTATCTGGGATCCCAAAGAAAAACAATACAACGTATAAGACTAAATAAGACTTCAATTAAAAATTAAGCCAAAAAATTCAAATAAAATCAAAATAAATTCCCAAAAAATAATTCCATAAATTAAAAAACATTCCTAAGTCTCATTTTTTCCTTCCAAAACATTTATTTTATGTCAAAATGTTAAAACTTGTTTCATAAAATCCAGAAAAAAACAAAATGTTTTCCATTAAAAATTATTTCTTCATTTTGAAAACCAAAAAAGATAATTCAATTACTAAATCTACACCTTATCCCACATTTTAAAAACAAAATGACATTAATTTATATGAAAAATAAATTTTCTCATTAAAATCATTTATTAGATATCAAAAAAGTGAGTTTTTGTTTCAATTAATTTAGGAAAACCCATTAATCCCTTTTAAAACAAAAACATTACTATTTTAAAACCATTAATTTAAAACTAAAACTCAATATTTACCTACACAACACAACCAAGACATAATAAAAAATGAATTAAAAATAAATGATGTCAAATTCATAATAAAAGAGGGTTTTTAGTGTCTATATGTAACTAGGATATATATCCTTTCAAACCATCTGACCCTCACATAACTAGCAAAAAGAGTTACTTTAAACTATGTAATTGCTATCCAAATAGATTTATAGGACCCAAGAGCTCACTTGATACTACCAATTCACTGCCTTTGTCACCCAAAAACACAAAATCCTCAAAATATATGATAATTAATAGAAAAAACTCAAACAAAACTCACAACTTAACTTCCCTAGAATGTTATGTTTCAAAATGAGCAAGATCTCATAAAATTATTCCTATAACCACTTATCAAGTTATGAAAATGCTATATCCATCTACCAAACACACCCAAATAATAAAGGGCGACTTCTAACCTAGGTTTACTTAAGAACGTATTTATCCAATACTTTTTTTATACAATCACAACCAGGGATTTCCATCCATAATATTCTCTATCAGGCCCACAACACACCTAAACAGTGTTTATAATCCCCATGGGCTGGTAAAAATTGTCTAGGAATCTTGAATGAACCTTGGGAATGATCTTGAAATTTGATATCTATATTTCCTATATGTATTCTATGATAATTTAATATATTGAATTATATATTCACATTATTTTTTTACAATTTGATAATAGTTTAACTCATTTTTTGTTTTATTTAAGGATACAAAGGATAATTTAAAAATGAGGGAAAATACACTTCTCTCTATGAGTGATTCAAAGTGGCATGACACCAGATCTCTGAGGCTCATCATGGACCACTTCCAAGCCACAAAACTAAATAACCAAGGTAAAACTAGGCATCTGAAGTAGAAAAATGACAGTACACAACATGTAATCATTACACATCATGAACTGGTACAAGTCATGAAATAAATACACGATATGAAGTAAAGAAAAGTGAAAGTTGAATTTATAGATCATTTATTCATTACTTGACATCGAAAAATTTAGGAAGTTATGGAAAAATAGTTAATGTAATTCATTAATACAAAATAACATATAGATCCTACAAATTGAGGTCCATCCTACTGCTTTATTGGAGATTCTAGAGACCAAATCATGGAGCGAGATGTTTTACAGTGCACTGTCCTCCCCAGCTTCATCTCAATATTCATTATGCATTAATTTTATTTCCTTACCTCTGATTCTATTATAAATAGGATAAAGAGTAAACAAACTTTATTCTAGGGTTTTGTAATAGAATGGGTAATGTGTTGTTGTATTGATTTATTTTTCTTTATTTTTATTTTTTTGTTGAAATTTAATATTCAAATTCCAATATATTTCTTTTTTTTTCATGATAGTTAATAATTGAATCTAAAAGTAACTTTAAAATTATGAAAATTACAACCCTAAAGGAGGCATGAACATTGAAAAATTTAGGGGAATCCACTTAAAATGTATCGGGACAAACTTGATTCAATGAAAACCAACATTATCAAACTAAGGGAAATAGGGGATTGCTTTATCAAGGAGGGTATTCCATGACTATTGTAACTCCATATTATAAAGTTAGACACAAATCCTGAATTAATAAAATTATTTTCTAATATATAATTACACCTAAACCCTAATACTAAAAAATCCTAGCACATATTTCAAAATTGTTAAAAAAACCATTATGTTTCACTTTTGATTTTTGATTTCTCCAAAATGTTTCCAAAACCCATTTTTCTTCTCCCTCTTTCTGAAAATTAATTAAACACAACATTTTCTTTTAGAAACCAAATTAAACTAATTCACTATCTATACGTGTTAAACCTTTAACATTACTAACACTACATTATAATTATTTTATTTTCATTGTTTGAATTTTTATATATTTTTTATTCTGATTAGGCCTATAGAGAAATAACAAAACCCCATGGGTGCATCAAACTTATATTATATTTAAAGAAGAAACCAAAATATAATAAAAAATTATTATGATATGTAACACCCTGAAATTTTGTGAATTATTTTTTTTCGAATTAATATTATCACTTGAAAATTTTCATTTCACACAACACTGAATATAACTTTTGTTACATGAAATCCTTATGTGTGGCTTGAATTATATGCAACAATAAGTCAAGATTTTTCTATATGAAACAATTAGATTATATTTTGTAACATTAAACACTATGTTTGGCATGTATTATACACAATTCCCATTCCCTAAAAATAGTTTGTGTTACACATACGGTCGAATGTTACTGAACTACAATATACTAAAAATATTATTATTAAAATATTATTATTGTTACCACATATCCTGTGGAATGGAAGTTATGAATAAGATTAAAAAATTATGAAAATATTATTTACACATGTATATAAATTAATCCTTTGGTTATCAATTACTATAAGTGAATGTAAGAACAATTTGAAAATAAGGAAATTTCTTGTCTAATAAAACAATTTTTATATGTATAAACACAATTGTGAATCAATATGTTAAAAATATCACTTTTGATTAAAGTTTTCAATAAAACTAATATATTATATTTTCATTCAAATTTTTTATTATCATCTAATATATTTTATTTTTATGAGATATGAGTAAGTCTAATTTTATGAATAAAAATACTTATTCCTCTAAAAGATAATTTTACCACCCTTTAATGTAGAACCCATTTTAAATATTATATTTCACACTTTTATAATTTTTATATTAATAAAAAAGCTTAATTTTTGAAAAAGGAATATAAAAATTAGATTAGTGTAAATTTTTGGTATTTTTATGTAAAGTTTCATTTTTTGATAAATAGTGAATAATACTAAATGTGAATTCAAAACAAAATTTTCATCTAATTTATTGATATGGTTAAATAATATTTTTATTGGTCTTGAAGTTAAATTAGATAAAATATACATTGATTAATCCAATTTATGTATTTGTAATCAATTTATCTTTTACATTTAATATAAAAAATTAATAATCTTTTGATCATTTTCACTTTAAAGACATGTTTTGTCATCCCATATGTAAGATTGAATTTGAATTAATTTATGCTAATCCTATGATTGGAATGTGGAAGAATGGATTCTATTTTTTTTAATCATAATAATATATAATTTCAAATAAGTCCAACTTAGTTTTTTACAAATGATATTAGTAAAATTAATTAAAATTAATTACAATGATTAAGAGGAAAACTAGATTAATAAGAGATCAAACAATACATTTTAGAGAAAAATGACCTATAAACATGTCCCAAATTCATTTTTTTCAACTTTTTATACCCTATATTATATTTTATAAAATTTATTTAATTATTAGATCCACTTTTCATAGAAAAAATGTTGGTAGAATTCCCTTCTCACAAATTTAAATGAATACCCCTCCTCCTCCACTATAAAAAGGAACTCACCCATCCCACTTATTCACACCTCTCAAGACAATTGGATCTCCAAAACTCTGGTAAAATAATCCATAAAAGTTCCTCCCTTAATTCTATAAACCTCCCTTTTGTAATAAATCCATCCAAGTAATCCCTTTTGTGAAAATCAATAGGAGTTACCCAAAGAAGAGGTATAATCCTTCCACAATCTATTTTGTTATATTTTCTTTATCCACCCATAAAATATTTATATTAAATGATTATATAATAAAATAATTATCCAAAATATATTTATATTTTTTATTCTATTGTTTATACTTACACTTACACACACACACACCCATCTAATGGGTAATGAACTTGCTGTTCTTGTGTACGAAGAACTACCGCCTCCCGAAATGATGTTGTTCATTTTTCCATTACCACCACTCATGTTTCATAATTATGATAGAAATAATATTTTTATATGTTATATATGATATATTTATGCTTATTTAATTATTATATAACACATACCTTCATGCTTTCCTTTTTTTGTAAATATGATAACTTTGTTTGGGGATGTGTGGACTACTGCCTCCTCCAAGCGATGTAATTCATTCACACTCTATAAGGAATGTATTAAGGACAAGTTTAATGAAATTATATAATATATATGAAATAAAAATTATAATTTAATTATATTACATATATACATATATTTCATTAACTTTATTTCTTCCAGTATGACAATAAAATAGAAACAATGTTCTTGCATATACGTCCTATCGTATCCATGAAAAGGGTCTTCCATTTCATATTAATATATTCTATAGATTACTATAAATAAATATATAATAAATATATATGATATATATATCATTATTTACATTATATAATTATGTAAATCATGATCTATTTAAGATGATCAAGAATAAAATGCCAAAACATATATGAAAAACAAAGAAAATATTACCCAAATCACAACATTAACATGGAGTTATTAATAAACAGGTAATATAAGTAATAACAAAATAATATATGGTATTAGATATAATAATATGGTTCTTTTTTAGACATATAATAAACTTATATTTATTATATAGGAGGTTTTAACATGCATTAACCAAGTGTAGACTTAAGGTAAGGGAATTTCATCTCACTTTTTATTTCGGTGAGATACATGCCATATTCCCCACTCGCTTCTATTGTGTGTTGTTTATAATAATCTATGAAATGTTTTATAATTATTTTACATAATTTAATAATATTATAAGTTTCAATTTTTGTTATTATTTTATGGTTATCATAATTCAAAAGTTACTCGAGTAGTAAGGGTTTTATAATCTCACTTTTTATATCTTTGAGATACATGCCATGTTCACCACTCGTTTCTTTTGTGGGGTGTATATACTGCCTATTAATTTAATATATTATTATTATACAAAATATTTACAGGTATTTAAATTTCCATTTTACGATATGTGTTTTATGGAGTTTATGGTTCAAAAGCTTCAAAATCAGCAAAGTAAATTGGTCGCAATTTTCCTTCTCTAAGACACATGTCATGTTATGCACCTAAATTTTTATAGGAGGTGTATATAATTCCTTTTACCTAGTATATCATGAATATTATTATTTTAAATATATTTTATGCTTCATTTAATGTTATTACATTAATATTATTATAATTTAAAGTTGTCAATGTGCTAACAATTTATTGCTACAATCTCACAATTTATCTATACTTTTATCATTATTCTACCATTGATGAAACATTATGATCCATATTTAATGAACTCTCATGAATTTTATTAACCTATAGTAATTAATATTATATCTAATTAATGGTACCATTATTTACACTATTTGTCACTTAATATAATAAAGAAATTGTTTTTATGAAAATCAGACTTTATTTCACCTTTCGGTCGACAATTTGTGTTCTTTAAAAACCATGTTTTCTAAAAATTCCTTCAAAAATGTTTTAATATTATCCTATGATATTCAAAAGAAATTTTTACACATGTATTTCCTTTTTAAAAAATGGTTTTAAAACTAATATTCTTCTTTTTTTTTCTGATCAAGGAATCCTTCTAATCTTTTATGGTTCCAATGGAATGTTGGGTATGTACAGACTTACTAGACCTCATGACCATCATATCCTTGATAAATCAATTGTAATTTTATATAATTTATTAGATAATTTTTCCCTAATATTAAGTGTTTTTTTGGTTTTAAATTTTTTTTAAAAGATAAACAGTTTTAAAAAATTGTTTTATATTTAAAAATAGTTTTAAATGATTTCCAAAGAATCCATTATCTGTTTTCAAAAGGTTGTTTTAAAAGAAAATATTTTCAGTGATTTAAAATATTATTTTACAATTTTACAAATTAAATTCAAATAATTTTTTTAAAAAGGTTTTCAATATTTTTTATAAGTTTTCACTATTGGTTACAATGAAAATAGTGTTCAAAATGTTATATGTTTTAAAATGTGATTTTTAATGAAAATTTATGTTCCAAGTTATCTAAATTATTTTACATATAAGATGAAATAATTTATTATAGATTATGATTTATTAGGGATATTATCCAAGGATACAGTTCATATTATTTCTCTAAATGGTCTATGTTTTGATGGCTTGATGTTTATGAAACACGTTTCTCTTCAGCGGGTTATACCATGATAATGCTTATGAAACATGCTTCCTTTCACGAGTTATTATAGGATGAAGTTTTTATGAAACCTATCTATTTTACAGAGGTTATGATATGAATAAATTTTTATGATACCCATTTCATTTCATTATTTATGATATGATGTTTATGAAACCCATCTTTTTTAATAGTCGTGATTAGATGAGTGTTTTATGAAACACATATGTATGAATTCATTACGATAATTGTTTGACCTATATATCCTTATAATTAATTGGGTAATGATTTATATCTCATGATATAATGGTGGGAAAAAATTTTAAGGGTTTGATCAAAAATGGGAAACATGTGTGACTTGATCCAAAATGGGAAAAATGCATGTCCTGATCCACTAAAAGAAGATGGGGAAACCTGATCTATTATGAAGATATGGGGAAACTAGATCCACTATGGAAATATGGAGAAATCCAATCCACTATTTGAATATGGGGAAATGTGATACCTTATAAAGAAAGGATAGTGACTGGGGATGGTGGTGTGTCTTGCCGAGTAGGTGTAGTCCCCAAGAAGTTCCCTGATATGTTTTTGGAAACAATCCTTGAATTATTGGGAATGATGTTACATGTTTATTTATATTCCATAAATTTTTATGTCTTATGACTTTGAAATTATCTCCAGGTTCATGTTCATGATTATCTTATGATTCATGTCTTATGAACTGGAAATATTTATTCCATGTTTCATGATTATGATATTTTTATGCAGGGTATGATTATAGAATATTATGATCATATTCTCACACAATTATGCTCATGTCATGATTATGTATTTCATTTACATAACATTAATGAGAATTCATGTTCACCCATTTCTTATGTTTCCTTTCCTTATGTTATGAAGAAAGGTTTTATGTAGTAGTACTAATTGGGAATATCTTTACGGGAGATGTTAAAGATCATTCGCTAAACTAGAAGAATGTGTTCCAACTATCCGAAGACACTAAACTATTACAGTCCTTGGTAATTTTTTTCTGTAATGTACTAAATATTCATATAAAATGATGTAATATACATGTATATTAGGATTGGGTTTCTATAGTTGGTATCAAAGGAAAGGTTTAGTAAACCTTTGGAAGCTAGGATGAGAAATATTTAGTGATACCACTAGAAATATTTATAAGGATATGTCTAGTGATGTCTATATAGATATG
Organism: Viscum album; assembly: GCA_963277665.1. Classification (NCBI taxonomy): domain Eukaryota; kingdom Viridiplantae; phylum Streptophyta; class Magnoliopsida; order Santalales; family Viscaceae; genus Viscum; species Viscum album. The sequence goes on along the minus strand of OY728155.1, from coordinate 1,748,798,958 downwards.
TATAAGGTTAATTAAATTATAGAAAAATTTCCTAGAATGTTGGTAAAGGATTGAGTGAGTGCTTTAATAGAAATAAATCCATATCTGGATAGTAAAATATGGATATTTTTCTTGAACAAATGTTTATAATTGTAACAACCTCGAAAACACCATATTGAGATAGACTCATTTGAGAACTAGTGAACAAAAATGGTCCTTGTTGCACACCTTGTTTGACACTCCCGGGGTTAATGCTTTTGGAATTCATAGTATCTTTATGAAAAATCATGAATTAATTAAATAGAATATTATTATGAATAACCAAGGATAAACATAAGGTGTTCTAGATTAAAGAAAAAGTTATCATGATTTAGATATTCTATAAGTATTTTTTTCATGATTATTTGGTTTTCTAATATGATAAGTGTTGCTCATATTATGATTTCTAGTGTTATTCAGTAGTAGTAACTATAAGGAACTAGGTTAACATGGAATTTTTATGATGTGGAAAATATGGGAATTATACAAATAGATCTCCTAACATACCATGAATAGAATTAGGTAGGTGGTACGAGTATTGGCCATACTTCTGAAGATAAAGAGACTGTAATTGAAATGTGAAAGTTATGGGATACTCTAACAGTATTTTTTACATTAATCATAATAAGAATGATTAGATTTAGGTTGAGGAACCTTAGGAGATGATTCATATTTCATATTCCAAGGAAAAGGTTATTAATGAATAAAATTATTAATCCTAAGTTATAGTTTAAGAATAATGTGGTATGATTGAACTGTACATGTTTTGTAATTTAATGATTATGTTATATGAATCATTAAATATACAAGTATTTTCAGTATAATTTTTTAATTAATGATTTAAAACAATATGTTAAATGGGGATAAATACTTAGAAAAGTGTTTTGATGGAAATGTGATATTTTTAAATAAGGTAAGGTAACCCCTAATCGGATAAAGATGTTGAGACAATTGGGTTTATTTTTGATAAAGAGATGATTGATTTGGATAAAGTAAATTGGTTAGCAGTTATAAACTCAAAACTAATAAACGATTTATTGAAAAATTGGTCTAGGTTATCATGTATGAAGTTTAAAACTTCTTGGATTTATGGAATATATCTTGTAATATTTGGTAAAAGGAAGCATGCATGTTTTCCAAATGGATTTATGGTTATTTTGGTTATTACCATGTCTCAAGAGAATATACAATGAGGGTATTCACATATTGGGAATATGACAACTGAGAGATAATTTATGATAAATGTGGGATCAATGCAAAGATTATTTAGTAACATTATTTCTAGTGTTTTGGATTTTTAGTGTATTGAAGTATTATAAGTTTAACCATTTATGGAATTTTTACATTAAAACTCTGATAAAGTTTGCAAGATTAAAGTATTAGATCACTATGTGAGGATATATTCATGTTGAGTAACATAGATTAACCATTTTTTCTATGATACTAACTAGTGACATATGGAATTAACTATCACTTTACCTCATGAGCTGTTAACACTTTGGGAATGAAAAATTAACCTTTATTTCTTAGAGTAAGAGATGTTGTGGAAATCGAGAAAGGAACAACAAATGGGTGAGATTATGTATATGAAAAGTAATAAATTCAATTAAGTATATTTTCTTATGTTCTTATACGGTAAAATAATTCTTGAAATACAGGAAAAGGATACTGAAAAATATTTATCCTAAAATATTTGTTTCTGTTAAATTGATGGTCTTATAAATTATTATAGATTTATGGTTATGAGGTGCTTAACATTTATTTTACCATTCACTTACTGGTGATAAATGATCTTTATCAACCTATATAATTATTTATGCTTTTATTACTTGTCCAATATTCACTTACCACCTATTTTATTCTATGTGTAAACCTAGTTATTTGATACTTTGGGTAATCGTTATGTTTTTACCTTTTCCTTTTAAAGGATATTTTTGTATTCATTTTAATGATGAGAGTTTCTATGAAAGGAACATTTAAGTATAATAATTTAAATAGCCTAGATAATTTTTTTGGGTGAAATTAATTTTAAGATGGGTAGAATGTAACACCCAATGATTTTGTGATTTGTTTTCAAATTAATTTAATCTTTTGTTATTTTGTATTTCACATAACATGGAATATATATTTTGTTATATGAAATCACTAAGTGTAGATTGCATTATTCACAACCCCAATTCAATCTTGCGCTACATGAAATAATTATATTAGCTTGTGTCACATGAATCACTATGTTTGGATTGTAATACACACAATACTGAGCCACTTTATTAGTTTTTTGTTACACACAAGGCCAAGTTTTACCGAACTAAAATACAGTAATAATATTATTATAGTAACCACATAGATGTTGGAATATAAGTTCCAAATAAGATAAAATAAATTGTAAAAATATGATATAAAAATATATATAAACTTAATCCTTTGGTTATCAGTTACTAGATTTGAATGTAATAACTATTTAAAAAATAGAAATTACTTCTGTAAGATTTTTTTTGTACAAACACAATTTTATCTCAATAAATTAAACAAACAACTTTTTATTAATGTTTTATATAAAATTTATATATTATATATTCAATAAATACTTTTATACTCCTAAAATAAATTTCATAGGTATAAGATAAAAATAAATCAAATTTTATGAATAAAAAGATGTATTCTTCTAAAAGGTAGTTTTACCTACTTTTAATGGAGAATCCATTTTAAATATGATTTATGCAACTTTTATAATTTTTATTTTATAAAATTAAATTAAAATTTGAAATAGTAACATAAAAATTATATTAGGGTGAATTTTTGGTATTTTTCTGTGAAGTTTCATTTTTTGATGAATAGTGAATAATATTGAATTTTAATTAAAATTTGCTTTAAAAAAATATTTATAAGGATAAAATATGTTATTTATTTTTTTTAATGTTAAATTAGATCAATTATACACCAATTTATTCAATTTAGTTCATCGGAATAAATTTATCTTTGAAATTGGATAAAAAAATATTACAAAACATTTGTAGTGTTTTACTTTAAAAAGCTGCTTTGTTGTCCCATTTGCGGGATTAAAATTGATTCAATTTCTACTAATTATGTGTTTTGAATATGGGAAAATGGATTAAATATTTATAATAATCATAATATATAATTTCAAAATAATTTCATATTATTTTTTTTACAAAAAATATTAGTGAAATAAATTAAAATTAATTACAATTATTAAGAGGCAAATTAGCTTAAAGAGGGAGTAAACCTTACACTTAATGGAAAAAATAAAATACAATATTGTCCAAAATCCTTTTTATGGACATTTTTAAACCATATCCTCCCTTTTATATAATTAATTTTTTTATTTGAGTGATTTTCAAAGAAAAAACGTGGGTGGAAATCCCTTTGAAAAAAAGTATAAAAATGCCACTCCCCCACTATAAATATACACTCATCCCTCCCACTTATTCAAACATATAAATCCCTTTGGGTAGCCCAAAATATGATTAAATAATCTCGCAAAATCCATAAATTCATCCTAGGATTCCCTTTTTTGAAAACTAAATGGAGTTTCCCAAAGAAGTGGTAACATCCTTCCTCAATCTATTTTGTTTTATTTTCATTCTCCACCCTCAAAAATATTAATATAACAAGATTATATAAAAAAATTATTATGATAAATTTACTAATATGTTTTTATTCTAATTTTTCAACCAAAACATACACACACATCCATCTAATGGGTAATAAAATTACTTTTCTTGTGTAAAATGAACTACTACCTCAATTGACAATGTTGTTCATTTTTTCCTTTACCACATATAATGGTTGGTAATTATGATAGAAATTATGTTTTTTATGATATATAAGATATTTATAAGATATTAATTATTTTTTAATTATTATATTACACATATATTTATGATCTCCATCTTGTGTAAATATGATAATTTTGATTGGGGAAGTGTGGACTACCGCCTCCTCTAAGTGATGTGATTCGTTCATACACTACATGTAATGTATTAAAGATTATTTTAGTAAAATTATATGATATATATTAAATAATAATTATATTTTAATAAAATTATATATAAAAATATATTTCATTAAATTTATTTTTTTTAGTATGACAATAAATAGAGAAAACATTCATGCGTACAAATGTCCAACTGTCTCCATGAGCTGTGTATTCCAATTCATATTTATATATTCCGTAGATTATTATAAATATAATATAAACATAATATATATGATATATATATCATGATTAACATTCTTAAAATAAGTAAATCATGATCAATGTAAAAGTATCAATAATAACAATCCAAAACATATTCTAAAATCAAAACAGATATTACCCAAAAAGTAACATTAACAAGGAGTTGTTAATAAAGGGGTGATATAAAGTCACAACCAAATCATATATGGTATTAGATTTAAATTTTTTTATGTGTTAGTTTTATAATAAACTTATATTTTTATACATGACGTTAGAACATATACAAATAAATTCAAGAATTAAGGTTAGGGAATTTCATCTCACTTTATTTCCATGAGATATATGCTATATTCACCACTTGATTGTATTTTTTAGTTTATATACTGAACTATGACTTTTTATATCATAAATGTAATTGATTTAATTATACAATAAGTTTAAATTTATGTTATTATTTCATGGGGATCACAATTTAAAAGATATCATGTAGTAAGGGTTTTCTAATCTCACTTTTTATATCCATGAGATACATTCCATGTTCACCACTTGTTTTGTTAGTGTGGTGTATATAATAACTACTAATATATTATATAATTATTAAAATTAAACTTATGGGTATTTATGTATTCATTTTATGATCTCTATGTAAGGGGGTTTATGGTTCATAAGTTACCAAATCAGTAAATTAATTTTGTCTTAATTTTCATTCTTTGAGACACATGCCATGTTGTGAACGTATATTTTTATATGAGGTGTATATACTGACTTTGAAATTTTATATCACAAATAAAATAATTTCCATGATATTTTATTCTTCATTTAATGTTATTATTTCCATTCTATTGTGATTCAATGTTTCAAAATTTTTAATGATTTATTGGTAAAATCTCATTGTTTATCATGATAGTTTATGATTATGCTTCTGTTGATGAAATATCATGATCCTTATATCAATAAATATAATTAAATTTCACACCATATGGTTATTAATGTTATATCCAACTAATGGTACCATTTTTCTACTCTCTTTTACTTAAGATAATTAAGAAAACGTTTTTATGAAAATATGACTTTATTTCTCCTTTCTATCAGATATTTGTGCTCATTAAAAATTGTGTTTTTTAAAAATATTTTAAAAAAATATTTTACTATTATACAATAATATTTAATGAACATTTTTACTGATGTATTACCTTTTTAAACACTTGTTTTAAAAGTAATCTTCTGTTAGTTTTATTATCAAGGAACATTTCTAAAATTTTAAGGTTGATAAGGAATGTTTAACTTATACAGACTTACCTACCATCATGACCATAATTTTCTTATCACTTCATTTATATGTTTGAAAGGTTATTTTATATAAAGAAAATGGGTTTCCTAATATTCTCTAATTTTTTTTATTTTAAAATGTTTTTCAATACAAATAGGGTTTCAAAAATTGTTGTATGTTTAAAAATTGTTTTAAATCATTTAAAAATATTCCTTTATATGTTTTTGATATGTTTTTTTCAAAGAAATTATTTTGAATAATTTAAAATATTATTTTATAAGTTTTAAAATTATTTGAAAAAGTTTTTTTGTCAAAATTATTTCAAGATTATTTATAGGTTTTAAGTCTATTTTGATGGAAAATAGTCTTCAAAATTCTATATGTTTGAAAAAGTGATTTTCAAAGAAAACTTATGTTCCAAGTGAAATTTAAAAATCCTTCCACATATAGGATGAAATAATGGGTTAGATTTTATTATTTAATAGGGGTATGATCCATGGATACAATTAATATTATTTCTATGAATGGTCTATGTTTTGAGGATTTTTTTTATGAAACTCATTTATCTTCAAAGGGTTATACCATGATAAAAGCTTTTAAAACATACTTCCTTTCACTGGTTATTCTAGGATTAAATGATTACAAAACCTATATATTTTATATAGGATGATATATGAATAAATTTTTACAACACCCATTTCATTTCATGGGTTATGATAGGATATTTATGAAACTCAACACATTTTAGGGGCCATTATGAGATAAATGTTTTATAGAAAATATATGTATGAATTCATTATAATATGGGTGGGACTAATATCCCCCTCCAAGTAATTGGGTAAATAATTATATATCATGAGATAATGATGGAAAAGACGTTGATGCTCTTGATCCAAAATAGGAAATAGGTGCATCCTGATCCAAAGAAAGAAACATATGTGTCCTGATCCACTATGGGAATATGGATAAACCCAATCCAATATGAGAATATGGGGAAAACCAATTCACTATTAGATGATGGGGAAACCCAATGCATTATATAAAGATGGTGAAAATGAATCACTTATAATTAAAAGACTTTAACTGGGGATGGTGGTGTGTCTCGCCCAGTATGTGTAGTCCCCATAAAGTACCATGATAAGGTTTTGGAAAAAAGTATTTACTTATAGGGATTTATGTTACATGTTTATGTTTCTACTATAAATTTTATGTCTTATACCTATGATATTCCCATATAGTTCAAGTTATTTATTATCATATGATTCATGCCTTATGAACTGCAAATATTTATTCCAGGTCTCGTGATTATGATCTATTTATGTAGAGTGTGATCTTTAAATGTTGTGATAAAGTTCTCATACACTTATTTTCATGTTATGCTTACATATTTCTTTTATATTACCTCACCGAGCATTCAAGATCATAAATTTATTAGGTTTTCTTTTCACAGGTTATGAAGAATGGTTTTAAATAGTATTACTAAATTGGAGGATCATTGAGAGAGATACTAAAGATTTTTCACCAAAATAGAATAATATGTTGTAACTTTCCAAATAAACTGAACTATTATGGTTCTCAGGAATGTATTTTTGTAATGTGATGAATATTAATCTAAAATGATGTAATATCCATGTATGTTAAGCCTAAATCTATATATTATCCATACATATATCATATGTCCACATCAAATAGATTATTAGAAAAGAAAAAAAAGAGATGCAAATAAATATAAACAAATCCCTTAGTATAACCTCTAAACTCCCTCATCTTTCCCAATGTAAGTCCCACTAAAACCTCTATAGATATAATGATAATTTAATAAAACAAATGAAATTATTAAAAAATTATTTGTTTGAATTAAATAATTTAATGTCCCACACAAAAAACATTATATGAAAATGAATGGGATATACACAAATTAATTTAAATGGAATACATAGAAAATGTGTTAAAGTAAAATAGAAAAACATTGGAATAACTCCAATGAATTTATAAGTCATTATCTAGAATCAAAACCTCAACACTCTATGATTGGTAATAAAGAAACAAAACCTAAAAATGAAATTTAATTATTTGTGTGATTATTAGGATCATTAATAATTCCATGTAAACCACACCCCATGTAAAATTCTTTAAATATTGGATCCATTTCTTTCTAGTTTTAAGTATAATATTTGAAAATATGTTTTTCATAAACAAATAAACCAAGAAACAATATCATTTTTATTTACTTAATTTTCTTTTATTTTTTTTAAATGAAGATAATCCCTTAGAAAATGTTTCATATGTCTAAGCCTCCATTACTTGAAAACACATTAACAAATCATTTTCAAATTATTATTTTTAGAAAATCTAATTTTTTATTTAAAATATTTATATTTTTTGAAGAATAAAAAAGACAAAAATAATTATTAAACAATTTATTTAATGAATTATATTGAAAAGATTTAGAAGTTATAAAATAAAATACGTTCCAAACATTTTCAATCTTATGAGTGAAATATAGTTCCATATATTAATAATTTTTTAAAATAAAGCAAAAACCACACTTTAACAAATCTTATAAATGAGAGGCATGAGCCATAAAAATAAAGATTTCAAAAATATAAAGCCTAGGAAAAAAACCTAGATCATCTATGGTTAGTGAAAACCCTAGATCCTAGTATCATATAATGATTTAATTGGTTTATATCCAATTCACATGTTAACTAATAAAGAGATCCTGACTTTGACATAGCTGGGTAGTGCTTCTTGTCCATAACACCACATCCAACCATCTTTTAAGGAGTATATGTTTTGTCCTTGTGGTGTGGGGTCTCCATCCCATGACACCACAACCATTATGAGTGTTTTTGTTATAAAATTGATATAATACAAAGTGAAATGTAATATAGTCTTCCCCCTTAGATACCTGACTTTCTATACGTTTTACCCATTTCAATAAAACATCACCCTCCATTTAAAATAAAGGGTCATTTCTTCAACACATCACACACTATATCATTTATTAAAACCCACAAGCCTTTTTAAACCCCTTTCCTCACCAAATATAAGGAAAAAATTATGCAACCACAAGGAATATAATCTAACCATTAAGAATACCAAATGATAAATTTTATTAATTAAAAAATTAATTACAAAACACCATAAGGAATGTAAACCATGAAAACCAGGATTTTAAATTATATTTTAGACATACAATTTTGAAATTATATAAAATATTACTTTAATTTCAAATAATTATTCTAAAGTACCCCTATCTTAACATACTCATAAAAATTGACACACAAACATATATATATATATATATTTATATTCTTGAGTGTCTGTTTGTTTTAATTATTGAAACAATTTACATAGTTTCATGTGAATTTTTACACACATACATATTTGTTTTCTCTTGTATATTTGTATAACCATTAAAGGTGAAAAATGTATTTTCAAACCCCACCTATTTATTTTAAACCAATTTTAAAGTAATAAATAAATACTTGACATTTCAAGTAAGCAATTTAAATTCCACGTAAAATGAAGGATCTATTTTGGAATCTAGATGAATATCCCAAAAATCTTTTGAAATCATATAAATTATTTATTATTTCCATTCAGGTTTATTATCAAACATTTGGTGTGAAAATTTTAACAAAAAAATTCTAACTTTTAAAATTAAGGAAAATCCATTGCATTTCATGATAATCAAGTGAAAATATTGATTTCTTCACTATAGAACCTCAAAATATTTCAATATTAACATTTAATATTAAAAAATTATTAAAAATACAAGTAATCATGATTGTAGAATTTAAATGCTAAAAACATGGGGACACCTACCTGAAACTCGCTACCTTTGATAATAGAAGCCCAATTCTACCTGAATCTAGTTAAAGAAATATATAAGAGAGTTATCATCACCTAATTATAATAAAATCACCCAAAAATCAGTTAACCCTATACCTAGGGTTTGGAAAAAATGAAACTCAACAAGGGGGGAAGTTGGGGGGAGAAAGGAGAGGAGGAAGTATGAGGGAGTGATCAAACCTAGGGAAAATGTGTTCAAATCCATGAGAAAGGTTATGAAGGATATGAGGTGGAACAGAAGAGGAAGCCCCATATATTGGAATCAAATGTGAGTGGGAGAGGGGGATTTTGGGGAGTGTTTTCATTAAGGGGTAATTTTATGGAAACTAAAATTTTAAAAATTTGGGAATGGTGAAATTTTTGGCTATATAGTTGGTCAAACCATGTTATAGTAGTGCAAGGATTTCTAGAATTTCAAGAGAACCATACATGGGAAGGACAAAAGGTTAATTTTTACATGTACTAACCAGGCAATTTAGACCTGTGAAGATATAGACACATTCAAACAGTTTCCAATTAGATTTTACTAAGTGTGTGCCTATGCTGAAATTAAAAAAAGTGAAACTTTTCACCAAGTTCTACCTAAAAGTCAAGGATATGGTAAAAAAAATTAAATAAAAAAACTAAAGGGTAAAATTGGATCGATGTATGAATATCCTGGTAAAATCATAAAAATAAAAAATTTCTAATGATTAAGGTGTCATCGGACCACAAATATATACATGTACAAGACTGAGAAACCAATAAGATCATTATTTATTTGGATTGTACGTATTATGAATTGTATTTCCCTTATGAAATGTATAAAAATGTGATTTTGATCACATGTGTGTTTAGGGATTTAACAATATCAATCATTCATTACCATATTTTTCAATTATCTTTTTTTAAAATTGAAAAGTCACTTATGCCATAATCTATTTTCATCCTCCATGGATAGCATGCATAAATTGTATTCAGCTATTTTTCTAATATTTCCCTTTGTTATTCTAACTTGTTTAAGAACTGAACCATATCTAGCTTTGACAATTCATAATTTATTTTTTAAAATCCACTGTATTCCCTACATCTCAAAACTAGAAAACACTTAGTAGATTGTGACCAAAACCTTTAACTGAGACCACATCTATCTATTTTTTATATTTTCCACCAACATTATCCATCTCAAAGAAAACATTGTTAACACCCTCATCATTTCCAAATTGAACTAATATATCTCAATTATATTTGACTCAAAAAATTAGGACTTCATTTCTTATCATATGAAAAGTATACCCACTATCGAAGATCCCCAATAAAGACATATCTATTTAACTAAAATCAATATCTATTAAATTTTCCTTCTTGTTTCTTCTTTTCTTCACTAATGATCACTGATCCTCTTTTTTTGATGATGGGTGAATCTATTTATCCTAAAACTCCATGGAATTCTCTTTATCTTTTCTTATTAAAAATATATTTTTAGGTTTAATTTTTTTTATGAATCTTCCTGTTTCTGTGTTCCATTTTTTGAGTATCATTAGGTACCTCATGTTGTATCCTTGATACACAATAAATATATTTATTCCCAAAACCTTGGTTACAAAATTTGCATCCATTAAATTTAATAGAAAATATAGAAAATATTCTTGCCTATTTTTGGTACTAATGGTCCTATAAATATCTCTTTAAAATAGAATACATGTAATGGGTATGACTCAACTTCCAAAAATAATAACACTTTATTTTTAGTATCCTATTTTCACATTTAACTACATTATAAGTGTTATTTCCAGTGTTGTGTATATATATCTTTTGGGGGTTTAGATTATTGGGATTTAACATCAACCACAACTGGTTTTCAATTATTCTTGAAACATTACACTTATAGGATGACTAAAACCCCTTTAGTATGGTTTCTTGGAGCTTTCTTAGTCTCAATATAAGATAATAAACCTAAACATTCTCACTTCATACCTAGAGTGTTGAGTCACCGGTAATCTTCACAGTTCAATCACCATGAAATTAATAATTCCACATGTTGTTTAATTATTATAACTATTTACTTCATATAATTATTGAATAAATCAATTATTTGGTCCTACTCCTTAGTGTTGAGTTTCAACATAGTTTATTTATTAGAATTTATAGAATTTATAAACCCAAATATTTCAATTTATAACCTTATCTATGATTTATAATAATCCATCTATATTATGTAAAACATAGAGTCCTACACCACTCAATATTATTTCTTATATTTATCCCAATATACATCTATTTCTTCAAGACACTCCTCATGTTATGCTGTAAGATCAACTCTAATATCAACTTCATTATTTTTTGGATAACCATTATTAACTTGTAGATTGTTCATGGAAACCACCAAAGAAACATCATTTATGTATTTACAATCCTTCAAATTATCTTGTTTTTATTCTTCCAAACATCCATATTCTTATGAATTATAATTGTTTATTTGGAAAATTCACCACAATAAACCTTTATTGAATTTCAAATACTTTGGTGTTTTCATTGGATGTAGTTATTCTCCACCATCATCTTAATATTTCTTGGGGATCCTAGCCAAATAATATATGATTTTTCAATATAAAAAATAAGAAATTGGAGGATTAAATTTGTACTTTCTTTTGCCTGTTTTAATATTATAGGAAATTGAGGAAATTACCCCATTGAAAATACCCACTTATAGATCTTTCTTCACCATAAGTTTCTTCATAGACCTAAAATATATCTCATCATAACTCTCTATTTTTTGGAAATCATTATCCATGTTTCTTATTTCATATGAAATAAGTGTGCATTGTAATCTATCCTGTGTTATTTATTTAGGATATGTTTCTTCAAGCACTGGAACTTTTTCATTAAAATGGATAAGTACTCCTCTCACAAATCATTTTGTAAAATTTTCATCTATTATATAATCATCAAAACGTGCATGCATTCCATAAGATAATTGATTTGATCAAATAAAGCTTTTATCATATCATTGACTCATCATAAAATATTTATATTTTTTCTGTGAAACTCGTAGATTTGTTTCTCAATATTTTGAACCTATTTCATATATATTAAAAATATTTCCACATATAACATGAGAAGTCTTGGATGAAATGTCCTCCATATAAATTTGATTTTTTTACTTATCCCTTAAGGAACTAATTTACTTAAATTTTTATATCCAATTCTTCATGGTCATTTGATAATAATGCCCACATCCTATACTTGCTGAGATTCCATGTATAGCTACCATTAACACATCCATTCCCAAAGACTTGAAGTAATGATTAATTTAAATCTTACATATTTATAAATCACTACCTTTAAAAATTATTATTACCTTGTGGTTGATAATAGTCTCCATGATTTCAAGAGAGAAAATTTCTCCCTAAAAGCAAGGCTTTGATACCACTTGTTGGTCCTTGGCAAGGACTATACTATGAGGGAGGGGTGAATTAGGGTATATGAAACTATATATATTTTTCTTGATCAAAATATTTATCTATAAATATGAGGAAAAATTATCTATCTCCCTAACTATCACACCTGAGTGATAGAAGAAGAAAATAACACAAATGTTTTTTACATGGTTTTCCCAATCAGAGATAATTCAAATTGCATGAAACTGAAAATGTGAAGATGAATCTATAGCTCTAAAGAAAACTATTTTTATTATTATTACATAATGGAGATACATAAGTTATCATACAAAATGATTTTATATACACAAAATGAAAATTTCATTGCCTTTCTTCTTCAAAATGAGAAATACAGTGCTCTTATTCATAAATATATTCACACTACTAGTTTATGATTTACTTATTCTCTATAAAATATAAATGGAAATACATTTTAAATGGTGTCAAACTTACTATATCAATTTTTCAAAAGTCCAGTGATATAGAGCTCTTAGAAAATACCTATTGATATTTTTAATCTTCCAATGAAAAAACTATAATTCTTCTTCTCATAATATTTAATTCTTATTTCACATGATGAATATCTAAGGGGATCCATCTATTCTCATATATTATCTTAGAATAATATCACCTATGTATCCTTTATTTCTCTATGTTTTCTCATCTACCCACACAAAGGATATAGATTTGAAATTTCAAAATTCAAAATTAAAATCTATAAATAAATTATAACTATTTGGATTCAAATCCATCCTTTGTAAATTTTACTATCAAATCACCACCATTATATTTAAATTAGGTTATTTAAATTTAAAATAGGATTCCAAAAAATTAGTTTTCACAAAAAATCTATAACAATTCTCGTAAATTCTATATATCCATGATATATGGAATTATCAACTCATAAAATGTATGTTTGGGACATTTCTTCACATTGAAAACAATAATTTGAACCATACTCCATAGATTTTATTAATTTTAGATTAATATTACATTCAAAATGACTTTATCCATGTTTTATTTTCATTTTCTTCTAACTTTGAAAAACCCATTGCTCAAAATTTCTAACACCATAATGTGGAGGATTCCAACTACCCGTTTTTCATATGAATTTTTTAAACTCCAAAAAATTTCAACAATTAACATTTTAATCCTACCATGTTATATAGTAAAAAATATATCTCAAAACACCCTATTGTACTATGTAGTCTCAAGAAGTTCCACTTTTCCCTTTAAACACCAACACCATAAACTCTAAGATTCATGGTGAAATGGTTTCCATTTAATTTCTACACTTATATGGTGTTATAAAATTTGAAAATCCCATAATGACCGCTACAAATTCATCCATGACATAGGAAGAATAACTGTTTGGAATAGGTCTAATCTTCTACTAAAACACTGAACACCACAACCTATATCTCATTACCATTTTCTAGATGATTTTTTTTATTTTATACATAATTTAAAACACCAAATGAATCTTCACTATGACTATTTGAATATCCAAAATGACTTTAGCAGTATCAACAAAATGCATTCCAAGCCATGGTGATGGTTTTCTTCACAAAACCACTCGATCTTCTTCTAAACATGAATTTAAAAGTTCTCCATTACATCAAATAATGTTTTTAGTAATTTACAATACAAAAGTTTCAACCAACCCTACCCAAACACCACCCAATGGGTGATTTGTTTACAATTTTATAAAAGTTAAATTAATGTTTAGTATTTGATATTTGGATTATGAAATTAATTTACAAAATAAATATTGAATTATAAATATTTTAAAATTCATAAAATATCATATATTTGAAAGAGAAATTAATTTTAATAAATAATATTAAGGAGTTAATGTTATAAATATAACATTTATTTATTAAATATTATTGACTAATCATAAGATAATTTAAAATTATAAAGTATTTGTAAATAGTTTATAATTTTAAAATTTTCACAAATGGTTATCTAATTCCTAAATATTTAAAATTTCCATTTAATAAAATTTTATTCCCCACTTTATTCATAGTTATAAATTGTTTGTTTATTATTATTAGGTGTATGTTTTAGTTTAAGTTGTTAAACAACATCTTGTAAATTTTAAAGACTTGATTTAAATAATAAGTATGATTTCAGAAGATTATATTATCATCTACCTTTATTCCATCTTTTAAATAATATTATTAACTTTAATTTAGTTGTAAATATTATTTTTATGAATTATGTGTTAAATTCATGATGAATTATATTTTATATTGAGTAAAGTATTCCCATAGAGAGGGAATTGAGGTTGGACTTCACACAGTCTTGAAAGCTATGCATTATTTTAGAATGGTGGGGTTGGCTATCTATTTATTTTGGATTACTCATGTTGATATTCTAAATATCATATAGTTTTAAACCTTTACAAAATAAGTTTATGTAACTTATATATGATATGAATTTTTATATGAGTAAATATTATTAGATTATATTTTTGGGTGAGTAACACAGACTACGTGTTGTATAAATAAATACTCATTAATAAGGTTTGAAGATATTAATTAAGTGCTTGATATAGGGTTTGCAAAACTAAATTATTAGAAGCATGCATACATGAAGAGAATAACATGTGGTAAGATGGTAAGATTAAATCACTATAAGAATGATAAGTGCTTGATTTGTAGAGACCCGAAGCTTAACATACATGGACATTACATTATTTTTGCGGAATACTTAGTACATTACAAAAACACACACACAAGGACCATAATAGTTTAGTGTCTTTGGAAACTCAGAATATAATATTCTAATCATGGTGAAAGATCTTGAACATCTCCCATAAAGATATTACTTTTTTTTCTTACCTAAAACCTTTCTTTATATCCTGGGGAAAAGAAAACCTAAAAGGGTGATCTCAAATGCTCAGTAAGGGAAAAAAAAAGAAATATCAATCACATCATATTCATAAGAACATAACATTTTGGAAATCTTAACCTGCAAAATAGATCATAATATCATAACATGGGATAAATCATAGTAGTGAAATGTAATCCCAATAATCATAACATAAAACATGAAACTTTGTGGCATACACAGATAATCATAGAGAATCATTTCTTATTAGTCAAGACTCATTGCCAAGACTATCTTAGTGGACAAAGTCCATTTCTAAACCGAGTTCACTCCTCGTTTCAGTCCTGTTTCACTGAACCGGTTTAACCTGCCATTCCAGCCATGTCTATATCATGAGATATAAAATTTTTACCCAATTCATTGGAGGGAGATATAGGCCCCACCCATCTCATAATGATATCATTCTTATGTGTGCCACAAAATCATAAACCATACATCATAGCATAACCCATGTAATAAAAAATGGGAATCTTAAACATCATGACATAATAAAACAATTCATATAGGATAAATGAATTCATATCATAATCAAATCCATGTAATAATAGTGATATAAATAGAACCCTATATTATCTTAGATGGAAAATAATTTTGATAAAACTCTTGAACTCCATTTTTGAGGAAAATATCCTTTCTACTTGAAAAACATTATTCCTTTCTTAACATGTCATACAATTTTAAACTAAAAGAATTTGATTAAAAATAAACTTGAAAACATGTAAAGTAAGCTTCTTGGAAATAATTTTTTAAAAATCCATTTATGCCGTATAAGTTAAAAAAAACATTCTTCTCATCCTTTTGTCAGAAAAGTCAAAAAGTACCTCATACGAAAAACAACAAAAGATTCCTTTCATATATTTTACTAAAAACTAAACAAAGGGAAAAATTGGATTTAAAAAATTTTAGTTGGAAGGAAATAATATTACATATTGAGGAAACATGGATGTGGATGATAAAATACACCCCAGTAAATTTCAAAGTATAAACAATCTCGGATAAAAATGAGATTGTGATATTTATCCCTTACCTTAGGTCCGATTTGCTTCATAAGTGTCCGAACCTCTTGTATAATGATTTAAATAATATCATTGACTTATTCCATAATCATACTCATTGTTATGATATCATATATGGTTCACTTATGACTTTATTTTACCCGTTCTTTTGTAAATTCAATGTTAAAGAGCGTTTTGGGTAAAATCGTTTCATTTGTCGTCCGTGTTTTGACTTGTAATTATTCATATGATTACTTAGATAATGATTACATAATTACAGAATATAAAACATGATTTATATATATTATATATTCAGAATATACATATATATAATAGATCAATAAATGGAAAGAAATACACCATTCATGGAGACGGTAGGCCGTACGTACGCACGAACGCTGTTTTTGTTTCCTTATTGAGTTGAATGGAATTAAGTAGATGACATAAATATACACACACATAAATCCAGTATCATTATTATGTCATATATTTCATGATTACTTATTATATATACTTTATAATCATTCATGAATGGTTAATGTGGAGACTGAATCTCATCGCGTCGTGGAGACGGTAGTCCGTACGTACGCACGAGCGATGATATCGTTCTCATGATCGTGGAATTGTATTGGAGTGTATGTATACTATTTCAGAATCAATATCAATTTTAAAATAATCATATATAGTTATTATGTACACCATTATACCCATCCAAGTAAGGGGGTGGTGGAAAATAGATTACACAACGGCGTGGAGACGATATTCCGTACGTACGCACGCGCAGTAATTTCGTTTTCCGTAGGATGGATAGATGGTGAAATAGGGTTGTTTCATACTTATAATAACATATCAGTATATTAGGTATACTGATTTTATTACTTCATAATGAAACAACCTAAGAAGAATAAGTGGAAGAAGAAATAAAGTTGAAAGAATCGGTAACAGACATTACCTCTTCTTTGAAGCGCCTCTTTGAGTCCTCCTCTTAGGGCACTAAAACTGGTCTCTGAAGAAGACCAGGACCTCTAGGATGTTTCTAGGGAAGTGGAAAAGATAATTTGGTAGGGGTTGGCCGAGCTTGAAGGCTCAAAGTGGTGTGAGAAAGAGAGGGAGGAGGTGCCCTTTTATAAGGGAGGAGAGGGGCACCTTTGGAATAACTAAAATATTATTTTATTATAAAGTCAAATTCGGTTTTATATAGCTCTAAATTGATTAATTGTGAAGCTATGGTGGGGGTGGGTCGAAATAATCTCATCCATTAGAATTTAGACAAGTTTAGGTTCCTATTTTAACCTTATCATTTAGATTTAACATTAAGTAAAATAATTTTACTTTTACTGTGTCTTCTTGTGTTCTTATACTATATGGTTAATAAACTTACTATAAGAATCCAAAAGAACCCCAAGTTGATTATTATTAATATATATAACCTTATCTAAGTCATTTTGGCGAACCTTATATTTTTAGAAATAAAATAACAATTAATAATATAATATTTGTTTTAAAAACTATTTTATGTCAATTTTGACACTATTTTGTAATTGATTTTTGTGAAAATCATAACAGAATTATTAGTTCGAAAAAAGTTAATTAAATCAATAATAACATGTCATATTAACCAATAAAATTAGTTTATCTTATAAAAAGTCTCAAATTACATTTATTTGGGTATTTATAACATCAATTACGTCAATATTTCATTAATAAGATAATTACTGCATCATCTTTGTGTCATAAATAAATTAAATTATTTAATGTCTAAAAATTAAAAATAAAATACCATTATGTAGGAAATCTTTTTATATTCTTAATGAATATTTATAGTCTAATTTATCTTATGTATAACCCTATATTAAAAATTATTTACTTATTAAACTTTGATTTTAACTATTTTAACCCTTCTTTAAATAAATTAATAATAAATGTCCTAATCTAATCCAAGTGGGCCTAAATGGTCATATTTTATTCCTAAGGTTGTTTTTGGTCGAATTAAAATTATCCAATAGAATTAGTACATGTTTTAGGGTAATATTAATATCAGTTTTACCCGTAATTACCCTATTTACTTTTAACCATAGTAAAAAAAAGTAAAAAGTTACTATTCACCAAAAATTATTTTCATCTCATTGAATCAAATTTTACTTACTGAAATCAACCGTGTCTCTTGGATTTTTGAAATTCCACTCACTGAAGCGATAAAATTATGTTTTATGAAAAATTCATTTTTCTTAACTACTACTTAGTGGTTTCACTATTCATCAAAAAAATGAAAGTTTCCAGAAAAATACCAAAAATTAGACCTAAGCTATATTTGATATTATGAACTCAAAAATGATGTCTATTTTACCAAATTCAAAACATATCAGTTGCATTAATTAATTTAAAAAATAATTCCTATCGTCAAAACAAATAGCGTGTTCTTAAGAGATAATAACTCTCAAAAGATTGACACTTGTTTATGTCTGGTTTAAATGTGAAATTACATCCAATGAACAACATTGTATTAAATTGTAAAAATTTACTCTAAATATACTTTTAAACCACTCAAATTAATAATTTATCACTATTAATTATTTCAATTAAAAAGGTTGTTTTTAATTAAAATTTGGTAATTTTCACTATGCATCAGAAAATGAAAGTTATCCAAAAAGTACCAAAATTTCACCCTAAGCTAATTTCGATATTCAGAATCCAAAAATGATGTCCATTTTGAAAAATAAAATTTACAAAATTTTAAAAAGTGGTTATTACTATTCATAACGGATAGTTTTAATAATATCTTAATAACATATCGTTGTTTAGTGAAACTCGGTATTGTGTACTACACACGCTATCGAGGAAGGTCGTGATTGCGTGTAATGCAAGGCAAGTCATGGATGCGTGTTTTGCAAGCTCCTTTTGGTGTAGCGTACAACACAAAAAATTAATAAAATTAAAAAGAATATTTTTCATAAAATCTCGGGGTGTTACATTGTACCCCCCTTAAAATGAATTTCGCCCTCGAAATTCGTTGGGGGTTATAAATGGTTTACTACTAGAAAGATTCTTTAATAGAAACCCATATCTTAAAAAGGAATACCAAAACCAATCTTTAAAAAAAAGTATGAAACGTAACAGTTACCCAAATAAACTAATCACTAGGTTTCAACATAGGTGAAAATATGGATATGGAAGAGAAATCTAACCATCATGTTCTGATGGAGAGTGGTAGAGAACATGGCTATGGAAAAGCCAGCAATCACAAAGCCATAAATTTGTGACGATCTAAGGTACCATCTGATTCATCAGATATAATAGTACGAGGACAAAATTTTTGGTTTTCAAGATCATTTCCCTAAAGTTGAAGAATTTGAATTAGAATAAATACTTACTTTATTTTGGTACAATCTCACTTTGTTCATGCCTTGAACAATTTCCACTTCATCTCTTAAAGAAATGAAGTTGAATTTGTTATTCGTGAAGTGTTAGCAGATCATGTGATAGAATGACTAGTCATTCCATCTGTATCAAATAAAAGGTTAGCAAAAGTTATTAAATATACATAAGTCGATATATAGTGAGATTAATCATATATGGTTCCTAAAATGGACTTATACTTATTATATCATAATAAAACTAGTTTTTACTAAACATTGACTTCCTGTAGGCCAGTGGTAGGTGATAAAGGCCAGTTGCACTTCGGTTGTGGGTTCGATTCCTACAGCCTTGTCCGACGCGATGGGTTGTCGCCCATCCTGCAGGTTTTCCTTTTTCTAAAACTAAATTACTATAACATCCCATAAATAATATCGAAAAAACTTCTATCCTTAAACAATACTAACTTATGTCCAACATAATCCATCCCAATCTTTAGGTTTATCCAAAATACTTCAGTCCAAGCTCATAGTGTAAAAATGATTACTTGAAATGTCACATAACAATCATGTTAATTCCATCATTTATCCCCCATATATCATAAGATATTTCTTGATGGTCAAATTACAAACATGTGAATACCTTCATCATGTATACCCATTGCACCTTAGTGAAGACATGAATGCAGTTAAAAGCTAACACATTCCACAAACCAAAATCCTCAAAATTATTTATACTCAAACCATGATATCACTTAGTCCTTATATCAATCATGAGCTCATGAATACAATCAAACATCTCATTATCTTCTTATCCCTTCATTATACGCATATCATCTGCTTACCAAAAATACCTCAATCACCTTCCATGGTTACCAGTACCATAAAATTATTGAAAACCACAATAGACCAATACATAAATATTCCAATATTCCACGATACAATATACAACATTATTTTGGAATCCCATTACATAAACACTTAATCATTCCACCACATCATTGTCATATTCAACATCACCAATAGTGATCGCATGTGACTTCCCTTTGTCCCTTGCCTTAAGTGGCTGCTCATGTCGATCATCATTAACCCTTGTATTTGGGAATTGATTAGCATAATTCCTCATTTCATTGCACTTGAAGCATTGAAGTGTTGTTGGTGCGTTCTCTGCAGTCTTTTCTTTATTCACACCATTAGCAAACCTTTTTCCATTAATTCGACACTCAGCTGCTCGATGACCTTCTTTTCCACATTTAAAACATTTTCTAGTCCCTTTAAGATAATCTCCACGATGCTTCTTTCCACACTTTGATCATAAGGAAACATTCATCTTCTTTTCACCATTATTCTAAGATTTCTCCTTGAACTCCATCTTTCATTTCTTTTCAAAACCATGAGATGAATATGTAACACCAACTTCCATTTCTACCTTAATAGCATAGCACACAATTTCTTCATAGCTACTGAAGTCTCTTATAGATAATTCCCTTCGAAGATTTGGTTTTAAGCCACTAAAGAATCGATCAACTTTACTTTCAGGTTGGATGATAAAGCCAGATGAATACCTTGCAAGCCTTGTAAAATTCGCTTCATATACACCAACAGATTCATCATCCTTTTGCTTTAGTTCAAGAAACTCCTTCTCCATCTTTGTTCGAAGAATAGGAGGGAAGTAATTATTGAAAAATAAGTTCTTGAACTCATCCCATTCCATGGACACAATTTCATCTCTTGGCCTCGTATTCTTAATAAGATCCCACCATTGATCAGCTTCACCTTCCAAATGATATACTGCTAAGATGACTTTATCATGTTCAGAACATTGAAGAACTGAAAATATCTTTTCAGTGGTACCGATCCATTGTTCAGCAACAAATTGATTAGAAGACCCACTGAAAGAAGGTGGACGTTGCATCATGAAGGACTCAATAGAATATTGTTCCCTTCTCTGCTCATTTGGAAGTACAGAGTGATTCATAGATTGTGTAAGTATATCAATAAGATTTTTCACTCCATCTCCCATAACATTTGTTTGTTCAGGAGGACAATCATTGCATTGTCCATTGCATTGATCAACACGGTTCCTTCGGGTTCCAGCCATCGTCTAAAACCCAAAAAGAATAGTGTGAGAGGAAAAAATCATACTAGGGAAAACAACATAATAAAGGGGGAGTACCTTCAATATCTAACATCTTAGGTTACCGTAATTCTAGTACTATATCATATACTTATACATAACCTTAGGGACATCCCTAGACATACCTTAGAAATATCTCTAGGGATCTCACTAAAGTTCTCACATCCTAGTTTCCAAAGGTTGACTAAACCTTTCCTCTAATACCAACTGTAGAGACCCAACGCTTAACGTACATGGACATTACATTACTTTTTCTAAATACTGAGTACATTACAAAAACACACACACAAGGACCGTAATAGTTTAGTGTCTTTGGAAACTCGAAATATAATCTTCTAATCGTGGTGAAAGATCTTAAACATCTCCCATAAAGATATTTCTTTTTTTTCTTACCTAAAACCTTTCTATATATCCTGGGGAAAAGAAAACATAAAAGGTTGAGCTCAAATGCTCAGTAAGGGTAAACAAAAGAAATATCAATCACATCATATTCATAAGAACAAAACATTTTGGAAATCTTAACCTGCAAAACAGATCATAATATCATAACATGGTATAAATCATAGTAGTGAAATGTAATCCCAATAATCATAACTTAAAACATGAAACTTTGTGGCATACACACATAATCATAGAGAATCATTTCTTATTAGTCACGACTCATTTCCAAGACTATCTTAGAGGACAAAGTCCATTTCTGAACCGAGTTCACTCCTCGTTTTAGTCCTGTTTCACTGAACTGGTCTAACCTGCCATTCCAGCCATGTCTATCTCATGAGATATAAAATCTTTACCCAATTCATTGGAGGGAGATATATGTCCCACCTATCTCATAATGATACCATTCTTATGTGTGCCACAAAATCATAAACCATACATCATAGAATAACCCATGTAATAAAAAATGGGAATCTTAAACATCATGACATCATAAAACAATTCATATAGGATAAATGAATTCATATCATAATCAAATACATGTAATAATAGGGATATAAACATAACCCTATATTATCTTAGATGGAAAATAATTTTGATAAAACTCTTGAACTCCATTCTTGAGGAAAATATCCTTTCTACTTCAAAAACATTTTTCCTTTCTTAACATGTCATATAATTTTAAACTAAAAGAAGTTGATTAAAAATAAACTTGAAAACTTGTAATGTAAGATTCTTGGAAATAATTTTTTAAAAATCCATTCATGCCATATAATTTAAAAAAACATTCTTCTCGTCCTTTTGTCGGAAAAGTCAAAAAGTACCTCATACGAAAAACGACAAAAGATTCCATTTATATCTTTTACTAAAAACTAACCAAAGGGTAAAATTGGATTAAAACAATTGTAGGTGGAAGGAAATAATATTAAATATTTAATAAACATGGATGTGGATGATAAAATACACCCCATTAAATTTCAAAGTATAAACAATCTCGGATAAAAATGAGATTGTGATATTTATCCCTTACCTTAGGTCTGATTTGCTTAGTAACTGTCCAAACCTCCTGTATAATGATTTAAATAATGTCATTGACTTATTCAAGAATCATACTCATTGTTATGATATCATATATGGTTCACTTATGACTTTATTTTACCCGTTCTTTTGTAAATTCCATGTTCTAGAGCGTTTTGGGTAAAATCGTTTCATTTGTCGTCCGTGGTTTGACTTGTAATTATTCATATGATTACTTAGATCATGATTAAATAATTCCAGAATATAATACATGATTTATATATAATATATATTCAGAATATACATATATATAATAGATTAATAAATGGAAAGAAATACACCGTTCATGGAGACGGTAGGCCATACATACGCTTGAACGCTATTTTCGTTTCCTTATTGAGTTGAATGGAATTAAGTAGATGAAATAAATATATATACACATAAATACAGTATCATTATTATGTCATATATTTCATGATTAATTATTATATATACTTTATAATCATTCATGAATGGTTAATGTGGAGAATGAATCTCATCGTGTCGTGGAGACGGTAGTCCGTACGTACGCACGAGCGATGATATCGTTCTCATGATCGTGGAATTGTATTGGAGTGTATGTATACTATTTCAGAATAAATATCACTTTTAAAATAATAATATATATTTATTATGTACACCATTATACCCATCCAAGTAAGGGGGTGGTGGAAAATAGATTACACCACGGTGTGGAGACGGTATTCCGTACGTACGCACACGCGGTGATTTTTTTTCCGTAGGATGGATAGATGGTGAAATAGGGTTGTTTCATACTTATAATAACATATCAGTATATTAGGGATACTGATGTTATTACTTCATAATGAAACAACCTAAGAAGAAGAAGTGGAAGAAGAAATAAAGTTGAAAGAATCGGTAACGGACATTACCTCTTCTTTGAAGCGCCTCTTTGTATCCTCCTCTTAGGGAACTAAAATTGGCCTTTGAAGAAGAACATGACCTCTAGGATGTTGCTAGGGAA
Source organism: Viscum album (assembly GCA_963277665.1). Classification (NCBI taxonomy): domain Eukaryota; kingdom Viridiplantae; phylum Streptophyta; class Magnoliopsida; order Santalales; family Viscaceae; genus Viscum; species Viscum album. The sequence continues at coordinate 1,748,774,333 of OY728155.1, read as the reverse complement.
GTGGAGAAGATAATGTTTCAGGGGTTGGATGAGCTTGAAGGCTCAAAGTGGTGTGAGGAAGAGAGGGAGGAGGTGCCCTTTTTTTAAGGGAGGAGAGGGGCACCTTTGGAATAACTAAAACATATTTTTTATTATAAAGTCGAATTCGGTTTTAAATAGATCAAAATTGATTAATTTCGAAGATATGGTGGGGATGGGTCAAACTACCATCATAAAAATTAATTTATACAAGTTTAGGTTCCTATTTTAACCTTATAATTTGGATTTAACATTAAGTAAAATAATTTTACTTTTACCGTGTTTTCTTGTGTTCTTATACAATATGGTTAATAAACTTACTATAAGAATCCAAAAGAACCCCAAGTTGTTTATTATTAATATATATAACCTTATTTAACTCATTTGTATGAACCTTATATTTTTAGGAATAAAATAAAAATTAATAATATAATATTTTTTGAAAAAACTATTTTATGTTAATTTTGACACTATTTTGTAATTGATTTTTGTGAAAAACATAACAGAATGAAAAGTTCTTAAAAAGTTAATTAAATCAATAATAACATGTCATAGTAACCTAGAAAATTAGTTTATTTCATAAAATTTCTCAAATTACATTTTTTTGGGTATTTATAACATCAATTATGTCAATATTTCATCCATAAGATAATTACTGCATCATCTTTGTGTCATAGATAAATTAACTTATATAATGTCTAAAAATTACAAATAAAATACCATTATTTAGGAAATCTTTTTATCTTTCTAATGACTATTTATAGTCTAATTTATCTTATTTATTACCCTATATTAAAAATTATTTACTTATTAAACTTTGTTTTTATCTATTTTAACCCTTCTTTAAATAAATTAATAATAAATGTCCTAATCTAATCCAAGTGGGCCTAAATGGTCATATTTTATTCCTAATGTTGTTTTTGGTCGAATTAAACTTATCCAATAGAATTATGACACGTGTTAGTGTAATAATAATATCATTTGTACCCGTAATTACCCTATTTACTTTTAACCGTGGTAAAAAAAAGTGAAAAGTTACTGTTCACCAAAAATTATTTTCATCTCATCGAATCAAATTTTACTTACTGACATCAATCGTGTCTCTCAGATTTTTGAAATTCCACTCACAGAAGTGGTGAAATTATGTTTTATGAAAAATTCATTTTTCTTAACTACCACTTAGTGGTTTCACTATTCATCAAAAAAATGAAAGTTTCCAGAAAAATACCAAAAATTAGGCCTAAGCTATATTTGATATTATGAACTCAAAAATGATGTCTATTTTACCAAATTCAAGACAAATCAGTTGCATTAATTAATTTAAAAATTAATTCCCGTCGTCAAAACAAATAGCGTATTCTTAAGAGATAATAACTCTCAAAAGATTGACACTTGTTTATGTCTGGTTTAAATGTGAAATTACATCCATTGAACAACATTGTATTAAATTGTAAAAATTTATTCTAAATATACTTTAAAACCACTCAAATTAATAATTTATCACTTTTAATTATTTCGATTAAAAAGGTTGTTTTTAATTAAAATATAGTAATTTTCACTATTCATCAGAAAATGAAAGTTATCCGAAAAGTACCAAAATTTCACCCTAAGCTAATTTCGATATTCAGAATCCAAAAATGATGTCCATTTTGAAAAATAACATTTAAAAAATTTCAAAAAGTGGTTATTACTATTCATAACGGCTAGTTTTAATAATATTTTAATAGCATATCGTTGTTTAGTGAAACTCGGTATTGCGTACTACACACGCTATCGAGGAAGGTCGCGATTGCGTGTAGTGCAAGGAAAGTCAAGGATGTGTGTTGTGCAAGCTCCTTTTGGTGTACCGTACAACACAAGAAATTAATAAAATTAAAAAGAATATTTTTCATAAAATCTCAGGGTGTTACATTCTTCCCCCCTTAAAATGAATTTCGCCCTTGAAATTTTTCAGGGTTATAAATGGTTTACTACTAGAAAGTTTCTTTAATAGAAACCCATATCGTAAAAAGGAATACCAAAACCAATCTTAAAAAACAAAAGTATGAAACGTAACGGTTACCCAAATAAACTAATCACTAGGCTTCCACATAGGTGAAAATATGGATATGGAAGAGAAATATAACCATCATGTTCTGATGGAGAGTGGTAGAGAACATGGCTATGGAAAAGCCAGCAATCAAAAAGCCATAAATTTGTGACGATCTAAGGTACCATCTGATTAATCAGATATAATAGCACTAGGACAACATTTTTGGTTTTCAGGATCATTTCCCTAAAGTTGAAGAATTTGAATTAGAATAAATACTTACTTTATTTTGGTACAATCTCACTATTGTTCGTTCCTTGAACAATTTCCACTTCACCTCAGAAAGAAATGAAGTTGAATTTGTTATTCGTGAAGTGTTAGCAGATCATGTGATAGAATGACTGGTCATTCCATCTGTCTCAAACAAAAGGTTAGAAAAAGTTATTAAATATACATAAGTCGATCTATAGTGAGATTAATCATATATGGTTCCTAAAATGGACTTATACTTATTATATCATAATAAAACTAGTTTCTACTAAACAGGGACTTCCTGTAGGCCAATGGTAGGCGATAAAGGCCAGTTGCACTTCGGTTATGGGTTCGATTCCCACAGCCTTGTCCGACACGATGGGTTGTCACCCATCCTGCAGGTTGTCGTTTTTCTAAAACTAAATTACTATAACATCCCATAAATAATATCGAAAAAACTTCTATCCTTAAACAATACTAACTTATGTCCAACATAATCCATCCCAATCTTTAGGCTTATCCAAAATACTTCAGTCTAAGCTCATAGTATAAAAATGATTACTTGAAATGTCACATAACAATCACGTGAATGCCATAATTTATCCCCCATATATCATAAGATATATCTTGTTGGTCAAATTACAAACATGTGAATACCTTAATCATGTATACCCATTGATCCATAGTGAAAACATGAATGCAGTTAAAAGTTAACACTTTCCACAAACCAAAATCCTCAAAATTATTTATACTCAAACCATGATATCACTTAGTCCTTATTTAAATCATGAGCTCATGAATACAATCAAACATCTCATTATCTTCTTATCCCTTCATTATGCGCATATCATCTGCTTACCAAAAATATCTCAATCACTTTCCATGGTTACTGGTACCATAATGTTATTGAAAACCACAATAGACCAATACATAAGTATTCCAATATTCCACGATACAATATACAACATTATTTTGGAATCCCATTAGATAAACACATAATCATTCCACCACATAGTTGTCATATTCAACATCACCAATAGTGATCGCATGTGACTTCTCTTTGTCCCTTGCCTTAAGTAGTTGCTCATGTCGATCATCATTAACCCTTGTATTTCGGCATTGATTAGCATAATGCCTCATTTCATTGCACTTGAAGCATTGAAGTGTTGTTGGTGCGTTCTCTGCAGTCTTTTCTTTATTCACACCATTAGAAACCCTTTTTCCATTACTTCGACACTCAGCTGCTCGATGACCTTCTTTTCCACACTTAAAACATTTTCTAGTCCTTTTAAGACAATCTACACTATGCTTCTTTCCACACATTGAGCATAAGGAAACATTCATCTTCTTTTCACCATTATTCTGAGATTTCTCCTTGAACTCCATCTTTTGTTTCTTTTCAAAACCATGAGATGAATATATAACACCAACTTCCATTTCTACCTTAATAGCACAACGCACAATTTCTTCATAGCTTCTGAAGTCTCTTATAGATAATTCCCTTCGAAGATTTGGTTTTAAGCCACTGAAGAATCGATCAACTTTACTTTCAGGTTGGATGATAAAGCCAGATGCATACCTTGAAAGCCTTGTAAAATTCGCTTCGTATACACCAACAGATTCATCATCCTTTTGCTTTAGTTCAAGAAACTCCTTCTCCATCTTGGTTCGAAGAATACGAGGGAAGTACTTATTGAAAAATAAGTTCTTGAACTCATCCCATTCCATGGACACAATTTCATCTCTTGGCCTCGTATTTTTAATAAGATTCCACCATTGATTAGCTTCACCTTCCAAATTATATACTGCTAAGATGACTTTATCATGTTCAGAACATTGAAGAACTGAAAATATCTTTTCAGTGGTACCGATCCATTGTTCAGCAACAAATGGATTAGAAGACCCACTGAAAGAAGGTGGGCGTTGCCTCATGAAGGAATCAATAGAATATTGTTCCCTTCTCTGCTCATTTGGAAGTCCAGAATGATTCATATCTTGTGTAAGTATATCAATAAGATTTTTCACTCCATCTCCCATAACATTTGTATGTTCAGGAGGACAATCATTGCATTGTCCATTGCATTGATCAACACGGTTCCTTCGGGTTCCAGCCATCGTCTAAAACCCAAAAAGAATAGTGTGAGAGGCAAAAATCATACTAGGTAAAAAAACATAATAAAGGGGGAGTACCTTCAATATCTAACATCTTAGGTTACCGTAATTCCAGTACTATAACCTATACTTATACTTAACCTTAGGGACATCCCTAGAAATACCGTATAAATATCTCTAGGGATATCACTAAAGTTCTCACATCCTAGTTTCCAAAGGTTGACTAAACCTTTCCTCTGATACTAACTGTAGAGACCCAAAGCTTAACGTACATGGACATTTCATTACTTTTTCGGAATACTGAGTACATTACAAAAACACACACACAAGGACCGTAATAGTTTAGTGTGTTTGGAAACTCGAAATATAATCTTCTAATCGTGGTGAAAGATCATCAACATCTCCCATAAAGATCTTCCTTTTTTTTCTTACCTAAAACCTTTATTTATATCCTAGGGAAAATAAAACATAAAAGGTTGAGCTCAAATGCTCAGTAAGGGTAAAAAAAAAGAAATATCAATCACATCATATTCATAAGAACATAACATTTTGGAAATCTTAACCTGCAAAACAGATCATAATATCATAACATCGGATAAATCATAGTAGTGAAATGTAATCCCAATAATCATAACTTAAAACATTAAACTTTGTGGAATACACACATAATCATAGAGAATCATTTTTTATTAGTCATGACTCATTGCCAAGACTATCTTAGAGGACAAAGTCCATTTCTGAACCAAGTTCACTCCTCGTTTTAGTCCTGTTTCACTGAACTGGTTTAACCTGCCATTCCAGCCATGTCTATCTCATGAGATATAAAATCTTTACCCAATGCATTGGAGGGAGATATAGGTCCCACCCATCTCATAATGATACCATTCTTATGTGTGCCACAAAATCATAAACCATACATCATAGCATAACCCATGTAATAAAAAATGGGAATCTTAAACATCATGACATCATAAAACAATTCATATAGGATAAATGAATTCATATCATAATCAAATCCATGTAATAATAGGGATATAAACAGAACCCTATATTATCTTAGATGGAAAATAATTTTGATAAAACTCTTGAACTCCATTCTTGAGGAAAATATCCTTTCTACTTCAAAAACATTTTTCCTTTATTAACATGTCATATAATTTAAAAATAAAAGAAGTTGATTAAAAATAAACTTGAAAACTTGTAAAGTAAGCTTCTTGGAAATAATTTTTTAAAAATCCATTCATGCTGTATAAGTTAAAAAAAACATTCTTCTCGTCCTTTTGTCGGAAAAGTCAAAAAGTACCTCATACGAAAAACGACAAAAGATTCCATTCATATCTTTTACTAAAAACTAACCAAAGGGTAAAATTGGATTAAAACAATTGTAGGTGGAAGGAAATAATATTACATATTGAGGAAACATGGATGTGGATGATAAAATACACCCCAGTAAATTTCAAAATATAAACAATCTCGGATAAAAATGAGATTGTGATATTTATCCCTTACCTTAAGTTTGATTTGCTTCGTAAGTGTCTGAACCTCCTGTATAATGATTTAAATAATGTCATTGACTTATTCTAGAATCATACTCATTGTTATGATATCATATATAGTTCAATTATGACTTTATTTTACCCGCTCTTTTGTAAATTCCATGTTAAAGAGCGTTTTGGTTAAAATCGTTTCATTTGTCGTCCGTGTTTTGACTTGAAATTATTCATATGATTACTTAGATCATGATTACATAATTCCAGAATATAAAACATGATTTATATATAATATATATTCATAATATACATATATATAATAGATTAATAAATGGAACGAAATACACCATTCATGGAGACAGTAGGCCATACGTACGCTTGAACGCTATTTTCGTTTCCTTATTGAGTTGAATGGAATTAAGTAGGTGACATAAATATATATACACATAAATCTAGTATCATTATTATGTCATATATTTCATGATTACTTATTATATATACTTTATAATCATTCATGAATGGTTAATGTGGAGAATGAATCTCATCGCGTCGTGGAGACGGTAGTCCGTACGTACGCACGAGCGATGATATCATTCTCATGATCGTGGAATTGTATTGGAGTGTATGTATACTATTTCAGAATAAATATCACTTTTACAATAATCATATATAGTTATTATGTAAACCATTATACCCATCCAAGTAAGGGGGAGGTGGAAAATAGATTACACCACGGCGTGGAGACGGTATTCCGTACGTACGCACGCGCGGTGATTTTGTTTTCCGTAGGATGGATAGATGGTGAAATAGGGTTGTTTCATACTTATAATAACATATCAGTATATGAGGGATACTGATGTTATTAATTCATAATGAAACAACCTAAGAAGAAGAAGTGGAATAAGAAATAAAGTTGAAAGAATCGGTAACGGACATTACCTCTTCTTTGAAGCGCCTCTTTGAGTCCTCCTCTTAGGGCACTAAAATTGGTCTTTGAAGAAGACCAGGAACTCTAGTATGTTTCTAGGGAAGTGGAGAGGAGAATTTTTCAAGGGTTGGACGAGCTTTAAGGCTCAAAGTGGTGTGAGGAAGAGAGGGAGGAGGTGCCCTTTTATAAGGGAGGAGAGGGGCACCTTTGGAATAACTAAAACAATTATTTTATTATAAAGTAAAATTCGGTTTTAAATAGCTACAAATTGATTCATTTCAAAGAAATGGTGGGGAGGGGTAGAACTACTCTCATCCAATAGAATTTATACAAGTTTAGGTTCCTATTTTAACCTTATCATTTAGATTTAACATTAAGTAAAATAATTTTACTTTTACCGTGTTTTCTTGTGTTCTTATACTATATGGTTAATAAACTTACTATAATAATCCAAAAGAACCCCAAGTTGTTTATTATTAATATATATAACCGTATGTAATTCATTTGGCTGAACATTATATTTTTAGGAATAAAATAACAATTAATAATATAATATTTTTTTAAAAAACTATTTATGTCAATTTTGACACTATTTTGTAATTGATTTTTGTGAAAAACATAACAGAATGAAAAGTTCGAAAAAAGTTAATTAAATCAATAATAACATGTCATATTAACCTAGAAAATTAGTTGATTTCATAAAATGTCTCAAATTACATTTATTTGGGTATTTATAACATCAATTATGTCAATATTTCATCAATAAGATAATTACTGCATCATCTTTGTGTCATAGATAAATTAAATTATATAATGTCTAAAAATTACAAATAAAATACCATTATTTAGGAAATCGTTTCATCTTTCTAATGACTATTTATAGTAGAATTTATCTTATGTATAACCCTATATTAAAAATTATTTTCTTATTAAACTTTGATTTTAACTATTTTTACCCTTCTTTAAATAAATTAATAATAAATGTCCTAATCTAATCCAAGTGGGACTAAATGGACATATTTTATTCCTAATGTTGTTTTTGGTCGAATTAAACTTATCCAATATAATTAGGACATGTGTTAGTGTAATAATAATATAATTTTTACCCGTAATTACCATATTTACTTTTAACCGTGGTAAAAAAAGTGAAAAGTTACTATTCAACAAAAATTATTTTCATCTCATTGAATCAAATTTTACTTACTGACATAAATCGTGTCTCTAGGATTTTTGAAATTCCACTCACAGAAGCGGTGAAATTATGTTTTATGAAAAATTCATTTTTCTTAACTACCACTTAGTGGTTTCACTATTCATCAAAAAAATGAAAGTTTCTAGAAAAATACCAAAAATTAGGTCTAAGATATATTTGATATTATGAACTCAAAAATTATGTCTATTTTAACAAATTCAATACATATCAGTTGCATTAATTAATTTAAAAATTAATTCCCATCGTCAAAACAAATAGCGTGTTCTTAAGAGATAATAACTCTCAAAAGATTGACACTTGTTTATGTCTGGTTTAAATGTGAAATTACATCCATTGAACAACATTGTATTAAATTGTAAAACTTTATTCAAAATATACTTGAAAACCACTCAAATTAATAATTTATCACTATTAATTATTTCAATTAAAAAGGTTGTTTTTAATTAAAATTTAGTAATTTTCACTATTAATCAGAAAATGAAAGTTATCCGAAAAGTACCAAAATTTTACCCTAAGCTAATTTCGATATTTAGAATCAAAAAATTATGTCCATTTTGAAAAATAAAATTTACAAAATTTCAAAAAGTGGTTATTACTATTCATAATGGCTAGTTTTAATAATATTTTAATAGCATATCGTTGTTTAGTGAAACTCGGAATTGCGTACTACACACGCTATCGAGGAAGGTCATGATTGCGTGTAGTGCAAGGAAAGTCAAGGATACGTATTGTGCAAGCTCCTTTTGGTGTACCGTACAACACAAGAAATTAATAAAATAAAAAGAATATTTTTTATAAAATCTCGGGGTGTTACATTCTACCCCCCTTAAAATGAATTTCGCCCTCGAAATTCGTCGGGGTTATAAATGGTTTACTACTAGAAAGTTTCTTTAATAGAAAACCATATTGTAAAAAGGAATACCAAAACCAATCTTAAAAAACAAAAGTATGAAATGTAACGGTTACCCAAATAAACTAATCACTAGGTTTCCACGTAGGTGAAAATTTGGATATGGAAGGGAAATATAACCATCATGTTCTGATGGAGAGTGGTAGAGAACATGGCTATAGAAAAGCCAGCAATCACAAAGCCATAAATTTGTGACGATCTAAGGTACCATCTGATTAATCAGATATAATAGCACTAGGACAACATTTTTGGTTTTCAGGATCATTTCTCTAAAGTTGAAGAATTTGAATTAGAATAAATACTTTATTTTGGTACAATCTCACTATTGTTCGTTCCTTGAACAATTTCCACTTCATCTCTTAAAGAAATGAAGTTGAATTTGTTATTCGTGAAGTGTTAGCAGATCATGTGATAGAATGACTGGTCATTCCATCTGTCTCAAACAAAAGGTTAGCAAAAGTTATTAAATATACATAAGTCGATCTATAGTGAGATTAATCATATATGGTTCCTAAAATGGACTTATACTTATTATATCATAATAAAATTAGTTTCTACTAAACAAGGACTTCCTGTAGGCCAGTGGTAGGCGATAAAGGCCAGTTGCACTTCGGTTGGGGGTTCGATTCCCACAACCTTGTCCGACGCGATGGGTTGTCACCCATCTTGCAAGTTGTCCTTTTTCTAAAACTAAATTACTATAACATCCCATAAATAATATCGAAAAAACTTCTATCCTTAAACAATACTAACTTATGTCCAAAATAATCCATCCCAATCTTTAGGCTTATCCAAAATACTTCGGTCTAAGCTCATAGTATAAAAATGATTACTTGAAATGTCACATAACAATCACGTGAATGCCATCATTTATCCCCCATATATCATAAGATTTACCTTGTTGGTCAAATTACAAACATGTGAATACCTTAATCATGTATACCCATTGAACCTTAGTGAAAACATGAATGCAGTTAAAAGTTAACACTTTCCACAAACCAAAATCCTCAAAATTATTTATACTCAAACCATGATATCACTTAGTCCTTATATCAATCATGAGCTCATGAATACAATCAAACATCTCATTATCTTCTTATCCCTTCATTATGCGCATATCATCTGCTTACCAAAAATATCTCAATCAGTTTCCATGGTTACCGGTACCATAAAATTATTAAAAACCACAATAGACCAATACATAAATATTCCAATATTCCACGATACAATATACAACATTATTTTGGAATCCCATTATATAAAAAATTAATCATTCCACCACATCGTTGTCATATTCAACATCGCCAATAGTGATCGCATGTGACTTCCCTTTGCCCCTTGCCTTAAGTGGTTGATCATGTCGATCATCATTAACCCTTGTATTTCGGAATTGATTAGCATAATGCCCCATTTCATTGCACTTGAAGCATTGAAGTGTTGTTGGTGTGTTCTCTACAGTCTTTTCTTTATTCACACCATTAACAACCCTTTTTCTATTACTTCGACACTCAGCTGCTCGATGACCTTCTTTTCCACACTTAAAAAACATTTTCTAGTCCCTTTAAGACAATCTCCACCATGCTTCTTTCCACATTTTGAGCATAAGGAAACATTCATATTCTTTTCACCATTATTCTGAGATTTCTCCTTGAACTCCATCTTTTGTTTCTTTTCAAAACCATGAGATGAATATGTAACACAAACTTCCATTTCTACCTTAATAGCACAACACACAATTTCTTAATAGCTACTGAAGTCTCTTATAGCTAATTCTCTTCGAAGATTTAGTTTTAATCCACTGAAGAATCGATCAACTTTACTTTCAGGTTGGATGATAAAGCCAGATGCATACCTTGCAACCGTTGTAAAATTCGCTTCATATACACCAACAGATTCATCATCCCTTTTCTTTAGTTCAAGAAACTCTTTCTCCATCTTTGTTTGAAGAATACGAGGGAAGTACTTATTGAGAAATAAGTTCTTGACCTCATCCCATTCCATGGACTCAATTTAATCTATTGGCCTCGTATTCTTAATAAGATTCTACCACTGATCAGCTTCACCTTCTAAATGATATACTTCTAAGATGACTTTATCATGTTCAGAACATTGAAGAACTTAAAATATTTTTTCAGTGGTACTGATCCATTGTTCAGCAATAAATGGATTAGAAGACCCACTGAAAGAAGGTGGGAGTTGCCTCATGAAGGACTCAATAGAATATTGTTCCCTTCTCTGCTCATTTGGAAGTCCAGAATGATTCATATCTTGTGTAAGTACATCAATAAGATTTTGCACTCCATCTCCCATAACATTTGTTTATTTAGGAGGACAATCATTTCATTTTCTATTGCATTGATCATCACGGTTCCTTCGAGTTCCAGCCATCGTCTAAAACCCAAAAAGAATAGCGTGAGAGGAAAAAATCATGCTAGGGAAAACAACATAATAAAGGAGGAGTACCTTCAATATCTAACATCTTAGGTTACCATAATTCTAGTACTATAACCTATACTTATACTTAACCTTAGGGACATCCCTAGACATACCTTATAAATATCTCTAGGGATCTCATTAAAGTTCTCGCATCCTAGTTTCCAAAGGTTGACTAAACCTTTCCTCTGATAAGAACTGTAGAGACCCAAAGCTTAACGTACATGGACATTACATTACTTTTTCGGAATACTAAGTACATTAAAAAAACAAACACACAAGGACCATAATAGTTTAGTGTCTTTGGAAAATCGAAATATAATCTTCTAATTGTGGTGAAATATCTTCAACATCTCCCATAAAGATCTTCCTTTTTTTTCTTACCTAAAACCTTTCTTTATATCCTGGGGAAAAGAAAACATAAAAGGGTGAGCTCAAATGCTCAGTAAGGGTAAACAAAAGAAATATCAATCACATCATATTCATAAGAACATAAAATTTTGGAAATATTAACCTGAAAAACAGATCATAATATCATAACATGGGATAAATCATAGTAGTGAAATGTAATCCCAATAATCATAACTTAAAACATGAAACTTTGTGGTATACACACATAATCATAGAGAATCATTTCTTATTAGTCAAGACTCATTGCCAAGACTATCTTAGTGGAAAAAGTCCATTTCTGAACCGAGTTCACTCCTCATTTTAGTCCTATTTCACTGAACTGGTTTAACCTGCCATTCCAGCCATGTCTATCTCATGAGATATAAAATCATTACCCAATGCATTGCAGGGAGATATAGGTCCCACCCATCTCATAATGATACCATTCTTATGTGTGCCACAAAATCATAAAACATACATCATAGCATAACCCATGTAATAAAAAATGGGAATTTTAAACATCATGACATCATAAAAAAATTCATATAGGATAAATGAATTCATATCATAATCAAATCCATGTAATAATAGGGATAGAAACAGAACCCTATATTATCTTAGATGGAAAATAATTTTGATAAAACTCTTGAACTCCATTCTTGAGGAAAATATCCTTTATACTTCAAAAACATTTTTCCTTTCTTAACATGTCATATAATTTTAAACTAAAAGAATTTGATTAAAAATAAACCTGAAAACTTGTAAAGTAAGCTTCTTGGAAATAATTTTTTAAAAATACATTCATGCCGTATAAGTTAAAAAAGCATTTTTCTCGTCCTTTTGTCGAAAAAATCAAAAAGTACCTCATACGAAAAACGACAAAAGATTCCATTCATATGTTTTACTAAAAACTAACCAAAGTTTAAAATTGGATTTAAACAATTGTAGGTGGAAGGAAATAATATTACATATTGAGGAAACATGAATGTGGATGATAAATTACACCCCAGTAAATTTCAAAGTATAAATAATCTCGGATAAAAATGAGATTGTGATATTTATCCCTTACCTTAGGTCCGATTTTTTTCGTAAGTGTCTGAACCTCCTGTATAATGATTTAAATAATGTCATTGAATTATTCTAGAATAATACTCATTGTTATGATATCATATATGGTTCACTTATGACTTTATTTTACCCGTTGTTTTGTAAATTCCATGTTAAAGAGCGTTTTGGGTAAAATCGTTTCATTTGTCGTTCGTGTTTTGACTTGTAATTATTCATATGATTACATAGATCATGATTAAATAATTCTAGAATATAAAACATGATTTATATATAATATATATTCATAATATACATATATATAATAGATCAATAAATGGAAAGAAATACACCGTTCATGGAGACGGTAGGCCGTACATACGCTTGAACGCTATTTTCGTTTCCTTATTGAGTTGAATGGAATTAAGTAGATGACATACATATATATACACATAAATCCAGTATAATTATTATGTCATATATTTAATTATTACTTATTATATATACTTTATAATCATTCATGAATGGTTAATGTGGAGAATGATTCTCATCGCGTCGTGGAGATGGTAGTCCGTACGTACGCACGAGCGATGATATCGTTCTCATGATCATGGAATTGTATTGGAGTGTATGTATACTATTTCAGAATAAATATCACTTTTACAATAATCATATATAGTTATTATGTACACCATTATACCCATCCAAGTAAGGGGGTGGTGGAAAATAGATTACACCACAGCGTGGAGATGGTATTCCGTACGTACACACGCGCAGTGATTTTGTTTTCCGTAGGATGGATAGATGGTGAAATAGGGTTGTTTTATACTTATAATAACATATCAGTATATGAGGGGTACTGATGTTATTACTTCATAATGAAAAAACCTTAGAATAAGAAGTGGAAGAAGAAATAAAGTTGAATGAATCGGTAATGGACATTACCTCTTCTTTGAAGCACCTCTTTGAGTCCTCCTCTTAGGGCACTAAAATTGGTCTTTGAAGAAGACCAGGACCTCTAGGATGTTTCTAGGGAAGTGGAGAAGATAATATTTCAGGGGTTGGCCGAGCTTGAAGGCTCAAAGTGGTGTGAGGAAGAGAGGGAGGATGTGCCCTTTTATAAAGGAGGAGAGGGGCACCTTTGGAATAACTAAAACAATTATTTTATTATAAAGTCAAATTCGGTTTTAAATAGCTCCAAATTGATTCATTTAGAAGATATGGTGGGGATGGGTCTAACTACTCTCATACAATAGAATTTAGACATGTTTAGGTTCCTAATTTAACCTTATCATTTAGATTTAACATTAAGTAAAATAATTTTACTTTTACCGTGTCTTCTTGTGTTCTTATACTATAAGGTTAATAAACTTACTATAAGAAGCCAAAAGAACCCCAAGTTGTTTAGTATTAATATATATAACCTTATATAAGTCATTTTGCCGAACCTTATATTTTTAGGAATAAAATAACAATTAATAATATAATATTTGTTTTAAAAACTATTTTATGTCAATTTTGACACTATTTTGTAATTGATTTTTGTGAAAATCATAACAGAATGATTAGTTCGAAAAAAGTTAATTAAATCCATAATAACATGTCATATTAACCTTGAAAATTAGTTTATTTCACAAAAAGTTTCATATTACATTTATTTGGGTATTTATAACATCAATTATGTCAATATTTCATTAATAAGATAATTACTGCATCATCTTTGTGTCATAAATAAATTAAATTATTTAATGTCTAAAAATTACAAATAAAATAGAATTATTTAGGAAATCTTTTTATCTTTCTAATGATTATTTATAGTCGAATTTATCTTATGTATAACCCTATATTAAAAATTATTTACTTATTAAACTTTGATTTTAACTATTTTAACCCTTCTTTAAATAAATTAATAATAAATGTCATAATCTAATACAAGTGGGCCTAAATGGTCATATTTTATTCCTAAGATTGTTTTTGGTCTAATTAAACTTATACAATAGAATTAGGACATGTGTTAGTGTAATAATAATATCATTTTTACCCGTAATTACCCTATTTACTTTTAACCGTGGTAAAAAAAGTAAAAAGTTACTATTCAACAAAAATTATTTTCATCTCATTGAATCACATTCTACTTACTGAAATCAATCATGTCTCTCGGATTTTAGAAATTCCACTCACAGAAGTGGTAAAATTATGTTTTATGAAAAATTCATTTTTCTTAACTACCACTTAGTGGTTTCACTATTCATCAAAAAAATGAAGGTTTCCATAAAAATACCAAAAATTAGGCCTAAGATGTATGTGATATTATGAACTCAAAAATGATGTCTATTTTACCAAATTCAAAACATATCAGTTGCATTAATTAATTTAAAAATTAATTCCCGTCGTCAAAACAAATAGCGTGTTCTTAAGAGATAATAACTCTGAAAAGATTGACACTTGTTTATGTATGGTTTAAATGTGAAATTACATCCAATGAACAACATTGTATTAAATTGTAAAAATTTATTCTAAATATACTTCAAAACCACTAAAATTAATAATTTATCACTATTAATTATTTCGATTAAAAAGGTTGTTTTTAATTAAAATTTAGTAATTTTCACTATTCATCAGAAAATGAAAGTTATCCGAAAAGTACCAAAGTTTCACCCTAAGCTAATTTCGATATTCAGAATCAAAAAATGAAGTCCATTTTGAAAAATAAAATTTACAAAATTTGAAAAAGTGGTTATTACTATTCATAACGGCTAGTTTTAATAATATTTTAAGAGCATATCGTTGTTTAGTGAAACTCGGTATTGCGTACTACACACGCTATCGAGGAAGGTTGTGATTGCGTATAATGCAAGTCAAGTCAAGGATGAGTGTTTTGCAAGCTCCTTTTGGTGTAGCGTACAACACAAGACATTAATGAAATTAACAAGAATATTTTTCATAAAATTTCGGGGTGTTACATGATTACTTCTAAAGAGGCACTTATAAAGACCTAGATAATTCATTATGGATGACTATAACGATTAGGTTTCCATGAATTATCTTTTGTAAGGAAAGAAACTAATGATGTGACCCTAATAATTGGTGATTTGTTCTTATAATTTTCTTTGGGTTACACTTAGTTAGGAAAACATATCCATAAGGATAACTGAGGAATAAAGATGAGTTTATATCTATATAAAGGATATAGATAAATAGTTATCCACTCAGTTATACAAGAATCATATATGATATGATTTAGAATTTTTTGTTTACTAGATATAGTCATGGATTATTTATTTGAAAAAACTGGTGTAATCCATGATGAAATATAGATCTTGGCTTACTAATGGGTATGTTTAATTTATAAGGGGTTACCATTTCAGTGGGAATCCATTTAATAAAATTCATTATTAAATGGTGGAAAGAGATGATATACATATGATAAAAGTTTATACTGTAGATAATAACATCATCATCATAAAAAATAGATATGAGATTAATCCAAATGAATGTGAAGTTTAATTTAATAAAATCTTTGGAATAGTAACTTAAGAATATTTCTTAATTAAGAAGAATTTATATGTGTTAAGAACATATATTTATGAGTAACCAAGCATTTAAGCTGTTTAACAGGTTATTCTAGATTCATGTAATATGAAAATATTTATTTACTTTGGGTTTTAGAGGCTTTATAAGAAAAAGACCTGAGGATTTTTTAGTTTCATATACTCAATATGATTGGGTATGTCAAATGATAATCAATATGATTGAGTATACTAATGGCTTAGAGAGACTGAGTATTTCCTATAAGAATTTTCTTGGTTAAGTAATTCATTATTTTTTCATATGTGGGAATGTTCCAATAGGATAAATGAGTTCAAAAAATGTTTACAAGATATTCTCAAGTGTTGAGAATAAATGAAGTGGTCATATAGTGTCAATGTTATGGTGATTTATTGATAGCATAGTTGGGTAAAAGTATAAATCATAATAAGAAGAAATAGTTGGATTATACATAATTGATTCATTGAGTAGATGGTTATGGTTATTAAAATATTGTGTTACTAGGTTGGATTTGTAAGTATTCTATTTGATGGAATTGTTTGGGATACTTGAAGGGGTTTTGGAAACTCAATGGAATGTCCGTGTCACGTATAAGTGTTATAGAAATAAATACATTTATTTTGAAGCGTATATTCCACAAAATGAATACTTTTAATATGTTTTAATTATATAATAATTCAAAATAAAGGGAATAATTGATATACCAAGCTGTTTTTATATGATTATTAATGTGAAGAGTTTCTAAATAAAATATTTGAATGTAAAAAAATAAATCCAGCTTAGGTAGATTTAAGTAAACTATGTGTGTCTTCATCTCATTTCTATTATATGATAAGAGAATTTTTTAATTAAAAAATAGTTTCTATGATCAAAATCAGATGATTAATTTCATGAACATGGTTTATGATTAAACAAATTCTATAACATGTTTTGAAAAGGAGAAAAGGATAAAATTCTTCTATCTAGGATAAAATGTTAAACCATATATTTGTTAAAATATGAGGGAAGATGTTCCTTCCACCCATTTATGTAATAATTTAAATAAAAACCTTCTATTAGATAAAAATAATATTAACACATAGAATACTATATAAGATTTCGAAACAATAGTTTATTTTTTAAATATTATTACTAAAAATAAATAATGGTTATTTTTGAACAAAACGTACTTTTTTTCTTAGCATGATATTATAAATAGAATATACTATTTAAGAGGCTAGTGGGAGTATGTTTTGACTTAAATAATTTGAAATTTAACTAATAAAGATTAAAAAAACGAATTTAATTTACATGAAATATCCTATGGAGTTTATGATATGTACACATAAAAAAATATATAGGTTAAATATTGGTAGCATAAAAAAATTATTATCACATTTCATTATGAATTTTTTTTCACTTGATATACTAAAAGTGTTTTATGGTATAATGGTAAAGATTAATATAAATAGATACATTTTGTTACCATAGTAATGTGAACAATAATTTATCCGAAATGAGTTTAGTAGGTGCTGGAATGTTGAAGCACCCAAATGGATTGTAGATCTATTATTTATATTTTTTTCAATTTTTATTCAAATGATCTAAAAATAAAAATCAAGGTAATATACAGTTTCTTATATTTGACATGAAAATGGGAAAGTTTACTTTGTTGGAATTAGATTTTGTAAGAGATAACTGCTATCTATGCAGTCCATAACATTAAGTAATTGATGAGTTTGTCTTCATGATATAAAAATACAATTACATAAAATTTTTGAAGTTATTTTTGAAATAGAATTAGTGATATTGATGTGATGGATGGGACAAAAAATTAAAGAAGCTATAATTAATAGAGTTAAAGATAACTTGATTAGATATATGATGTTCTTCTTACCGAACCTATACCATAAAAACTATAAGATTTATTTTCTTCCATTAAAAATAAAGATGAGAAATTGTATTATGTTAGAAATAGAGTTTGGAAAAAATGAATGCTAAGAACACATAACATTAGGTGATTGATGAAATAGTATTTATGATATATAAATAAAATAACTTAAATGTGTGGATATATTTTATTCAATAATATTAATGGTGTTGATGTGATGGTTGTATGAACAACTTGATATAACTATTAAGAATAGAGTTAAATCTAGCTTCATTGGAGTAATTAAAGGCTAAATTGTAAATCCATAATGGTAAATATGTAATTTTTTTTCCAAAATAATTATAACAAATTCAATTAAGTAAAAACACTCATATAAGGTGATGAAGCTATCCGGATATTATTTAGCATGTATGTTTTTTTACAGGAATGAGAATCTTATAGAGGAGGGGTTTTAAAGTCTCATTAAAAGATGAATGTTTAAGGAATTTAGGATTCATGGAAAATCATTATATTGATTTTATATTCCATTAGTCCATAGTAAGTGTAGAAGAAGTTTAAGAGTGTTTTATAAATTTAAAAAATTGTTTTGAATGTGTTGGAGGTGTTTTTTATATACTACTCAGACTCTGAAATGGTTTTAGGAGAATATGAAATATTGATGAGTCCCCATATATATAGATTCAAAATAGTGTGGTTCATATAAAGGTATTTAAAAAGGATCCATCACATATGGGGTTTGGTTATAAAAAACCACATAAAGGTATTTATATCAAAAGTATCCATGTAAGGGGATCCACAAATTAGATGATTCACATTTTCAAATCTATATAATGGGATCCATATCATGTAAGTAAATCGACAAAATGGTCCTAGGATCAATGCAATAGGATATATATCTATAGGATTATATAAGGGTATACATATAAGAGGATTTAGCCTTACTTATTGGATAAAAATTATATGTTTCTAGTATTTGAGATCTAGAATAACAAATTGATTGGGATAATACCAAATAAATTCTTTATTATTTTAAATTTCACAAACAACTAAAAGTGTTTGTGATTCAAGAAAAATTATTATGATAATATAATCATAAATATATATTAAATAATATCAATGGAAATGAAATTCTAGTAGAAAAAAATAAATTCCTTACCAGAGATACTGAATTATATAAAGAAACTAAATGTGAAGACACTCGAGTTAAACATCAATGGTCCAAATATCAAAAAGATTAATTGTGATGAATTATGGTTGATAAAGAATATGAAAATTAAAATAGCTGTAATTCTTAAGAAATAAGTTTAGATTAAAGATTATATTAAATTTGTATTAAATCGTGAAATTATCTTTGAAGATAATGGAGAAATAATTCAAGCTAAAAAAATATAATATTGAGATTCAATTTATGCTATGTAAAGTTGAATAAGAGGAATATGAAATTGTATATGATATCTATATATTAATTAATGAATATAATTTTTTTAATTCTATAAACTCATACTATAATTATGTCATTCATTCTATGTGTAGGCAGAACATTAAGTGATAAATAGTCGAGTGAGTGGAATGAGAAGATGAAATAATATGTAGTTGTTAATGTTTTATGAGATGAATAGACTCGAAGCATTCTATAGATGTACTTGGATGACATTAATGGACGAGATAAATAATAATAAATTAATAAACTATAACTTATATAATTTTATAGGGGAAAATAATTTGAGGTTATAAATAACGGTGATTATGAGAGGAAACTAAAATGAGAATCATTGGAAAAAGATTTATAGGATATTTTCTATATTATAAATATAGAAAATATTCTGGTGGTGATATACATATAAAATAAAATAATAAGGAGGTAAAAATATGGTGTTAGAACCTATAATCCAAGAGCTGTTAATTGAGAGAACATCTAATATCTCAAATGAATAAGAATATGTCGATGTTATAATATAAAATATTGATCATCTAGATATCAATAAAAAGGAATAAGGGGATACTATGACACCAATTATTGTAGAAGCATGAGAAGAAGAGGAAAATACGACATGATGAAATATCAATACTATTGTGCATAATTTTATTACTATGTTCCAAGACATACAAAAATTAAAGTGATATTGGATTCATGAGGCTTATATGATCTTAAGTGTCAGTTTATAAATCAAATTGATAAAGTTCTATAAAAGATCTGTGAAGATGATCAGGAAATAGAGACCAAGTGTCTTGCATTTCTATTGAAGATCCAAAGTTAGATAAAGACATTATAGTAAGTAAGATGATCATATATTATGGATGAAATGAAATATTAAGATGACATTTTATCTAGTTTCATAGGGATAAAAGGAATCACTTGTATATACGTAGTGGGAAGATATGGAACCCGTTTGACTCTAGGTATGCAAGAGATCATAGTGTGACTCTATGAAACTATTGAAATGTTATAAATATTATAATCATTTTGAGAAGTAGTGTGAGTGTGTAAAGCACAATGGATTCATGAAGACTAATTGTATTCACTTTGGTTTATAGTGGATAAGATAATCTGTGATTGGGGAGCACAACCAATCATGGAATGGAGTGGGTTCCCACATTGAGGCCATACCTTATAAAAATACTTCATTATATCCTTTACATACATTTCATTATAGTATATGGTATGTATAGCTAGTAAATACAAAAAAAACTCTATTATCATAACAGATAACAATAATACAAATTGACCTAGGTAAAATATAATCAAATTGAATTCGAATTTGGTAAAAAGTTGGAAATGACTAATTTACCCCTATAATTT
This sequence comes from Viscum album, assembly GCA_963277665.1. Lineage (NCBI taxonomy): Eukaryota > Viridiplantae > Streptophyta > Magnoliopsida > Santalales > Viscaceae > Viscum > Viscum album. The sequence goes on along the minus strand of OY728155.1, from coordinate 1,748,753,295 downwards.
TTCTGTATTGATGCTCAATTTCATCTCAAATGGTGTTAGATAAAATATTCCCTCTTATTATATCAATATATTTTTGACCACATGTTTCTACATGAAAAATATTAAGAGAAAATTTTGGAATATTTGAAGAATTTAACTAAATGAAAGAGTTAATTTATACTCATTCTTTTATAAATATTTAAGTCCCTTATAAGGAATTGAAAATCGGATGAAGAAAGAGGTATGTAATCTAAGAAAAATCAAAAATAATTTAGAGGAATATCCACTAGATAAAGGTATTCATAGTAGTAAGTGTATAAACGAATATTCTTATTATTATTCATTTAAAGAAAAATTTAATGTTGTGGTGAATATGATGAATACATTCATGATAAATCACTTAGTTTTATTCTGATCTAAAGTATTATCTTGAAATGGTTCCAACTAAACATTTTGCTTTCATAATTTCATACATCAAGGGATTATATGATGAGAATTCACATCTGGAGCAAGAGTCTAATGTATTAAAGAATCATTAGCTCAAAAGGATGGTAGTCACAAAAACATCAAAAATATAGTTTTGGATAAGGATTAAGCTATAACACTTTGCGGTGAAATATTTTCTATATCTAATGATGAATTTATACGGGTTGAATTTCATAGATTGGTGTTCAATTTTTTTTCATGGTAGCGATTCATGAATAGAAGAAGTTACACAATGTTTGTATGATTTTTAAAAATACAGATCTTGATGATAAAGCTAACAAGATAATATACATTTATGATTATTTAAAGCAAAGTAGCAAGATCCCCAAGAAACTAATTCAGATGATGAAATGTGAAGGGTAAGGAAAGTTGATATTAGCTAAATATGAAATGAATATCCTCAAGGTCACAAACTAACCAGAATACCCAGGTACATTGGTACCCAACCAACATTTAGATTACTTTAAGGGCATTTAGAATCCCCATAGGCAAGTGACTATCACCCGATCATCAATAAAATTCAAAGGTAATTATTTCACTAAAAGATCAATTATCAATATATAACAATGGAAGATAAAATAATGATTAGTCAGTATGGGAAACACTCCTCAAGGAGAAACATTCCAAAACCATACATATAAATATCCCAAAACAATACATCATCAAAAATATGACATAACATCTATTAATAAATGATCCAACAATCTCTATCTAATGAGTGGATCATGTATCCACTAGTCACTACTATCTCCCAAGTCTTATAAATCATGAACAACCACCGCTTCCAAGTGATCAAATCCATTTTCATGGACCTGGTATAGAAAAATCTTAAAATTCTAGATGAAAAAGGTAGGGTGTAAGAAAACATTCCAATAAGATTCGACAAATTTTTCGAGAAGTTGTTCAAATACTAATAAAAAATTTCTGCTTCAATTTAAATAAAAAAGTCATGCTAAATTATTTTCACATTTTCAATAAAAATATTATTTGAAAACCAGAATATATAATGTATATCAAAACTATATTCAATAAAAATTCACATAAAATGGAAAGGAAAAGGACAAATCGGTTCAATAAAACACTAGTATGTAATAATCAAATAAAAAAAGCACTAAGGTCATATTCTATGAGATTAGTTAATTCCTGGATTTATTATTCTCACACAACTCAGTCAATTATCATGGCTTACTGTGTGTGTACATGTTCCTAAGGATTATGCCAATATGATATAATAAATCAACACCCAAATGAGGAAATCATTCCAAACTTGGTTTAGCTTGATTTTACATCATTAATAAATTATTAGAGAGTAAGAGTCTTAGCATGTTTATCATAATCATCTACTAACTACTATGAATCACATGTAATTTTAGTCAATCAATTAATAAATCATGGGAAATCATTTATATTCAAATCACCATTCACTATTCCATTCACAATTTCATGTTCTAACATAAAATTCCAATTTCAAAATAAAATAATAATATTTTATCAAGTTCATTCCTTTCAAAGTCATATTTCATTTAATGTCGTTTTTCTAAAGAATAATCTTTAAGAAATTTCATCAATAATTTCTCATTTCATGCCATATTTCCTTATAATGCACCCAATTTATTAAAACCATTGATAAAAGGGTTTTATTTCACAACTTCATTCCATTTATAAATCAAGAATAAAATATTTTCAAATCAAGGTAATCAATTAGAATTAAATTTCTAAGACAACAAATTAATCAATTTTTAAATTATAGTAAAAGACTTATAGGACCACCAAATTTAATCAAGTGATCAAGGAATCACTCGAAATGGGAAAATCCAATGGATAGTCGAAGGTGAGGGAGATAAAATAGAAATACCCTGAATCGCAGTCCATAAAAACAAAGAATCAATCCATTAACAACATGAGGATTGATCACTAGGCAAAATGGAGAGAATAAAAGCATGGGTAATTTCAAAACAAGGAGATTTCACTTACATGGGAGAGATTAATCACATCTACTAACATTTCGATATGAGAAGAAGATATGTTAGAAGAGCCTAATCACCTCTTGAGAGCCTCTAAAATACAAAATGTTAGATTAAGTTCAAATGAGTGGTGTTTATAATTTAAAATGGGGTGTGAGGATATATATTTTAATCCCTGGAAAAAATGAGATCATGATGTAACCCACATCCCCATGATGTAAAAATGGTGTAAAAGGTAAAGGCTATGGTGAAATAAATATGGGCATTCCATAGTCATTAGGTTTTCACCTAAGACTATAATGTATCCCATTGGGTTACACAACAATCAGCCTTGACCCAATTAGCCTCCAAAATCCATGACATAGTTCTCACCCCAACCCTGTTTACTTAGGGTAAGGCTATAGTATATTCACAAACCACATTGAAACTACCCACAAAATGGTAGAGACCCCACAAATAAGTCACTCAATACTCCACACCATAGCTCTCATTTATGAAATATCCATGCTATAATTTTTAAATGAACCAAAAATACAACCTGATCCTACACACCATAACCATCTTCATTGAACTGTTGTTGTGCCTAAAAGGATGGAGTACCAAAACATTCCATGCTGCAGTTGGATCATCCACACTGAAACTATGCCTAAAAGAGAATAAAATTATTAATAATCCATGACACATATAGCTTATTCATGCCACAACCACCATCTCCACATTGCATCCCTTCTTATCCATGATGAAACTCCCTATAAAACTACAAATTACCTCCAAAAACTCTAGAAAAGACCTAAAATAACATCAAAATTAAACCTGAACAATGAAAAGCGATAAAAATTACTTGAAATATTGTATCAATATGTTATAATCCCCCACTATAAAGTATTTATACATCCAAAAAACAAATCAAGAAGAATCTATTACGAAGATATGAGGCCACTTTTCTCTTATCAGTGCATCACACTCCCAAGTCTCATGAGAATCAGAACTATGATGCCATAACTTCCAAACCAACGATATGGAATTTCGACAAATAACATTTATTTCATAATCAAAAATATAAACTAGCTGTCTTGTTATAGATAATCTTGGTTCAACATGAAGGACTTCCATATCCAAACATGAGGTAGGTTAGAGAGATACTTTATTAGCGATGACACATGGAGAACATTATTAATCAACATCAACTGATGTGGAAGTTTCAAATGATAAGAGGGATTTATAATATGCTCAAGAACCAAAAATAATACTATTAATATTAGATTTAACATTGTCTATTTTGAAAACCATCAGTGACAAAACCAAGTTGAAACTCTCAAAAAAGCATATCCACCAAATGGAAACTCCAAAGTGCATTTACGGTGATAAAAATATGACTTATACCATCTCTTTTCCATCACATTTCTAAGAAGAATCAACTAAATCATAATCATTATCCCTTCGACCACACTAGGTACAACTAAGGAAGACTCACCAATCATTGACCAATAAAATGGAGATTAAATGGGTCTCCATACAAGGCCTAAAATGGTTACCTACACATGGATTACTAGTGAAAGTTGTTATAGAAAAGATCATCTATTCCAGAGTTTCCATCCTAAGCTCTACCAAAGGAAAAACATAAGTATAGATCATGTCATCATAAATTTGTATATCTCATTATATCTGACTATCTATTTGCAGATAATTTTCCATTTTGAAACTAATGTGGGATCCCTTCACCTCTCAGAGGAATCACAAAAAATAAAAAGTGAACTGGGGATCCATATTAGAAACTATAGTAGATGAAACTCCATGTAATCTAAAAATATTTTTCATATATAGAATTCCCAAGTACTTAACATTGGTTGTATCACAAATGGGGAAAAAGTGAGATGATTTTTTAGATGATCAATCACTACCCATATAATATTATTCCCTTTAGGGGTACATGGAAACCCAACCATGCAATCCATAGAAATATCACCCAAATTCCATATTAGAATAAGAAGGGGATGATGTAAACTCAAAGGTCTCTAGTGCTCATCTTTGACCTACTAACATGTATAATGGTGAAAAATAAAATTATTTAGGCCTCATCTCATACATAGTCACCATAATCATCATGGAATGACATCGAACATATTCAAGGTTCTAGGTTACATTTCCCATTAGGAATTATGGAAATCATCCATCACAACATTTCTCACTGGTGAAGGTTTGCTTTAATGGTATTAAAAGCATATGATTCCCTCAAAAGATAATGAATACTCAATAATGGTCTCCTAACTAAAAACAATATACCTAATTTCATGAAACTCATCATCAGGTTTTTGTTCCTAAAGAATCATCTTAAGGAGAGTGGTGGTCTACCGCATGCTTTCAAGGACAATCTTAATCTGACAATCTTGGTCTCTTAAATTCATATGAGAAAAGAGAGTCATAAAGTTGCACTGTTATGATAATTATCTTATATCATGGGTTATAAGTTTCACACTCAAGGAATCAATAACGAAATTTCCCTTACTAGGGGTGTAGAAATTATCAAATTAAAATGATTGGTGTTACTCTACCCATAACCTCTAATTATGATTCCAATATCTTTTAGATAATATATAACTCAAACATTTGTCGTCATAATAGATGGTAAAACTTTCTATGAAAAGGAAATGCAACCAACTCTTAAGAGTATGAATCATGACTAAAAGTTTAGTTTGGTTAGTAGGATTGTTATTCTTATGTGTCCTAATTTTTTAGGAACCATAGGACACTTAATGACCACTATAAATTATAATGTAGTCCAAAACTAAGCTTATGTTACAAAAAAGGAAACATACCCTTTCCTAGCCTCTCAAATATTCAACACTAGTGCATTGAAAAAAGCCACGTCAACTCATAAATTCTTTTTTCTAGTGTAAACTAAACAAAAGATAAATCTTAAAAAACCACTCCATACCTTACAACTTATAAAAAATAAACCAAGCTAAGGAAAAATATACTTGTTCATTACCGTAACTCAATTTCAAAAATCAACAAAAAGCTGAATTTTTCCATCATATTTATTTGAAAAAAGAATAATCTCAACCCAATGAAGCAAAATCTGTTGAATATATAATTTATATAAAAAATCATCCAACTCAGTCTTTAACTATTTTAGTTTTAATAGTTCCTTATAGTAAGAAGGATTAGATATAGAATTGGTATTAAGTACAAATTCAATGTAAAAATCCACATATATTACCCAAGGAAAGGAAAAAAAGTTAGAAAGAAACACATTGTGAAACTCGATTACAATTAGAGGAAGATTAGAACTAAAATACTATTCATATTAGTCAAAATAAATCATAGATATCACTGTAAAAACTCTAGAAAATGTAGGCTGGATCTTCTAGACCACGTGTCCCTTTATCCTCATAAAAAATATAAAACAAAATTATGGGTAGTGAAGGATACCCATATAAGATAACAATAAATCCTATATTTAGGGCCAATAATAAAATTCATCAGGAGAATAGAATATATGGGTTTCATATCAAGAACTACAAAATTAAAGAGAATCTCAATATCCAATAGATATAAGACAAACAAAGTGAATTAGATACCTATCTTTCTATTCATTCTATGGGGCATGACGATATCCATCGCCTAAGACATAATATCCTTAGTATGGTTTATAAAATTCACAAAAAATGTTGATATTAATGAATGAGATGAACTAATATCAAATAAATTAGTCAGTAAATATGAAATTATAGTGATGGTACCGTTCACCATGGCTAGACCCACATCAAATTCCTTTGACGACTCTTCCATTATTTCAATAAGCTTCGTTCTGGATGCCTATGGATAAGAACACTTATTTTTTAAAGAATTTATTTTAATAATTGAACAATTAGGTGATGACGAGATGATATCACTATATGAGGTAGAAAATACATGAAAAAACTTCTATATGTGGCCTATGAAAACACACAAACAACAATTATTTGGTGCATCAGAACAAAACTGATTTGAATGCCCAAACATTACACATTGATAGAAAGATAATGGGAATCTTCTCAACAACTCATAAGGTATGGATTATAAATAATATCTAGATTTTGGACAAGACTCATTATGCTTCATCATTCCTTTAAATGAATAAATATGACTTCCACTATGAGTAAGAGGGACTCCTATCAACCCCGATTTACCAGCAAGTCCAATCTTATCCATCAACGATCTATCCAACAGATCAATATAAGAAGTGAGATTCAGTATGAAAAATTGGGATCATATATCATATAGAATAACCAAATCAAACCTTTTTCCTTAAAATTATATTTTATTACCACCTTAGGAAAAAATGAACATGTTTAGAAAAGGGGTTTGTATAACGAGTCACATTTCAATCACATTGTTGGAGGATGAGAAACTCTATATAATTTTCCAAGACCATTGATTTAAGATAGAAATAATCTGTGAAAATGGATCTAAAGTATTTACACTATAGGAATTTATTTTTTAAATGTTATAACAACAGAATCCCACCACCTCCTGTCCGACCCTTCAATCCTAAAGGTAGTACATTTCACATCTATTAACTCTCGAATATCCAATAACTAAAAAATATGCTCAATATTTTTTAACCAATCCTCTACCTCTCAAGGAACATTGGAGCATTGAAATTATAATGTTCTATATCAAAGAAACTTATCAGAATAATCTTTTGTCTCATCCATTTAACATTCCACCACTAGATCTTGAACATGAATGAGTGTGAGTGCTCTTCCCAGAGATCGAATAGCATGCAAAAATTTCTAAATGAGGTTCTAATCAACTAGAGGGTTAACTTTTCATGGTTCCTTGATATCTCTCTCCCAATGTCTACTCAAACATATTCTTGGGGAAATTTTATTACAAAACATAAATAAGAAACACTAGAACATCATTAATGATATAATGATCATCAAATCAATCAAGAGATAAAAGAGTATCAATTACATTAGATATAATTAAAAATTATAGGATCTATGAAAAACTCAGCTCATGTTTTGAAAAAAGACCAAAATTAGATCAATTATTCCTAAAAGACACTTTTCGCAAACACCCATGGTGACTTAAGGATTTCTACAATGAGGAATGTCTACGAACTTGCTTATAACTACACCTTATATCCCAAAAATCATACCCCATCTTTACTTGGACATACAAGACTACATAACAAAATCAATTATAGAGACTCAACCAACCTTTGATACCAATTTTTTATGAACAAACTTGAATACCCAGGTATACTGGTACCTAATCCAACACTGAACTGACCCAAACGGAATTCCCGATCTCCACAGGTTGGAGACTAGAACCTTCACATCGATCAAAGTCAGAAAGAATTATTTCAACTTAATAACAACAATAAATGCACAATAACTATAAATACCTTGAACATAGTAGCCTAGATTCAGTGTTTACCGTATTACAATGACACTAGACACCAGCGATCACATCCAAAAATACTGAAAAGTTTTGCAGTTTTGGTAAACTAAATACATACGTGAATCATATATTACATTTTAATACATAAAAAACTAAAATTAATGAAAGAAAATATTATGAATCCTTAAAATTATTAAAATATTTCTTCTTCATATCTTGGGGTAAAGAAACAATATAAGGGTGAGCTTAGTTTCTTAATAAATATTATATACATCATAATCTATCATGATAAAAAAGGAATAATAAATATGGAATAGTAGATAACTGCAAAATATTCCATTTAATCAAGAACATGAGAATGAAGAATAATATGGAATAAATAAATAATGATCAAATAATTCTATACAACTAATAAAATATTCTTAAAAATTATTCATGGATGTCATGTCTATTAAGACACTACTACAAAAATAGCATATATCAGCGCTCAAAATGGGCTTTAACAGTGCTATAATAGCATTTTAAAGCTCGGTGATAATATAGGGGGGTCCCTTTTATCAGCACTCTGAAAAGCGCTAATAAAGGTAAAAAAAGAATTAAATAATGCAGGGAGATATTTTGACAATGTTTGACCCCCCTATCAGTTCTAGGAGGTCTCCCGCATGCTGCCCTTCCCGCCTATCCTCACATGAAAACCCCTTTGCTTCCACTCGAACTCGAATCCGCAACCTCCCCCTTTCGCGGCCGCCCCTTTACCACTATGCTATTTAATTTTTTTCCCTATTTTATGATATATATATATAGTTATATTTATTCATATATTGATATAGATTCATATTAATATAAATATATTTATTCATATATTAGTATATATATATATTCATTCATATATTAATATATATTAATATATATTTATTTATATATATTTTTAGTTATCATTTTTTATCGGTATATTTATTTGTATATTAATATATACTTATATGATTAGTTTTAAATACATTTATGAAATATGTTTTTTATTTGTGTTTATAATTAAATAAATAAATAAATACATACATATATACAACACACACACACACACATATATATTAATGAATAAATATATATTTATGTGTATTTGAAAATCCATAGAATGTTAAAATGATCATAACTTATATTCCAGAAGCCCGTTTCAACTCCACAAATAGTCAAATCTAAGAACATGAAACAATATTTGATATGATATGTGGTACAGGCCTAACGGACTTCCGGATCAGAAGTTATACTTGTTTTAATGTTAAAAAATCAGGGTATCCCCACTAAAAACTCAATTTTGGAGGCCTTATGGGACTTTTTTGGCATTGAAAACTATGAGAGAGGCTTCGCCTTATTCACCATTACATAGAGCTCATTGTAGGCTTCGATTTGATATGCTATAGAGCTCAAACGGACACCTGGATCAAATGTTATGACCTTTTGAAGTTTGAGTTACATTTTCAACTTCTTTTAGATCTTTTATTAAATGTTTTTATTTTTTATGTCTTAGAATTGTTATTAAATATTTTTAAATCTATAATAATTAGAAAATTATTAATTCATAATATTTTTTTAAATATTTTATGGAAATTTTCATTAAATTTCTTATATATTAAATTTAATAGTTTATTTATACATATCTAAGACATATTTAAAAAATATATATTATATTTATATCAATATAAATATACTTATATAACAATAATTCATTTTTCATGATTTTTTTAAACATAAAATTTATCACTGGTAAGAAAATCACTGACAAATCCCCCCTTTATCAGCGCTACTACATAAAGCACTAATAAAGGGGTCCCCTTTATCAGCGATAAAAAAAGAACTGATAAAGGGGGGTGGGGGCTTTATCAGTGCTCAAAAGAAGCATATAAAGGGGGCCTTTATCAGCCCTTTTTTAGTACGGATAAAAGCACCCCATTATCTGCACTTTTTTTAGCGCTGATAGAGGCCCCCTTTATCAGCGCTTTATTTTAGTGCTGATAAAGGGGTAGTGGTTCCCATGCCCATTTTTATAGTAGTGAGATAATCACATTTACATAAATAACTAATCTCATAATGATGGAATGCATAATGTCGACATTATAAACTTACCATCAAGGCCTCATGCCAAGATACATTATATAAATGGGTATGACCTTGGAAAAATAACCAAACTCGTTTGTCTAATGAGACCTATTGATGCATTAGGCGACAATATTGTCCCCCCATCGCTTACCAAGTCTAATTCATTCACCATATGAATGGGGTGAAACATAATCATTGAAAACATTCATATTGAAATACTATCATCTGAAATTTTAACAATTTCCCCGGTTAGAATTATCATAAACCATCCATATAAATAATAAAGATGGTATATTTACAACATTTTCTTATTGGAGTATAAATAATGGGTTTCTATCCTAAATAAATCAAATTTTATAAAGAAATAATTAAAAACATTCTAGAGTATTATACCCTTTTCACTTTGAAAAATAACTTTTAAATGCTAAAAATTTATATAATATTTGTGAAAAAAATATTTGTAAAGAATCATGGAATCTTGTAAAGGAATATTCAAAACATTTTTTTCATGAGGGTGGGAAATTTTATTCAGGTTGAGTATGTTAAAATAAATATTCCATTCACATTTTTCGTAAAAAGTCAGAAAATACCTCATTTGGAAAACTAATAAATTATTATATCGTTATTTTTATTAAATGTAAAAAATGGGTAAATATTAATTTATTAAATCATTATATAATAGTAAAACCATTATTGAAAACATTTTAAATAAAATATGGACATGTACGAAAATATTCCCGAATGAGTATATTAACAATGTGAGGTTTTCTTAAAAGAATTATTTTCATATCGTGAGTATTTAAAATAGAAAAATGAATAGGAATAAAACATTTATAAATAAAAAAATAAATAAAAGAGATTTGGGTTCATATAGAAATTTCAATTAATTACCCAATTAGATATTTAAACATAAATATTCTTGAATAATGATAAGATTTTAAAATAATCTCTTACCACTTTGGTATCTTTTGAATCTTAAGAACCATAAATGAATTATATAAAATGAAACTTTAAATATCATGAAAAATTAAAATCATGATATAAAATGTAATAGGGAGAGTATATACACCTTATAAAATAAATTTGTTGCATAATAATAAAACATTCCTCAATGAAGGAAAATTAAGATGAAATGCCTTACAATGATCATAATATTGAGGTGGGAATTAATATATGATGTGATTATGTGTATGAAATTTAAATAAAAGAAATAAGTTTAAATAAATCATAAATCAAAAAAGTTTATTTTACACATAATCTTGGCACAATATAGGTAATTAAGAAGTGATTTAACCCATTGAATGAAGATTGAGTTTAGAAACCCCTTACCTGAGGTCCAAATTCCTCTGTATGTGTTCTCTCCACTTGTATAATAAATATAAATTTATTATAAATATATTATATAACCATAATAATATACATTATACTATATATTATTTATTTTTAATATGTTATCACCCATTTATTAGCAACTTTTTTTAAAATCATTGTTTCTTGTGATAACTGCTTCACTTTTCATGTTTGTTTTGGTTCAATAGTTTTGTTACTTTACTTTAATATGGGTTAAATCATATCCATGATTTCAATAATTATATAAATTACATCTATATTTATTATATATATACAATTTTAGTTATCTATAAAAGGTATAGATAGATAAATTAATTACATCATTCATGAAGATGTTAGGCCATGCACACTCATGAATATTGCTTTCACTTTTCAAAAGATGGAAAAAAAGAAAGGTAAATAATAATTAACATTTATGGAATCATTATAATTTCATATATATAATATATATATTCATTAAATGAATCTGTATTACCATCCATGTAAAGAGAAAATTACAATATAATCTCAATTCTTTGTAGAGGTGGTAGTCGACATATACACATGAGCGACATTATCATTTTATAGTGGTTTGGAAGGTAAGAAGATATATATTATATTATAATTCAAGAATAATTTATATGTGTTAAATATAATATATATTAATTAGTTACATATTTATAATCATCCATGTAAATTGGTTTTGAAAAAAATTAATTACACCATTACGTTGAGACAATAAACCGTATGTACACACAAATGATGTTTTCACTTTTCATTTGAAATAAATGTAAAAGAAAATGGTTTTAACATAATAAAGATAACATATCAGTATATTTATAATATAGGATATATTATTCTAGTTTGGGTACAACATATTTAGAGGATGTTTATGAAGAATTGTTTTGGAAGAGTCGGTCAAGATGATTACCACTTATTCGAATGAGGTACTTTAGATATTCTCTTAGGGGACCCATGGTTCTTTATTCAGAAATAAAAACACTAAAAACATGAATTAAAATTTTTATAGGAGGTTTGTTATGGTTTTGTAGATATAATAGGCTCTAGTTGGAGCATCGAGGACAATAGAGGCAGTGCCTTTTTATAGCGATGGAAAGGACACACATGGAATTAATAAAAATATTTGAATATAATAAATTCCTTTTCATTTGAAAGTGTCAAAATTTGGCCATGATATTGAATCTATGATAGTATATTGTTTAAATATTCTGAACCAATCAAATATTTATAGGTTTAAGTTGTATTTTAAACCTTTTCTTTTGGTTTAAACTCTTAATTAACATATTTTTACATTAACTATAGTAACATCTTTTTCTCTCTTATAAGGTTATAATTTTACTTGTAAGGTATAAATTAGACCATAAATGAAAAAGGTATAGAAGTTTATACCATATATTATCCCACACATCAAATTTTAATATTTTTATGATATTTAAAAAATTAATAAAATATTTTTTTTCTAAAATATCATTAATACCATTTGCGACACTATTCATTTAATTTGACATTAAATACATAAATATTAAGAGGGAAATAAAATATAATATTTTTGGACAACCATTCCATGTAATATGTTTCTATAAAATTTGTGTAAAACAAAAATTAATCCAATTTGTATTAATTTTTTCAAATCATTAATTTTATTTTTCTATTAATTTAATTAATATTGTGTCAACATTGCATAAAAAATTAAGATAATTATTTAATCTATAATTATTTAAAATAAATTAAAATGATAAAAAAATCATTAATATTTCAAATAAACATTTATAACAGAACATACGTTTTATTTAACCCTATCACAAAATATTATATATATTAAAAGAAAAAAGTGGCATTTTTTCTATATTAGTCAGTTAAATATTATAAAGGTTACAATCAAAGACACATAGAACTAATTTTACATATTTATTTTAAAAAGGATGGAAGCTAATGAAATATATTCATAAAATAAAATAAAGTCATGTTTTAGGGTCATTTTTAGTCCTAATCATATTATCTATTAACCATAATTACATGCTTTACCCTTACCATGATGGAAATTATTTATCAAGGTTACTATTCATAATGAAAAAAAATAAGAGGAAAAAATATACCAAATTTGGAATACATGACTAAAAACATGGAATCAGTTTTTAAATATTCAATATATATAAGTTTAAGAAATTAATTTAATATTAAAACACAAAACACAATTAAAAACTGTTTTTTTAGGAAAATATATTTTTAAATAAAAAAATGTTTTTATAATAAATTTAATCATAAAGATGATTAAAAAGAGATTAATTGTATTATTAATAATATATAAGAACTAATTTTACATTTAAACCATTTTAAAACAAAATATAAATTCATAAATCCTTGATACCAAAATATAATTATCAATAAAAAGCCACATTCTCAATATTCACTATAAAATCAACCTTTTCAGAAAAAATAAAAAAATTAAAACTAAGATAATTTTGATATTATGATTTATAAAATGATATTTTTTAAATAAAATTTCTAAAATTTATATATACATATATATATTATAATATTCTCTCGTAAAAATAAATATTTTTTTAAAGATAATGTATTTATGAAAAATAAAATGACTTTTATAAAAATTGAGTGCTTATTTCATAAGAATTAATCAATAATTTTGTATTGAGTAAGAAATTCATGTATTTTTCATAATATCGTTAATCCTATTCATACCTTAAAATTCATTGTCTTGGTTATTACTGTAAAATTTAAATAATATTATTTTTTGATTGGTTTAGGCTTGGTGTTGCGTGTTGTATATGATATCAAACATATTGTTATTTTTAAATATCAAGATGTTATATTCTACCCCATAAATAAATGTTGTCCTTGATATTTAAACTTGATCACGATAATCAAGGTTTTGAGATTTTAAAAAACTTTTTTTAAAACCCAACATCTGAAAAAGGGTTTATAAAACATTTTCTTAAAAGAGGGAAAAATAAATATAAAGTTCATCTATAATTACATATAATTAGATCTATAAAAAATAGAACACTTTTGGGAAGTGAAAATATAGACAAGAATAAGGAAAGTAATACCCAAGTAATAATAATGAGTGATATAGAACATGAACCAGAGAAAGTTAACGACCATGAAAACATAAATTTGTAATGTGTGAAAAGACTAATAATTCATCAAAACTGATCCCAATAGGATTATTTAGAAAAAATACTTTTACTATAGTTGAGTAATTACTTTACCATCAAGATAGTGAACACCATAAAATATTCTTACTTGATATCTTTCTATTTAATAAAAAAATTTCATCCTTTGGCAACACTTTGACCAATTTACACTTCATATCTTACTCCAAGAAATGAATATACAATATGAATTTTTATGTTTGAATCAATAAAATTAACATTTAATGGATCATAAGATTCATAATAGGATAAAAAAATATTACACATGTATTTAAAGATTAATAAAATTTTAAATGGTAACACATGGTAAGATAATAACCAAAATGTATTAACCTTTATATAAATAAACAATAAATTTTGCTTCAAAATTTCTATAATAACACTAATGGTTCAACTTATATTATTCTATAAATAAGTAACCCTACATCCCAATTAACATCAATAAAATCACCATTCACTAATGTTTAAACCTCAAAGTTGATACCATACCTTTTAACATAATTTCATAAAATATCATTAATCACCATGATAAATCACTATATAATTTTTTATTGTTCTGAAATTCACTACAAAAATAATGAATCCAATTTAGATACTCACTTTGAAGGTAATACTTAGGATGACCAAAAATATCTCCAAACATATAACCTTTTCAATGAATAAATTTTAAAAAATCCAGAGTATGTATATCCCATTATCTAATAGACCATAATTAAGTTAACATCAAATCATATACTAACCCAAAGATTATTTAAAACTTTAAATAGTTTTATTCCTAAAATTCAGAAATTTTTTTAAAACTCTTAAAATTTTCATCACTAAAAATAGAAAAGGGGTATCTATAATTTTGAGCTTATTATAAACCTTATCATTAGAAACACATTATGGTATCAATAACTCATAAGTTATACTAATATGAAAACATATATTCTTCCAAAAAACTAACACAGTCCTTATTCAACAAATAAAGTCACACTCTATTTACAAAAGTCAAAAAACATGAAACTAACGTTATAAAAGATAACCTTGATCACTTTTTCATAAAATCATTAATCAATTTAATGGTCACCAATACTATCCCATTTACTTCATAAATTTCAATAATCTCTCTATCCCAACTAAAAATTATCACATTACCACTAAATCAATTTTCTTGGTTATAAGTAACTTTAAAAATATGTTTTAAAATCCATAAAAAAAACTACGATGGACCAATCCTAATATTTATCATGATTATTATTTCCATAATATCTGTTACATAACACATATTTAATGAAAATTCAGAAATATCAATAAATAAACACTTACATCCTTACTCTTAAATGATTGAAGAACATATTTTCTTACTTAGTCTAGGATTTATCCCTTGGATTAGGGTATTTTCCTGGATATTTCACATATTCCCTACACAAAAGACATTAAAATATAAATGGAACCTTGGGATTAACTTCATATCCTTCCAAAAAATCATTATTTTTATAGAACAAATTATTTACCTATTCCCATTTCCATACATAATTTTTTTTCTGTTATTTGGAGACAATCTCTAGGGTGTTTCTTTCAACATTTTTTTCAAGAATGAAATTGATATTTCTTTACTCCATGGTCTCCAACACCCAAGATACCAGAAAACTCCATCCTTCTCTTATTTGGTGAGTCCAAGAATTGGTTTTGGTGGAGGTAGTTAATCATATATCATGACAACTAATTAGGAATAATCATAATATCTTTTACTTTTTCCATCATCCAATTTGGTTACTCATAATCTCTGTATTTTCAATCACATATAGTGTTAATAAGATTCATCCTAGTAAGAACCATTGAAAAAACTAAAAATCATAGTGTGAACAATAATAATCATTTAGGAAAACCATATAATCCTTAAAATAATTTAAAGGATGTCTAAATCTTGACACCTTGTTTTTAATTTAGGGTACCGTAGGTTTAAACATGCTTATTCATGGTCATCATCTATTAAAAAAATTCATATTGGTTCATAAATAAAATTTCCATTATCCAAAGAATATCCCATAGGGGTGTCAAACCCAGTTCATAGTACAAGCATATTCACCATGAACCTGAATGATGGTCAATATACATTCGACCAAATATATTCAAGGATAATACCCCTATATGCATCAATTCAAAAATTATGTAAACATTTAGTATCTATATAGGGATTTATTTCTAGGAAAACCACATAATATACACCTTAACAAAACATTAAGTATTTATCTATATGTAGAAATATCCCCAAATTCAGTCATAGGGTTATGTTTCATAAAATATGTTTTCTTAAATATAGTTACCATGGTTTCTAATGAACTCTGTTTTGATAAAAATTGTAAATACCTAGACCTAAGTATCCCAAAGATGTTGGTTACTTTATTATATTGGCACTATATACAAGTTATCACATCCCAATGTACCAAATAGTTTAATAGTCTTGGTAAACTAGATACATACATGAATCTTATATTAAATTTGAAAACATAAAATACAAAACAAAATGAATGTAAATATTATATATCCTGGAACTCATTCAAATAATTCTTCTACATATACAATTGAATGGAAAAACATAATGACATTATATTATCAGTAAGGGTTATGTACATCAGAATCCATCAAGATCAATTAAGGAAAAATCAAAATGGAAAAGTAAATAACAGAAAACACATTCCATTTAATGAATAACTTAAACCAAAAGAATAATATGTCAAGAATAATTGATGACAAAATAATTCCATAAAACCAATCATATGATATTGAGACTTATGTATGGATATTAAACTATCTAAATGATCACATAGATAATAATAACTAATCTCATAATGATGGAATTCATAATTTTATACATTATAAAATTACCATTAAGGCATGATTCCAAGAAATATTACCTAAATGGGTAAGGCCTCATCCAAATACCCAATATTTTTTGTTACATGAGACTTATTGATGTATAAATGGGATATAGTGGTCCCTTACCATCACTTACAAAGTCCAATACATTCATCACATGAAAGGGGTGAAACACAACCAACATAAAAATTCAAATTAAAAACTACTATATGAAATGTTAATAATTTTCCCAGTTAAATTGATCATAAAAAATCCATCGAACGGATAATTATGGTATCGTTACAATATCTCACTAGTAAATTATAATTAATGGGATGTTTTAATATATTAATATAAATTTCAAAAAAATATCCTTATAGTCATTATTGAGGAAAAACAATTTTCTCTTTGATAGAAAAATTTTAAAAACAAGAAATTTCTATAATATTAGGAAATAATTTTTATTTATAAATAATCATGGAAACATGAAAAGGAATCTTCAAAGCATTGGATGCTCATGATAGTGGGAAATTCCATTCATTCTATGTAAGTTAAAATAAATATTCCTTTCACATTTTCTGTAAAATGTAAAAAATTACATCATTCAAAAAACATCAAGAAGATTCCTTTGATTTTTTTATTGAATAAAAAACATGGGTAAACAAGAATTTAATCAATAATTAGATAATAGTAAAACCATTCATGAATTTTTTTAATGGAAATATGGACATGGAAGAAAATATTCCTGACCAAGTAGAAAAACAAAGTCAGTTTTTCTTAAAAAATTCTATGGTTTATTGAGTATTTAAAATAGTAAAATGAAAGGAAAACATAAAATTTTTAGAAATAGAGAGAGGATAAAAAAATATATTGGGTTTAAGATAGAATTATTGAATAATTTTACTAGTATATTTCATGACCCGTCCCAGTGGGGCTCACACTACAACTCCCCAAGGCCACCTCCAATTGGCCAGGGGTTGGTGACTAGCACTGAGTAGACATATCACTAACAAGGGAGGCATTGACTAAGTACCTATATAGACACACAAATCTCCAATACCACAAATGATGAATTGTAAAAAACACTAAGGAACAAAAATTTAGGCATAAAACTAAACCCAACTAACAGATTACAATGGAATGTTATGTGTAGAACGTAAACTGGGCCAGAATGAAATCCCACCAAAAGAAAGAAATTGAAAACTAAAAAGCCCAATATATAAGCAAGAAATTAGGTATTTGGACTACTACCCATATTATTAGAAATACCTCGTCCAATAGGGAAGATTAGAAATCTCAGTCTGGTTCAGGTCATCCTTGGACTCCGTCAAAAGGTTGCTCATCGGCATAAGACAAAAAACGTGCTGGAGATGCTCGTGTAGCGGTGAGTATAAAAATACTCACCAGAGGACCTAAAAAACCACAAATCAATACACAAGTAAAGGTAGAGTCATCTATACACAGTATATGTCTATAGAACATACAACAGGAGAAACACATCCAGATATACATAAAAACCAGACCCATAGTCTAGAGGTATTTCACAATGACCGCATAACCACACTAGGGATTTAGTTCAAAGATTTCCACAAATCACATGTCTAGGATAAATCACTCTTGAGTCTGATAGCTCTATTGATGTCTGTCTAATAATTATTATTCATTGGGAAAATCCCTAAGAGAGATATGAATAAACTGATAGATCTAAATAGAGAACAAAAACACTAATTCTGGTAGAACTCACTTCTGAGTGGGGGAATATCATGACACACGGATTAGGATCACTGCTAGGGACTTGGAATATACCACAAATCATTCAGATTCCACTACTAAGTATTATATTGATGTCCTATAGGATTGGTCACATTGATACCTGAATTTAACTAGTGTCAAGAATGAGTAGAGGATCTCACTCTAGGCCTCTCGGAGGGATTCAGACTCTATCCAAAAAGTCCTACTGGGGGGATCATATTCCTGTGGATGGAAACAACAACTGACCTTTAGGGGAATGTGAAAAGGGGGAAATAACCTAAACAAAATCTACCCATAGAATGGTGGACATGAATATTAAACCATGTACAGAAAGGTACACGTTGTGTAGAAAGGTCACACGTCGTGTCCTATGACCCCAAGCACAACCCATGTACAATAGACCATGTCAAAAAGAATTTATTATAGAAAGAGATATACATGGGGAGTAACAACATGAGATTCCATATCATATAATATGATGTTGAAAAGTGTCCACTGGCCTTGTTCCCATACACAGCTTCAACCCTTATAGGCCAATCTGTTTACCGATACATGGGGTAACCCACGTATCTAGCCTAGTCAGGCTATTTGGTGGAGCACATTCTATGTAATCTACCTCATGTCTGTGTATCATTTGAGATACATGATGTGTACCACTTATGGACCCACACACCAGGTGATAGTTGTCACATGCCGCATCATCACTTCCTGCATCCCAAAACCATAGATGGCACCGAGCAGTCCCTACACGCCGTGTTCTTCAGAGAACACATCATGTTCTTCAAATTTTTTCAAAACCTGACATTCTTCATACGGTGTTTCTGGTGATCTTATATATCTCAATATAAACGTTCTACTTCTATGAAACTCAACATTCATTGTTTCCCTAACACCGCAAAGCCGATTGTATTGGGTTGGGGCCTCTAATCGGCCCCAAAAACAAGTTTTGATCCACCCACATGAAGAAATGTTGATGGTCGATTTCTCTCAAACCATATCTATTAATCTGCCACCATCCTCATCGCAAATCTACTAGTTCTTTATGATTTTATATCTCTTTGTTGGGATTTTTTCATATTGAAACTGATGCACAATGATATGTTGTTCATAACCCTGTGAAAAATATGAATAACACGGGGAAAAGGGGGAGAAGAAATACACACAACAAATTGAGGAACAAACCCCCACCAACCTTTATCATTAAGTTTATCCTCTCCCATTAGAAGGATAAAATAGAGAAAATCAATTTAAGTCAAATTATTAATAGATTAACTCCCCAAAATAAACCTGATAAAGGAACCTCCTGCAAGAACAAGCGATCCGTCGGTCTACCTATTCATTGGTTGATCCACGTTTTTCATTTGAATCCACGAATGGGAAAAGGAATTGAAATAAAAAACTCCTACCTCAATAATTGATGAGAGGTGTATTTTTTGTTGTCGTTGGTGAGATATGATCTTTCTGCACAACAATCCATGCGTTGTCGTTCGTCATTATTCACCAAGAATTATCCAAGGGTTTACCCTCTCTAATGATCCAAAGGATTCCAGAGAGTTTTCCAAGGTTATGAGCATAACTATGGCCTCATTCTCATTTGAAATAAATTAAAACATCGCTGCATTATGGAAAGGTTTAAAATAAAATAATTTATTGATTTATTTTATTTATTTTAAAACATCAAAAACTATGTTCTACTTCTGACCTATGTTGCCCGATATTTGTTCTTGACTAAGGTAAATACACTATTCTAAACCTAATGGTTCCATCATATTTCTAATATAGGAACCTGTTTAAAAGTTATTTCACTTTTCCTAAAAACCTCTCACATGTTATATTTAAAAGTTTAATTTATTTCAAACATTTATTCTGGGTACTTCAAGCCTCAGAATCACACACCGTCACAAAACCTGGTCTTATAGTAATTCCATATAATATTAAAAAATAATACCCTAAAAATTGAAGACATTACATTATCCCTACCTCAGGGATTTTACATTCCCAAAAAGGTAAAACAAAAGTTTACTCAAACAAATGTGGGTACTATGAAAGAAAATGAGACTCCTTCTCCCACATGATCTCTTGAAGGTTCCCATGCTGCCATAGAACATGCACCAAGGGAATTTCTCACCCATGAAGGATTCTGTCCTATCGATCCTTGATCTCTACTAGGCACTCTGTGAAGTTATCTCTATCCTTGATGTCCATCTATCCCCATTCGATGATGTGCGATGGGTCATGCACTTACCTCCTCCGATGTTGCATAAGACATCATGTACCTAGTGATACTGCGATAGTAGAGATAGTTTGTACACCACCTCACTAACTCTGTATTGTATCTAAAAAGGCCGATGAACCTTGGATACAACTTGAATCCCCTAACAAATATCTGCAACCCTCGACGAGGTGAGACCCGAAGTAATACACGGTCTCCCTCGTCGAACTCCAGAGGTCTCTGTCATCTGTCAGGATAAGTCTTATTATGGATCTATGTAGTCTTCAACTACTCCTAGTAGATTTTCACCCTCTCGGTGGTAGCTCATACAAACTCAGTACCCATGAGTGCTGACTCTCTAGGGTCGGTTCAACAAAATGGTGACAGTAAGGGTCACCATATAAAGCTTCAAATGGTGCAATACCAATAGTGGAGTGGTAGTTGTTGTTGTATGAAAACTCCGCCATTTGTAGGTGGTCCTCTAAAATTTGACCAAAATCCATGATACGTGCCAGTAAAATACCCTCCAGAATATGAATAGTTCTCTCTGTATGGACATTTGTCTGGGGATGGAATGATTGATCAAGCATAGCTGATTCCCAAATGCCTCCTGCAATCCCTTCCACAACTGGGTTGTTAAATGAGAATCGGGATATGAGACTATCATCTAATGGATTCAATGAATCCAAACTATCTCTTGCATGTAGAGGCATCACAATATCATTACTAAAATATAATCCCTAATATCTATGAAGTGGTCTGACTTGGTGAGTCGATCAATGATCACCCAGATGGAATTGTGTCCCCTTGATGTTTATCGTAAGCCCATCATAAAGTCCATCGATATTCCATCCCACTTTTACTCTGGAACTTCAAGGGGTGAGATAACCCTGCTCGAACCTAGTTCTTAACCTTAACTTGTTGGCATGTAAGGTATCAAGAAAGGAACTCTGCTACTAAATTCTTTATACCTATCCACTAGAACTAATTCTAGAGGTCCTAGTACATTTTTTCTACTTCTAGAGGTAACATAAAGAAAGATGTATAAAACTACCTTATAACCTCCTCCCGTAACACCGCTAGCACTACTGTGCATCCTTGGAAAAGGATGAAGTTCTACCCACCTTGATAATATCGATTAGAAGCTTTTCATGTGGATAAGTGAGCATGTAATGTCTCCCAATTGACACCCCCTATATATGACTCACTAACTCACTGTAAGAGTGGAGGGGTGAAAACCATGAACTGGAGATAAGCTACATCATCTATATCCATAAAGGATTACTATAGTGAGGCCAAATACTCCAACACCTCACTCAATAACTGTTAACTCAATCTTTGAATGAGATCATCAGCTACAGTGTTCCCCTTCCCAAGAGTATGGATGATCTCAATGTCATAATCCTGTAAGAACTCCGGCCATTTCCTCTATCTTAGATTTAGATCCTTCTGCGAGAAGATATACTTGAGGCTATTGTGGTCAAAGTAGATGATAAACCATTATCCCATCATCTAGAGTCACCATGTCATCAATGTGAAGACTAAAACTTCTAACTCATATTTATGGGTTGCATAATTCTGCTCATGAAGACTTAACAGGAGAAAACCATAAGCAATCACCTCCAGTTTCTTCATTAGGACACAACCAAACTAGGTCCCTAATGCATTGCATAAAACTACATACTCGAAACCCTGTTCGGGTAATCTCAAGAACGGTGCACTCGTCAAACTCTGCCTCAACTATTGAAAAGCCTACTAGAAATTCTCTATTCATATAAAATGATTCCCCTTTCTGGTCAAGGCTGTCATCTGTGTTGATATTTGAGAGAAATCAATGATAAATATCAAGTAGTAACCTACTAACCCAGTGAAGCTCTGAACCTCTATCACACTCCAAGGTGAATTATAACGACCCATACTTTACAAACATTGTTATTACTTCAAAATTGAAGCACACTTATTACAAGATATAACAAAACCATGAAAGGACCATATAGGTATAGTGTCTTTAGAAACTGGAAAGCATAAACAACTAGTTCATAAAGCATCTACTTTGCCTCCCATTTATTTCATCATATCTAGAGTCCATTTTTGGCATAATCTACTTAATAACTTTCTTCCTGACCTGGGGAAATAAAACATACAAAAGGGTGAGCTCAAATTCTCAGCAAGGGTAAACAAAAGAAATATCAATCACATAATATACATAAGAGCATAACTTTTTGAAATCTTAACCTGCAAAAGAAATCATAATTTCATAACATGGGATAAATCATAGTAGTGAAATTTAATCCCAATAATCATAACTTAAAACATAAAACTTTATGGTATAGACACATAATCATAGAGAATCATTTCATATTAGTCCAGACTCATTTCCAAGACTATCTTAGTGGACAAAGTCCATTTCTGAACCGAGTTCACTCCTCGTTTCAGTCCTGTTTCACTGAACTGGTTTAACCTTCCGTTCTAGCCATTTCTATCTCATGAGATATAAAATATTTACCCAATGAATTGGAGGGAGATATAGGTCCCACCCATCTCATAATGAAACCATTCTTATGTGTGCCACAAAAATCATAAATCATACATAATTGCATAACCCATGTAATAAAAATGGAATTCATAAACATCATGACATCACAAAACAATTCATATAAGATAAATGAATTTATAAAAAATATTTCCATCACAACATAATCAAATCCATGTAATAATACGGATATAAACAGAACCCTATATTATCTTAGATGGAAAATAATTTTGATAAAACACTTGAACTCCATTCTTGAGGAAAATATCCTTTCTTCTTCAAAAACACTTTTCCTTTCTTAACATGTCATACAATTCTAAACTAAAAGAAGTTGTTTAAAAATAGACTTGAAAACATGTAAAGTAAGCTTCTTGGAAATAATTTTTTAAAAATCCATTCATTCCATATAAGTTAAAAAAACATTCTTCTCATACTATTGTCAGAAAAGTCAAAAAAGTAACTCGTATGAAAAACGACAAAAGATTCCTTTCATATCTTTTACTAAAAACTCACCGAAGGGTAAAATAGGATTTAAAAAATTTTAGGTGAATTTAAATAATATTACATATTGAGGAACCCTGGATGTGGATGATAAAATACACCCTAGTAAATTCCAAAGTATAAACAATCTCGGATAAAAATGAGATTGTGATATTTCCCTTACCTTAGGTCTGATATGATTTGTACATATCCAAAACTCCTGTATAATGATATAAATAATGTTATTGACTTATTCCATAATCATACTAATTGTTATGATATCACATATGGTCATATTCTTAGCTTCTTATTAGTAATATTACATTACAACTTGTTATGCGGGTGTTTATTACTTTTTGTTCTTATACGTGTTTTGTCAAATAAATTCTTATTCTTCTCTTTAGGTTATATATAACTCATTTACAGAATGTTATTAGTGTATATATCATATTTATTCATTCAATTCATTTATATAATCATTATGCAATGAAGATCATGTAGAATGAGTCACATCACATCGTGGAGACGGTATTCCGTACGTACGCACGAGCGATGATATCATTCCCATGATCATGGAATTGTATTGGAGTGTATGTATACTATTTAAGAATCAATATCACTTTACAATAATCATATATAGTCATTATTTACACTATTATACCCATCCAAGCAAGGTGGTGGTGGAAAATAGATTACACCATGGCGTGGAGACAGTATTCCGTACATACGCACGCGCGGTGATTTAATTTTCCGTAGGATGGATAGATGGTGAAATAGGTTTGTTTCATACTTATAATAACATATCAGTATATGAGTGATATTTATGTTATTACTTCATAATGAAACAACTAAAGAAGAAGAAGTGGAAAAAAAATAAAGATGAAAGAATCGGCAACAAACATTACCTCTTCTTTGAAGTGCTTCTTTGAGACCTCCTTTTAGGGCACTAAAATTGGTCTTTGAAGAAGACCAGGACCTCTAGGATGTCTCTAGGGAAGTGGATAGGAGAAAGAGGTAGGGCTTGGCCGATCTTGAAGGCTCAATGTGGTGTGAGGAAGAGAGGGAGGATGTGCCCTTTTATAAGGGAGGAGAGGGGCACCTTTGGAATAACTAAAAATATTATTTTGTTATAATGAAAAATTCGGTTTTAAATAGCTCCAAATTAATTTATTTCGAAGCTAAGGTGGGTATGGGTTGAAATCCTCTCATAAAATATAATTTAGACAAATTTAGGTTCCTATTTTGACCTTATCATTTAGATTTAACATTAAGTTAAATAATATTACTTTTACTGTGTCTTCTTGTGTTCTTACAGTATAAGGTTAATAAACTTACTATAACAATCCAAACGAACCCCAAGTTGTTTATTATTAATATATATAACCTTATCTAAGTCATTTGGCCGAACCTTAGATTTTCAGGAATAAAATAATAATAAATATTATAATATTTGTTTTAAAAACTATTTTATGTCAATTTTGACACTATTTAGTAATTGATTTTTTTGAAAATCAAAACAGAATGATTAGTTCGCAAAAAGTTAATTAAATCAATAATAACATGCCATATTAACCTATAAAATTAGTGTAATTCATAAAAACTCTCAAATTACATTTATTTGGGTATTTATAACATCAATTATGTCAATATTTCATTAATAAGATAATTACTGCATCATCTTTATGTCATAAATAAATTAAATTATTTAATGTCTAAAAATTAAAAATAAAATACCATTATGTAGGAAATCTCTTTATCTTTATAATGAATATTTATAGTCAAATTTATCTTATATATTACCTTATATTAAAAATTATTTACTTATTAAACTTTGATTTTATCTATTTTAACCCTTCTTTAAATAAATTAATAATAAATGTCATAATCTAATCCAAGTGGGCCTAAATAGTCATATTTTATTCCTAAGTTTGTTTTTAGTCGAATTACACTTATCCAATAGAATTAGGACATGTGTTAGGGTAATAATAATATCATTTTTACCCTTAATTACCCTATTTACTTTTAACCGTGGTAAATAAAAGTAAAAAGTTACTATTCACCAAAAATTATTTTCATCTCATTGAACCAAATTTTACTTACTGACATCAACCATGTCTCTCGGATTTTTGAAATTCCACTCACAGAAGCAGTACAATTATGTTTTATGAAAAATTCAGTTTTTTAACTACCACTTAGTGGTTTCACTATTCATCAAAAATTGAAAGTTTTCAGAAAAATACCAAAATTTCACCCTAGGATAATTTCGATATTCCGAATCCAAAAATTAATTCCATTTTGAAAAATAAAATTTATAAATTTCAAAAAATGGTTATTACTATTCATAACGGCTAGTTTTGATAATATTTTATTAGCATATCATTGTTTAGTGAAACTCGGTATTGCGTACGACGCAAGCTATCGAGGAAGGTCACGATTTCGTGTAAAGCAAGCCAAGCAAGTGTTGTGTGTAGAAAAAGATTCGTTTGATGATTTATATAACATAAAAGTCTTAGGTGTTACATTCTACCCCCCTTAAAATGAATTTCACCCTCAAAATTCTTCACTTTGTAAAAAACAGATGAGGATACCTCTCCCTCATCATATCCTCAAGCTCCCATGTAACTTCTTCTAATTGGTGGTTCCTTCATAAAACTTTCACCAATCGAGTGGTCTTGTTTCGTTGGACTTTTTCACTACGATCCAGAATCTCTATTGGCTGTTCTTCATAAGAAAGATCATGCTCCAGCGGTACAACTTCTGAGCTGAGTACATGTGAAGGATCAGGTATGTACTTTCTCAGGAGAGATACATGGAACACATCGTGAACTTGAGAGAGATTCGGTGGAAGCGCCAATCTGTAAGCTACCTTCCCAACATGATCCAGTATTTCAAAAGGACCGATATATCTAGGGCTCAACTTCCCCTTCTTTCTAAATCTCATGACCCTCTTCCAGGGAGATATTCGTAAGAACACTTTATCACCCACTTCAATCTCTAGGTCTTTTCTTCTGTTTTCGGCATAACTTTTTTGTCGACTCTAATCTTCTCTTATGTGTTGTTGAATAGATCAGACCTTTTCTGCCATTTCATCAACGAGATCGGGTCCTAATAGATTTATTTCTCCAACTTCATCCCAGCAAGTTGGAGTCCTGCATTTCTTTCCATAGAGAGCTTCATAAAGGGCCATCTGAATACTGGTGTGAAAGCTATTATTAAAAGAAAATTCCACCAAAGGTAGGTGTTGATCCCAACCACCTTTGAAGTCCATAGAGCAAGCTCTCAACATATCTTCTAGAGTTTGAATTGTTCTCTCAGACTGACCGTCTGTCTGAGGATGATAAGCAGTGCTGAAACTCAACTCTGTATCTAGAGTATGCTAAAGACTTCGCCAAAAATTCGAGGTAAATCTCGAATCCCGATCAGATATAATAGAAAGTGGTACTCCATACAATCTTACCACTTCCTTTAAATATATCCTGGCAAGCTGATCCAGAGGGAAATCCTCTCTAATAGCAATGAAGTGTGCAGACTTTTTAAGACGATCAACTATGACCCAGATAACATTATTTCCATTGGATGTTTTAGGAAGTCCTGTGACAAAGTCCATAGTGATGTTTTCCCATTTCCATTTGGGTATGGGTAATGGTTGTAACATCCCCTTAGACTTTTGTCTCTCAGCTTTCACTTGTTGACAAACCAAGCATCGAGAGACATATTCAGCAACATCTCTTTTCATGCCATCCCACCAGAAGTACTCTTTCAGGTCCCTATACATCTTCGTTCTTCCAGGATGAATAGAGAATGAAGAACTATGAGCCTTATCCAGCACCTCCTTCTTTAATTCGGGGATGAGAGGAACACTAACCCGATTCCTGAACTTTTTTATCCCATCACAATCAAGGTTGAATTCAGGAACATTTCTCACCTTCTTTTGTAACTCGACATCTTCTTTCTGTGCCTCTTTAATCTTCACATGTATAGATGGTTGAACATTCATTTGAGAAAGATACGATTTTTCCCCTTTCATTATAATTCCCAGATCCATCCTTTGTAAATCCATAAATATTGGATCTTTTGTGATCCTCATCATGGATAAACTAGCATGGTCTTGTCAACTTAATGCATATTCCACCTTTTTTGCTTTCCCAGGGTGGTAATGAATTGAGCAGTCATAATTCTTAATTAGCTCCAACCATCTTCTTTGGCACATATTCAGCTCCTTTTGTGTGAAAATATACTTTAAACTTTTATGATCAGTATAATTATCACACCTTTCACCATAAATGAAATGCCTCCAAATCTTTAATTAAAAGATTAACGTAGCTAACTCCAAATCATGAGTTGGGTAATTTTGCTCATGTATTTTCAACTGTCGTGAGGCATAAGCTGTCACCATATCATTTTTCATAAGAACACACCCCAATCCCTTCTTGGATGCATCACTGTTGATCACAAACCTTTCTCCACTACAAGGTAGTGTGAGAACAGGTGCACTGGATAACCTTCTTTTCAACTCCTTGAAATTCTCTTCACATTCCTCCGTCCAAAGAAACTTAACTCCTTTCCGAGTCAACTTGGTGGGTGGATTAGATAATCGTGAAAAATCATTCAGAAAACGTCGATAATATCCAGTCAAACCAAGAAAACTTCGGATCTCAGTTACTGTTGTTGGTCTCGACTATCTTTCGATAACCTCTGTTTTTGCTGGATCCATATATATCCCTTCTTTTGAGATTATGTGACCCAAAAATAAAACTTTTTGAAGCCAAAATTCACACTTGGTAAATTTGGCATAAAGATTCTTCTTTTCTCAGGGTCTTCAATATAATTCTCAAGTGATCTTCATGTTCTTCCTTGCTCTTTGAATAGACAAGAATATTTCTTATAAAGACTACCAAAAACTGATCAAGATAGTCTCTAAAGACTCTATTCATTAGATCTATGAAGATAGCCGGGGCATTAGCAAGACCAAATGGCATCACTATAAATTCATAGTGTCCATACCTTGTACGGAAAGTCGTCTTTGGTATATCCTCCCTTTTGACCCTTAATTGATGATACCCTGAACGAAGATCAATCTTGGAAAAGTATTGAGCTCCGCGTAGTTGGTCAAATAGGTCATCAATGTGTGGGAGAGGATATTTGTTCTTGATAGTGATCTTGTTAAGTTCTCGATAATCAATACAGAGCATCATTGATCCATCTTTCTTCTTAACAAACAGAACATGTGCTCCCCAAGGTGACGCACTAGGGCATATGAAACCCTTATTAAGATTCTCTTGGAGTTTCTTCTTCAATTACTGCAACTCAATTGGGGCCATTCTATAAGGTGTCTTTGAAATAGGAAAAGCATCTGGTATGAGTTCTATTGAAAACTCAACTTCACGATTTGGTGGAAGACCCGGTAATTCCTCCGGAAAGACATTATCAAACTCCCGTACAATGAGCATATTCTTAATCGTGAGTTTCTCACCAACCATTTGAGATAAATAACCTTTATTTAGTGGAATCAATACCCATAAAATGGAAGAAATTTCCACTGGAAGGTTATGTTCATCCTTGCATCGATAGAAAATCATAGATTGATCTGGAATAAGAAATGTGACTTCCCTTCTTTGGCAATTGATATGAGCTCCATGTAGAGAAAGACAATCCATGCCAAGAATCACATCAAATTCCACAATAGAAAGGATCACAAGATTTTGTAGGAAGCACTTTCCCACAAACTTCAATCGGAGAAGAATTATAAACTTTTGATGCGCCTGTTGTGCCATTAGGGGTTGTCACAGCTAACTCAACATCTAACTGTTGAGGTAATATGATGTTATCCTTAGAAAATTCTTTAGAAATAAAGGAGTGGGTGGATCCAGAATCAAATAAAACATTTGCTACTTTAGAGTGGATGGTAAGTGTACCTTTAACCACATCATTATCGTACTCCACATCGTTGATAGAAATTGCATGTGACTTTCCTTTGTCTTTAGCCTTAAGAGTTTGTTGACATCGACCATCATCATCAACCCTTGGATTTGGGCATTGATTGGCATAATTCCCCATCTCCTTGCACTTGAAACATTGAAGTGTAGTAGGGTTATTATGTGTATCCCTTACTTTTTTTTCATCATTAGACATCTTATTCCCATCATTGCAGCATTCAAATGCCCAATGACCTTCCTTTCCACATTTGAAACATTCACTTGTCCCGTTAAGACAACTCCCTCCATGTTTCTTTCCACACGTTGAGCATAAGAGAAGGCTCATTTTCTTTTCAGTGTGCTCTTTAGATTTTCCTTTGAATTCAATTTTCCTCTTTTTATCACACCCGTATGACTGATGGGTTACTCCAATCTCCATCTCGACTTTGAGAGCACATCGAACGATTTCCTCGTAGCTATTGAAGTCCCTTATGGCCAACACCCTTTGGAGACTTGGTTTTAAGCCACTAAAGAATCGATCGATCTTACTCTCAGGTTGGATAATAATACCAGAAGCGTACCATGCAAGTCTTGTAAAATTTTCTTCATAACTACCAACAGATTCATCATCCTTTTGCTTCAGTTCAAGAAACTCTTTCTCCATATTTGTTCGGAGAATACGAGGGAAGTAATTATTGAAAAATAAGTTCTTGAACTCGACCCATTCCATGGACTCAATTTCATCCCTTTGCCTCGTATTCTTAATAAGATTCCACCATTGATCAGCATCTCCTTCCAAATGATACACTGCTAGGATGAATTTATCATGTTCAGAACATTGAAGAAACAAAAATATCTTTTCAGTAGTACTAATCCTTTGTTCAGCAAATAATGGATTGGTAAACCCGCTGAAAGAAGGCGGACGCTACCTCATGAAGGATTCAACATAATGTTGCTCCTTCCTTTGCTCGTTTGGAAGTCCTGCATGATTCATAGCTTGAGAAAGTTGTGTGAGCATGGCTACAAGATTTTTCATTCCAACTCCCATAACGTTTGTTGCTCTTGGGGACAATCATTTCATTTCCCGTCGCATTCTGCATTAACACGGTTCCTTCGGGTTCCAGCCATTGACTAAAACCAAGAAGAATAGTGTGAGCAACACTAATTATAATAGGAAAACCATATAATCAAGAATAAATTTCACACTTAAGGTCTTATCCTAGGTTATTCATGGTCATTTCTAAAACACTAAGATTGTGTTCTATGCTTAGAATTATCCTTAGGGTTATTACTAAGGCTTTCACATCCTAGTTTCCAAAGGTTGACTATACCTTTCCTCTGATACCAACTATAACGACACATACTTTACATACATTGTTATTACTTCAAAATTAAAGCACACTTATTACAACATATAACAAAACCATGAAGGGACCGTACAGGTATAGTGCCTTAGAAACTAGAAAGCATAAACAATTGGTTCATAAAGCATCTACTTTGCCTCCAATTTATTTCATCATATCTAGAGTCCCTTTTTGGCATATTATACTTAATAACCTTCTTCTTGACCTGGGGAAATAAAACATACAAAAGGGTGAGCTCAAATGCTCAGTAAGGGTAAACAAAAGAAATACCAATAACATAATATACATAAGAGCATATCTTTTGGAAATCTCAACCTGCAAAAGAAATCATAATTTAATAACATGGGATAAATCATAGTAGTGAAATGTAATCCTGATAATCATAACTTAAAACATGAAACTTTTGGCATACACACATAATCATATAGAGTCATTTCTTATTAGTCAAGACTCATTTCCAAGACTATCTTAGTGGACAAAGTCCATTTCGGAACCGAGTTCACTCCTCGTTTCAGTCCTGTTTTACTGAACTGGTTTAACCTACCATTACAGCCATGTCTATCTCATGAGATATAAAATCTTTACCCACTGCATTGTAGGGAGATATAGGTCCCACCCGTCTCATAATGAAACCATTCTTATGTGTGCCACAAAAATCATAAATCATACATCATTGCATAACCCATGTAATAAAAATGGAATTCTTAAACATCGTGACATCATAAAACAATTCATAAAAGATAAATGAATTCATAAAAAATATTTCCATCACAACATAATCAAATCCTTATAATAATATGGATAGAAACAGAACCCTATATTATCTTAGATGGAAAATAATTTTGATAAAACACTTGAACTCCATTCTTGAGGAAAATATCCTTTCTTCTTCAAAAACACTTTTCCTTTCTTAACATGTAATACAATTATAAACTAAAAGAAGTTGATTAAAAATAAACTTGAAAACTTGTAAAGTAAGCTTCTTGGAAATAATGTTTTAAAAATCCATTCATTCCATATAAGTTAAAAAAACATTATTCTCGTACTTTTGTCGGAAAAGTCAAAAAAGTACCTCGTACGAAAAACGACAAAAGATTCCTTTCATATATTTTACTAAAAACTCACCGAAGGGTAAAATAGGATTTAAAAAATTGTAGGTGAATGGAAATAATATTACATATTGAGGAAACATGGATGTGGATGATAAAATACACCCCAGTAAATGCCAAAGTATAAACAATCTCGAATAAAAATGAGATTGTGATATTTCCCTTACCTTAGGTCCGATATGCTTTGTACGTATCCAAAACTCCTTTATAATGATTTAAATAATGTTATTGACTTATTCCATAATCATACTTATTGTTATGATATCAAATATGGTCATATTCTTATCTTCTTATTAGTAATATTTCATTTCAACTTGTTATTCGGGTGTTTATTACTTTTTGTTCTTATGCGTGTTTTGTCGAATAAATTCTTATTCTTCTCTTTAGGTTATAGATACTTCATTTAAATAATGTTATTAGTGTAATATATATCATATTCATTCATTCAATTCATTTATATAATAATTATGCAATGAAGATCATGTAGAACAAGTCGCATCACATCGTGGAGACGGTATTCTGTACGTACGCACGAGCGATGATATCATTCCCATGATCATAGAATTTTATTGGAGTGTATGTATACTATTTAAGAATAAATATCAGTTTACAATAATCATATATAGTCATTATTTACACCATTATACCCATCCAAGTAAGGTGGTGGTGGAAAATAGATTACACCACGATGTGGAGACGGTATTCCGTACGTACACACGCGCGATGATTTCATTTTCCGTAGGATGGATAGATGGTGAAATAGGGTTGTTTCATACTTATAATAATATATCAGTATATGAGTGATACTGATTTTATTACTTCATAATTAAACAACTAAAGAAGAAGAAGTGGAAAAAGAAATAAAGATGAAAGAATCGGTAACAGACATTACCTCTTCTTAGAAGTGCTTCTTTGAGACCTCCTTTTAGGGCACTAAAATTGGTCTTTGAAGAAGACCAGGACCTCTAGGATGTCTCTATGGAAGTGGAGAGGAGGAAGTGGTAGGGGTTGTCCGAGCTTGAAGGCTCAAAGTGGTGTGAGGAAGAGAGGGAGGATGTTCCCTTTTATAAGGGAGGAGAGGGGCACCTTTGGAATAACTAAAAATATTATTTTATTATAAATCCAAATTCGGTTTTAAATAGCTCCAGATTGATTTATTTCGAAGATAAGGTGGGGATGGGTCGAAATCCTCTAATCCAATAGAATTTAGACAAGTTTAGGTTCCTATTTTGACCTTATCATTTAGATTTAACATTAAGTTAAATAATTTTACTTTTACCGTGTCTTCTTGTGTTCTTACACTATAAGGTTAATAAAATTACTATAACAATCCAAAAGAACCCCAAGTTATTTATTATTAATATATATAACCATATATAAGTCATTTGGCTGAGCCTTAGATTTTTAGGAATAAAATAACAATTAATAATATAATTTTTGTTTTAAAAACTATTTTATGTCAATTTTGACACTATTTAGTAATTGATTTTTGTGAAAATCAAAATAGAATGATTAGTTCGGAAAAAGTTAATTAAATCAATAATAACATGTAATATTAACCTATAAAATTAGTTGAACTCATAAAAAGTCTCAAATTACATTTATTTGGGTATTTATAACATCAATTATGTCAATATTTCATTAATAAGATAATTACTGCATCATCTTTGTGTCATAAATAAATTAAACTATTTAATGTCTAAAAAATACCAATAAAATAAAATTATCTAGGAAATCTTGTTAGATTTCTAATGAATATTTATTGTCAAATTTATCTCATATATAACCTTATATTAAAAATTATTTAATTATTAAACATTGATTTTAACTATTTTAACCCTTCTTTAAATAAATTAATAATAAATGTCCTAATCTAATCCATGTGGGCCTAAATGGTCATATTTTATTCCTAAGTTTGTTTTTAGTCGAATTAAACTTATCCAATAGAATTAGGACAAGTGTTAGGGTAATAATAATATCATTTTTACCCTTAATTACCCTATTTACTTTTAACCGTGGTAAATAAAAGTAAAAAGTTACTATTCCCCAAAAATTATTTTCATCTCATTGAACCACATTTAACTTACTGACATCAACAGTGTCTCTCGGATTTTTGAAATTCCACTCACATAAGCGGTAAAATTAAGTTTTATGAAAAATTCAGTTTTTTAACTACCACTTAGTGGTTTCACTATTCATCAAAAATTGAAAGTTTTCAGAAAAATACCGAAATTTCACCCTAGGATAATTTCAATATTCCGAATCCAAAAATGAAATCCATTTTGAAAAATAAAATTTATAAAATTTCAAAAAGTGGTTATTACTATTCATAACGGCTAGTTTTAATAATATTTTATTACCATATCATTGTTTAGTGAAACTCGGTATTGCGTACGACGCAAGCTATCGAGGAAGGTCGCGATTTTGTGTAAAGCAAGGCAAGCAAGTGTTGTGTGTAGAAAAAGATTCCTTTGATGATTTATATAACATAAAAGTCTCGGGTGTTACATGGATCCCATGCTAACACTGCTTAAACCTTGGCCAGGTCCACTACTACTCAATCTGATGAGTCCAATAAAGTGGACATTTAGTATCTAGAACTGGCATTTTGAGACCTTCCAATAAAGTTGGTTCTCTCACAGTATGTCAAGAACCATTCACAGGTGTCTCGCATGATCCTATGCTGATGCTAAGTACACAAGGATGTCATCTATAAAGACCACTATAGACCGGTCTAAGTACAACTTGAGGATATGGTTCATAAGTCCTATAAACACTACTAGGGTATTCGTCACACCGAATGGAATCACCAAGTACTCATAGTGACCATAGAGGCATCTGAAATCTATCTTTGATATATCCTCATCTAGTACTCATAATTAGTGGTAACCAAATTGATGGTCGACCTTCGAGGACCATTACAACCATTTAAGTTGATCGAAGAGGTCATCGATTGTAATGACATAAAAGTTTTAATAATATTTATTTCCTAAATTAGTGTGTTATTTTATTTTATACTCAACAAAACTATATCCTTTAATTAATTAAGTGAGTATAATTAAATGAGACTATTGGGTTTTGAATGTTATATGACCATTTTTCAATATGACCATTGGAAACAAAATTCTTAACATTATAATTATTATTTATAAATTCAAGTCATCTTGGTTTATTAATACAAAAAGAAGAGCCGATGGCCTCATTCAGTAGACTCAGGCCATATGAATCCCATCTATCAGAGCTTGGGAAGGAGGTAGCATCACAGGGCTTTGCTCTAGACTAAGCCCAAGCCAAAATTTAACATGTGAAGCTTGAACTGAATTGCCTACGAGAGAAGTTCAAGTTGATAGAAATCACCACTCAGGAAATGTTGTCTGAGCCGCCCCAAGATTCTATCAACATAGCCCTCCTTACACTTATGTCCTATGCTAGTGTTATAAGGGTCTATGTAATGAGACCTTTGTTAATTTGTGTAATCCTTTTATATAAATAAAATTTATATTTCTTATTATGGTAATGTTTGTGAATTTCAAATTTCCAGATAAATATAGGATGCATAATATTGATGAATTTAGGAAAAGGGGGCTATTTTAAAATATTTTTGTATTCTTTAAATAATTAATAATGTGAATTGATTTTTTAAAAATGGTCTTCTACTTTTGTGTTCAGTAAGAAATTTATAGTCGAATAAGATCAATATTTTAGTGAATAGTTAATTATGAATGGTAACATACCCGTATGAATAGTAATAAATAGTAAATCATCCAAAAAATAGAAACTACACCCATGAATGTATGAATACAATTTAGACATCTTAAAAGTGAAAAAACGATCGTAGTATATGTTTTGGTATTCTTGTGTTTCATAAATATTTTATTTTCAATTTTATAATCAATATAATAATTTAAAATGAAAATTTATTTTCATAAAATTTAATCATAAATTGATACTTTATTATATTATGGTTATATGATAATTTTATGGGACCTTGATTTCTTTGTTAAGGTGTTACAAAATGAGTTATTATTTTAAAGTCATATTTTTGGAATAACAAATGATTTTATTTAAAAATTAAATTAAAAATATTTAGAAAATTATTTTCAAAAAATGAGTGCATTTTTGAATTTAGAGCATAGATATTAGGTAAGAGTGAATTTTTGGGATTTTTCTGAAACAGTTGATTTTTCGTTGAATAGAAAAAATACAGTTTTGAGTTTCTGGTGTTTAATGACAACATTGATGATGTAATCATGATATAAAAAATCTAGTAGACTTCTAAATAGTAATATATGTCATGAGGTGTCCCAAATGGCCAATACCATGGGCAAATACCATGGGAAAGACCATGGTTTTGCAAATACCACCGATGAGGTGTCCCTTGGAAATTAATAATTTTTCCCTCACTTTTCCTATAAATAACAAGCCATTCCATCATTCTTTTCATTCCAAAATCCTCCACAATGAATATTTGGTATTTGTACCTCTAAAGGAGTCCTCCCTAGGTTACCTCCAGCCTACCAAGGTCCCATCCTTCAAGCTTTTGAGGTTACTCTTCAAGGTAAGGGAACCTTTCAGCCTCTTCTTTTAAGTAATGACTTCCTTTATATTATGTATTATAGTTTCATTTTATTTTTCATGGACTTGTTATTCTATATCTTTACTAATATCCATTTCATTTCCAAATGGTGAGATACCATTTATTCTCTCATCAATTTATTTTCTCAATTTTTAAGTGACGCTGTTAGGCTAACGATTTTTTTGTAAAAGAAATCGCATCTTCTCTTTCCTTTCAAGTTTCCTTTTCATGTGGGGTTTCATTAAAATATCCATACCATGTTTTTACCTCCACTTTATTATGGATTTATACTATATTATGAGTTATTTATGAGTGGGTTACCCTTTTACCTTGTAAGAACTTGGATCTTCTTTCCAGGTATGTTATCCTTTACTGGACGTTTTTGAGAAAAAGAGGAATTTTTAGAATTTTCTGAAGTACACACCATGTACTTTATGAGTATATGATGTGTACTGTGTTGGCGTAGGAGGCCATGTGCTGGAAATGTACTGGAAACACACATGGTCATGTGGAGTGATTTGAAGGCCACCTAAAGCGGATTACAGAAAAAGAAAGTACACGTCGTGTACTTCAAAATTACATGCTGTGTATTTTTTTTCATTAAACATACTAGGGTCACGTCTAATCACCAGAAAGCTCTCATTTTAGGTCTCGTTAGAATGAGAGCACCATAAGGCCATAGATCTCCAACGAACCCCCTGAGCGAGTGTCCATCCTCCGAATAAAACACCATCGGTTGCATTGTAATCGCGTCGGTGAGTTCTCTTTTCTCCTAGAGCACCATCTTCTATTTTCTCCTCTCTCATGAGATATAGTGGGTTGAACGTTTTAGAGGTTTTTGTAGATATACCACATTCTAGGTCGATCCAAGGGATGAATCTAGAGTATATTGATCATCCAATTCCAAGGAAGGTGGTTTGTGCCTTTCCATTAAAAGTCTTTGAGAAATATGTGCAATTTTGACAAATACACTTGAACAGGGTATTGCATGTTTACCGTTTTACCCTTGTTGATTTCCTACTATGCTAGTATGCCTAAGGATAGGTTATTTGGATATGAATAGGGTTGATTTCTATGCTTTGGATGTGTTTCCAATGCTTGTTCTGTGTACGACCGTTTGGTCCTATTGTCCTGTTAGGATTTCCTTGATGTTATTCCCATTCATAGTACCATAGGATGGAGTGTTTATTGTTATCTAATATGCTTGATATGATGGAGACTGATTAACCAAGTAGTTCTTGAGGTTTAACTTGGTCGTTTTTTCTTTTCTATGCTCGTTGACCTACACAGGGCCGTGCAAACCTTGTGTAGTAGACTATAAGGGGAATTGACTATCTGAGCTTCTTCAGAGTGTCTTGGAACCACTTTGGGATATAAGTGTAATTGACTGAGTGAGCTTCCTCAGAGAGCCTAGAACCACTTGGGGCTATAAAGGGAATTTACCATGTGATCTTCCTCATAGAGTCTTTGAATTACTTTATAATATAAGGGGAATTGACCATGTGAGCTTCCTCATAGAGTCTTTGAATTACTTTTGACTATAAGGGGAATTGACTGTGAGTTCTTACCTAGAGAGTATTTATATATTCTTAAATCTAAACCAGAGGGGATAGGCTACGTCTACTTCCCATAGGGTTACTGTGCTTGATTTAGCTGCTTATTTGATATGTGGAATTGTTTACTGCTGAGTACTTCTTGTTTACTGCACCTTTTCTTATTACCTGCCATATTAACTCACTAACTATTAGGCACAGATCATTGGGTGGTTTCCTACTGGTATTTATTCTCACAACCTGTTTGGGCCATCCTTTTGGGCCCAAACATGTTATATTGCTGCACGTATAGATAAGGGAAATCACCCTTCTACTTCAGGTACCTGACTTACTGTGGAGCTGGAGAGCATGGGACCATGCTTAGGCTTGCGATTCTGAGGAGCTGTTAACTATTTATTTTTTTTAATTTGGTTTTGTACTATTTGTTTTCCAGCATTGTGATTTGTTTGACTGCATTCTTAGACATATGTATCATGCATTATTTATATATGTGCTATAGTTGTTTCATACTTTCAGTCTTCCTCTATTTACTCATATATAGATTATTACTGCTTCTGCTATTTCATGATGATTACTTCCACTATGTTACTCTACCAATGAGGGCATAATTTCCCCAATATCATACCCAAGGCCCTCACTGCTAGTCGACAGCCTCTGGTGTTTGGGGAAATGTTCTTGAGGCCATGTGACCAACTGGGTATGGGGCACATCTGTGTGGCTTCTGGAATTGGGACATTACAAAGTGTTTTCAGAGTAGGTTCTTTTCTCTTGACTTACTATTTAGAGCCTTTAGCCAGGAATATAAAGGAATTGGTACTTGGTAATAAGTTGTGCCCAAGAATAGCTAACCCGTGTATTGGGAAAACCCAATATACCTCATTTATTGCAATTTTTATGGTTTTTCAAGTTTAATGTTGATCTAATTTTCATCGTTGGGTGACTCACATGTTTTCTGCTATTACTATTGATGTTATTGAGGTTCTATTTCTGTTGGAACTTCATGAGGTGAGGGTATACCATCTCATGCATCATATATTCACTTGATAGAAATCACATGTCATGCATTCTTACCATTCTATTTTGGGGGCATTAGCAATTACATGTTGTTGTGATAGATGTTGGGTAAAATATGCATGATGTTATGATAAATGTTGTGACAGAATCCCTACTTCTTCTTAGAGAATTGATTGCGTAAGGTTTGTTTGAATAAACACAGAATTTTGGTTCTTAAGGTGTTATGGGCCCTCATGGACCAGAAATTGGTTGATAATTTCCTGGTTTTCCTTGTATAAAACATTTAAAAGATTCCATGATTTGA
Source organism: Viscum album (assembly GCA_963277665.1). NCBI lineage: Eukaryota > Viridiplantae > Streptophyta > Magnoliopsida > Santalales > Viscaceae > Viscum > Viscum album. The sequence continues at coordinate 1,748,713,202 of OY728155.1, read as the reverse complement.
TTCGTGGGGAGTATGTGCCCTCACAAATCGGAATTTGACACTTTAATGTTTGTTTCGGTGTTTTTCTAAGCTCCGGAGTAGTTTCTAAGGGTTACTATCTAGAAAAACCATAATAAACGTTGTGTAGTTTTGACTACACGTCATGTGTTCTTCTGTTCGGGAAGAAACTATTATCTTAAGTACACACTGTGTACTGTATGTACATGCCGCGTAGTCTGTAATTGTGTTATAGGCCGTGGGAGAAGAGACATGGGATAAGGAAATTATGGTGGGAACACACCATGTACTAGTTGTACATGCTGTGTAGTGTTATAACCGTGTCTTCCCATGTGAATAACAACACAGACAGATAAACCATAAGTTATACACACTATTTCAGCCTTGAACACGCCGTGTAGTCTAGCCCAGGTACTCGGCCGTGTCACAAACAACATGGGTCAGTGTTATCCTTCCTCATACATGCCGTTTTCATCTGGAAAATGCCTTGTAGTGTGAGCCGTGTGTTAGGTCGTGTCACTAACAATATAGGCCTGGTGATGCTTGTCTAGTACACACCGTGTCTATTTTGAGCAAGTTGTGTAGTCATGTCTTAGGATAGCCATGTGGATTAACCGTGTAGAAGGACTCGGGCCAGGAAAGAGGATTCAAGTACATGTCGTGTGTTAAGACAACATTCCATGTGGTTTGTGTGTTACATGACTATTTTTGGCAGAAGTAAACACCCATGTGAATGGTTTAAGGGAACACACTATGTAGGAATTGTACACACTCTGTAGTCATGTTTCAAAAAAACATGAATGTTTCTTTACCCTTTTCCCTTATTATGATTTTAGTTTTCAATACGTGATGATATTGATCTAATTTGTGCGCATGACCTTATAGACTCAGGCCACTGATATGTCCTCTAGTTGTACGCTAGTTTCCAGTTGGTGATCAGACACCAGATATGGATGATCAGGGACTTCTAAAAGATCCTCTTATTATGCAAGTCTTGGCACTAACTATTATACCAGACACAGGTGCTGATGTATAGTTCAGGGAAGGATTTATGAGGATGATGTGGACCTTTCAGGGAGAATTGCCTCCATCCCCGTCAATGACTGATTTGATGTGGGTCTTTCAGCAGTAGCATCCTCCCACATTCTCAAGGGATGGAGGACCCCAGGATGCAGAGTCTTGGCTAGAAGCCACACTAACGATTTTAGAGCATCTGTATATACATCCAGAGAGGAGGGTGAAGCTCACTACCTACATGCTTCGAGAGTCTTCCAAGAGGTGGTGGGATGTGGTCTCACAGGCGGGATGCCAGTAGACTATGGCTTGGGATGAGTTTCAATGCATCTTCTTTGATTACTTCTATCCAAAATCCTTGAGGGCCGATTAGGCCAAAGAGTTCATGAGTCTGTAGCAGGGTACGCTTTCTGTTATGGAGTATTCCTCTCACTTCAGAGAGCTACAACATTTCACGCCTATTATACGAGGTGATGAGTTTTTACTTGCACAAGAGTTTGAGGATGGTCTAAGGCATGAAATTTGATCTCAGGTTAACATCTTTAGGTTGACTTTGATATCCTCTATTGTCAACTAGGCACTAATCAAGGAGCGTAATCTGAGGGATTCTGGATCTATGAGCCAAGGTGGTTCAGTATCTAGAGTATGTATTCCTCCTACTGATAGCAGGAAGCGCCATAGGGAGACTGCATGAGGAGACCAGAGTAGGCAGGATGCATCTTCTGGTAGCCAGGTGGTGTGATACCAGTGTGGGAGGAGTGGGCATACAAGACCACATTACCCGAGAGACCCAGTGGAGTGCCGATATTGAGGCAAGATGGGTCACCTTCATCAATTTTGTCAAATCATTTCACCAGCAGTTAGAGACAGGGGTTCTTCTATGACTCCTAATTCTGGAGCAGAACCACCAGTTTCTCACTAGTCTAGAAACTAGAGTTCTTATAGCCATTCATGCTGAGGTGGAGGTCGTGGCTATGGTGGTCAGTCACTGGTCTTTCAACGATAGTAGGGTAGATCAGCTTAGAGTGGTTAGGCTGGGTCACAGGGCTGCGACACTGGTCAAACTTTTGCAGTGGAGCAGACCCAACAAGAGCAGGATCCCATACCCTCTAATGTTCAAGGTACGATCTTAGTAGCCTCAATTTTAGCTTTTCCTCTTTTCGATACAGGGGAATCCCATAACTTTATATCTATTACTATTGTGGAGAGCCTTGGACTCTGCATCTTTTCTTATTCTGATATCATGATGCTAGACACTCTATTGGGGGCAAGAATGGATCGTGTATGTCAGTGTAAGGAGTTCCCACTAGAGGCTGGTGGATGTCACTTATTATGGGACTTCTATGTCATAGAGATGAAATGCTATGATTTCATTCTCAGAATGAACTAGATGGTTCCCTTCCAGCCAGTCATTGACTGTTATCATCACAGGGTGAGTTTCATATCACCAGAGGGTGGTTCCTTTCTCTATAAGGGAGAATGGGATTTCTAGATGATCATAGTAGGACTCGATCATCATGGGTTGGGAGGAGTTACAACCCAGATTTCTAGTTTATATCTGGATGACCAGGGGACTTCACAGTTAGACTTTCCTCCGGTGGTGGATCGTTTCAGGGATGTCTTTCTAGAGGACTTTTTGGGTCTTCCTCTAGAGTGTGAGGTAGAATTTTATATTGAGCTTGTTCCTGGAGTGGCACAAGTGTCCATTCCTCCTTATAGGATGGATACACCAGAGTTGCAGGAGCTCAAGAAGCAGTTGGAGGAGTTGTAGGCCAAGGGTTTTATCTGACCCAATACTTCTCCTTGGGGTTCGCCTGTCCTATTTTTGAAGAAGACAAATGGTACCCCCAGGCTTTGTGTGGATTATCGGAAGCTGAACTAGTTGATAGTCAAGAACCGATATCCCTTGCCAAAGATTGATGATCTCTTTGATCAACATCAAAGAGATCAGGTATTCTTGAAGATTGACTTGAGTTCTTATTACCATCAGTTTCGTGTTAGACCATATTATATACCCCTTACATCCTTTCAGAGTAGGTATGGTCTATACAAGTATATGGTTATGCCATTTAGTCTCATGAGAGCGCCTTCAGTTTTCATGGCAGTGATCAATGGAGTGTTCCATCCATACTTGGATTCGTTCGTGGTGGTCCTTGTGAATGATATCTTAGTGTACTCTCAAACTCTACACGACCATTCTACCCATCTTGAGATCATTATGAGTACACTGAGAGAGCATTAGTTGTATGATAATATTTCAAAATGCCACTTTCGGATGGACCAGATTAACTTCTTAGGTCATGTTATCTTAGATACAAGATTATCAGTAGACCTAATGAAAGTGAGAGAAGTAGTTTCCTAGGAGCTGTCGAAGAATTTATTTGAAGTACGAAGCCTTCTAGGGCTGGATGGATATTACAGACGCTTCGTACAAGACTTTTCAGGCTTGGAAGTACCAATGATGAGTCTGACTAAGAAGGGTGAAAAGTTCTTGTGGTGAAATTCTTGTGATTCATCCTTTCACGAGATGAAAGGGAGGTTGACTTCAGCACTGATTCTTGTGTTTCCCGAGCCGGGAAAGAGCTATAATGTTTATTGTGATGCTTGAGGTATCAGTCTAGTAGTTGTGCCTATGCAAGGAGAGGGAGTCGTTGCATATGGGTCTCAGTAGTTGAGGCCAAACGAGAAGAATTACCCGACGCATGATCTCGAGTTGGCAGCAGTTGTCCTTGCCTTATGCTGTTGGAAACATTATCTTTTGGGAGATTATTTTCTGGTTTTCACCGACCATAATAGTCTCAAGTACATCTTCACTCATCCTGATCCGAATTTGAGACAGCAAAGATGGGTTGAGTATCTTCAGTCCTTTGATTTTGATCTTGCCAATAATCATGGGAAAGGCAATGCAGTGGCTAATGCATTGAGTAGGAGGACCCAAATACATGTAGTTCAGGAGGCCAATAGTGGGTGGAAGATTATGGATATGTTCTCTGAGATGCATTTGGAGGTGCACGATATACAGGAGTAGGCGTTTCTTTCTTCAGTAGATGTTACCTCTACTCTTCTTGATCAGGTGTGAATGAGGTAGCTATTAGAATCAGAAGGCCTAGTCCTATGGGAAAGCGTGTTAGGAGAGAACCCTATTCCTAGATGGATAGTAGGTGAGGATGAGATATTTCATTTCCAAGAGAGTTTATGGGTACCAACAGACATACGTGAGGATCTAATGCATGACTTCCATTCCTCAGTTTGGGCAGTTCATCTTGGAATCACCAAGATATATCATGATCTACCCCATCAGTTTTGGTGTCCAGGTATGAAGAGAGATGTTACTGGTTTTGTCATGAGGTGTTCCACTTGTCAGTACGTGAAGGCATAGCATCTGCGACCAAAACTTCTTTTACAGCAGTTACCCATTCTCGAGTGGATGTGGAACAATGTCGCGATGGAATTCGTGATCAGTTTGCCGAGGTCGCCTCGAGAGAATGATGTAGTTTGGGTTGTCATTGATAGACTTACAAAGGTTGCTCACTTCTTTCTAATCAAGGAGACCTTTAGTGTTAATGAGCTGGGATAATTGTACATTCGAGAGATTGTACGTATTCATGGAGGTCTACTCTCCATTGTCTCAAATAGGGATGCACGTTTTACTTCTTAGGTCTGGTAGGGGCTTTAGAAGACTTTGGGTACACATGTACTTTTGAGTACAACATACCATCCCTAGACATATGGTCAGTCTAATTGTATGAAACAGGTGCTTGAGGACACGCTCCAGGCATGCATTCTGGATTTTAGAGGCTCTTAGGAGAAGTATATACCTCTTGTGGAGTTTGCCTACAACAATAGTTTTCAAGAATCTATTCATATAGCACCTTATGAGGATTTGTATGGTAGGCTATTCCGATCACCATTATGATGGATGGAGGTAGGAGAGGTAGCATTACTGGGACCTCATCTTATTCAGGATACCATAGAATAGATAAAGTTTATTTGGAAGAGGATGACAACTATGCAGTCTTGACAGAAGTCTTATGCTGATTAGTGGAGATGACCTCTGGATTTCGAGGTTGTGGATTAGGTTTTACTGCATGTTACATTGAGTTTTGGACACAGGAGGATTAGGAGACATGGTAAGCTTTCGCTGAGGTACATCGGGCCTTTTGAGGTGTTGGAGAGAGTTGGGCCAGTTTCTTATCGGTTACAATTACCTCAGAGGTACCGGGCTATGCACGATGTTTATCATGTTTCTCAACTCTGACGTTAATTTTCAAACCCATCTCATGTCTTTCAACCTGAGGAGGTTGAGCTCGAAGTGGATGAGTCATTATAGGAGCATCCTATAGGGATTTTTTATCACAGTACAAAGGTTCTCCGTGGCCGTTCTGTTCCCCTGGTAGAAGTGCTATGGCTACACGGATGGGTACAGGACGAGACTTGGGAGAGGGAGGCCGATGTACGACCACAGTGGCTAGAACTATTTGGGGTATCCACTTCTATTCCACACTAGGGAAATTTAGGGATGAATTTCATTAAGGGGGAGGTTTTTAATAACCTGGATTTTCTTTCCAGGTATTTTTTTTCTTTTCTGGTCATTTTTGAGAAAAAGAGGAATTTCTGGAATTTTCGGAAGTACACGCCATGTACTTTATGAGTACAAACCGTGTACTGCGTTTCCATAGGAGGCCATGTGCAGGCCGTGTAATGGCCACACACATAGCTGTGTGGGGTGACTTGGAGGCCGCTTAAATTAGAGTACAGAAAAGGCATGTACACGCCGTGTACTTCAAAAGTACATGTTGTGTATTTTCTTTTTTTTCATTAAATGTAAGAGGGTTGCGTCTAATTGCCAGAAATCTTTCATTCAAGGTCTCGTTCGACCATGAGCACCATACAACTGTAGATCATTTAAAAACCCCCAAGAGATCATCCTTCTTCCGAATCGAACACCGTCGGTTGTGTTGGAATCACATCAGTGAGTTATCTTTTCTCCTAGAGCACAATATTCTTTTTTCTCCTCTCTCCTGAAATATAATGGGTTGAAACTTTTAGACGTTTTTGTAGATCTACCACATTATAGGTCGATCCAAGGGTCGACGCTAGAAAATATCGATCTCCCAACGCCGAGTTAGGTGGTTTGTTCCTTTCTGTTGAATGTTTTTGATAAATATGTGCACTTTTGACCAATACCCTTGAATGGGGTATTGCGTTTTTACTGTTTTACCATTGTTGATTGCCTGCCAAGATAGTATGGTTGAGTGATGGTTATTCAGATATGAATAGGGTTTATTTCTATTCTTTGGATGTGTTTTCCATGCTTGTTATATGTATGACCGTTTGGTCCTGTTGGCCTGTTAGGATTTCGTTGATGTTCTTCCCATTTATAGTAAAATAGGATGGAGTGTTTATTGTTATATGATATTCTAGATATACTACAAACTAATTAGACAAGTAGTTATTGAGGTTTACCTTGTCCGTTTTATTTTTCTATGCTTTTTGACCTATATAGGGCTGTGAGAACCTAGTGTAGAAGACTATAAGGGGAATTGACCGTGTGAGCTTCTCAGAGAGTTTTGGAACCGCTTTGGACTATGAGGGGAATTGACTGAGTGAGCTTCCTCAAAGAGCCTATGACCACTTAGGGATATAATGGAAATTGGCCATGTGAGCTTCCTCATAGAGTCTTTGAATTACATTAGACTATAAGGGGAATTGACAGTGTGAGCTTCCTCAGAGAGTCTTTGAATTACTTTTGACTATAAGGGGAATTGACTATGAGTTCTTCCTTATAGAGTCTTTATATATTCTTAAATCTAGACCAGAGGGTATAGGCTGCGTGTACTTCCCAGAGGGTTACCTTGTTTGATTTAGATAATTATTTAATATCTGCAATTGTTTACTGCTGAGTACTTCTTGTTTACTGAACCGTTTTTTATTACCCACCATATTTACTCACTGACTGTTAGGCACAGATCATTGTGTGGTTGTCTTATAGGATTTAGTCTCACACCCTTTTGGGCCATGATTTAGGGCCCAAACTAATTATATTGCTCTAGGTATAGATAAGGGCAAGAGCCCTTTTACTTCTGGTACCTGACTTTCTGTACAGCTTGAGATCATAGGACCAAGATTAGGCTTGCGATTCTAAGGATCTGTTATCTACTTCTTTTGTACCTTGGTTTAGTAATGTTTGTTTCCTAGCATTGTGATTTGTTTGGCTGATTTTATTGACAAATGTATCATGCCTCATTTATATTTGTGCTCCAGTTGTTTCTTACTTTCAGTATTCCATTTTCTACTCTTATATGGATTATTTCTTCTTCCACTATTGCATGATGATTAATTCTGTTGTGTTACTCTACCAATGAGGTCATAGTTTCCCCATTATATAACCCAAGGACCTCACTGCTAGTCGACAACCTTTAGCATTCATGGAAATGCACTTGAGTCCATGTGACCAACTAGGTATAGGGCTCCTCTGGGTGGATTCTGAAACCAATACGTTATATACAATCCCTTTTTAATGATTTATAAAAGGATGTTATGTAGCTGTTATGCTACATAATTTTAATCTCAAAATTCCTCTCTCTTTCTCTCAACAAATTCTCTAGTTTTATTAATGTGAATACCCAGATCTATTTTTTTCTACGGGTGTTCATAAATATAAAAAAATGATGTATTTGATTCTAGAATTGACATACATATAATCCTTACTCCCTTTACATGTGTTATAAATGATATAATGATATTTTTTAGAACTTCTAAAACGTCACAATTTTGAAATGAAACCCATTTATTTTGTTCTCTATGGGTTATTTAGGAAATGTTTGATTATATTCTATGTGGATCACATGAATTTAAATACATATTAAGGGTGTACCCTGATATCACTCTTATGCATTGGGTAAAGAATTTAATCTCTAGATATGACAAGTTTCATGATACCTTGGTTAATAACCTTTGTAATTTTTATGATGCCTTAGGGGTGAACCTTGGTGATATGTTCATGGATGTTGAAATTAAATTTTGTTTCCACATATTCATGTTATGGTTCATGTTATTTTAATTATAAAATTATTCTACGTCCATTTCTCATGTCTTTATGTTTTTATCAAGTTCTTTTTGATTTCACAAGTAATCAGATTCCCTTGTTTTCCTTATTGGGCCTTCTGCTCACCGTTTCCTTTGATTTATGTCTCCAGGTTATGAGATACAGTAATTATTCTTAGGATGAACCTATGATGAAGCCTTAAGAGTGTATTATAATGATGTTTTATGTTGTTTTCATGTATTTTGTTCCTAATTTCCAAGACACTAGACTTTAAAGATCATCTGTATGTAAAGTGTAATGAAAATTTATGTAATAAAAAGGCAGGATGATATAGTTGGTATCGAAGGATAGTTTAGTTATTTATGGAATTCAGGATATGAAAAAAGCTAGGAAGAATCCTATTGAAATGTTTATATATAGTAAATTTTCCAAGTATTTTGGTGAGTATTGAGTAATAGGTTTATAAAAAAAATACATCCCTGTCAGGATACGAGCAGTTAGAGGCGGCTCTGGCACAGAGGTACCTAGGAGTGAAATCTCCGATAAGGAGTTTCATGATTGACCAATGGTATCTTAGTACACAACAATAGGCCTTGCTTCAGTCTTGGTTATGACACTCTCGGGGGATATGTTTGGTTAATCATATGCTTTTTATGAATCATTATGAAGGATTTATAGAGAAATGTAATTGTTTAAAGACATTTTAATTCAAAAAATCTTTTATAGTTAAAAGTTTCGTAAATGAAATAAGTTTCTCACTAAGGTTTTATTATTTTAAAAATTGGCAGGAAATAGGAGGACTCGTGCAAATGGTGACTGTAATGGACCATGCGCTGACGACCCTCTGATAGAATTCAGAATGTAAAATTTCATGAAAATGATGAACCAACTGACTCAGGTTATGGGAAATAACTTGAATCAAGATGAGAGATCAATATCACCATGTAGGGAAAAAACTTCTATTGAATCCTTTATGCATCAATGACCACCAACCTTTAGTGGATCTACCAACCCATTTATTGCTGAATAGTGGATTAGCTCTATCGAGAAGATATTTTTTGTGCTCCGATGTTATGATTAAAAACACAAGGCCAAGAGTGGAAGTTGAAGCTATGGAGTGGTAGTAGTTCATAGGGATATTCTTCTAGAATTATTTCCCTCGATTGATGAGAACAAGAATAGAGAGAGAGTTTCTCGAGCTGAAGTAGAAAGAGAATGAATCTGTGGGGATCTACAAGATGAAATTCACAAGGCATTTACATTACAGTCCTAGATTTTTCATGGATCCAAATGTTATGGTTGATAGATTCTTCGATGTACTGAGACCTCATCTGTTGAAGAATCTATCCAACCAAGACTATGATAGCTATGAGGAGATCGTTTGGAGTGCGATGAAATTCAAGCTGATGTTTGGTGAGACACAATGGTCTCATAAATCTAATTACAAGAATATATAGATGGAGCCTAGATTAGGGAATACCTTTGATCAGGGAAGAGGAGGATATAAAGTGCAACATCCCATGTGTAATAAATTTTGGAAGAAGCATTCAGGGAACTGCCTGCTCAGGAGCAGAAAATGCTACAAGTGTGAAAGAGATGGACATATTGCAAGGAATTCTCATAGTGAGGTGAAAAATCATATTCCAAACACTAAAGACAAGGGGAAGATAGTGAAGGCCCTACCTGATGCCCAGTGCTTTAAGTGTGGAAAACATGAACACCTTTCCAATCACTATCCAAATCCAAGGGTAGTAGAAGGGAACCACCATCAGCCTCAAAAAAGGCTAAGGGAGAAAGGTCATGCTTTTTCTATCATGATGGCTGAAGTTGAAGCTCCGAATGATGCGGTGGAAGGTACTCTTGTTCTTCTCTCAAAGCTAGAAAGTACTTTTTTTATACTGGTTCTACACATTCCTTTATTTACTCTAAGTTTTCAATGAATTTAGAATCAACCCCCAATTTTATAAATATAGAGTTATTAGTCAAGACCCCTGGTGGGATTATCCAAGAATTGTTAGTATTTAGAAATTATAGTATTTACATTAGTGAGCACAATATTATCACAAATCTAGTAGTCATTACCATGATAGAATTCGATATTATACTAGGGATGGACTGGATCTCAAAGTATAATGATAAGATCAAATGGAGAAGCAATGAAATATCAGTAGTCTTGAATGGAGAACCTACAGTTATCTTCCAAGGATAGATATATCAACCTGATATTTTTCAATAATAAAGACCTATATTCTTCTTTATATAGTTGATTAGGGAAGAAGAAGAAGGAAATGAGAGTTTGAGGATAGAAAATTTCCCCATCGTCTTGGAATACATTAACATATTTCTTGAGGAGTTGCCTGGACCTCCCCTAGAAAGAGAGGTAGAGTTCTCTATTGAACTCGTACCTGGATCTCATCCAATATCAAAGACCCCTTATAAGATGGAAAATGTGGAGTTGGTGGAATTAAAGAAACAACTCTAAGATGTTTTGGAGAAGGAGTTTATCCGACCGAGTGTGTCTCCTTGGGGAGAACCTATTCTCTTCTTGAAGAAGAATTATGGATCAATGTGGCTATGCATTGATTATAGAGCACTGAATGAGATCATTCTAAAGAACAAATACCCTCTTCCAAGAATTGATGAATTATTTGACCAACATCATGGGGCTCAATTATTCTCTACGATTTATCTTCGATCTGGTTATCATCAATTGAGGGTGAAGGAAGAAGATATTCCATAAAATGCATTTCGATCAATATATGGGCATTATGATTTTATTGTAATGCCTTTTGGACTGACTAATGCGCCCGCTAATTTTATGGATTTGATGAATAGAGTCTTTAATGACTATCCTGATAACTTTTTGGCAGTTTTTATTGATGATATTATGATATATTCTAAAATTCAACAGGATCATGAGAATCATATCAGGGTTATTTTGAAAACTCTACCGAAGGAGATCCTTTTTGAAAAGTTCAGTAAATGTGAATTCTGGTTACCACAAGTTTCTTACTTGGGGCACATTGTTACCAATGAAAGAATTAAAGTTGACCCTACAAAGACAAAATTTCAAGAGGAGTGGCCTTAGCATAAAAAATAAATGATATTCCTAGTTTTATTGGATTAGTGGGATATTATAAGAGGTTTGTGAAAAAAATTTCATGAATTTCTAATACATTATGAATGTTAACTCGGAAAGGGTTCAAGTTCATCCAGACAAAGGAGTGTGATGAATGTTTCCAAGAGTTAAAGAAGATATTGTTTAATGCATCTGTGTTAAATCTTCCCTCAAGTGGATAAGGATTCATTTTTTTAATGATGCGTCTCTAAAAGGGCTTCGGTGCTTCCTCATGAAAAATGACAAAGTCATTACTTATGAACCTCGAAAGTTGAAGAATCATGAGAAGAACTATCCTACGCATGATCTGGAGCTGTCTATGGTTGTTTTTGATCAAAAGATAAGGAGGCACTATCATTATGAGGATAAATGTGAAATATAAAAAAACCATCAATGTTTGAAATATATTTTCACACAAATGGATTTGAACATGAGACAAAAGAAATATGGTATGAACTTCTAAAAGTCTACGATTGTTCAATTCATTATCATCCTGGAAGAGAAAACAAAGTCACTGATGCATTAAGCAGGAAATACCCAGTTGTTATTTCTATGATTAGGTTTCAAAGAGATCCTTTGATCAATGACCTAGTAAAACTGCACATGGTAATTACAAAGGAAGGGGCATCATCAACCCTAAACCAAATGGTTTCTCAACCTTCATTACTAGAGAAGATCAAGAAATCCCCAAAATAAGATCCTTTGTTACATAAGAAGTTTGAGGTTGGGAAGGATGAGATGTTTCCCGAGTTCAATATTGATCAAGAAGGTATACTAAAATTTCATACAAGACTATGTGTTCCATCTACTCCAGAAATAAAGGAGCTGATGGATGAATCTCATTACTATACTTTCTATGTATATCATGGAATAAAAAAATGTGTAGGGACCTTCGTGATCATTATTGGTGGGATAATATGAAAAGGGAGATTGCTGAATACACTTCAAGGTGCCTGGTATGTCAGCATGTGAAGGCAGAGTGGAAACTTTTTAAAGGGGTATTACAAATACTACCCAAACCAGCATGGAAGTGGGAAAATATCACTATGGACTTTGTCAATGGTCTCCCGAGAACTTCAAAAGGAAATAATGCAATATGGGTTATTGTGGACCGTCTCACCAAGACTTCCCATTTTATCTCCATTTGGGAATATTTCTCTCTCAATCAACTTGCTATAATTTACGTGAAGGAAGTGTTAAGACTGCATGGAGTTCCACATTATATCGTATCTAATCATGACCCATGTTTCACATCAAAATTCTGGAGAAGTCTTCAATATTATCTGAGCACTGAATTGAATTTTAGTATGTCCTATCATCCTCAATCTGATGACCTATCTAAAAGGGCTCTTTGAAAACTCTAGGATATGCTGAGAACATGCTCAATGTAATTTAAATGTGTATGAGATCAACATCTCCCTTTAGTTGAGTTCTCATATAACAAAAACTTCCACTCAAGCATTGAAATGGAACCCTATGAAGCTCTATATGGGAATCAATGTAGAACTCCTACTTTTTGGGATGAAGCTGGTGAGAGAATGCTTCTTGGGCATAATATTGTGCAAGAGATGACAAAAAAAGTCCATGCCATCCAGCAACACTTTAAATCTTCTCAAAGTCAGTAGAAGATTTATGTTGACAATTGTCGAAGGGACTTGGAGTCTGATGTTGGTGACAAATTCTTTCTTTAAATTTCACCTTGGAAGAGAGTCATGAGGTTTTGGGAGAAAGGGAAGCTCAACCCTAGGTACATTGGCCCCTATGAAATCCTTGATCGTGTATGAGCAGTGGCCTATCGGCTTGCACTTTCTCTAAATCTAGAATATGTTCATGATGTCTTCCATGTATCCCTCTTGAGAAAGTTCATACCTAGCCCTTCACATGTACTATATCGAGATGTGGTACAATTTGAACATGACCCCTCTTATGAGGTGCAGCTGATGGATATCATGGATCGTATAGACAAGGTTATAAACAAAAATACTACTCACCTTGTTAAGGTGTTGTGCCATGTGGGAACTAGAGGAGTCTATGAGGAAGAAGTACCCACACCTTTTCTCGCATTAGGGTACGAGTTAAAATTTCAGGGATGGAATTTCATAATTGGGGAAGAATGTAACGACCTGAAATTTTTAATAATATTTTTTTCCTAAATTTGTGTTTTATTTTATTTTATACTCAAAAAAACTATATCCTTTAATTATTTAAGTGAGTATAATTAAATTAGAGTGTTGGGTTTCAACTGTTAAATGAAAATTGGTCAATATGACCATTGGAAACTAAATTGTTAATATTAAAATTATTGTTTTTAAATTCAAATGATCTTGGTTAATTAATAAAGAAAGAAGAGTCGATGGCCTCATCAAGTAGACTCGGGCCATATGAAGCCCATCTGTCAGAGCTTGGGAAGGAGGTAACATCATTGGGCTTTGCTCTGGACCAAGCCCAAGTCAAACTTCCACATGTAAAGCTTGAACAAAATCACCTATAGGAGAAGTTCAATATGATAGAAATCACCACTCAGGAAATGTTTTCCGAGCCACCCCAAGATTCTATCACCATAGGAAACCTTACAATTTGGTCCTATTATGGTTTTATAAGGGGCTATGAAACGAGACCTTAGCTACTTTGTATAATCCTTTTATATAAATAAAAATGTTATTTCTTACTATGGTAAATTTTGTGATTTTCAAATGTCCATATATATATAGGATGTATATTATTGATGAATTTAAGAAAAAATGGGTATTTTAAAATATTTTTTGTATTCTTTAAATAATTAATAATGTGAATTTATTTTAAAAAAATTGTCTTCTACAGTTGTGTTCAATAAGAAATTTAGAGTCTAATATGGCCAATTTTTAGTGAATAGTAAAGTATGAATAGTAACATACCTGTATGAATAGTAATGAACAATAATAAATAGTAAATCATCCAACAAAATTAAAAACTTCACCCATTAATGTATGAATACAATTTAGACCTCTTAAAAGTGAAAAAATGATCATAATATATGTTTTGGTATTTTTATATGTCATAAATATTTTATTTACAGTTTTATAATTAATTTAATAATTTAAAATGGAAATTTATTTTCATAAAATTTAATCATAAATTGTTACTTTACAATATTATGGTTATGAAATAATTTTATGGGACCTTGATTACTTTCTTAAGGTTTTAAAAAATGAGTTATCGTTTTAAAGTCATATTTTTAGAGTAAATATTGATTTTATTTAAAAAATAAATTAAAATTTTTAGAAAATTATTTTCAAAAAATGGAGTTCATTTTTAAATTCATAGAATCGATATTAGGTTAGAGTGAATTTTTGGGATTTTTCTGAAACAGGTGATTTTTCAGTGAATAGTAAAAATACTGTTTTGAGTTTTGGGTGTTTAATGACATCATTGATGATGTAATAAGGATGTAAATAGTCTGGTCAACTTTTTAATAGTAATATGATTTATGAGGTATCCCATGTGGCCAATACTATGGTCAAACACCATGGTAAAGTCCATGGTTTTGCAAATACAACCAATGAGGTGTCCTTTGGAAATTAATAATTTATTCCCTCATGTTTCCTATAAATACCAAGCCATTCCCACATTATTTTCATTCCAGAATCCTACTAAACAACAATCTGGTCTTCTTTCCCCCCAAGGAGTCCTCACAAGGTGTCCTCAAGCCTCCCAAGGTCCCGACCGTCAAGCTTTTGAAGTTACTCACCAAAGTAAGGGAACCGTTTTCCCTTCTATTTTATGTCATGACTTCCTTTATGTTATGTCTTACAGTTACATTTTATTATGTGGGGGATTGTTATTCTATATCTTTACTACTATCCATTTCATTTCCAAATGATGAGATACCCTTTCCACTCTCATCAATTGATTATCTGATTTTTTAAGTGACGTCGTTAGGCTGCCAAATGTTTTGTAAAAGAAATCACATATTCTCTTTCCTTTCAAGTTTTCTTTTCATGTGGTATGAAATTAAAATATACATAACATGTTATTATCACCATGTTATTTTGAATTTTTTATGTATTATGATTTATTTATGAGTGGGATACACTTGTAGCCTCTCTTTTTAATGTTTTCTAAATAAATGTTATGTAGCTGTTATGCTGCGAAATTTCCATCTCAAAATTCCCCTCTCTTTCTCTCAAGAAATTATCTTGTTTTATTTATGTGAATACCCAGACCAATTTCTTTTCTATGGGTGTTCATAAATAAAAATAATGATATATTTTAATCTTTAATTTACATACATATAACCCTTACTCCCTTTCTATTGGTTATATGTGACATAATGATCTTTTTTCGAACTTTTAAAATGTCACAATTTTAAAATGAAACCCATTTCTTTTGTTCTCTATGTGTTATTTATGAAATGTTTGATTGTGATCTATGTGGATCACATGATAGTAAATAAATATTAATGGTGCGCCCCTATATCCCTCCAATTCATTGGGTAAAGAATTTAATCTCTTGAGATGAAAAGATTCATGATACCTTGGTGAATAACCTTGATAATTTTTATGATACCTTGGGGATGAATGTTGGTGATATGTTCATGAATGTATAAATTAATTTTTTTAGCCACATATTCATGTTACGGTTCAAGTTCTTTTCATTATTAAATGCCTCTACGTCAATTTTTCATGTCTTTATTTTTAATCAAGTTCTTATTGATTTCACAAGTAAACTGATTCCCTTGTTTTCCTTACTAGGACTTTTGCTAAACCTTTCCTTTGATGTATGTCTCCAGGCTATGAGATGTAATAATTGTACATAGAATGAACCTATGATGAATTATTACGAGTGTATTATAAGTATTTTTATGTTTTTTTCTTATATTATGTTCCTGATTTCCAAGACACTAGACTTTAAAGATCATCTGTATGTAAAATATAATGAAATGTTATGTAATAAAAAGGTGGGATGCCATATCAATCCTCAGTTTTAGATACCTATTCTCCACAATTACCTAGTTTTAGCACCAATAAACCATGCAAAACCTCAAACTTCCATTGTAATTATTGGAAAACAAAACTATGGCTGCCCAGGGTGAAACACTGGATCTTACAAAGCCTTTACTTTAAAAATCTTCCAACCGCACCCTCATCTCGTGAAGCTTTATGGGATCCATCCAATACACTGATGAGGATATCAACATCGTCCTGAGGGGTAATTTTTTGGACATGTTGATCTCCCGACATAGAGGTAATCTTGGAACATCTTCTAGAAAGATATCCTTGTACTCTGCTACCACTTCTGGGAACTGAAAGCTCACAACATCTGTAGCGCCAATGGTAAGGCTATCCAACTCATGAGTGATCAGTTGCACCCTCTTATGCATGATCTAATCTTGAATTTCATGGGTTTTTTTCACCAATAATGGAAAATATTATTCCATTGCTAAATACACACTACACGCTTCTATTAAAGTTGTCAATCTGGGCATGGACCGAAGATAACCAATCCATACCGATAATAAAGGCATAAGGCCTTGACGCTGCCACCAAGAGGTTCCAACCAAAACTCTCACCTCCATGATAAAGATCACACTATCAACAAAGATGCGTGATCATTGAGTATGATGTATTAGGTGTATCTAAGTGTAAGGGTCGAGTCAATGGCTCCATCGGAATCTCAAGGTTTCACACAAGACATGTGGTGAAAAAATAATCACTATAACCTACATCAATAAGTATGGTAGCTAAGGTAGAAATGACATAGATCATACCTTGTATCATCCCTGAAGTCATGGGGTCATACACCTCTACCGCATGTAGCTACCCCTATCCCCCAACTCCCTGAGCCTTGTGCAGACCTCTTGGGGTGGTGGTGGAAGTAGGTGAAAGCATCTTCCACCTCTTATAGCTCTATCTTCTCCTCTACCACGTCAGCCACTTGGAGGGTCTGCCTGCTCTAGTATATGACTCTTCCTCAGCGTTCTATCCATCACCTCTCTTTCAGTAGTTCGACTTGTTGGGTAATCTCTAGCGAGATGTCCCCTTCCATTGGACAAGTAGCATCACCTCTCCCAAGGCTAACTGTATCAAACCCGAGAGCTCTGGATTGTATATACCTTGTATTGGGACCTCCTATTATGTCTCCCACATCCTGATCTATGTTCTTAACATTGGATCCCTACTTGTGAGGACTATTAACTTATCTAACTACTTCTGATTGCTATATAATGTCCCTGCTCAGTCAAGAATCTATCAAACACTAAATCTCTCTCGATAGTTCCTTCATAAGTTGAAATTCATAGAGGCACAACACTAGAAAAAAAAACTCTAATCACTACCCCAAGCCAGTTCACATCCCCCTGAGGGTCAGACTCACCTCAAAACCTAAGGGGTCTCTGTCTCTGAAACTCATGGAGTGCGCTTAGCCTGCAATCCTCATCTTATAGTACTATAGGTACCATGTTCTGCTCCACTTGTGGTGGTATAGCAGGTGAACCACCTAGAGGTAATTCCCAGGGAATTGGTCCCTAAAACAAATCCTCATCACTGAGGTGGTCATCCTCATGATCGATCTGCTGAATTTTAGCAGGTATGTGCCATGGAGGCATGCTGTAAGGAAAGAAGATGTACCATGGTAATAGGGTATATCTGGATATCTGACACAATGGACATGGAAAACACAATCCATTCCTATATGATGCATATACCATTATTTTGTTTCCCTGCAACTGATGTTCTAATGTAACATGTTGAAAATAAGGATATTAGAGTCCTGGTGTATGGATACGTCGACCGCCCCCACCAACACTGGAGACCCTGGCATGAAATCCATGCTCGAAACACTTAAAACTATTTCCCCTAACAAATCTCACAGACTATTGGTCCTATGGTAGAATCAAAAACCTTTGAAACCACTATGTCATGACCCATCTTAGGTGGGCCCACGCCGCGACTCCCAAAGCCCGCCTCCAATAGGCCAGGGGCTGGTGACTAACATTGAGTAGGAATATCAGTAACATGGTTGGAATTACCTATGTACCTATACACACACAAACATATTCAATACCCTAAATGATTAAATGTAAAAACCAAAAAGGAAAAAAATTAATGCATACAACTAAACCAAACAAATAGAGTACAACAGAAAGTAAAGTGTGTAAGGTGAACTAGGCCAGAATAAAAGACCTACAAAAAAAGAATATGCAAACTAAAAATTCCTATCTATAAGAAAGAAAATAAGAAATGGGACTTCTACTCATGGTTGTAGGAACACCTCAGCCTATTGGGAATCTCACAAAGCTCGGTCTGGTCTTGGTTCGCCAAAGACTCTGTCAAAAGTCCACTTGTCTATACAAGACATGACACATGCAGGAAAAGCTCATGTAGGGGTGAGTATAACAATACTCATTAGAGGACCCCGAAAACCAAAAAACTAAAAATAAGTAAAGGTACAATCATCTCAACATAGTATATGTCTATAGAATATATAACAAGAGAAACATATCTAATTATACTCAAAACCCATACCCAAAGTCTTGAGGTAAGTCACAATGATTTAATACCCATGATAGGGATTTATTTTTAAGATTTATACTAAGCACTCATCCAAGATAACTCACTCATAATTCTGAAAGCTCTAATGATGTCTTTCAGAGAAGTACTGTTTTTCGGGAAAATCCTGTACAGAAAGATGAACACACTGATTGATCTTAAGAGAGAACAAAAGCACTCATTCTGAGAAAACTCAATCTTGAGTGGGGAAAGAACATGATACAGGGATAAGGATCACTGCCAGGTCCTTGGTGTATATGACAACTCATATGGATTCTCCTTCTAAGTAGAAGATCGACATCCTGAAGGATTGGTCACATCAATACCTGACTCTACATAGGGTTAATAATGGGTAGGGGATCTTACTCTAGGCCTATCAATGGGATTCTGACTATGTCTAGAAAGACCTGTAGAAGGGATTATATTCTTGTGGATAGAAAAAATACCTAGCATTTAGGGGAATGAGAAAATGGGTCACTAACCCAATTGAATCTTTTTCAATGAATGGTGGAAAATAAGATCAATCAATGTACAGAAAGCTACATAGTGTATAGAAAGGTCCCATTCCTTATCCTCTGACCCCATGTACTACCCATGTACAATTTCTCATGTTGATGAGTATATATTGTCGAAAGAGATATAAATTACATGTAATAGTGGGACACGTTGTGTCCTACTATACGGGGCCTCTCCATATACGATGGCTATGTGCCCGTACATGACTTCAACCCGTGTATGCCAAACCATGTATCAGTACATTGGGTAACCTATAAAACCAGCCTGGTCAGGCTATGTTTTGGAGTACATGTTGTTTACTCCACCCCGTGTCCATGTACCATCCATGATAAACACCGAGACCCGCATAAGGACCCACACGCCATGCGACATTTATCACAATTAGTGTCATCTCTTCCTACATCTCAAAACCCTTACCTCCATTGAGGTGACCCCACATGCCATGTTCTTCAGAGAACACTCCATGTTCTTTGAGATTTTCCAGAACCTGATGTTCTTTATCCGGTGCTTCGGGAAATCTTCTACATGTCGATCCGCCATTTGATCACCATGAAACTCAATGTTCTCCAAGAATTTTATGAACCTGACATTATTCATCTAGTAAATATGGGATTTTATTTAATTTTGTAAATTACTATATTTAAAAAATTATTTTGTTAAAGTAAATATTCATTTTAAAACTAAAATTTCAAATTTAGCTGATTGTTATTTAGTCATAATTTTTTGAGACATTCAAAATTTTGGGTAAAAATGAAATTCTGTATAAATATAATATATGTGATACAAAATTATAATATCCCAAAATCCATATAATAAATACTATAAATACATAAATGAACAAAAATATATTTAACCTTTAAAATAATTTGTTTTCTATGTTATTTTATTAAATTTAAAAACCATTAATGAATCCTCCAAAACATATATTATATTTTATTGTTTTAAAATCAATTATTTATGGGCATGGCACACTTCTATATCACCAATGATATTATTTTTAAGAGTTTGGTTCCTAACCTAATAAAAAATTAAAAAAATAATCTTTTTTAGAAACCATAGAAAATAACATGGAAATGTTTTTAGTATTGATTATTTTATTACTTTGAGTCCAAAATCCTTGTTTATAAATTAATAAAGAATTTCTCGCTCTTTTTCAATAAATAACCATCTAATATCACATTTATCTTCACTCAAAACTCACTTATCATAATGTTACTCTTACTACCCCCAATAATTACCTCCTAAGGTGATCTTGAGCTCTTAATATGTTCCCCCAAGACATTTAGGAAGACTCTATCAAGGTAATAAATTTTATCCTCTTACTTTATTATTCAAGTACTTTAATTATACTAAGACTTTTAATTTAGAATTATACTTGTTTTAATGTGTTTTTATATATAAATTTACTATCCTTGTGATTCCAAACTAATTATATACCTCCTTTCTCTATAATTTAAGCATTCCCCATAGCTTTATGTAGACCCATTATGCTACAAAAATGATCTCATTATTTTCTATACCAAAATTTTGTGTTGTAATTACCCATACCTATTTCTAATGAATGGTATTAACATAGATTTAAAAAAAACTTCTTTGATTGAGGAATTCCTTGTATGTAACAGAAAATTCTTAATCATGGTATTAAAATTCATGAATAATTCTCTCTTGTTTTATGATCTAGGTGACACACTAATGCATGTAAACAATATGAATGTGATGAGTGGGTCCAGAATTATATAGCCATCCAATGAATTTGTAAATAATTTTATCTAATGAGATTCCATGTATGGATTACTGGTGGTTATCCTAATCTCACTATGCTATGATGTCTTAGTATTTATCCAAGACTTATACTTATATTTTCATGCTATATGTTGTCACCACATTCTTATGTTTCCTTGATGTTGTCATCATAAATCTTTATTCTTTGTTAATGTTCATGATTATCATACTTTTATGTCTTATTGAGTTGAATCTTGAAAGAAAAGTATTAATTTCATCATGTTATGGTTTTATTATTCCCTTACTAGGCTTCAAAGCTTATAAACATATTATTTAATTCATAGGCTATCCCATGTAGTTTCAAAATATCCATGGAGTTTAAGGACATGTTATAGTGTTATTAAATAATGTTATTATATCCATGTTTCAATTTATTATGATATATATCTAATTAAACAAATACCTAATGCCTTGTGATCTTTAGGGATTCTATTATGTGAATATTTTTGTAATAATTCAGGATAAAGTGTATAAAAGATATGTGTTGTCATATATTCTATGGGATAATCTATTATAAATTGTTATAAAAAATACTGCATTCAAAATTTCAAATAATGAATTTTATGATCATGATTATAATAGGATTAAAAAATGAATTGTGAGAATTTATTATAGGAAGATCAATTCAGTGACTGGGAAGGACCATTTCATCTTCCATTTCATGATCATATGCTTGAGAGGTTAGCTCGGAAAATACACTACTATTTACTTTATGGATTTTCTAATTTCTTCTAAACTCACATTGTAGATAAATATCACGAGAAAAACAACTTCACTTCCCATTTTATGATTTTTCCAAGAGAAAAATACCTCCTTGTTTTTATAATTCCCTAGGAACCTTTCAAAGGTAAATAATGAGTATCATTTTTATATTTTTAGAAATATGTTTGGAAGTTTTCATGGATGAATTTAATGTTTATGAATCATATTTTAAAATATGTAAAATTATTCCAACTCCAATTTTTGAACTTATATTGATAAAATATTTGTTCTCAATTATGATAAATTTCATTTTATGGTATATAAAGGGATTTTTCTAGGACATGTAATGACTAAAAATAAAATTCAAGAAGAAAAATCTAAGATTTAGGTAATTTATTGTAGTGACCCTAAACCATATAACCTAGAACTGATGTATAATTTATATTATTAGCATAAGATATAGGGAATATAATCCCAAAAAATTAATAGTTTAGTATTATTAGTAAACTAGATATATACTTGAGTCTTACATTAAATTTAAATACACATATTACATCATAATTGTTTTTCAAGAATATCATTTTTACCACTAGAATATTATTTTATATATTTCATAGTACACTTTATGGATTCCTAAGAAATGAAAAAATAAGGGTGAGCTCAAATTCTTAGTTATGGTTAAGTCTAATGCAATCTATCTTTAATATACGATCATATTTAACATGGAAACAAAAATAATTGAAAAAACCTTACACGTAATCAATAAAATGAAAAGGATGTGCATATAGAGATAACATAAATGGGAAAATCTGTTGGATGATAATAAATATGGAAAGGTAAATAACTAAAAACACATTCCAATTAGTAAATAACACGACTATCATAAGGTTATAGAATATAATCAATATGAAGATGTAAATAACTGAAAACACATACCATTTATTCAATAATCTGATAATGAAATAAATCCTAAGATAATATCATTAGGAAAATATCATGGCTGATAATGAATGAATTATAAACATAGGAAATGTTTAATTATAGGATTCTATGATCTAAGGCATTATTATACCTCTACCATTAAGACCTTTCACAAGATGGTTTAAACTATAGATAGAATACCATTTAATGATAGCTTACTGATTTGTCTCATGGGATCTACTAATGTATCAAGGGGATATATAATATAAAGCTTCACCCATCTCTGTAGGTCCAAAGCATCCCTTATATATCAAATAATCATTTTAATTCATCAATCAATATACCTTATAATCAAATATCCATATTATGTAAAGGATACAAATTTTTCAATATTTTACTTGTTAATCAAATAACATTTATAGTAAACAATATATGTAATAATGATATATATATAGTTTAATAAATAAGAATACCCATGATACATAATATGGATATTTAGGGGAAATTTAATGTCTAATTGTCATAGGAAAGTGAATATTTCAAGGGAAAGTTAACGATTACAAAAGTGATTCAAGAAAGTGAATGTCAATATTTCCTTGGTCAAAATGATCATAAAACATACAAAAAAAGAATACATATTTTATCAGAACAACATATAACCATTTGATTATGAATAAATTGTTGTTCTTGGTGATGAATATAAATACCATACAAAAATATTTGTAAGCATTCCTGAGGAAAATATCATTTTTATTTTGAAAATCACTTTTTAAAACATAAAATATTTTGAAAATCCTAATCATTTTTTTCTTTTTAGAAAAATTAAGAATTTAATGAATATTAGGAATAAATTATTTAAAAACAACATTATAAAATTTTAAAGGAAGCTTCAAGGAAATGAAAGTCATGTATGCGTGTTATTTAGTACATGTTGTACAAGTTAACAAGAACATTATTTTTGTAATATTTAATTGTTAGAAAGGTTCCTTGTTTAGAAAATTAAAATAAGACATCTTTGGAAACATGTTGAAAAAATAAAAAATGGGTAAAAATTACTTTTTTAAATAATTTTGAAAAGGATAAAAATATTTTTAAAAATATTTTTAGAAAACAATGTTTTAGAAGAAAATTGATTTTCGACCGAAGAAAGAAATGAACTCAAATTATCTTATAAAAAATTCAAAAATATTTTAGGTACCAAAGATGGGGAAAATGATACTATTACTTGAAACTACCATGAATAACTAGAGGAGAAGAATACTAAATGGTTTTATTAGACAATGATCAAATAATATCTTTCAAATAAAATTTATGAATAACCAATATTTATTAGAATGATGTTACGAAATAAACCATTAAAATGATCATAATGTTGAAGTGAGAATTAATCAATGCATATATTATTTTCATCAACTACAAATCCACACAAAAATAGTAGTAATGAAACACAATATAATGAAAATTTATTTTACACATAAGCTTATAATATTAATGACAATGAAGAATTAATATAACCAAATGAAAAGAAATTGAGTTATGAAAATCATTACAACTTGGTAATTTCCAAGTCAAATCACCTTTGAATAAATAATTCAAGTTGAAACATAAAATAACATTAATTATTAATAAATATTTATGTAACATGTCAAACGGGAAATATATACACCATATAAAATAAATTAGGTTCCTAATATTACAATATGCCTCATTGAAATGAAATTCTAATGAAATACATTTCCTCACACGTTATATTTGTTGAACGTGACTTTAAATCTTATATAGTGGTTTTAAAAGTGTTTTTAACTTATAAAAGAACCATAATAACATATATGATCCTTTAATAACTTATTATAACCCATTATTTAATTGTCATTCATTATTTTTATTGTTTTAGTTTTAATTTCCTTTTTTTATAATGCATGTTTTTTTTTGAAAGATACCATAAATAGAACATATTATAAAGTTAAATCATCTCAAAAATAATATTCATGAAACAATTGTCAAATTTTTACATCAATTTTCTTTTAAAACAAATCATGATAGATGGTTATGAAAAATTATGTATGTTATGATCATGGAGGTGGTAGGCCATATATACATAAGTGTGACAATTTCATTTTCAATGATCTTTATATAAAGGTGGTAAGTAATATTTTACCTTTATATAATTATAATAATATCAAAATATTTATTTAAATATACTTATTTATATCATCCATGTGGTGTGGTTTTGAAAAAGAGTCACATCGCTTCATGATGGCGGTAATCCACACGTTGAAGAACGATGTTATCCTCAGTTAGTGAGTGAAAATGTAAAAAATAAAATGATGTATAATATTTTCAGATTGTTAAATATTTCCAAAATATCATAATTATTTAATTTATATCACATATATTCATTAACATTATACTTATTACTATCCATATAGAGCGTTAGTGATGGGAGAATCAAATTGTTTCGTGAGGCGGTAGTCCACCATACACATGAGTGACGTTATCATATCCCTAAAGGTATGGAAAGTAAAAATGGTATATAAGAAAAAATTACTGAAAAAGTATTATTATGTTATAAAGATCATATATATATACTCTTTATCAATCATCATACCCAACCACTGTAGGTGGTGCTGAAAAAATTATTGACGTCTGTTCACGACTTGGTAGTATGTCTTACACACGAATGATGATTTAGTGGACCATTAGATGAAAGTGGAGATAGATGTGAATCCACATACCCATACTTATAAATTCAAAACATAAAAAATCTATGTTTTTTTAATAAAAGAAAATAAAAAATTTTCAGATCATCATACACTTTAGGACATTTTAAAGTCGAGGTTTTGGAGGATTATAACTATATATTAAAAATTAAATGAGTTTTACAAAAACCTACACAAATGTGCTCACATGCACTGCCTCCATGTATTAAATAAAAACCAATTTAAAGTCTACTAAACTTGTGAAAATAAATTTAAAACATAGGGTGAGAATTAATTTTCCTAATAATTGGTTTTAAAATCACTAGTATGTACTTTTAAAATATTTCATTTATTAAATTTAATTTTTGGAGAATGGTTTTTAAAAAATTGAAATATATTATGTTCATATTATTTTAAAAACCATTAATTTCCCATGTAATAGTATTCTTAAATAATTCTCTATATTTGTCCATTTGAAAATAATAATTTTTTGTGGATTAATTATAATGCTCATCTGGACATAAGAAAACCATAAGGCCACAGAGTTGTATCACATGTGGGAAAAATTCCTATTATAGTATTGAGTTTACTCCACATACCATAACATATCATTCGACACTCTAGTGAAAAGTTTAAGAAAAGATTTTAATGGAACTTCCTTTCCCACTCAAAACCAAAAGAACATTTCAAAACTTTACCTAAATTATTTCCTTAAAATATAATCATAGATACTTGTTAACATGGAATAATAATTTTTTAAGAATTTTTCAAACAATAACTAGGAGGAATCTCTGCTTAGAAACAATTTATCTTATTTAATGTAGATTAAGATAAAAGCTTAATAAATTAAATGAATACTTGAATAAAAATTCATGAAATGTCAAAAATAACATAGATTATGGCCATATATAATATTATGAATTATGTTCATAGACATAATAAAATTTTTTTCATATAAAATGATAGCTTTCATTATTTAAAAATTACTATAGAGTGAATAGTTTATATAAAATGATAACATTTATCATTTTTAAATAAATGATACACATAAAATGATAACCGTAAAATTATATATTCTCCAATGGGGATTTTATTTAGAAAGAAGAAATTTTGTTCGAATAATAACAAAAAAATGTTTTATTATTGGTTAAAAAAAGATTATGAAATAATTCTTTAAAACATTTATTCTTTGCATAAATTTTAATTATCCTTCGAAGGGTTTTGTTTTAAATCAATGTTTAAAAAAAATAGAAATTTAGTTTTCCACAACAGGCTTCATAATATTTATGAAAATCCTTACATGATTCCATTATAAAATTTGAATGTATAAATATACATAAACATATATATATATATACATATATATAAATTTTTAAATAAAAATATTTCCCTTGATAACCCTTTAATTTGAATGATTTTTACAACAAATCCCTTACATATAAACACAAAGAATATTTTTTATATTTAATAAAAAAAAACTAATCCCTTACAAAACATAAATTAAAACATAAAATATAAATTAAAAACAATCTCTTATATTAAAAATTCCGAATATATAT
This sequence comes from Viscum album, assembly GCA_963277665.1. Classification (NCBI taxonomy): domain Eukaryota; kingdom Viridiplantae; phylum Streptophyta; class Magnoliopsida; order Santalales; family Viscaceae; genus Viscum; species Viscum album. The sequence continues at coordinate 1,748,686,320 of OY728155.1, read as the reverse complement.
ATATATATATATATCATGGAAAATTAAACATAAATTTATATATTAAAAATAAAATCAAACCATTACATATGACTATAAATAGAATGGTGGAGGAAGCTCCTACCTACTTGGTGATCTCAAACCAGTGGACAAAGGAAGAGGGAAAAGGGTTTGGCTTAGATAGTGTGTCTTCCAGCTGGTGAATGAGGATGTTTCCTTGAAACTAAATATATATATATATATATATATATATATATTCATGTTGGTTGGGTTGAAGGTTCCAAGGGAAGCAATGTTTCATAATAATGATCAATATTATTTTTGGCCAATAAAAAACACGATTGAAAAGTATTTGTGTTTACATTTAAATTTATAAGGCTTCTTCGTTAAGAAAAAATAGACACTCTGATGGACGTAGGTGGAACACCTATAATAGGTAGATCCAATGATATATGTCTCTAATTCGTAACTTTGGAAATCCAATAGCGGGGTAGGGTTTTGTTTGAATGTGGACTTTTGTGATGATGACATGAACTAGAAGAAGAATGATGGAAGCTGCTCGTCTCTCTTATGAGAGAAGTATCCTTGAAGAACTTTGAGGTCATGAGGAGGATGTTGAGATCAGATAACATTGAGTGTTCGGGTAGTATGGAGGGGCTTCACCAGCATTGTTTTGAAGAAAATGACTTGGACAATCGGTGGTGGGTTCTTGACAATGGTCAGTCATAAAGGGTTTTAGGAAGCTCGATGAGCAAGACGGCCCGAATATATATATATATATTATTATTATTATTACTATTTAAAATCTTTTTTTCATTTTTTATAAGAAATTTATTTTTATAATAATATAAATATATATTAATAATTTTAAAAAAATTTCAAAACATGAAAAATAATATAATTTCATATATTTATAAAATATATTATCTTAATAATAAAAATAATTTTATTAAAAAAATGGTTTACCCTCAATTATTATTTTTATTATTATCATTTTTATCATTACCATTAAGAATTTCTATTAAAAATTTAATACAAAATTTACTAAAATTACTTGTTTTAATTAATTTATATGAATTCAAGTATTTTTAAATCATCATTTTATTATTATTTAACTCATAATTTTTATAATGTTTATTTGTATTAAAAAAAATTTAAAAAAATGTTATTTTATAAAAAAATTATATTTTTATAAAATTATATGTTAACCAATTAATGGTAATCATTTTAGTTTAAAAAAATTATTATCATTTTTTAAAAAATTTACTATAATTCAAAATAGTTATTTATAATTATTATATATATATATAATATTATAAAAAATAATATTAATTTTAAATTTTTTTTAATCAAATATTATATTTTTATATTAAAATAATAATTAATATATTTATATTAATTTTTTTTTTAAAAATTATCATTATAATTATTTTGAATCTCATTTCTTGGAACTAACAATTAATTTAAAATAACATATGTGATTTGAAAACAATAATTTTATTATGAAACCATATTTGTTAAATATTTTTATATACCATTATTTATAGTGATGGTACATATATAATTTTAAATATTTAACTTATAGTCATATTTTATTAATTTAAATTATAGAAAAAATTCATTATTAACATTCAGGTTGTTACATTATCCACATTTTAATGAATTATGTCCTCACAATTTGTTTTTCAGACTTAGTAGAATTCTGAATTTCTATCTTCATAATTAAGAAAACCTAGAATTTCTAAACTTCTATACTATACTGCTTAGATTTTCCTCAAATGAAAATATCTAATTTCCAAATTTTCTTTAACCGTTGCTCTGATACCAAATGTGAAGCCCCGAACCTGCAATTTCGGAATTAAAACATAAAAATACAGTGTATTTATTTTTATAAAATGAAAATGAAAAATAAACAGAGAACTATACACTATAGGGCCTTTTGTGGTCTAGGTTTTGAAGAATTATACATATACATTAAAAATTAAACAAGTTGTATAAAAATATAAACAAATGTCATCACATGCGCTGCCTTCATATTTGAAATAAACACCAATTTAAATTCTACTAAACAGATGAAAAATAAATTTAAAACATAGTGTGAGAATTAATTTTCCTAGTAAGGGGGTATTAAAATCGTTGGTAAGTACTATTAAAAAATATCATTTGTTAAATTAAATACCTAGAAAAAGGTTTTAAAAATATTAAAATATATTAAGTTAATATTAATTTTACAACCATTAATTTCCAAAGAAATAGTATTCTAAAATAATTATTTGGATTTATCCATTTAAAAATATTTTTTTTGTGGATTAATTATGATACTCACTCAGCCATAAAAACCATAAGGCCCCTTATTCTTATCACAGATGGGAAAACATCCCTTAAGCTCATGAGTTTACTCCCCACACCATAACATACCACTCGATACTCTAGTAAAAATTTTAAGAAACATTTTATTGGAACTACCTTTCTCACTCATACCCCAAAAACATTTCAATAATATATATAAATTATTTTATAAGAAGAAAATAATATTATATACTTCCTAACATGGAATAATATTTTTTAATAATTTCTTAAATAATAACTAGGAGGAATATATTATTATAAAAAATTCCTCTTATTTAATGGACATAAAGATAAATGATTAATATATTAGATTAATACTTGAATAAAAATGCATGAAATTTCAAAAATAACTTAGATGATGGCCATATCTACTGTTATTGATGATGTTAATAGACATAACAAAATAATTCAAAAATAAAATGACAGCTTTCATAATTTACAACTTGTTGGAAAATGAGTAGTTCACATAAAATGAAAACATTTATCATTTGTAAATATATGATATACATAAAATTATAAAAATAAAATGATATATTCTTTCATAGAGATTTTATTTTTAAATAAATATCTTTATTTTAACAATAAAAAAATTTTTTTTGTTATTTTTTAATAATAAATTATGAAATAATTCTTTAAAACATTGATTACATGAAAAAATTTCAATTAAGCTTCAAATATTTTTCATTAAATCATATTTTTAAAAACAAAAATAGATATTTGGTTTTCTAAAACAGGCTTGATAATATGTATGAAAATCCTTATATGCTTACATTATAAAATTTGAAAGTATAAATATATATAAACATAAATATACATATATATAAATTTTTTAAATATAAATACACCCTTTTAAAAACCAAGAATTTAAAAGATTTATAAAATAATTCCCTTACATATAAACCCAATGAATATTTTATAAACATTAATAAATAAATAAATAAAATGATCCATTACAAACTATAAATTAAAATATAAAATTATGATTAAAAACAATATCTTATATTATAAATTCTGATAAAAAATAAAGATAAATAGATAGATAGATAAACACACAGACACACACATATATATGTATATATCTTTTTAAATTAAACATATATTGATAGTTTAAAAATAAAATTAAATCCTTTCTTATTACAAGAAATAAAAGTGTGGGAGGAATCTCCTGCCTAGTTGGCGATCTCAAACTAGTTGAAAAAGGAAGAGAGAAAAGGGTTTGACTTAGACATGGACTCTTTAAGTTGGTTAATGAGGGGTTTTTCCTTGAAAACACACACACACACACACACACATATATATATATTCAGGCTGGTTGGGTAGTATCTTCTGAGGGTAGATGGGTCTTAAAAAAATGATCTATTTTGTTTTTGGTCAATAACAAACCAGATTCGAAAGTGTTTGTGTATACATTTAATTTTTTCAAGCATCTTTGGGTAGGAAAACCAACCACTCTGATGGCTGCAGTTGCAACACCTATAATAGGTAGATCCAATGATCTATGAATCTAACACGTTTATTTAGAAATACAATAGTGGGGTAGGGTTTTGCATGTATATTGACTTCAGTTATGATGATGTGCACTAAAAAAAGGATAATGACAACTAATCGGTTGGTTTATAGGGGAAGGATCCCTGAAGAACAGTGAGGTAACGAGGATGAAGATGGGATTAGATGACTATGAGTGTTCGTGTGGAATGGAGGGGCCTTTCCAATATTTATTTAGAAAAAACAGTGTGGCTGACTGGTGATGCTTCTTCTGATCGTGGTTGGATACAAAGGGTTTTCAGGGTCTCAGTGAGCAAGACTACCCCCATCTAGTTTTTTTTTTTTTTAAAAGCTTGTTTTCAGTTTTTATATGAAAATTGGTTTTATAATAATATAATTATATATGTTAATAATTTTAAAAAACATTATAAAATATAAAAGTAATATAATTTCATATATTTGTAAAATATAATATCTTAATAACAAATATAATTTTCATAAAAAATGTTTTACCCTTAATTTTTATTATTATTAATATCATTACCATTAATAATGTTTTTTTAAATTTATACAATATTTTCTAAAAATACCAGTTTTAATTAATATATATGAATTAAAGTATTTTTAAAATCACTATTTTTAATTATTTAACTTATAATTCCTATAATGTTTATTTCTGTTAAATCAATCTTTTAAATAAATATTATTTTTTCAACAAATTATATTTTTTATGAAAATATTTATTAACAAATTAATGATAATCATTTTTGTTTCAAAAAATATTTATTATTTTTACTTTTTTTATTTTAAATCAAAATACATATTTATAGTAATTTAACATATAATTTCTATTCTTAAATGTCATTTTATTTTTCAAATTTAGTTATTCACATTTTATATTTTTTTATAAAAATTAATAAATATTTTTATCTTAAAATTTTTTTCTAACAAAAAATCATATTTTTAGAAATAATATGAATATTATTTGTTGAAATTGTCAATTTATTTAAAATTATTATGATATTTGAAAATAATAATTTTTTCAATGAAATCATATTTGTTAAATATTTTAACATACCATTAATTTTTGTAAAGTAGTAGGTCATTCCCTTATTATAAAAATATATCAGTATATGGAAGATACTGTGGTTATTATATCATAACGGTTGAATAATAATTTATGGAGACATAACAAGAAATTAAATAAATACGTTGGTTAAAGAACGTTACCTCTTCTTTAGGTAAACTTCTTAGGTTTGAACCAAAGCTTTATTATGTTGTCTTTCATCCCAAAATAAGGCATCCAGAATGAGATGAAGAAATTTGGGAACTTATTTGGGTATATATTGGCCAAAACAAAAGGGTGAGAATTTGTGAATAAGATAGAGGAGGGGGTGTCCTTTTATAAATGTGGTGAATAAAACACTTTTACTTTTTTGGAAAATATTCAATCATACCCCAATTTTTATCAGGCCACATGAGTCTAAAATGGTTTATTCTAAAACATATAAGATATATGGTAAAAATAGGGGTACAAAATATATTTAAAAAAAATAAGGACATTTTGTCCCTTATCTTAATAGTTTTACCACCAGTAAATCTGTTTTTACCATAACAATTGTAATTAATTTTTTCTATTTTCACAATTAATTTTAGTGAAAAGTTAAAATGAAATTATTAGAAATTAAAAAATTTTGTGATTAAAAATATGAAATACATTTTTCTAAATTCAATTGACACATGTAGAGAAAGTTAATTTAAAATTAATCCTGCAGGCATGACAACAAAGCTAGTTTTTAAATAGAAAATGTCTAAATGTTGAAAAAGTTTTGATGTCAAAATTAAAAATTAAAATGATTATTATGACCTAAATTATTATAATTATTATAAAATTTAAATAAATTTACTTTAAAACCAATTAAAAATATAATTTAAAATTATAAATTATTTAAACAAAAAGAAATTTTTCAATTAAAATTCTGTATTATTTACTATTCATAGGAGTGAAACTTTTCAAAAAAATCCCAAAAATTAATCCTAAGAAAATATTGATATAATTATTTTAAAAATGAAGATTAATTTTTAAAATAAATTCTTTAAAAATGTTAAAAGATAATTTTAAATTATGTACCCAAAGTGGGACTAAACTTTCTTTTAGAAAAGAATATTTTTTTAATATTTTTTTTTTCATTTAAATGATTTTTATTTTATTTATAATATATAAGTAACAAAATTTCCATAATCTATCTAGTACTATTCATACCCATAAAATTAATTTATTGGTTATAACAACGTACTATATAAGGGTTCTTTTCGACTTAGGTTTTCTGTTTTTAGAGTCATCGATGTGATTAAATTTAATGAAATATATTTCATGGGATATTTAAGCTCTGTGTTACATGTTGAACATGCTATCGAATAAAATGTTATTATTTCAAAATTTTGGGATGTTAAATTTATTCAAATTATCACCTCAAAAATTGAGATAAGTAATATATTTTTTTTAACATGCAAGTTTTTTTTGGAGATTTATCAAATGTTTCTACAAGACAACTTTTCCTTTGTCTGGATTACATCAAAAAGAGATTCAATTTTTCTTCGATTGGTTAAAAAAGTTATTTTAGTTATGCGAAAAACAATTTGTATCCTTTAACACTGTTCATCCACTAATATTGAATTTTTCATTTTAATTTATGATCGATGCATTTGATTTTTACATTGGGTAATTTTTGAGTCAATAGTTGTAAATAAAGTCTCATTTTTTATATTATACTTCTTAGAATTCATATCAGGATCGATAAAAATACAAAAAATATGATAATAAGTTTTTGGATAATATTGTTTTACATTTAGTCAAGTTTAGATGTTATTATTTAGGTTCTAAAGGGATTTTTAGGGACCATTCTATAATTAATATTTTAGGGAAGAAACCTAATGAAAAACCAAGTATGTTAAGATTGATTTTTTTGTAGTAGTTTTACATTGATGTAAAAGATATAAAAGTATGTAAAACCTTATTCTTGTACAATTGAGTAGATTACCTACTATTTTGGATGAGAAAATTTAGATCTATCTACACATCAAATATAACTTTCCTAATGAGTAATCACAGACTGATAAGAGTAAGAGACAATCATTTACTAATATGGTGAATCATTTCGATGAAAATGATGTTACCCATTGGTTTTTGAAGAAAAATGTTTTTAAGATAAGGATTGATCTATGAAAATAACTTTGGGATGATCCTTTATTGTGGGATTTTTTGTAAAGATTAAATAATAATAAGATCCATTCCAGATTTTGAAATTAAATAAGTACTAAATTTATACCATAATTGTTTTAGAGGTCTAATTAGAAACCAATTTAAACCTATCAAAGTAATTTATTATAGTTTATTTTCTACCACCATTTTAGAGATGATTTTGAGTTATATTGAACACATAAGGCCTACCAATTTCAAGGCAACATTTCTAGGAGCAATGAAATGCCTTAATAACCCATTTTATTTGGTGTCATGTTTGATGTTTGGGGTACAGATTAAATGGGATAATTTATTAATTATATTGGTTATCTTTTCACCTTACTCACTATTTATCTTGTTTTCAAGTTGTTATAGGATATTCCCAAAAGACATGATGATGCAAAATTTACTTTCATGTTTTTAAAAGAAAATATTTTCTATATATTTGGTTTACCAAATTTTATCATCATTGCTCTAGGAAATCATTTTTTTAATAGAACTATAGAACCTATATTTATAAAATATAAATTTATTCATAGGTTTTTAAGAAAATATTATCCTAAAAAATGTAATTTTTATGTTTTCAAACAGTTTGATAAAAGATATTTTGGAAAAAATTATTCACAAATGTAGAAAAGATTAGAGTTTAGGATTGAATCATGATATTTGGGTGTATAAGGCTTCCATTAAAAATATAATCAGAAATTATAATTTCAGACTTTTGTATAGAAAATATTTTCACTTAATTATAGAGTTAAAACAAAAATATATTTGAGAAATTAAAAACTAGAACAAAAATTTGTTTGAATATCAAAAGGATATAAAGTATATATTTTTGGATTTGGAAGAGATTAAAAGAAATGTATATGAAAAATAAAGGATTCTAAAGGAGAAAACCAAAAATTTCATAATGTAACGATCCTAAGAAAATATTTTAAATAGGGATACAATCTTTTGCTACATGAATCAATAATGATGTTATCTCAAGGAAAATTTTATTTCTAATGATCAATGCATTTCATTATTACATATGTTTTTCATATGGTTCTATCCAGATTAATGAATCAAGGATGGAAGAGGTATTTAAAATCAATATAATTGGATTAAATATATTTATATATAATTTTAAAGACCGTATAGGGGAGGAGGTATACCTTCATGAAGCTAAATACAACCGAATACTCGGTTGTGTCCTTCATTCCTACATGGTTTTTATACTGATTTTTTTAAATTTTAAATTCTCATATAAAATATTTATAATGAGGATGTAACAAAAAATAAGTGTTTTCTTGTTTGTGTGAAAGAGGGTGGGAGGGTAATTATTTTCTAGATTATGATTTTGTGTGTGTTTTTTCAATTTATTTTTTCCATTTTGTTATAATATTATTGTTTTTATTTTTGTGTGTGTGTTTCTTTTTAATTTATATTTTTCTAGTAACTTGGGAGACAATAATTCAAACATTAGTAACTTTTAATATCTATATAAATGTGTGATCTAAGTTGAACTATGGAGATAAATTTAAATGAATGGTGAAATATATTTTGTATCATCATCAATATCTTGGAAATTTATGAAAAAGGCTTGGAAATATTGAATACCATTCCATAAATCACTGTACAAATGTTAAAATCATTTACCTATAAGGAATATAAATCTATTTAAATTATTATTCACAAAAAATTTACTTAATTCATGAACCATATAATGATTTATTTAACATAAATTTTATTTTTTTATATCAAACATTATAGCTTTAAGTAACTTCTATTGAATAATATTGAGTAGACTGTTTTTTAAATATTATTTTTTTTAAAAATATCACTTACTCTAACCATCAATTTACATTTTATCTTTATGATCCAATATCATACATTAATAACATTTTATGAAAACACATTATAAACATGTAATACCTATCCATATTTATATAGAAGTAAAAAACATTATCTAGTATAACTCAAGTGTGAGATATATTGTCTTGTGGTTTTTTGTATAATTTATGGCCACTTTTGATAGGAAAATCAATGCACGAATGTTTTTTTAAAGATTAATTTTTTGAAGCTATTTGATTTCTAATTTGAAAAAATTAGCGTTATGTACAAATATTATATTCTATTAGTTTCTAAAAAATAAAAAATTTATTTATTATAGATGTTCAAGAAATTGTTATAATTTAAAATAAGGATTGGGAAGTCACACTGCTATGTGAAGATTCAATGAAAAACCACTACTATCAGAAAATAATACAAGATGAATTTGAGAAAAAATAAAAATAATAAATTCAATTAAATATAATGGAATTGAGTATAATATTATTACTACAAAAATATTTAAAGGTGGTAACTATAATTGAATTTTCTAAGTTAAAGGAGGGGATGGAGAGCGGTTTTGAGCCTCTTGGAGAACGCGCCCGATGCGCGGCCGAAGTTTTCAAATTTTTGCCCGTTGTGACTCCGCCGGCCAAGTTTTCGGATCCTCCGCCCCTCTCGCCTGGCCCTTCCAACGAGACCGCCGCCCATCGTCTGGTGATCTCCTTTGGTTCTTTGCCTGGGAATCTTTGCTTGCATCCCTCTCTATATCTGAGGCCCGTGCTTTCAGGAGAAACTTCGCTACCGGTTCCAGTTCCTCACGAGGTTCCTCGTCCAGAATCTTTCAGGGACGCTCTTCACAGGCCATGTAGGACATTTCCTGATCCCTGTCCCCCCGAGGTGGTTTCGGATGTCTCCCACGATGGTTCTCGTGTATCTATGGTCTTCCCTGCATCGGTCTTTTCGACGGCGGAGGAGGACCTTAAATGGACTCTTACGGCACTCTTTGGCACTCAGAAACCTCCGCTTGCGATCTTTCAACGCTTTGTTGCATCTTGGGGTCGCCAGGCCCCCGCGTGGATATCGCCTGTTCATCAAAATTCTTTCTACATCTCCCTTGATACGTGTGACGACTTCGTGTTGGCCCGATGCAATGCTTCCTGCGTCTTTAGACGCTGGAAGTTTAGCCTGTCTCGCTGGTCCATGATTACTCACAGGGGAAAAGAGAGCCCTTTCGCAGTGGTTTGGTTAACCCTTCCTAGTTTGCCTTTGCCTTTCATGAACATGGGTTTTCTTCAAGCTATAGGTGACGCTCTGGGAGGTTTTCTTAGCGCTGTTGACAGGGTTGATGCTCCGGCCCGCGTTTGTGTTGAGATGAATCTCTCCCATACCATTCCGGAACTTATCTCCCTCCAAGTGCAAGACGGTTTAGTCTGGGAACAGGATATTTACTACCCGGTTTTTCCCCGTTATTATTCTTCATGTTTTCTCTAGGGGCACTCTGTTAATGTTTGTAGATGACGTCACTAGACGGCAGGCCGGCAGGAACAACCCAACCCATGCTCCTTTTCTGAATCTGGTTCTGAGGTAGTGGCCCATCTGCGGCCGGATTTTCCTTCTGCAGATGTTTCTATTGATCCCACGGAGGCCTCGATATCTTTGGCTTCTGGACTGTCGGAGAATGGCCAGGATTTGTCTTCTTTTACTAAATACAGGGACTTACCCTCGGATGTTGTTTGTGCGTTTTTGCTGCTTTGTCCTTCGCTGTCCCAGAGCCCGCTTTATGGGTGTTGGTTTTCTTTCAGGATAACAGACTTTCTCGACGTTATGGATTCGGAATTGTCGTCTCCCCTGACTGTGGTGTGTGATTCAGAGGTTCAACCTTTGTTTGTTTCGGACTTTCATTCTCAGGAAACCTTTCCCAGGATGATTACGGCCTTGGTCTTAGACTGTTCCCAATCATGCCTTGGTGAGTGCCGGCCTGTTATGACGGTCCCAGTCTCGCGGCGAATCCCGGAGGTTGTTACCACCTTCTGAGACACCCCTCATTTCTGGCGGCGACTTATAGGCCACTCCCTTGAGGGTCCTAGGAAGGCCCTTTTACCGGCTACTCCTTTGACACCCAAGTCAGCAGGAGTCTGCACCCGATCGTAAACGAGGAATCTTAAGGAATCCTTTTCTTCTCACGATGACAAGGCCATGTCTCTTGGGGCCAATTCCAGGACTCTATTTTCTTAATGAATTCTTTCTTCATATGGAATGCCCGTGGCATTGGGGCTAGGGTCAAGGCGGACTTCATTTCCAGGGAGATTAAAAATCACAAGGATTCTGTGGTTGCTATCCTCGAGCACAAATAGCCACCGTCTTTTTTAAAGAACCTTTCCCGGTCACTCAACATGAATGGTTGCTTACATCCAGACCCGACGAACAAGCATATATGGGTTCTGTGTCACAGGAGCGTTTCGGTTGATCTGGTGCAGGCCTCCAACCAGTTCATCACAACGAGAATAGGGTACGGATGTTTGGCCATTTTCATCTCTTTTGTCTATGGGAGCTGCGACACTGGACAACGACAGAGACTTTGGAGCGATCTCAACTCCTTTGATCCGGGGAATCTTCCTTGGTTCTTCGGGGGGGATTTCAATGTGGTCGTTGATGCAACAGAGAGGAGATGTAGGGGGCCTTTCCAGTGTAATGCAAGTTTGGACATTGCCCAGTTCATGGCAGGGAAGGGACTCGTTGATCTCGGTTTTTCTGGTAACCTTTTCACCTGGTGCAATAATCAGAGGGGGAGGAATCGATCATGGAGCCGTTTGGACCGTTGCCTTGCCAACGTTCATGCAATATATTCATTCCCTAACACCAAGGTTAGGCATTTGGTACAGGGGCTTTCAGATCACTCTCCTCTTCTTGTCTCGTTCTCCCCTGGACAGGACCATCATGGTGGTTTTCATTACTACCATCACTGGGGTAGCCTCCCGAGTTTTCATGATTTGGTTAAGGACACTTGGGATGAGATGGCGGTGGGTCACGGATGGATGGCCATCCATAATAAGCTGCGCAGACTCAAGGCAAGGTTGCAGACTTGGGATAGGGACCAACCCACTTCGGACAAGGAAATCTCTACTGCCATGCATGATGTGGATCGTCTGGAGGGGGACTTGGAAGCAGAATGGAATGACCAAAACTTCGCTGTTTTGTCCACCAAGAAGAAAGATCTGGCAGACATTCTTCTCAAGAAGGAACGCCTGACGAGAGATGACTCCAGGATCAAGTGGCTGAGAGAGGGTGACCATAATACAGGTTATTTTCACGCCTGTATTAAGGAGAGGAGACGCAATGTGACTCCCAATATCCGTTTGGAGGACGGTACGTACTCTGATGATAAGGACACTCTTGGTGCCTTGGCTTTGGCTTCTTTGAAAGACTTACTCACAGGCCACAACACCTGTTTTACCCGTGGGTATCCAAGAGAGGAATGAGGTTATTTCGACGTGATTCCCAATCACTTATCGGCCCAGGACAACCATGATATGAGTGCCCTTCCAGACGAGAAGTAAATATTTGGATCCATGATGAGGCTTAATCCAGAAAGTGCTCCAGGGCCTGACGGCTTTCCAGGGTCATTTTACAGAGCTTCGTGGGACGTTGTTCAGGAAGATATTGTTCATGTAGTGCGTGATTTTTTCCGAGGGGTCAATCTCCCAAGGGTAGCTTGTGCCACGTCCGTTGTTTTTATTCCCAAGATTAACAACCCTTTTTCCATATCTCAGTACCGGCCAATAAGCCTGTGCAACTACCCTTATAAGATATTGGCCAGTTTGATTAATGCAAGACTATCTAATCTTATCCCCCGGTGCGTGTCCCTAGAATAGCACGACTTTGTGAAAGGATGGTCAATCCAAGTGGCAATTTCCCTCGCACAGGAGTTACTCAGGGATTTAAACTTCAAGACGCGTGGCTCCAATGTGGCGATCAAGCTAGACATGAGCAAAGCATATGATCGAGTTGATTGGGGTTTCATCAACAAGGTACTGGAATGAAGGGGTTTCTCCCTATGGAATGTTGACATCATATTCAGATGTTTTAGTTCTTCCTGGATGGCCGTCATCTTCATGGGGAAATGTTGTGGCTTCTTTCAGTCTGCCCGCGGTTTGAGACAGGGTGATCCCTTGTCCCCGAGTCTGTTCATCTTGACCCAAGATGTTCTCAGTCGACATATTCACAAGGGTCTTGACAGAGGTGAGCTTGTTGCTTATCACTGGAGAAGGAGAGCCCCCTGTTTCTCACCTGATGTTTGCGGATGATACAATTATTTTCACCAATGGCAGCCGGAGGTCTATCAACGACCTCAATAGAATCATGCAAGAATATCTTTTTTGGAGTGGGAAGGTTATTAACAAGGCAAAAAGTAATTTCTTTATCTCCAATGGATGCGGCGCTTCTCGGCCGCATGACCTACAACAAAACTTGGACATGCAAAGAGGAACTTTTCCCATCGAATACCTCGGTGCCCCGATCTCCTCTGGGAGGCTTCGGGTGGGTGACTTCGAGGGTATTTTCAATAAGATCACATCCAAAATTCTTAATGGGAAGAACATTTTCCTATCTTTTGGGGGACGGATAACGCTAGTCAACAGTGTCCTTCTTGCCACTCCTATTCATTCTCTATCGTCGATCATGGTTCCCAAAAGCATTATCAAAAGGATTGACAAGATTCTATCCGGGTTTATATGGGATCCTCGAACAGAGGGTAGGCGTCACTGGGCTTCTTGGGACAGGGTGGCGAGACCTGTTAGAGAAGGCAGTATAAATGTTCACCGGCTCGACGACACACTCATGTGCATGCATGAAAAGTTAGCTTGGAAGGTTCGGGAACAACGCACGCTTTGGGGGATCACCATGCACAGCTCCCATGCAGGTTCCATGTTTGGAAGCGCAGGCTCTGGCACTGTATCCCCCTACTGGTTGACGATCTCGTCTCTCATCAAGGCGCTTGAACCCAACTCCAGATGGCTCATGGGACGGGGGGATATTCTCTTCTGGCATCATAACTGGGCTGGGACTATCCTCGGTATCCCAGGGTGTCCAGGTACCATGATCACGTTCAAGGAAGCTAATGACCATCCAGCCTTCATTGATGCTGTACTTGACGACGATCAACGTGCCACTTATGAGGTGATCGAAATAAACCCCGAACCAGACAGGTGTTTTTTCACCCTCTCTACATCGTGTTATTTCTCATCAAAGGATTTTCGCCGCTCCTTGGCCATTCCCGATCACAACACCTCCTGGAATGAGGTTATTTGGTCCAAGGTTTCCCCGATCAAACAAAACTTTCTAAACTGGAGGATATGGCACAAAGCCATTCCTACGGATGAAAACATTAGGAGGTGCGGCATTCCTTTAGCCTTAAAGTATCACTGTTTCTCGGAGCATCGGGAATAATGCATTGATCACTTGTTTTTTGAAGGCGAATGGGCGAGTGCGGTTTGGACTCATTTCTGTGAGTTCACATCCTTTTCGGATAACCTCATGAACGACAGGCCTTTTCTGGACAGATGGTACCATGGAGCGGTGGAGAGGGGCCCTGAGCAGATGTCCCGGACATTGATTCTCCATGCAGGATGCTGGACGATCTGGCAAGCTCGGAACAAGGCCCACCACGAGGGGTTTACCATCTCTGGACGAGGGATTATCCTTCGTACCAAGTTCATGATTTTGGATATCATCAGATCTTTCAAACAATGGCAGGAGGCGCCTTCTCTTAGCCATCTTCAAACAGGAAATACTAGTGGTCTCGCAAGTAGGTGTGCCAGAAGAGGGAAATGGGTGAGGTGTAATCCTCCCAGTAGAGGGCTAAAGCTCAATTTCGATGGATCATGCAACATGGGGGTTAATCAAGGAGGAGGGGTGGTCAGTAATAGTTATGGGTCAGTTATCATGGCTTTCTCAGGCCGGTTGGGATGTGGGACTCCACTACAAGCGGAGGCAGGGGCTTTGAAGTTGGGGCTCTCACTATGTCGCCAAGATGGAATTATCCTTGCTCAGATTGAAACTGATTCACATATTCTACTTAAAGCTTTGCAGGGTTCTGGTTCAATTCCTTGGTCGGTTCATTATAGCATGAGGGCATGCCGAGGTATGATATCTAATAATACCAGTGTGACCCATACTTGGCGTGAGGGGAATAAAGTCGCAGACCATCTTGCCTCTCTTGTTGTTCCTAGACCAGATCCTTTTTGTTTCCACACAGTTGTTTCTATGAAACCAGAGTGGGTAAATTTGGTTCGTGGGGATGCTCTGGGCCTCCATTATTTCCGACCTCCTTAGGTCTGTTGGGGGGGGGGGATTTTAGGACCCGATGTGGGTTTTCTTTGTTTTTTCTATAATTTACCTTTTTAAAATGAAATAAATATCTAATATTGGATGGAAGTTTCTAAGTTGTTGAGAAATGATTAATTTTCAAGAGGAGTAAGGAGAATACAATTCATGAGTGAAAAATGAATCCTTCATTTTTTCTTTAAAAATATCCAATCCCCTTAATTTTTCCTTGAATTTTTGACATTTGAAACCTATAAACCAATAAAATATTCAACATACATAAAAATTCATCAAGATTAAAAAATATCCTTGACTCAATTTGGTTTAGATTTTGGAACTTAATAAGGATACATTGACCCTTGAATTTGTTTTTATGAGAAAACGTTTCTTAACAAAATCATAATTAATGTGATGTGGGAAAATTATGGCGTGGTATGTATTTTTTGTGATAGGTATGTTACTAGATGTTTGAATAGATTAAATGATCCAGAAAGTAAATTTGTAATAAATTCTCTATAGATACATGATAATTTCTATTTCCTTAGTTTTTGAATTGAGGTTGTATCATGTATTTTTACTTTTAATTTACTTTGGTGTTTTTTATGGTTACATTCTAGGAGTATAAGTATTATTTGTGGGGGAATTGATAATACTTATATTTTCATCACTTTTATTTTTTCATTTCAAGGAATTAATCCTCATAATTTATATAGACCATAAATTTTATGTTCATTTCATATAATTTATTTTGAACAGTTATCTAATATATGAAGTAATGTAGTTGATTTAATTATTTTAATTTCTTACGAAATGTCGTGAATATGAATATTGTGATTTTAATGAGGTTTAGATATGTGGATGTATTTGAGTAGATTAATAACTTATATAAGAGATAAAATAATCATACTGAAGTCTTGATATGATATTCAAGTATAATTGGGTGTCTAAACGAATGTATTTAGGTGAACATGAAGAAATTAAATTCGATAATTTTGTAAAAAAGTATAAATTTAGTGTGTGATGTTTTAAAACATGTCAACTAATATGATCTCATATCTTGTTTCACACTCTTTTAATTCCAAAATTGCACTTTCATTCAATTTTTTTTCATTTTCTATTAATAAAATTATTTTAGTTTTCTTTTAAATTTTCACTTCTCGAAAATATACCATAATTTTTAATCTTCACTTCACAAAAAAAAAACAAAAGTGAGTATCAAAATGTACTATTTGGTAGTTTTTTTTTATTTTTTGTAATTTATTTTTCATTAAATTATAAAAGAAGAGTAAATGTAGAATGAGTTTTTTTGTATTAAATATATAATGGACAAGTTTCCTTTGATATTAATATAGTTTGGAAGAGATGGTTTCTATATGGGAAACCCCTACCATTAGGTGATTAATGGCCTAGTTTTCATGATATACAATAAAAATTACTTAAGTGTGTGGGAATGATATCTACAGTAATATTAATGTTTTAGATGTGATGGATAGGTGAATAAAGATGATAATATATTATGAGAACAGATAAAGGTAGCTTGATTGGAGAGAAAAGGTGCTTCTTATTAAACCAGTTTTGAAAAACCTACCAGATGGATTTCCTAACATTAAAAATTTAAATTATAAAGTATCTTATATTGTAATCAAAGTTTAGAAGATCTAGATGTCATATAATAAACCCATATCATCCAGATATTGATGACTCAGTCTCTATTATTTATACCTAAAAATACTTAAGTGTGTAGATCTATTATCTACAACTGTAATAATGGTGTTGATGTGTTAGAACCTGAACAAACTGAAGATGATATTTTGAATAGAGTTAAATTTAGACTGATTTATGAGATGAAGTGATTCCTTCTGAACCTCTACTAGAAAAACTATAAGATTGAGTTTATTCTATTACACATGAAAATGATACAATATCCTATATTGGAAATATAGTTTTGAAGAGTTGTACACTATATGAGTATCTCATAACATTAAGAGATTGAAAATATATTTTTCATGATATATAAAAATAATCACATAAGTGTGTGGAAGTGCTATATGCAATAATATTAATGGTGCTGATATGCTAGATGGGTGAATAACTTAATGAATTTGTTATCAATAGAGTTAAATAAATATATATTAGAGAGATTAAGTGATACCAAAAGGGACTGTACTAGGAAGACCATAAAAATGTTTTTAAAAGGATTAAACAAGGTTTAATATTGTATAGAAAAATACAAAATGTTTAAGAAATCATTCTCGGATGATTTAACATGAAATATGATATTCATATTGATGAGCATATTTTGTATGATGACTTTTGAAGGCCTATTGAATAATTAAAACGTAAGGAAATTATGTTTAATGTAAAAAATATATCTTAAGTGTATATAATTCATGTCCATTGGAATGTTTTGAAGAACTATAATAGGGGTTTCTAAATCCAAAAAGGGTTTGGAAGTGTTTGAGGTGTTTTTGAAGGCTATTGATAAAAATAAAACATAAGGAAATGATGTATCATGGAAAAAATATATCACTATTTTATACGATCTATGTCCCTTGGAAATATTTGAATAAGTTTATGAGTGTTTTCCTAAATTCCCAAAAGTGTTTTCATAGTGTTTAAGGTGTTTTTGAAGTGCTGTTGATGAAGCTAAAATGATTATAAGAAAATATTAAAAATACCCAACTCTCGACATAATGGATTTACATTAGTGTCATCCATATATATGGATTAATAAAATTATCCACCATAAAAGAGGATAAGGTTATACAAAATGACATAAAGGGATTAATATTAGAGGAACCCACGTAAGGGGATCCAGAGATCTGGGGTTTCACATATCTATATCCATATAAAGGTATCCAGGCCAGTGATCGATGTATGGGGATTCAGATCATGTAAGAAAATTGATTAATAGGATATGAGATTGACTTAAGAGAATCTAGATCATTATGATTATATTAGGGGATCCATACTAACAAAATGGGATCCATTTAAGGGTAATTATGTTTACATACAGGCTTGAAATATAAATTTTCCAGACATTGATATTATTAAGAATAAATAGAATAGGATGGTGATAAATATTTTATTGATTATATTAGACACTAAAAGATACAATATGGTATATGATTTAAGTAAAATAATTAATATAAGAGGATATTCAATCTATGTGAATGAAGATAAAAGATGATAAAATTAGGGAAGATAGGAATACAATATTCTTATGAGATATTCCAGAATATGAATAAATTAAATGTGAAGATTATCGAGGTGAATTATTTTTATAAATATTATAAATATAAATTATTATAAAAGATGTTTGATAGAGAAGAAGAATATGAAAGAAAGAGAAATTTATTATAGAGGGGATGATATTATAGATGAAAATCTAGATTTATTAGATCTAGAAATTATCTCTGAATATATTATATTACATTTTAATTTTTAAATATCATAATGATATGTGATTCAAGTTGAATTAGGATGATGAAGTGTGTAATGAGATAGTTTCGAGGATATATATATTCAAGAAATAAGACATAATGTTTTTGTTGAAAATAATTAGGCTTTAACTTTTTTATTTAAAAAAGAACGCAAGTAGAAGATTTGGTGAGTTTTCATCAATACTATGGAATAAGAAGATGATATTACATTGTTGGTCAGAGAAAATTATAGAAATGAATCAAGATTTGTTTGAACTAAGTTATTGAAATTTTCATCACTTAAAAAACACACTCTCTTTAACAATGATTGATTGTAATCTTCTCATATTAAAAATAAGAAATAGAAAGAAAAAATATAAGACAATGATAGAATACAATGAACTTTTAGTTGTTCAGGGCACAAAATCCCCTAGTATACTACACCAACACTATACTCCATGTGTTTGGTGATCATCACTATATAAAACGTTTTTTTGGGGGAAACCTAGCTTAGTGAAGGAAAATTTTTCTTGTTTCAAAGGTCTATGATATTTCTAATTAGATATCCTTTAATGATACATATCAACAATCTTATCACGCTAAATCAAAATAACTGAAGATAGATACAAATATGAAATAAAAATATTGATAATTATACATATAGTTTCAAAAATTAATTGATAGATATTGAAGTAACATATAGGGAATATGAATATATTAAAATATCATGTATCAAAGTTATTTTATTTTAAATAAAAATTTTTGAAGCATAGAAACTGAGATGATAAATAAAAATGATCATATTTTGTATATCTTTTTGATATGTTATATAACATGTCTCATCTTTTGATATGTTATGTTTCATATCTCATCCCTCTTTTCTTTCACTAGTATGCTCTTCTTTTTTATATCTCATCTTTTGAATTCAAACTAAGAACACTTGATAATCCCAATATTTTAGCAGATAATCCATATAAAATACCAAAGTGATAGATATCGAATTAGTGTTTGTCCTTATTTTATAAATATAAAATGAATTGGGAGGAAAGGATATAACATGTTTCATCTCTATCATAATTTTCCATTGTTGGGAAAAAGAGTTTTTTCTGAATCAATGTTTCATTATATCGAAAAATCATTTTCTAATGTCCATAAAATTATAAGTAGACATGAAAAAAGATATGACAATGATATGGTATATAATCATATTTATTCTTCATAAGATAGGTTGATCTTCATAATATAAAAATCTAGAACCACTATTCTCATAATATAACCTTTGTAATGAAAGATTAATAGATTTGTAATATACAAAAAAATTTGAATATTTTATTTTTTTATCATGTAAGATAACTGAAGGGGATTTACTATTTATATTAGATGATTATTTAAAAAAGATAATACAAAAAATTAATACATTCTAATTTTTCTTCATAAAATAATCTTTAAATTCCATAAGATAAATGAATTCTTATACAATTTTCATGAGGTTTATAAGATAACCCAATTGAAATGTTACCTTTTTTTTCAGATAAATTATATAAGATAAAATACTTTTCTAATCATTAAAATGATTCACATTATTCCGCATAAGATAATTGATCCAATTTATAATGTAATTCACTTACATAGTAAGATAATCCTTTTGTACTATGTTAATAATGTAAGAGAGTTATTTTACCCATATTATAAAACATTCAATTTAAGATAATGTCTTTTGTTAGAAAATGAGTTTCAGTGTCTATAGATTAATTACCTTTGAGCTTAAAATATAATCTAAAACAATGAATGTAATCTTATCAGTAAAAAATAGGTATTTTCGGAAGTATAAAATAAATTGAGGTACTATGATATTTTGGAACAATGTAAACCTTTCCAATAATCTCCCCTATTGAGGAACATAAAACACACAAACATAAAAAAAGAAAATGTAAAAACATATTTTATAAAAAGCCAACTTTGTGAATTTTGGCCTCTCTTCTCCTATTAAAAAATAATCAGTCAAACACAACATAAAAATGAAGGAAAATCATCTATTTGGATTTGGTTCAATTGGATGGTACATTGGAAGAGGTTTATTGATCAAGATGGGTTATTTATAGGTAGGTATGTGGAAGATATAGGATCATATATACTTTCACAAAAAACTATCATGAGAATAAAATCTGAACCAAAGTGGCTTACAAGGCCCACTTGATCACAAGGAACAATAGAAATGTGTCAGAATATATACTCTAAAATCCTTCATTTTTTTCTAGATATATGAAACCATTATTTATGAGTGAAATTGAACTTTTTTTGAGGAATTAGGAAGATTCATTGACATTTTATAGCCAAAATTCTTATTCTCTTTTTTCCTAGTTCACAACATGATAAAAAATGTCATTTATGTTTTTAGATGTAGAAGGATGTAATTCCTAGATATATGTTCTGAAAGAATATATTCCTCTCATGTGGTATAGAGAATCCACACACATATCAATATATTTCACTATATCATTATTATAAAAGTCCAACAAATTTGTGAAACTATGCCATATTTTTTTAGATAAATTTTTAAAATATTTCTTCATAACAACCTTTTTAACATATTTTATAATATACATTTTTAACACATCCAAATTATTTTTATAAATAATGAGTGAATCAGATATAGGGGTTTAAATAATAGGCCATACATGAGAATCATTATACATAATCACTTCTTTCCCTATGGAGGTAGACCGTCGCTCTTTTGGATTCAAAAAATCGCCTTCTTTCACTATGGAATAGGTAGATAACTAAAAATTAAAAACTAAACGATGAAGTATTGAAATATTATATAATAAATAAATATATATTTTAGATAATGAACCAATAATTTTCCCATTTTTGGTAGTAATAAAACAGGTTTCCCTCCGATCCTAGACAAATATATCATTGATCAAAAGAATGTTTTCTAGAAATAGATTACTGATATCATTTTTAATTCTATTTCAATACATTGATAGTTATTTATGGAATGATCATAATTATTTTAACATCAGAAAATAATTCTCTTTATAATCATTTTAAAATTTTAGGCAATATGTGCTCACACTACATTGATTCAATACTAAAAGTCATGGTATCATCTTCTTAGGAAACGACTTCCAATTTGGTTTCTATAATAGATTTATCCATTAATCCACTATTCAATCACTAAATGGTAGGTTATATCTAAGATACATCCAAAATATATTGGATGGTGATATTCAACACATTAACACAAGCCTTCAATATAAGATTTTTTTGAGTAGTGGGCATCTACATAATATACTCAAACTGGCTCACCACCATCTTCTTTAGTGCATCAACATCATCCTTGGAAGCTGAATATTACATAAGGAACATTAATTAAGCTATATATTCTACAAAATTAGTATTTAATGTCTTTAATTCATATATCACCTCCTTATAATACAATATAACTGTACTAATATAAGATTTAACAACAACAATAGGTATTTTAGTGTAATATGTTCAACTTCTACATGGGTAGGTGAAGTGATCACTCTATGACCAACCACTTATATATAATATTTTTCATGAAAACTATCTTTGATAATTTTATTATCATTAACTCTATAGGTATTAACTTAGGTCCAAATATTCTATCCAATGGATACTAATGGAATATATTCATCTGCTATATATTATTATTAATCTTTAGAACTAAGAAAGTCATTTCCAGAAAAATGTATAAGTTATTATTTCATTATAAATAAAAACGTAATAGATAGAGAAACTAAAAAAATTTAATTTCTCTAAAAAAATTGTATAAATTGTATTATCCTGACCAATTCTGACAAGTGTGGTGATTGTAGTAGCTAAACTATCATGGGAGACTAGATGTAAGAAAGAACCCATTTTATCTATCTGAATAACAGCCATGTCTTCCACATATTCCACATATTAAGATGTATATCTTACACTAGTACTAGATAAAGATTTTATATCTTGTGATATAATGATACACTCTCCTATGATCCATGATAGTCAAACAATATACTAAGTATCCCACATTTATACTTATCAAAACAACCTCTATTGTTATGACAACAATAGTAGCTTGAGATTTCTCCCCCTTAGTTTGAGTCGGGTTCGCTTCAATATCTTAATATTATCTAACTGGTAATATTCTTATCATAGAGAAACTCGAGAAATATCCATTTTTTAGCACACCAGAACTAATATTGATTAAACTATGAAGTGTGTTGAAAAAAAGTCATCTATAAAAACTCTATATTTGACAATGATTTGCATCATGATCCTTCCAAATTGATAAATGTTTACATAATTTTTATGAACATGAAACATATATCACATGATATTTCATGCCACATTTACACATTTTTTTATCATAAATATGTATATTAATACAATATATTGAAATTAAATCATTTCAAACTAACCATTTATATGGAAAATTCTAGATTGAATTAATTTTATGAGAAAATTTATTTCAAGCATTAGATACTCTAAATTTATTCTCTATAATATGAGTTATGAAAAGAGATTTTATAATATCTAGAGGGATTACTTCATCTATAGATGTAATGATAGTATTTAAGTCAAAGTCACCATTATAAGGACACCAAAAAACATTGACCATTACCACTGATAGCATTGAAATTCCATTCTAACTTTTCATCAATGTGATGATGTTTTCTGTATCTCTAAAATGAAAAATCGATTCTCATAGAAATATTGAAGTATGTTTTCAATGAAAAATTGTATCATCTACTCACAAAAAAAACTCTCTATCTTTATTATTTATAGCCTTTTTTTATAAAAATTTATTTTCGATCAAACTAGCCAAAATCAATAAACTTTTTACTAAAAACTTTTCTCAAAGACTTCAATTATGTTGAACTAATTTTATAACACCTGGAGTAATGGGCTTTTTTTTCATAATCAAAATATGGAAGAAAATAAGGTGTAATGGTTTTTTGGGAAAACATTTTATATGAATGGAAGAGTGACATAAGGTTTTAAGGTTGGGGTGTTTTCACATATAAGACTAATTTTCTCTCCCACACACTCTCTCTATTTTGAGATAATTTAAATTCAAAACTCAGAGAGGCTAAAGGTAATCCTTATGAAATAGTAAATGTATACACTAAGGTGAACTAAAACTACATTGATGCGTTTAATAATGAAAAGAAAAAAATATATTTTCATTTGGAAAAAATAATACATAAAATTAGAGTGAAATAACTTGAAATTAAACAATATTAATTATGATTTTATAAAATTAAATCACATAACTTGAAATTTATTTTTAAAAATATATTTTATTTTATTATCTATAAAAATAAATTCTAAAAATATATACCTTTTTGTGCACGATATTTTAACAAATGATGTCCAAGATCAATATTATTTTTTCTAGAATGGTCTCTCAAATTTTTTGAAAGTTTATAAGACTTTTATTATTATATTTTATTAGTAAATGATTAAAATTGAATCCAAAATTTATCAGAGTGTGTTAAATCCACATCACCTTTTCTTGACTACTTCTAACTATAATATATTTATCTTTGATAATTGATAATACTACAAAGTTTTGTTTCTTAAGGAATTATGAAGCTAAATATTTTATTTGGTAATTATAGGTTTATAAGTTAATTTTACCATCTATTATACACCCATAAAAATTTACATTTGAGTATAAAGATAAGTCCAACTAATAAGTTTTTGGAAAAAAAAATTACGAGACACAATTCCTTTTAAATATCATAATTCTTTGGGTAGAAATAAAATGAGATTATTTTGTATTTTATTGATATCTTTCACAAAGACGTATTGATAAAATAATATATGGTCCACTTAAAACTGGGATAATGTAATATCCTAACTATTCCTCTATATATCATATTGTCAAATTTATTTTTATCTTCTTCCAAGTCATGTTTAATATTTAAACTCATATGAGTTGGAAAATTCATACTGATTTCAAGTAAAAATCTTTTAAGTATATCAAGTATGTAATTTTATATTAATGAAAATATTTCCAAAATGTTTTTAATAAATTTTAAAACAAAGGATATATTTTATCTCACCCACAATTCTCATTTAAAATTCCTTTTTCATGATTTTATAAAAATAATTACACAGTTTTGATTTTTTGAACAAAAAATAACACAATCACTATATATTTTCACAAAAAAAATATAATTTTATGTAGTTTTGTTATGTATAGTGGGAGTTTCTATTCCAACATTGAAACCATTTGATAAAATAAAATAATTTAATTTTTAATATCATAATCTAGGTGTTTTTCTAACCCATACAAATCATTGTAATGTTTGAATTTTTTTTTGAAAATGATGATCTATAAAATTAGGATATTATTAAAAATAGACTTAATTGATTAAAATATCCATTAGAAAAGATGAATTAACATCCATATGATATAATTTAAAATCCATTTGAGGTGAATATTCTAATATATTTCTAATGGCTTCCAATCTAGCCACTGGGGTAAAGGATTCCCCGTAATCTATTTCTTCTTATTAATTATAAACCTTAGAAAACAATAGCATCGTTTTTAGAAATCACACATTGATTATATTCCTTGTTATTAAATATCCATATGGTTACATGAAAGGATAGTCAGAGAGTATCTATACCAGTTCCTATTCATTATTCCATTTGAACTAGTTTATCTCTTCTTTCATAGAAACTACCATAATTTAATCATATAGAGATTCCTATATGGTTTTAGATTTGTTATTGTAAATAAAGGTAGAGAATTGAAAAAGTATTACTACACGTATACAAGTCACAAAACATGTATCTATATCTATGATAGAAGTTTCTATAAGATGGCCCTTAAGGTTTATAGGTTGGTTAGGTAGTACAGAATATGGTTCGTTAGAATAAATCCCTTACGGTATAGATTTTTCTTGATCATATTCCATATTATCATAATTTTGGTCCTCAAAAATAGGTTCATATTATAGTTTGTCCATAGAATCACTAATGTTATTAGTTTGATTCATTTTGTGATAATAAGATCAGTTTTATGAAACATAACATGAGAAGATTCTTCAACAAACTTGGACTTATTATCAAAAATATTATAATCATTTGGAGTAGTAGAGTAAAATTGGAATATTTCTTTATCATCCTTTATATCTAACATATAAATATTTTGTTTTATGTTTAATATATAAACCTAACATCAAAAAACATTAAAGTATCGTAGATTTTGTTTTCTATTTATGTATAGTTCATAAGTTTTTTTTAAGATATTCCTTTTTAGAACTCTATTAATGATATAATATGTTGTATTAATAGCTTCATTCTAAAAGTGAGTGTGAATTCTATACTCACATAACATAGTTATAACAGTTTATTAAACATTCCTATTTATCATTTCAAGAACATAATTTTATTGTGGTGTCTTTGGGAATGAAATATTATTTTTAATGCCATGTTGTGAGAAAAATGAATCAAATTAGTGATTATAAAACTCTCCCACATTGTAACTTATCAAATAAAAAAATTTTGTATCATTTTTACTTTGTAAAAGTTTTAAATAATTATTAAAAATAGAAAATTCCCTAGTTTAAATTTTCAAGAAAAAAATGTAAATCTTGATAATCCATCAACTAAAAGATAAATAAATTATTTTACTCGTATTATTTTTATTCCAGATGGTATTAATAGATCCATGTGGATAAGTTAAAAGGTCTAGAAATTATTTTTTTTATTTATTTGAATTATTTTTTTGTTTCATTACAATTTATGTTGAATCATAGGGGGGTTTTCCAATTTAAGTTTAGTTAAATATAATATAAAATTTTCTATAGTTAACTTTATTAACCAATAAACATTTCAATTTCAATGTCTCTTACTATGAATGCACGACTCTTTAATTTTTCTATTAGAATAGTTTATACTATTTATACAAAACTAATTAAGATATAAAGCATAGAAATTGTCAGTCCTTGGTGCTTTAAATTTATGATATTTATTTTTTAAAACTAAACACGCATTGTTAGAAAAATGAACTGAATGTACATTATAAAAGTGTTGAGAAATACTTATCAGGTTGTGCTTTAATCGTTCAACATAAAGTACTTTGATGAAGTGGATTGATTTGTGATTTTCAATAGATCTAATACCGACTATATTCTCTTTGTAATTATCCCCAAATGTGATATATCATCCTTCAATCCTTGATAAGGAGTGAATATTGGAAAAATATCCATTTATATGTCTTGAAAACCACTGTATATATATAATTTTACATTACTATTTTTCTAAAGTTATCCCTATGTAAATAAATAAAGCAACAAGATTTATTAGCATCTAAGTGCTCTTGGGTCTAGTAGTGTTAGCTATAAATGATTTAGTAATCCATATATTCTTATATTTAATACAATTTATACATGGATTACATAAATTTATAGAAATAAAATCTTTCTTTACTATAGAAAACATCAATTTTAATAGGAAAAAACCATATTAAAAGTGACCATTTATAAAATGATGAAAGTAGGTGAGATTAGAGATATTTTTATTTTTGGAAGAAGGTAGGAAATAATTTTTATAAAGCTTCTTTTTCCCTTGATTACTATACCATATTTTTATTTTTTTATTTGTTTTTATCAAAGAATTTATTTATAAATTCCTCATTATTGTTAAAACACTAGAAACATCCTTTATATCATAAAATTCAATCTCTAGATATTTTGTCTTTCTAGAATTGATAAGAAAACTAAAAATAGACTCATGAAGTTTAACATTAAGATCATAAATCTACTTGTTTAAAATATATATTTCCTTAACAAAAACATCATATTATTTATTCAAGGTTTTTTATTTGTTGAATCAAAATGGTATTATAAAATAGAACTATACTCATTTAACTTATCATAATATTAGTAAATATTTTCAAAATCATAAGAATAGTAATAAATAGAGTTTCCCTAATTGGTTTTTTCTATAAAGCACATTTTTTACTTCTATTTCAATATTTCATCTTTAGAATCATAAATTGAGTCATTACTTGTGTCTTATAAATAACTATAGGTATATTTCATATATTTATTGAATTTACTTTAATAGAAAATATTTTTGAAGTACTTATTCTCATACTTCTTATTCTATTGTAATTACGAGAAGTCTAGTTTGATGTGTTTGAGTTTCTTGCACTCATAGATTCTATATTCATTATCATTTTCATTATAATTTTTTTACTTTTTAATGGATTTTTGAAATCCTCTTATCTTGTTTATTTTTTAAAATTTCTTAAAAAACTGAGAATGTTCATAATTTTAATCGGAATTATTAATGTTTCATTATCAAATAATTCATTTTTTTATAAATTTATTCTAATTATAATAATTTGAAGTAAATACTTTCATAAAAAAATTTCCTTTTTATATATCCTGTGATCTCAATCATCCGGTTACATCTTCACTTTTTTATATCATAACATTACTAATAAGTTATTTTAGTTTTCTATTTTTGATAACAGTGTATTGTTTTATAGAAATTGGAATTCCACTCCATTTTTGTGGTAGAATTATTAGACTTTTTATCACTTAAACTTATTCAGAAATAATTTTTCCTAAATAAGAAATATCATTTACAACATTAGTTAATAATCCATTTATCTGAGTGATAATTTATCTTTACAGCATTCTAAATGTATCAAACATGGTATTGGAAGCACACATTCAAGAACATTTTAAGTTCCTTCACAAGCTACTAAAATTGTAGTCTATATTTCATATATTTTATGTAACTAAAAAATATATTGGACACTCTTGTACTGAGTCCACATATAACAATGGTCCTAGATTTGGTGTTTCAATCATAACTATTTTCAATAGAAGCATATGATTTTTTAGGTCCAGTATTTAGAATTTTATAAATATTAACAACCTTTAAATAAAATTTAAGACCATGATTTTTAGATAGAATATCATTATAACCTTTCACCATTTATTTTTATTTCAATTAAAATAGAGTTCCCTAACCATTGACATTCTTTCTCAGTTTCCAGTCATTATTGCCATTTGAATTTGATCTTTTGAACTTCAAAATTTTAGAGTTGAGAACTAAAGATTACATTCCCTCTAATATAAATTTATATAGTCATAGAAACAATATAAATTCATTAATGGGGGAGTGAATTGTGTTTTTTAAATTTTTGTTTACATAAAACCATGATATCATTACCACTAAACGATTTTGATTTTCTCTTATAAAAAACAAGAAATGAAATGTAAAATTATAATAAAAAAATATAACATAGTGAATTTATAGTGGTTCGAGGAATAAATATCCCTTATTTCACCCCGTTAATAATCTAATCCATGAATTTAGTGATTTTTTCTATTCCTAACCTTTTTTCTGGGGTTGTTTGGTGGAGTCCAAGTAGTTGTTACATGCTATAAAGGTACACAACCATTCAACCATGCCCTCCCTTTAAAAGACCTATCAACAACCTTATGAGACTCAATAAAAATGTGTATAGTTATATATATAACATATAAAATTTTCATGAATTATATATTTCTTAAGTAAGTTAAATCTCTTTGATAGCTTACATTACATGCAACATAGAGTTTTAACAAACCCCAAATAACTAATAATATTATTATTTAAACGCAACCATTATTACATAGAAATAAAAATATTAAGCATGAATAGG
This sequence comes from Viscum album, assembly GCA_963277665.1. Lineage (NCBI taxonomy): Eukaryota > Viridiplantae > Streptophyta > Magnoliopsida > Santalales > Viscaceae > Viscum > Viscum album. The sequence continues at coordinate 1,748,657,018 of OY728155.1, read as the reverse complement.
TATAATTTTTTTTAAAATAATAAGTATAATTGTTTTATATAGAGAAATCATATTGAAAAAAATTCACCTAATTTTTCTTAGGCCTTTATATGTTTTGAAAATACTATTTTCTAAGAAAATGTTTTTTATTTCCTTTTATAAAAAGTAATAAAATAAAATTTTGAAACTTATTTAAAATTAATTTTATAAAATATATTTTTCTAAATCATCATATTAAAATTATATTAGGGTTTTGTTTTTGGATTTTTCTAAAATGAATAAGTTTTTGATGAATATTGAAAATACTGTTTTTATTAAAAACACCATTTCCATTTAAAGAATATATATTTTCCCTTTTTGTTTTAAAGTGGGTTTAAAATTAAAATTTATAAAATTATATATTTATTAATCCAATTACTTTCATTGGAGTAATTTTAAAGTATAATTTTTATATAAGAACTTCTTAAACTTTTAAACATTTTCTCTTTTTGGAAAAATTCTTTCTTGTCATGAATGCGAGTTTAATTTTAAATAATATTTTCCACTTATATGAATTAAATTTAGAAAAATAAATTAATTATTTTTAGTCCGAATAATTTTTAATTCCAAATAATTACAAATTAATTTTGGATCATAATGAATAGTAAAAATAATAAAAATTATTTAATGCGATTATGGTAAAAATGGGTTTACCTTAGGTTAAATTAAAAAATAATGGTTAAAATTAATACCAAAGTTTTTATAACCCATTATATAGACATATATAGAAATTATAATGTCTAAATATTAATATTGTTAATTTTTTATCCCTTTGGCTTGTGAAAAATGTGGGTACACCTTTTTATTTTTAAATATTACAAGTGTACTACTCCCCTAACTTATAATGGGCCACCACTCCTCATATCCTATTCACAATTACATATCAATTTTTCATAGAAAATACATACCCAAATATATTCCTTTCGTACCTCCCCACATACTATATTCCTCAGTTATATCATAAATCCAATCTAGTAGTGATTTAGGTTAAGCCTAAAGAGGGTTTTTCAAGAAGAGATAATGTTTTTAACTGCATATTTTTGTTTTGATTCTTACTCTAAATTATTAAAATATTATTAAATTATTGTGATATAATAAAAATATTATCTACCATATATTTTTATTTTGTTATCATAATTTAATAACCAATCTGTTTCGCTATCTTCATCAAACTGGATATAAAATCATTATTCATGTGTATGATAGACTACATCCTCATGAACCGATACTCATTATCAGTAAACAACTATAAAAACTAGATATAATGATGTATTAAATTTTTATATATGATATATATTATATTATTATACTTATATAGTTATTATATAAGATATACCTTCTTTAGTTTTCATTCTATTGGAATACTATAACGTCATCCTTGTGTACAGAAGACTACCGCCTCGCGAATCGATGTGATTCATTCTTGTTTACATGGAACATAATACGGATGGATTTAATTAAAATATTTGATATATATGGAATAAAAAATATTATTTAATTTCAATATATTATTTACCTTTTTTTTCTATTGATCCCTCTAGAAAATGGAAACAAAGTTTATGTTTACATATGGCCTACCGTCTCCATGAACAATGCATTTCATTTTATATATCAAACATTTAGGGATTAATATAAATAAATATATACTGAATATATATTATATTTATATCATTTTTAAAATTCATGAGATGATGGAAACATGATCCATGTAATCGGACCACAAGTAAATAATCAAAACATTCATGAACAACAAAGTAGTTATAGCCAGAAATGTGAATTTGACATGGAATTGTTAAAAATGGGTAATTAAAGGTCATAATTAAATCATATATTATTTGATATATACAATTATGGTTCATAAATAGATGTATTATATACTTATATTTATTATAATGTAATTTTTAATGTGTATATAGAAATTTGAGACATAAGATAATATATTTTTGTCTCAATTTGTCATCTTTTGGTCATACATTATGTTATAGACCTATATTCAATTATGAAGTTTATATAATACCCTTTTATGTGTTATATCATCTATATCCTTATTTTTTATGGATATTTTAATTTTAATTTTATGTTAATATTTAATAGTTCTTAATATTCAATGTTACTAAAGTGGTAAGGGTTTTATGACACAATCTCTTTTTTATTAGAACTATTTATGATTTTGTTTCTGATGATGAAATCTTATAATAAATCATTAAAGAAAATCATGATTTTTTATCTCCTCTAGTTATTTCATGAGAATACATTTTCCCTTCATTTTCATATCTTTATGTTTTAATGATTCAAAAATAATGTTTTCAATGTAAATTGACTTTATTTATCTCTTCTATTAGATATTTTTTTATTCTATATACATATTTTCTAAAAAAAGTATCAATTTTTCAACGTATTTAAAATTATTTATAAATGAAAATTTTATCCATGCTTAACCTTTAATTTTTTTTAAAGTAATATTCATGTTATTTTCAAGAAAAAAATAATTCTCATTTCATTTTTATTTCAAATGAGACCGTTATATTTTTTTAACATGTAAGACATGAATGGTATTTTCCATCATCATGATGAACTTATTATGTTAAAAATTACTTTATAAGTTTTAAATTTAATTTTAAATTAAAAATATTCCCAAATTATTGTATGAATTTTTAGTTTTAAAAAAAGTAATTTTCAAAATGGAAAGGATATTTTCCATAACGAATGTTTTAAATGGTTTTAAATATTTCATTATGAGGTTCCAAGGTTATTTTTAAAGAAAAGGGTTTTGAAACTATTTTAGGTTTTAAAATATGTGTTTAAATGTGGTAACTCTATTTTCATCAATAAATATTCCATGTGAACTTTCAAAATAATTTTTTTATCTAAGATGACATCCTTTGATGTTTTTTTACTTTAGTGGAGATATAATTAGAGGATACCATTATTATTTATATGGATGGTTTATGTTTATGATAAAAATATATTTATGAAACCCATTTCTCTTACATGGGTTATACCATGATATAATTATTTTGAAACCAACTTCGTTTTCCATTGGTTCTAATTTGATGAAATGATGAAATGATCATGAAACCTATTTATTTTCTATGGGTTATATTATAATGAAATGTTTATGAAACCCATTTCATTTCATGGGTTATAATGTGAAGAATTTTTTATGATCTTTTGGGACAAATATATTATATTTTTATTATATTATGGGGTAATTTTATAACCAAGTATGGTGGTTACGTTATAACCAAGGTGAGTAAGACCAATATCACCCTCCAATGTACTAGGTAAAGATTTATATATAATGAGATAAAAATGAAAAAATGAGGAGTGAACCAAGTTTAGTAAGGTATTATATTCCCTACGATAGTATTTAGAGTGATCCTGTATTACTATGATGGTTTGGAGAATAAAACCATTCTACTATAATAGTCATGGAAAAGATCATTGAATAACTAAGGAAATGATTTTCTATGTTTATGTGTATGTCAAAAATCAATTCCTTATAAAAATGTTATGATCTCAAGGTTAATGTTCCCTAATTAAATTGTGATTAATGTCTTATTAACTGCCAATATTTATTCCATAAATCAAGTTTAAAACATATGATATTTAGGTTATGGTTTTCAACTTTTATTCCCATGTTCGGATACCCTTATTCTCATTATATTTTGATATCTACCTTGTTTAATCTTAGTAAAAATATGATATCACCCATTATAATGTTTCATTTCCCCATGTTTTTGTGGAAGATATTTTTTATAATATGTCTAATAAGGTTTCCAGTTATGGATAACATAGTGTAAGATTCTTCATCTCACTTATGGACCAGTTGTTTATGTGTTCATGTTTCCAAATGCACTAGACCTAAATGATTTTTGCATAGATCATTATGTTATGAAATTAATATTCATATATTAATATATAATATGTATGTAAGATAAATTTGGTTTTCAGTAGTTGGTATTAGAGAAATGTATATTTTACATTTAAAAACATGTATGAGAAAACATTTATGACATCCCAAAGGACATGTCGAATGTTAAGTCCAATGATGAGATAAATCTTTGAAAATGTGATGAATTTCTTTAAAGTAAACAATGATTGATTTCTAAGAGATCACATAATTGTATGAATAATAAATGTGAATTTAGATCTAGAATAGAGGTAAGTAGGGGTAATAACTCTGAAAAAGGAACATCAATAGTGAATCAAGAATTACCTAGTACATGATAATGGGCTTTACTGCACACCGGGTTTGACACTCTCGGGCGATATGATTTGTAAATTCATATAAACTTTATGAACCATCAAGAAGGATTTATATAGAATATGGTTATGAATTACCTAGTATAAACCAAATGTTTCATAGATTAAAAATAAGGTTTCATGAACCAAACAACCTATAAGTGATTTTTCATGATTATTTGGTTCACCACTATGATTATTATTTATTATACTATAATTTTTGGTTTTAGTTAGTGGTTGACAACTAAAGGAATAATTTTAATAATTTGTGGGAATTAAAATCAAATTAATTTCCTCATGATAAGATAAATTTTGAGGAAGCTATAATGAAAAATCTATTTGCTATGCAAACACAACTTTCTCAATCAATGAATCATGTTGTGCTTCCAAATGAGAAAAGGTGGGAAAAACATTCTATTATGTCTTTCATGATGATATTCACACCTTATTTTATTGGTTTTAATAAGATTATATTTTACATGCAATGGATCTGTACTACTGAAAGGATATTTTCCATTCTTCTGCATTTGAAACATGAATATTTCATTTTGGTTATCTATCATTTAGAAGGAAATGTAGATCAATGTTGTACTATCATCAAGAATATAAGGGAACATGATGTAATTGAATCTATGATGTGGGTTTATTTTAATAACTTATTTTTCCATATTCACTTCCCTAATAAGCTTTGTAAAAAATAGATAATGAGTACTTGATCTAAATAAGAAGGATGATGAATCTGTTGGTACATATAAGAAAAATTTACAATAATTTATAGGTTTGGATATTGAATTTTCATCCAAAATAAATGTAAAGTTGGTCGATTAATTAGTGTTTTAAAACCATGTATATAAATGGAGTAGTTATAGGGGACATTAGTAACTAAAAAAATAATTATATTTGATCTGAATATAGAAATTTTTATCAAAATTACCCATAAATATCATGGTTTAGACTGGAAATGGAATATATATTTTAAAGAAAACTCTAAAGAATATAGAGATAAGAATATGAAACATCCTTCATACTGGAAATGTAGAAGGAAATATAGGAGAAATATTATTAAGGGGATTGTTAAATGTTTTAAGTATGTAAAATAAGGTCATCAAGAAACAAAATTTCAAAATTATGAGATTATGTTATGAAATAATGAAAATAGGGAGAAATCTCCACAGAACGCATCTCCCACACTACAGTCTTACAGATTCAAGGAGTTTAGGAATTATAATAACTAGTGCCCAAATATGAAGCTTAATGAGGATTATCAACATCATCAATCACCTATTATATGTGAAACAAAGAAATCTTATGCAATCACAATTTCAAATGAGTGGTGTGATAATGACATGGTGAAAGGTACACTTACTATCCACTCTAGAACTACTAATATATTATTTGACTCTATATATACCTATTATTTCATATTTGAATAATTTTATATAAATAAAAATATTACACCAAAATTATTAGATATTTAATTTTTAGTAAATAACCCTAATGGTATAATAATCACATCTCGAGTATATGATTCCTCTCTGATTGAGGTTTGTGAGAATGTGCTTCCTACAAATCATATAATTCTTCCTCTAGTTTAATTTTATGTTATAGAAATGGATTGGTATTATCTAAATAAATCCCAAATTAATTTATGAGGAATGGAAGACATGTTTGATATTCTAAATAAACCAGTGATCATATATCAGTGCGATGATAAATATGAAATTCTGAGGGAAATCACATCCATTATATGGGTTTTGATTCCTATTCAAGAGGGGATTTTATCATAGATTACTTGAGAGAAACTAAGAATTGATGATGTTCCTATTATGATGGAGTTTTATGATATCCTTCCAGATGATTTTTCTAGTATTCCATTAAAATGTGATGTTGAGTTCCCAATAGACCTCACAACTAGTGCCTTGACTATAAAAACCTTGCTCTTTATTACACACATAAACATGATTTATTACATAAACATTAACTTAATAAAACCAAGAAGATTGGGAGTTAAAGTTTATTTGGGGATTGGGAACATTATATGACAACATAAGACATAAAATACAACATCTTTATTCAAAACTTCTTTTACATGAACACAACATTTCTTCGTACTTAACTTTGCATAGGATAACTTGAGGACATACATTAGAAAAGGGAGAGATATAAAGACCAGTAAGGTATTATAAAATTAATAATAGGAATAATACTATACATTTTAGGAAATAGGCATATAAATGGAGAATAATAGAAACATGAACATAAATGCATGATATTGCATAATTATCATAACATGGAAATGTAGAAACAACATACAACATGATATTAGCATGATCCAAGGATAATTAAACATGGATTATCAGGATTAAACCCTAATTGAACATGAATTAAAATAATTAAACCCAAATTAAACATGGTTTATCATGATATGAAATATTACCAAATTCTTTGGAGTGCTATGAGGGTGCACCCTTTGTTATTATTTCAGTCTCATGCTTAAGTGTGCCACATAAATCATATAACATAGATTCATTCAATATCATCATTTATTCAACGATAAAATAATGTATAATAAATACATGTAATTATTATTAAAAATTTAAATGATTATAAATGTGAATTTATAGAGAAATGGTTCTGGTATTCACTACACGATGATTTTGGATTGGAAAATTGTGGTGCAGTTTTGGCAGCATAACAACGTCATATAAAAATTCATAAATTGGGTTCATAAGAGGGAAATGGAACTATAATTATTTTTATATGAAATATATAATAATGGGATCATAGAATATAATATCACAACATATTAAATTATATTTAGATACATAATATAGAATAAATCCTTGAATGGAAATAAAAAAAAGAGAAATCCCTTGTGGAATTTCAGTAAGGTAACAGGTGTACACGGAAAGAATTAATGTTAGAGGAAGGGGTGTATAAACATTAAAAAATAATTAGGTATGTATGGGGGAGGTTATAGATCATAAAAAAATATTTTTAATTGAAAATAAAAGGATATGACAACATAACCAAACTTGGATAAAAATGAGAAACAATAGAAACTGAGGATCCCTTACTTGTGTGCGTGAACTGAAAAGCTTGAAGAGGAGATTATTTAGAGTTTAGGATGCCTCTTTAGGGTTTTATAGAGGGTAGGGAACATTATGGATGTGCTCCAAGGATATTTAGTGAATAGATGTGGAAGATTGGGTGGGTTTATATATAAAATGAGAGGGGAATTCTTTAATATTTCACAAACTTTGGTTTTGTTATCTATATAATTAAAAATTCAAAAACACAAACCTTCCCATGGTTTTTTCCCATGGTTTTTTACAAATAGAATTGAAAAAAATTATTATATATTTAAAATTCCTGAACATTTTAAATTATTTCCCTTGATTTTTTGGAGGTGAGTAACACTCACATGGAAATGAATTTTAAATCATAAAATATATTATACATTTTGGAGGATTCACTAAGGTTTTATAAAATAATTAAAACCAATATAAAATTACATTATTTTAATGTTAAACCATATATTTTTCCTATAATAACCATTATTTTATTTATTACATCATTTTGGGGTAATTATGATGTCATAAAATACTTATTTTATTTATACGACTTTTAATTTTTACCCAAAAATTCAACTGTCTCAAAAAATTATGAAAAATTAACCATTTGATAATTTTTACACCCTCATTCAAAAAATAATATTCAATTTATCTAAATAATTTTATAAATATGTGAATTTTCACTTTTAAAATGATAACAGACATTTATTGAAAATTCACAGGTTTTGAGAAAAACAGTTTTCAAACCATAATAAAAATTACATTTGACTAAATAAGGATAATATAATAATTTATTATTCATAAAATTGATTTATAATAATATTTTATTAAAATATTAATTATTTCAAAAATTCAAAAATTCCTTAAATTATACACTTTCTCTTTTATCATATGAAAATATAACTCTTATCCAATTGATTACCTAATCATTTACAGAAAAATAAATGATATAATAATCATTCATGAGAATTTTTTTATAATATTATTATTAAAAACTTTAGCTTAATATACTAAGGTATATTTTTCTCAAAAGTATCATTTTTACCTAAAAATCCATTTATCAAATTCTTCATTTTTTTAAGAAAGGCTATTTCTTAAAAAGAATTGATAGAATAAAAACTTTATTTATAAAATATTAGATTACAAAATAAGTAACTAATTATTTATTAAATAAACCCATATAAAACCCAATAAAACCTAAGGGTAAGGTGTGCAATCATGACAGACTCTTGGGGCAACTCAGATAACATTGCACGGGTGGCATCTATATTAACTTGAACTTCTACCATAGGTTATTCTGTTCAAGATTAACGTGTTGAAGATATACTTGGGATTGGTCAAGAGCGAATCCTAGTGACGCTACCTCCTTTACAAGCTCCGAAAAATGACCTTCATATGACCCATGTCTATTGGATGAGGACATCCTTTTCTTTGTGTCTATCTACATGATTTTTTTTTAAAAAACCGTATAGTTATATCAGTCATGTGGTCACTGTTCAACAACTATATTATCAATGGTAATGATACTTAATAATCATTTAAACTCAAAAAGTGCATGTTTTTTCAATATCTATAAGTCTTTAAAAGAAAGGGAATTTTATTTATAAATGTTCAGTACATTACAACATTCCCCCTTACGAAATTTCTCCCTTGAAATTTCTTTTTCCCACACTCAAAAAAATGATGGTAACTTTTCCACATCACTTCCTCCAGTTCCCATGTTTCTTCTTCAAACTTGTAGTTTCTTCACAACACTTTGACGAGGGGAATCATTTTATTTAATAGTACTTTTTATCTTTGATCTAAGTTCTTCACCAAATTCTCTTCATAAGAGAGGTCATTCTCTAATAGTACTACCTTTATATAGAGTAAATGTGATGGGTCAGGTATGTACTTTCTCAAGAGTGATACATGGAATATATCGTGTAATTGAGAAAAGATTGGTGGGAGTGCTAGTCGATAAGCCAATGCTCTGAGGCAATCAAGGATCTCAAAATAGTTTATGTTCCTTGGAATGCGATTTACTTTATTCCCAAATATTATAACTATCTTCCATGGTGATATGAGGAGGAATACCATGTCTCCATCATTAAACTCTAGGTATCATCAATGATTATCAACTTATGTCATTTGTCAACTATGATCCGCTTTGATGTGTTGTTGGATGGTCTTAACCTTCTCCACTATTTCTTCGACCAATTCTGGACCACGAAGTTTTCTATCCCCAAATTCTTCCCAACATACTAGTGTTCTTCACCTCTTCCCATAAATGGATTCATAAGGATACATTTGAATGCTTGAGTGGAAACTATTGTTGTAAGAGAACTCAACCAGAAGAATATGTTGATCCCATCCTCCTTTGAATTCCATTGATAATGTTCTCAACATAAACTCAAGTGTTTGGATAGTTCTCTTAGATTGGATATCAGTTTGAGGATGATAAGTCGTACTAATGTTTAACTCAGTATTCATAGCATTTTGGAGACTCTTCCAGAACATAGAGTTGAATCTTGGATCTTGATTAGATACAATCGATTATGGTACTCCATGCAGCCTTGCTACGTCTATGATTTATATTCATGCCAGTTGATATAATGAGAAATCCTCTTGAATTACAATGAAGTTTGCAGTATTTGTATGAAAATCCAAAAAAACCTACATATCATTGTTTCCTTTGTATTTCATAGGATGTCCAGTGAAAAAGTCCATGGCGATGTTCTCTAATTTCCATGTTGGTATGGGTAATGGTGGCATCATCCCCCCAAAAATCTGCCTCCCAGCCTTTACTTGATAACATACCAGGCATGTTGAGGTCTACTCAGTGATATCCTTATTCATGTTATCACACCAATAATGATCTTGGAGATCTCAATACATTTTTATTGTTTTCTAGGTGAATAGAGAAATTTGAACTTTGTGCGTCATCCAAAAGTTTGTTATTTAACTCCATATTTGATAGAACACATAGTGTTGACCCAAATCTCGAAGTTCCTTCTTCATTAACATCAAAAACCAAGGATTTCTTTTTTCTGATAGTTTCCACTTTCTTCTGAATTCCCACATAATCATTTTGAGTGTCCCTTAACCTCTCTAAAAGAGATAACTGAGTAATAATTTGTGAAAGTATTGATTATGTTCCCTTATTTATGATTCCAATTTACATATTCATCAAATCTAAGAAGATTGGATACTTTTCAATTCTCATCAATGATAGAAGTGTTGGGTCATTCCTACAAAGAGAATCCTCCCCCTTTTTCTCTTTCCCGTAATGGTAATGGATTTGGAAGTCATAGTTTTTTATCAGCTCTAACCATCATCATTAGTGAATATTCAAATCTTTCTATGTGAATATATTTTTGAGGCTCTTTTGATTATTATATAAGCACAGACAATGTCTTTTCCTTTTTTCCTCGACACACAACCCACACCCTTCATTGAAGCATCAATGAATACCATGAAAAGTTCTCCACTTGTGGGTATTGTGAGTATAGGTGCAGTGACACGCCTTCTTTTCAACTCCATAAATATCTCATTGCATTCATCATTCCAAACAAACATGACTCCCTTACGAGTTATCTTGGTAAGAGGGTTTCACAATCATGAGAAATTTCTCACAAATCTTGGATAATATTCAGCTAACTCAAAGAATCTATGGATATCTGTCAGAGATGTTGTCCTTGAACATCCCTAAACTGCACTTTTTTTGGAGGAATCCACATATATCCCATTGTTTGTGATGATATGACCCATGAATGAGAATTAATTCAATCCGAACTCACACTTGTCGTACTTTTCATTGATATTATCCTTTTTCAAGGTCTCTAGTATAGTGAAAAGATGATCCTCATTATCCTCCTTGGGTTTGGAGTATATTATAGTATCTTCTATAAATACTACCAAATATTTTTTGAGTTAATCTCTAAAGACTCTATTCATCATTTCCAAGAATATTTCTAGAGAATTAGGGAGTTCTAAAGGCATTATTATAAATTCATAGTTCATGTACCTTTTACAAAAAACAGTCTTGGGGATATCCTCCTTCTTTACCATTACATGGTAATACCCCGACCACAAATCCACCTGGGAGAAATATTGTGCTCCATGTAGCTAATCGAAAAATTAATCAATTCTTGGAAGAGGATACGTATTATTTATTGTGAATTTTTAAGCTCAAAATAATCAATGAAAAAGCACATTGACCCATGATTTTTCTTGATGAAGAGGACTAGTGCACCCCATGGATAAGCACTTGGGCGTATAAATCCTTTATCGAGGTTCTCCTATAGTTGTTTCTATATCTCCTAAATATCCACAACAACCATTCTATATGGAGTCTTGGGTATTTGAAATTCCCTAGGTATAAGATCAATGGATAATTCAACATCTCTTTTAGGAGGAAGACCAGGGAATTCCTTAAGAAACATGTCATCTAGTTCCCTCACAATTGACATGCTTTTGAGGATGGTTCTTTCCTTAGACTCAATAATCTGATCAAGATACATGTGCTCATAGGTCAGTAGTATCCACAACTGAGATGATGGTTCTAATAAAGATTCATCATCCTCCTTGCACTTGTATTGAATCGTGGGTCAATTCACCATGTGGATATTGGTTTCCCTATCATGGAAATTTATGTTTTCTCTATATAAGGAAATCCAATCTATGATAATAATTGCATCAAATTCCACCAGGGGATGTACGATGAGGTTCACCGGGAAGTTCAATCCACAAATTGTGATAGGGGAGGAGTTATATTCATTGGATGAAATAATTTCCCTAGTTTCCATTCTCACCGACATCTCTACTTCTATAATTTGTCGTGGTGTCGGGATTTTTCTAATAAACTTTTGGGATATAAAAGAATGTGTAGAAATAGAATAAAAAATTACGTTATCTATTCTTGAATGAATAACTAGCATACCTTTCACCAATTTGTTTTCGGGATTCATTTCAGCATTAGTGATGGAAAAATCTCTCACTTATTGACTTTGAGGTTTTTAGTTGATTCCCAATACCCTAGTATTAGGGAACTGGTTCAAAAAGTGCGTTGGTTCTTTGATGTTGTAGTAATAAATAATTCTTTGAGGGTCGAAAAGAGTGTTCCTCTCCAATTAAAATGTAGAATATTTTTCTTGTCCAAAACTATTGGAGTAGTTCCATTCTCTTCCACACCTACATAATTTCCTCATCCCCTTCAGGTAATTTTGAGGGTGCTTCTTTCCACACCTTTGGCATGTTGGGAAATGGAATTTATTATCACCATTGGATTTATCCGTCAGACAACCAGAATTAAATTACACTTTCTACTTCTTATCCCTATGATACCCCTAATATTATCCAATCTCTTTTTCGACATTGATGTCACTTTACACAATTTCTTCAAAGGAATCAATGTCATAGATTGTAATTAATTTGAATAGGATAGGTTTTGGCCCACCAAAGAAGTGGTCAACCTTGCATTTGGGGGTAATGAAAAAGATAAATGTGTATCATGCAAGCCTTGTGTTGTTTTAATCGTACTATCTTATGGATTGGTCATCTTTCTTCATGAGGTAAAGGAAGTCCCTTTTAATCATAATTTGAAGGGTGTGAGGAAAGTATTTATCAAAAAACATTTTTTAGAAATCATTTCATTCTAACACCACAATCTCTTCCTTATGCTTCGTATTTTTTATCAATGTCCACCATTGATCAACATCACACTCCATATGATAAGTATCTAGAAGAATATTCACATGTTCAAAACATTAAATGATGGAGAAGATCTTCTCAATGGAGTTGATCTATTGTTTGGTGATTGTGGGATCATATGATCCATTGAATGTTGGAGGCCTTTGTCTCATGTAGCTCTCGATTGCATCTTGTTATTTCTTTGTGGGGGGGGGGGACTGGATATTCTTATTTACCCATGTTTAAATTCAAAACATGAGTTAACTAATAGAGTATCTTGACAAAGTTTGTGATTTCCACTCCCATCAGATTGGGCATCTCATTAGAACAGTTATCACATTGATCTTCACATCGATTGTTAGCCTGAGTCCTCATATTACTGGCTATTATCTAGAATAAAAGTAACGTTAGGGGTATTTATTTCAAACTATTAAATACATAAAGGGGAATCCAATGACAAAAAGGCACAACTTTTTAAATAAATATATTTCCTTAACTAATGAATTTATAGGCTTCAATCTAAGTTATCCATGATCTACTTAGCAACATATATTTTAAGGGGAACTTTTTATTCCCATAATAATGGTTAATAATAAGAACATTAATTTACCAAATAATATCCCCCAGGAATGTCAAAACATGAGTGACAAAAGGACCATTGTCATGCACGAGTTCAAATTTGAGTCTAGCTCAGAGCAATGTTTTCAGGTTTTATCGCTATATACATCTAAGCCAGAGCCACCTCTAGTTTTTTCTATTTAGATGAAGATGTATTTTCTTGATAAAAAACATAATATATAATCAACAAAATTTAGGTATTATTTTCCTATATTCAGTCTTATCCCTAATGTTTTCACTATAGTTTTATAGCCCTAATTCAAAAAATAACTAAACCTATACTTTGATACCAACTATAACAACCCTGCTCTTTATTACTCACTTAAACATGATTTATTACAAAAAATCGAACATAATAAAACCCACAAGATCTAGATTTCTAGTGTATTTGGGGATTAATAACATTACATGACAATATAAGACATTAAATAAAACATCTTTATTTAAAACTTCTTTTACATGACCATAATATTCCATCATACATAGCATTTCATGAGATAACCTGAAGAAATACATAAGAAAAGGGTGAGATATAAAGCCCAGTAAGGGAGTAAACAAGGGATACCATTAAGAATACAATACATGTTAAGAAATAGGTATATCAATGGATCATAAGGGAAAGATAAACATAAATGAATAATATAGAATGATTATAATAACACGGAAATGTGGGAAAAACAATAAACCTGAATTAGCATGATCCAAGGACCATTTCACATGGATTATCATGAGTAAACCCTCATTTAACATGAATTAGAATGAGTGAAATATAATTCAAATTGTTTATCATTATACTAAACATTACCCAATTCATTGGAGTGCTATTAGGGCACACCCTTGATAATCATTTCAATCTCATACTTAACTATCCCACATAAATTATATAACATGGATTCATTCAACATCATAATTTATTACAAGATCAATGAATTTGTAATAAATACATGTAAGTAACATTAAAAATGTATATTTTCATAAATATGAATAACCTTGATAGATAAATGGTTATGGTATTCTCTATACAGTTATTTCGGCTTGGAAAATCGCAGTGCAATTTTGGAAGCATAACAACGTCATACATAAATTCATAAATTAGGTTGTTGAGAAAGGAAGGGGTCTCTCATCATTTATAAATTAAATATACAGTAATGGGATCTTGGAACATAATATCCCAATATATAAAATGGAATTTAGATACATAATATAGAAGAAATTCTTGAATGGAAATCAGAAGAGAGAAATCCCTTGTGAAAATTTGGCATAGTAATCGGTGTACACAAAAGAAATTAATGATGGTGAAATGGGTATATCATCATTCAAAAATAAGTAGGGAAGTTCGGGGTAGGTGATAAATCATACCCCAACATTTCTAATTTAAAATAAAAGTTTTAAACAATATAAAGAAACTTGGATAAAAATAATAAAGGAAGGAAAGTGAGGATCCATTACTTGAGTGTGTGACTTAAAATGATTGAATAGGGGATTATTTAGAGTTCGTGGAGACTAGAGAGGATTCCAGATATGGTAGAGAAATATAGGGACGTTATAAAATATTTTTAGTGATAATAAGTGGGATCATGGGTGGGTTTATATTGGAAATGAGAGGGGAATTCTTTAATATTCCACAAACATAGGTTTTGTATTCAATATAATTAAATATTCAAAACCACAAACCTTCCCATGGTTCCTCTCATGGTTTCTTGAAAAGAGGAGTGTAAAAAATTATTTTATAAGGAAAATGGATGAACATGTTAAAATATTTCCCTGGCTTATGTGGAGATGAGTCACACTCTCAAGGAAATGAATTTAGAATCATAACATATATTATACATTTTGGAGGATTGACTAAGGCTTTATAAAATAAGTAAAATATATCTAAATTCACATTATTTTAATGGGAAAACATATATTGGTCCCATAATACCCATTATAGTGTTTACTACATCATTTTCATGTAATTATGATGTCATAAAATAGATATTTTATTCATACGGTATTTAATTTTTACCCAAAAATTCAACTGTCTCAAAAAATTATGAAAAATGCACTGTTGTATAATTTCAACATCCTGATTGCAAAAATAATACTCATTTTATCTAAATAATTTTATAAATATTTGATACATAACTTTTAAAATAAAAACAGACATTTATTTAAAATTCATGGGGTTTGAAAAAAATGGTTTTCAAACCTTAATAAAAATTACAAATTAAATTCATATAAATTATATAATAATTTATTATTAATTAAATTAATTTTATAATAAAATTTTATTAAATTATTAATTATTTCAAAAATTCATTAATTCCCTAATTAATACACTTTCAATTTTATCATAAAAAATATATCTCTTATCAAAAAGATTACCTAATCAATTTTAGATAAGGAACTGATATAATCATCATTTATAAGAATTGTTTTTATAATATTACTAATAAAAACCTTATTTTATTATAATAATGTATATATTTCCCAAAAGTACCATTTCAACCCAAAAAATAAATTTATTAAATTCATCATTAAAAAAAGTCTATTCCTATAAAAGAATTTATGGAATCAGACTTTTATTTATAAAAAAAGGGATTACACAATAAGTAACTAATAACTTATCAGAAAAAACCTTATAAAACCCACGTAAGACCTAAGGTTAAAGTCTTCGATGGTGACAAACTCTTCGGGAGGATCGAATAACATCTCTATAGTGGTAATATCTATTAACATGAACTTCTCCCATAGGTGATTCTGTTAATGCTTAACGTGTTGAATCTTAGATTGGGCTTGATCAAGAATGAAGCTAAGTGATGCTACCTACTTTCTAGGATCTAAAAATGGTCTTAGTATTGCTTGAGTCTACTAGATGAGTCCATCCTCCCCTTTTTTTGTTGAACGGATTTTTTATAACCTTATATTAATATATGTCATGCGATAACTATTCATGGGATATATTATCAATAGTAATGATACTTAATAGTAATTTAAACTAAAAAAAAGAGTGCATGTGTTTTCTATATCTATAAGTCATTTAAAGAAAGAGAATTTTATTTATAAAATTCTGCGTCGTTACAATGCCTATTTCAAAGACACCCAATAGAGTGGCCCTAATTGAGTTTTAGGAATTAAAAAAGAAACTCCAAGAGAAAATTCAAAAGTGATTCATTCATCCAAGTGTGTAACCTTGGGGTTTACCTATTAATTTTGTTAAAAATAAATATGGATTGATGTGACTCTTCCTTGATTATCAAGAAATGAACATTAACATGATCAAGAACATGTATCCCCTACTTTGTATTGATGACTTATTTGATTGACTATGTGGTGGTAAATACATTCCGTAGATTGAAATAAATTATAGTTATAATAAATTAAGGGTTAATAAGTAGGATATATCCATGAAAACATTCTATAAAACATATAGAATGTATGATTATATAGTTATTCCATTCAGTCTTACTAATGCCCCCTCTATCTTTATAGATTTAATGATCATAGTCTTAAGATATTTCCTTGATCAGTTGGTGGAAGTATTTATAGACAACATTATTATCTTTTAAATGATAAAGTAAGTGGACAAATATCAACTGATATTTGTACTAAATCCAATAAGGTATGAGAATATATATTCAAAATATACAAAGTGTGAATTTTGGTTGCTAAAGGTTTAAATTTTGGGTTATATAATCTCAAGAGAGGGAATATCAATAGATTAATCAATGATATAGGATATTTACAGTTGGGAAAGGAAAAACACTATGATTAAGATCCATAGTTTTCTTGGTTTATCTAGATAATAACCATGGTTTGTGGATAATTTAATAGGACATTAAAATCTAATCACCATGTTAACATAGAAGGGATCAAAGTTCCTTTGGACAGATGAGTGTGAGGAAAATATTAAGGAACTCAAGAGAAAATTAGTCAGTGCACCAATTATTACATTACCCTATATTGGGGAAGGTTTGTTAATATATAACGATGCATATAAGAATAGATCAATATGTGTTATTTTGAAGGATGGCATGGTTATAGCTTGTGCCTGAAGACTATTGAGGGTTAATGAGAAAAAATACCCAGATCTGGATATGAGGTTAGCTAAGATAATTTTTTCATTAATTATATGGAAGCACTATCTTATGGACAAAAGAGTGATATATATACCTATTAGAAAAGATTAATCTATATATTCATACATAATAATTTTAATATGAACCAGAAAAGATGGTTATAGCTAATTAACGATTATGACTACTCAATAAATTACCACCCTGAGAAAGAAAACATGGTGGCCGAAGCTTAGAGTTGAAAGGACCATATTATCTTATCTATGATGAGGATCGGAAAAAATCTAATGTTTATGGATTTAAAAAGGGTGTATATTATAATCCAAAATGAAAAGAACATATCTTTTATTAATCAATTATATATTCAACAATCAATACAAGTGAATATTAAAGAGGCATTGATGGAAGTTTTAATGTAGAAAAATATGACTAGCAATGTTCTTGAGTTTAACCTTGATCTTGATGGAATGATAAGGTTTAAGAACCATGTATGTGTTCTATCCATACCAAATTTAATGGATTTGTTAGAGGAATATCATAGTTCTTCATTATATATTTATCTAGAAACTATAAATATGAATAAATATTTGAAAGAGTAATTTTGCTGGGATAATATAAAGAGAGATATCATAGAGTTTGTATCTTAGTGCTTGATATGCCATTAAGTTAAGGTTAATTGAAAAAAGTATAAGTGGATGTTACATTAATTACCCATACCAGAATAAAAAATGGAAAATATCACCAAGGATTTTGTTATTTGACACCCAAAAATTTCTAAATTGAATAATGTTATATGGGTTATATTCTAACTCCTTACAAAGTCATCACACTTAGTCAATATCAAATAATATTTATCTCTTGATCATTTTATAGGATATACATTAAAAAAGTGATAAAGTTTATTGGAGTTCCACATTCAATTGTATCTAATCAAGATATGAGGTTTATATTGAAGTCATCTTGAATTATTCATTATGATCTAGATATTGAGTTAAGTTCAATTATAGAAAATCATACTTAGATTTATGGTTAGTCTCTTATAAATGTTAAATGTCATTGAGATCAACACCTTACTCTAGTTGAGTTTTCATAAAATAATATATATCACTTAAGTAATCAGATGGATCCTTATGAATACCTCTATAAAAATGAGTTTAGATCTCTAATTTATTGAAATTATGTTAAGGAAGGAAATATATTAGGACATGAGATAAATTTATAAATTCTAGAGAAGTTTAATGTTATTCAATAGCAGTCAAGGGTGGCACAAAGTTGAAAAAAATTATACTGGCAATCACCCATGTGATTTGGAATTTGATGTTGGTGAAATGGTGTTTTTAGGAAATTATTGGAGGAACAAGATAATGAGATTTGGAAATAAGGGAAAACTAAGACCTAGGTATATTATACCCTTTGAAATGATTATTTGTATCAGGGTGATATCCTATCGGTTGGCCCTTCCACCAAACCTATCTCAAGTTCAAGATGTGTTCCATTTCTCAATTTAGATAAAGTACATTCATGATCATTCATATATTATAAACTTAGATATCACACCAATAGGTAAATATATTTCTTAAAGGAACAATTAGTAGAGAGTCTAGATCAAATAAAAAAAGTTCTATAAAATATAACCCCTCACCTGGTCAATGTTTTGTGGTAATACCACCAGTTTTAGGAAGCTAAATGGGAACCTGAGCATATGATGAGGAAATTCATCAAGATCTATTTGTATCAGAGTGAAATAATTTCAAGGGTGAAATTAATTTTTATGGGGGTATAATGTAACACCCGATGTTTTAGTGATTTTTTTTGAATGAATTAATTTTTTTTGATACCTTGCATTACACTCATCACTAGGTTTTAATGAACCCTGAAAAACTATAAATATTATTATTTAAATATGACCACTATTAAATAGCTGTTAAACATGTTGGCCTAAATATAAATAACAAAATTTTAAGTATTAATTATAACTGTTTTATATAAATAAAACATGTGGATCAAAAGGTACATAATTTTTGGTAAACTTTTTATTTGTTTCTGAAATACTATTTTATAAAAAATATTTTTATTTATTTTTATGAGAAAAAAATTAAATTAATATTTAAAAATTTTAAAAAATTATTTTTTTTAAATGAAAATAATATTTAAAATTATAAATAAAAAATTATCTTAGGGTGAATTTTTGATATATTTTTGAAAAGATTTGTTTTTTGACAGATAATGAAGGATAGTGGTTTTTATTGAAAATTTCTGATTCATTTAAATAATTTATAAGGATACTTTTGTTTTTAGGTGGGTTTAAAAGTAAAACTAGTTAAATTATATATCTAGTAATAAAATTTTTATCATTAGAATCATATTCTTATTATCTATTTATATGAATACATTTTAAACTTTTTAGTATTTTCCCTTTTGAAAACTGCTTTTTCATCACGCTTCTAGGTTTAATTATATTTATTTCCAAATTTTGTGAGTTGAATTTGTAAAAATGGGTCTATATTTGTAAAAATAATAATTAATATTATATAATAAAGTAAAATTATTGTGTTAATATAGTCAATATTAAAAACATAAAAAATTATTTTCTATGGTTAAAGTAAAAAATGGGTTTACTATTGGTAAAACTAAAAGGATAAGGGATAAAATTTACCCAAAACATTTCAAAAACACATTGGATAGAAATTATTCGACCCTATAATTTCTAATAATTGATAATTATCCATTTTGGAGACTTTTTGAATTTGAAAAATGAAGGTCCACCATTTTATTTTAAAAAACATCAAATGTGCCACTCACCTTACTTATAAAATACAACCCCTTATTCTCTCATCTTCACACTTCTAAAACCATTTGGATCAGCCGATAAATGCCAAAATGAATTCTTTAAATCATTCCCTATATATTATAGTTATTGTTAGAGCATAAATCTAATCTAGGAAGGATTTTTTTATACATAACTAGGTTATCCCAAGAAGAGGTAATGTTTTTAACTGTGTTTTTTTAATTTTATTTGTTATTCATACTCAATAAAATAATATTCAATAAGATTTCTATAAGAACAATGGTATCTAACATATACTAAAATTAAATTATGTGAATTAAATAAGCTACATTCATATTGATCTCTATAAAATGGGATAAAAAATAATAATTCATGTGTACAACATACTGCTGCCTCACCAACTGATGTTACTTTTTTCCATCCCCACCTCTCATGCCTAGATATAATAAAAAATATTTTTATATATATATTATATATATGATGTTATTGTTATTTTGGAATTATAATATAACATATACATTATTATATTCCATTTATGGATAATATGATAATAACACTCATTTGTACGACATACTACCACCTCAAAAAGCTATGTGATGCATTCGTACTAAAAACGACAGGTAATAAGGATGGTTTTAATGAATATATGTGATATTTGTGAAATATAAAGGATACTAAAATAGTAATATTTTAATTACCTTATTTTTTAAGTATGTTAAAAGAATGAAAATAATTTTCATGCATATGTACGCCCTACTGTCTCCATGACTGATATATTTTATTTTATATATCTATCTTGTATGGATTAATTTAAATACATATATACTAAAAATATATGATACTTATGAAATTAATAATATTATAGAAATTTAAGATCTATTATCAATGTAAATACTCAAACTCCAATAACCCATAGTTGGTGGTTACTTTATTAAATTTACATTAGACATAAAGAATCACATCCCGAAGGATAAAATAGTTTAGTAGTCTTGGTAAAATAGATATATAATTTAATTTAAAATTACATTTTGAAAAATAGAATAAAAAAAATTATTTTATTTGAGTAAAAAATTATTCTATTGATCATATCCCAACATTTCAATCATAATAAACTTCTTCAAATCTTATAGAAAGGAAACATAAGAAAGTGGTGAGCTGTAATACTCAGTAATGGTATGAGTACACCAAAGGCTTTCATGAATAAATAAATCATATTCTATATGGAAAGGTAAATAAGTGAAAAAAAATCTATTTAATCAATATCATGAACATGAATAATAGTAAAGTAGGAATAAATAATGATTAAAAAAATCCATATAAATAATTACATGAGCATGAGACTTATCAATGTATATTATAATTAATTGAATAATAATATGGAAATCAATGACTAAATTTCATAATGAGGGAAATCATAATGTCAGAAATTTGAAACATACAATCAAGGCATTGATTACAGGCATTGGCCCTCCTTACGAGGATTTTCTTTGGTTCAATCATTTTCCATCATGGTTATGCTACTGTATTTCTGCTGATCTCCATCATTAATGGATCCGTCTTATTTTGTCAAAAAAAAATTAATAGGTAAAGCCTCACAAAAAACCAAGCTAGTTTGTCTCATGAGACATAAAAACACATTTGGGGGCTATAACAGGCTTTATTGATCACTTAATAATCCCAATAAATTCTTTATCTGAATATATAATACAATTTAACGGAAATGCCTTAAAAAATTAAATAACTGTCTGTATTGGAAGAACTATTCATACAAAATATCAATATTACCCTAGTAAAAATCATCACAAAACTTCCAAATAATTATTATTAATGGTATCATTAGATTAAATACTCATTATAAGATTCTAAAAAATATTTTGAATTATATTAAAGTAATTAAATTATACTGTAATATTTTTTTGAAGAAATCAGCGTTTTTT
Organism: Viscum album; assembly: GCA_963277665.1. Lineage (NCBI taxonomy): Eukaryota > Viridiplantae > Streptophyta > Magnoliopsida > Santalales > Viscaceae > Viscum > Viscum album. The sequence continues at coordinate 1,748,634,610 of OY728155.1, read as the reverse complement.
ACTTAGAGAATAATTTTTAAAATCTAAAAACTGTGCAGGTAATAAAGAAATAATTTTCATTGAAATGAAATTTTTAAACACGTAGAAGAATTTTAAAATAAATAAGGAATCATGAAATCAAGGAATTATACTCATGAAATATATATTAAAAATATATTTCTGTTACACTTGTAAGAAAAATGAAAAAGTACCTTTTTTCTCGAAAAAAATATAGGATGATTCATTTTAGAAGATTTTTTAAAAAGTAATAAAAGGGTAAAAATGACAATAAAAATCATTCAATAATAGTAAAAGAATTTTTTAAAGATATTATATATAGAAAAATGGACATGGAAGAGAAAAATTCAATAGATAAGACTTAAAAATAAATAATACTGAATAATGATGAGATTGTGAAATAAACTCTTATCATTTGGGTTTGTTTTGAATAATAATCCAAAAAAAATTATAATGAAACATTAAATAAAATTATTAAAAATATATTCGTGATGTAATATATTAAAGGGGAATTATATACAAAAAAGAAATAAGTGGTGAATATAACATATGTCTCACAGAAGTTAATGTGAGATGAGAAACCCTTACCACATGTTCAATTTAATTTGTATGTTTTAGATCCTCTTTTATACGGATTTTTATTTGTTATAAATATGGTCCAGAAACATACTCTTATATTTTATACAATATATTACGTAATTAAAAAATTATCACCCATTTTTTTCAATTCAATTTTAAAATCACTATTTCGAGTAGTACCTGCTTCTTTTTTCATGTATGTTTTGATTTAGTACTTCTGATCCTTATACATTTATCATTGTCAAATAAACTATATTATATAATTTATGTTTTATATATCATATATTTTAAATATATATTTACAATAATATATAGATACAAAGATTGAAAAATTTATTACACTATTCATGGTGAAGGTAAGTCATACTTACACATGAACATTGTTTTCATTTTTGATGGATAGAACAAAAGAAGGGTAAAGAATAATTAAAATTTATAGAATCATTATTATTTCATATATATCATATATATTCATTAGTTCTATATTTATAACCATCCAAGTATTGTAGCGATGAAAAATAAATTAAACCGCTACATGGAGACGTTAATCCATATATACCCAATATTAATGTTTTCATTTTTCATAGGATGGAAATGTTATGGAATATGGTTATAACATAATCATAATAACAAATAATTAAATTTTTGATACTTTATTTTTAATTTAATATGGGTAAAACATATGAATAGTAAGTAGAATAAGAAATAAACATGAAAGTGTTGATAATGATGATTACCTCTACTTCGGTGGACTCCCTTTGGATCTCTTCATAAGAGACATAGGGTTGCTATTTTGGAAGGAAAAATATCATGAACTTGTATAATTATTTTTATGACATGAATTCATAGGTATTTTTTGAGATATATTCCTTAAAGTGGTGTAAATAAGTGATGGAAGCTGTTCCCTTTTATAATTGAAGGGAGGAGCATTGTTGAAATTTATTAAAATATTAAATCAATATAAATTATTTATCATGAATAAATGGTTATAATTGATATATTAAAAATATAAGGTAAATATAGTCTTAATAAGTTCTTAAAATAACATTTTGAAAAGCTTTAGCTATATTTTCCCCTAATCTTTTATTTTTAAACCCCGTTAACCCTTTTGATAATTATTATACTATTAAAATTTTCTACTATCTAAGGGAAAATAAAGATACTATAAAATAAAAATGAACCATAAATGGAACATGGTATTTTAAATTACCCAGATACCATTAATTTGGATGAATATAAAATTTTTATAATTTTAATATCATTTAATAAAATAGATTTTATTACAAAATATTAATAAGGTCATCATTCAAAACTATTCATTAATTTGAATTTAATAATATCAATACAACACTTATAATTCTAAAACAATATTTTATTATATCATTAAAATTTCATGGTAATCTATAAAATTCTTATATCACATTATTTATCTTAAATTATATTACTTTTAACAATATTAATATCATTAATTTCATATTTTATTAATTAATAATTACTAATTTAGCATTGTGTAAGCATTTATGGTAATTAATTAATCAATAAAAATAAAAAAATATTTAAATTGACTAAGTTAATTTTAAAATTAAAAATAATACTTATAATTAAACATATTCTCTACATATCCACATATTAGGAATATTATATATATTAAAAACAAGAGTGTGGCATATTTGACTTTTCTTGAAATAAAACACTATAAAGGCTATTATCTCATCCAAATAACAATAAAATTCCATATAAAACAACAATGGATAATTTTTAATGTATTTTACTCATAAAAGAATATTATGTAATGTTTAAGGTTCATATTATAGTCTTTATCATTCTCCTTTTTAATTTAATTACCAAATTTACTCTTTACCACGGTAACAAGAATTTGTAATGTTATTATTCATATTGAAAAAAACTAAAATGGACCCATTTAAAATATTAGGACATCATGAAAAAATATACAATCCATTTTAAAAAATTATAAACACAAAAGAGGATGAATTTCATTTAAAATTAAACCGAAAAAATTCAAAGAAATACAGTTTTTCTGAAAAATTCCTTTTTAAGTATAAAAAAGTTATTATATCAAATTAAATCATGATTTTTTTAAAATGAACTTATTTAGGGTTATTAATAATAGAATAAAAATAATGTTTCTTTTAAACTATTGTAAAATCAAATGGATATTTTAAAATGGTGTAAGAAACATATTTTTGAATTAAAATATGTATTTTTAGTATTCACTTGAAATTAAATATTTTTATGAAAATATAAAAAATTACCCTAAAATTATTTTTATATGATTATTTATAATATTATATTATTTTAATAAAATAATGTTTATATAAATTACATAATTTAATTGTAATATTTTCTAAATAAAAATGGATTTTAATGAAAATGTATTTCAAAAGAATAATATAACATTACTAAAACTTGAGTACTTATTTCATTATAATTAATAAATGAATTTTCACTAAGTATAAAATATATATATATATTATATTTTTTTAATACTATTAATACAAACTAATTTAAAATCTAGGTTATAGTAGTTATATTTAAATTATATTTCGTGGTTCATTGTTGCTCAATGCTATGTGTTCCAAATGATATCAAGCACAATGTTCTTGGAAAATGTCAGGGTTTCATGCACTAAAGGCTATCAAATAGATTTAATTTATTTAAAAATAACCGGACCATAAAATATTGTTGTGTTACATACATTTCTAGTCTTGGTGTTGCATGCCATATACACTTTTGGATACGATGTTCCTATTTTAAAATTAATAGGTGTTACATTCTACCCACCTAAAATAAATTTCATCCTCGTAATTTAATAATCATTTAATTGATCAGGGATTTTAAAATTTAAAATAACCTTATTGAAATTGGACATCTTGGGAATTGTTAATATAACATCCTCTTGATATGATATAAAAGAAAATACAAAGCTCATCCAGAATAATCAAATAACTTTCTTTCCAAGTAAAATAAAATATTTGGGAAGAAAATATTTGGACATAGAAGAATAATGTAATTCTAATATTATATTGGAGGGTGATAAAGTTCCTTGAAAAAAATAAGGTGAATGATCAAGAGAAGGTAAAATAACACAAAACTATAAATCTATGATGTGTCAAAAGACAATTCATTCATCAGATATAATGTTAATAAGATAATTTTTTTTAGAGATCATTTTCCTAGAATTGATAAATTCATTTATTATTAATATTAAGAACATAAGGAAATATAGTGACTTTATATGTTTCTATTTCATAATAAAAATCTCATCCTTCATACGTTCTTCGATCTATTCCAACTTTAACTCTTACTTCATGAAATGGATATCGAATAGAAATTTTTATTTAATGAAGCACTAAAATTAACATTTAACAGATCATTAGCTCAATGAAATAACGACAGGTCATTCCCTTTATCTCTAGATATTTTCCATGTCCAAAATGGTTAGCACAATTCATCAAAAAACACCCAATGTTCAACTTAATCCTTCCATAAATAGTGAGCCTTAAGATTTCTAAAATATGTCCTTCTAAATTCAAAATTCAAAAAAATAAAAGGAAGGCTACTAAATTTTAAAAATAAATATAATATTAGATTACCCGAATAACATAATCTATCTCTTTATATCACATACCAAATATATGAATACCTTTTTCCGCTTAAAACATACTTAAAACTAGCATGTTTCTAAAAATAAAATCTCAGGTTTTCAAATATATTCCATAAATCCAAACATGTAGTGAAATCTAGTAAAGATAACATAAACCATAAAACAAATAAACAATTTTATTTTCAGTAATGTTATACCATTAAAATATTGGTATCATTATTATCTAAACATTGAGCACATATTATGAGTTTTCTTCCCTAAATTATTTGATTCCAAAAAGATCAATTTCCCATAAAATCCATTTTCCGGGTCATTGGTACCGTTCAATATATGCTCTCAAATACTCAATGAAATAGTAATATAATACAACCCTTATACATTTAATAGACTTTATAAACATAATATATTTAAAAAACTCCTATAAAATAAATCTTGAATCCGAACACGATAACATTAATTATCCTACTTTATTCATAAACCACTAACTAGGATTCATAATATTATTCTTCAATACCTCCTTCATTTTATTTATCATTTATTATAAGGCCCCAACCTTAAACATTACATAATACTGAGTTTAGTAATGAATTTAATTTCTTTCACATTGTGGATCTTTTCAGGTTTATATTTTTAGATAATTAGGCCATCATTAATACATGAAATCCTATAATCATAAAAGTGGAGCTAGTTGGGGTATGGATTAGTGGTAATAACCACGTAATTTTACATGAAAAATAGGGGTTCAAAACCCATTGGGCACAGGGTACTATAGCAGTAATGTAATAGTACTGTTGCAGTGACAGTAGTGTAGATCGATGGGTACTATAGAAGCAGTAGGGCACTGTAGCAGCGTTGGTACTGTGTGGGTATTGTAGGAGGTGAGTTACTATTCTTAGAATGGGAATTGGGTCAAAAATTTGGGCCTATGGGCTATGTTATGGGCTACATTCCCAATGTGTCTTTGGGAAATGTAATGGGTCTCCCACTACCTATATAAAAGAGGCCCTTTCATTGATTTAATAATAAAATGACACTTTGACCCCAACCTTTTAAAAAATAAATAAATAGAAGAGGATACTACCAAAACTGTATCATTTTTTTCACAAAACCAAATCCTTTTAAAAATATAACCCGATTCCTTTTCTTGATAAAAATATTCTTAACTCTTTAGTAGGATTGAAATGATGATGTAGATGATCAATATAAAAGAGGGGGTGTGAATTTTATACTTTAAAAAATTCATTTGGAACTTTTAAAGATGGTAATTTCTAACAAAGTTAAACATGGTAAATTCACAAGAACTATTAGTTCTACAAACTTGCTTGATTCTGAAAATATGGTTCCTAAAATGAAGCATAAGAAATGTTTACAAACATAAAGATTCTACCTTAAAGTGTATAGAATCTTACTAATCAGAGTACAAGTACCAGAAAGTATAAGATGATTATACTTTTCTTATTAATCAAAATGTAGTCGAAAACAAATGTGAAACAATAAAAGTAACACGTAAGAAATCTTTTAACCCAAAGAGTATGGTATCCAACAAATATGGATAAAGGTCCCTTGATTTATACTTTCAAGAAAGTCTATCTTACACACACTAGGGTAAGCCCTCGATATGAATATTTGAGTCTATCTTTCTATCCCCGCAATCCCTTGAACATTAATGTAGTCGAAACCTCTGTTTTCCTAACCCCGGAAGCCCTTCAATGTAATTAGAAACATTCAGAGTCACACAAAGCAATTCCAAACAAGATGTTTAGTATAAACAAAGCCTTAAAGTCTCTTTCTCTAGAAATCACTTCACCAGCATGTAATATCTAGATTGATCAACATTCATCAATGTTGTGAGCTCTTTCAAATGAGCTTCTTTTTATAGGCACATATCCAACGGTCGACTCCCTCCTCCAACGATAATATTTTTCCTTAAATTTCGGAGGGACCTGTACAAATGTCAATCAAACAACAATTAGTTAGAAACTGATTATATGAAGTCCTTTTATAACTATAATAAGGTTAAGAAAAATATAGTTGCTTATACAAATTCATTTTTTGGAGTGTAAGGAAAAAATAAATGTTCAGATTCTAACAAAAAAAATTCGGTGTCTATAATACATAAATATTAATATTCTATCTTCAAAATAATTCGAAACCTGAATTCTATAAAATTTCAAAGCCTGAATTTCAAAGAAATTCAAACACTAAATACTGAAGAATTCAGAGTTCGAATTCATAATAATTTAGAGTCTGAATTTATAAGAATTTGTAGTCTGAATTCATAAGAATTCAGAATGTGAATTCATAAGAATTAAGAGTCTAAATTCATAATAATTCAGAGTGAGAATTCATAATAATTCGGAACCAGAATTGGGATCCAGAAAAAAGAATGCTCTATATCTGAGTATTTATAAGATTCTGATGTTTTAGATATGAAACCTAATTTTACACATAGAAATAAAATGAGTTACATTTAATGAAATTATTAAATGAACAGTGAAAACATGGTAAGGATAAATTTTCCATGGAGAAGGAAAATTTTTCCTTATTAAAATAAATCATAGGGGAAATGAAATTTTCTTTAAGATAATGTGTTTGTGATTTTCAAAACATGAAGAAATGGAAAAGTCATAAGGTAACCATATTGACTCAACAATGTCCCCCTTTTTGGAAAGCACAAACTTACTTACAAAAAATAATATAAGGACTTATAATTTTTATGATCTTGGAAAAAACATATCTCTCTTTACTTATGGATCATAGTGAATACGACTAACTCTCCCTTAGGCTTTGGAATCACTAAGGATCGTATTCAAAATTTCTTGAATGAGATTTTACATTATCTTGCATATGGAAATATTCATTGATAAGAGCTCCCCCTTAGATGAACTCCCCCTGACATAGGAAAATTTCATCTTTACTTTGTATTCTTTTTAACATTCCTTTCTCCCCCTTTATGATTTTCAAAAAAAATTAAAGGGAATTGAAAAGAAATTATGGTACCAGAAAAATTAGTACTAAACATCTAAAAGACAAGAAACCAAAAATTTCATTAGGATTAGAAAAATTTATACAAGTAAAAAAATAAAACAAAAGATCAGAATTTAGTTGGATTATCCTTTTTTCTCCTTCAGCATCAGCTTCTTCTCTATGGTTTTCAACTTCTTGATCTTATTGTGATCCTTTTATTCATGCTTGAGAAACTGATCCTTATCATCATTTTTCTTCTCTGAGGATTTAATTTTCTCTTCTCGAGCCTTAATATTCTCTGCCTGAGCTTTCAACATTTCTTCCTGCTTAGAAATTGTTTTGTCATGTTTGATTATAAGATCTCTTTCCCTCTTCCAAATCTGAGCAACTAAATAAAACTTCCCATTCATATCTTTCACTTCTTGATTCTGAGTAGTTTCTTCAAGAGATAGATTTTCTTCAAAAGGCTTGGTGAGATCTTTGAACTTACTATATTCAGTTTTAAAGGCATCTTTGAAATTTTCTTGAAGCTCATCAAGAATTCTCATGTCTTCCATAGTTTTCTTTGACCAATGATTGATCTTCTAGAAAGATCTTTTATGGGATTCGTAATTTATGAAAATGGATTTGAAGTCAACATCATGTTTGAGGCACTTATCCATCACCATGGATACTGAATATAATTTCTGATTTAAGTTATGCTAAAGCATTTGACACCTTGAGTCTATGCTTAGGAATAAAGGAATTTTTACAACAATCTTTTGCAAGGATTGAACTACCAAATCATTTCCAAGAGAGGATGATTTCAAATTTGAGACTTTGGTTGGTGAGGATTCTTTCTCTATCTCAACTACCTTCCTCATCGATGAAGAACTATCTTCTTTCTTCTTTACCACTGCTCTGATAGGTGTATCAACAACCAGTTGTTTTACCTTATCAGCTTCCATCAGGATTTCCTCTTGATTGGGTGATTCATTTTCACAAACTGATAGATGAACAATCTTGTCTTCATGAACTTATTCCTTCTCAGCTCCTACCTCAACATCCTATGGCTGTATGAAATCATGATTACTACTATTCTCTTCAGAAAACTTGTTCACTTCTTCCTCTTTCTTCTCATCTATACCTAGTGTAGCAAGTTTTGAAGACTTGGCTTCAGAAGATCTGATTGATAATTTTTCAGAAGGGCTATCCTTCTCATGAAAATCCTCAATTTGCTTTATCAAATCATCAATATCACCACTCCGTTATTATTCTTCTTCTTCATCCAATACCTTTTCTTGAAATTTTTCTGGAGTCACAAATTTCATTCCGAGATTCTCTGGTAATGATTCTATCAGAAAGGATTCTGGTACCAGAATTTGTTTAGAGAATTTTTTAGTAGCCTTAAGAAGTGATTGTACAATCTCTGCCTTAGACATCTTTTTCTTCTGCTTCTTCTCTTTCTGTTTCCTCTCAATCTCTTCATCTACCTTTTCCTTCAATGATTTTTCCTCAATAGGGTCCAAGCCAAACTTAGGCTCCCTTTCTTTCTAATTTTTCTTGTCTTCTTTCCACTTTGTTATTGCCTCTTCAGGATAATATTTTTGTTTCTCTGTCTTCAGGGGTTCTGACTGAATTTCCTTTGCCACTAATGTTTTTTCCTTCTCTTCAACTTATTTCACCTTCCTCTTCCTTCCAACCTTTTTAGAGGTTTCTACCACCTCATTTTTGTTTGAAAGAGTTTCAACTTCCTCTTCAGGAAAATCATTGAATTCTTAGAATTCTTTAGAAAAACCAATTTTCTTCCTCCTCAAAGTATCATCACTAAAGAGCATGACATTTCAATTCCTCGACATAGAACTACAAGGAATTTTGAAGGATTATAGACACCGAACAATCATCTTTGAAAGAATAGAAAGATACATAACAATTTAAGATTTAAAATTCTCATTCTTTATATTATGAATCGTAACCAGAATGTACTTAACAAAGTTTATCTTCCTAAAATTCACCAAGAATTCCAAAATACACATATCAATTTTATTCAAAGTATATTTGTATCCTTTTCTCAGTATAAAAAACCCTTGAACCCACAATTCAAGATTCTGAAGGTTTGTATATAGATGAACTATCCTCAGAGTTTTCACCTCAGAAAGACCAAGATAGGATAAAGTTTTTTCCTTATCAAAGGATCATGATACATCAGGCAATTTGTGAGTACATAACTCAGCTTCCCCTTCATTAAAAATTTCAATCAAACTGGCAGCCTTGTTGTATGAAAGAGAATATGTATTCCCATATCACTTCAAAGAAATCATGTCTCTCCCTTCTTCCTTGAAAAAGATTACTGACTCATAGAACTCAACTAACAAGTCTGGATACACTAGATCCTGCGCCTTTTGTTTCTATATTCAAGCACTTTCATAACCATTCAGCATAATATTATTAGAGATAATAGAATCATACATAGAAAATAAATTCGGATGAACCAACCTTTCTCTATAAATCTTCCATTCAAATATTGGCTTGATAGTCAACATGTATTTCTGAGAAGAGACTTTGGCAGACATTCCGAAGTAAGGAAACTTTGAAGAATTTCATAATGGGATTTTATAGGAAGGGAAAAGCTTCAGCACACAAGATCTTTGAGATCGATGTGAGACATCCATCAGGGGGTTCCTTTATATAGGCAATTGGGTCGATGGTTCATCTCCCATGATTGATCCAATGGTTGAAATCTTCTTTAGAAGATCTAATGGTTGAGATGGTAGTTGAAGAAGGATTTTGATTGAATCCAATATTTTGAGGTTTTTAAGAAAAACATTCATATTTAAGGAAAAGTGAATCTGTAAAATTTAAAATCAGATGAAAATACCTATATGTAAAAGATGATTACGAAAATTTAGGAAAGGCAATGATACCTTTCAGATTTCCAAGAAGATTATTTCTAATGAGTAAAATTCTTCTTGAAGAACATTAGATTCCAAAAATTTTGATTACAAAAACTTTGACTACGGACATTTTGACTACGAAAAATATAGACTACAGAAAAAAATTAGGCTACAAAAAAACATTTAGACTACGAAAAATGATTTAGACTACGTTAAAATTATAGACTACAAAAAACTTTTAGACTACGAAAAATATTTTAGACTTCGAAAAACTTAACTACAAAAATTCGATTACAAAAATTTTTAACATAAAAATTTTGATTAAGAAAATTTTTAACAATGAGAAATTGATTTTGAAAATTTTTAACTAAAAAATTTGATTAACAAGAAAATGTACTCCCCCTATGAAAAATAGTTTGTTATTATAAGGAAATAGGTTTCAAAAAGAAGTTAATATGGAATATTATCTTACAATTATCATTTCTAACTTCTATTTAATGTATTCAAATCTACTGGATGGTAATTATTTTGTTAAAATATTGGGAAGATGATCTTGGTTTTCGAAAAATTGAAGAATGATATCTCCTTTTAGTGTGTGATCCCTAAAAAAGTGATGCTTAATATCTATGTGTTTTGCACGAGAGTGATGTGCAGAGTTTTTTCTTAAGGAAATGGCACTAGTATTATCACACAATATTTGTGTTTTGGTAAAATTCATACCATAGTCTGTGAGTGTGTGATGCATCCATGACGCTTGTGCACAACAACTTCTAGCTGCTACATATTTAGATTTAGCAGTGGAAAGTGCTACTGAGTGTTTCTTTTATACATGACCAAGAAACTAATGAATCTCTTAAGAAATGAAAAGTTTCGGATGTAGTTTTCCTATCTATTTTACATCCACCAAAGTCATCATCTGAAAAAAAACATTAAAACAAAATCATTCCCAAAATTGTAAAAGAGTCCTAGATCCATGGTTCCCTTTAAGTAGAAAAAAATACTTTTCACTAACTTTAAATGAGATTCCTTAAGATTGTATTGATATGTTGCACATAATCATACCAAAAACATTAATTTTGGATGACTAGCTTTAAAGTAATGTAGAATTCCCATCATACCTCTAAAAGATGTTTGATATACTGGTTTCCCAGCTTCATCAAGATCAAGTGAATTTGAGGTACCAATGGGAGTACTTATACTCTTAGTGTTGTCTTATCCATACTTTTTAAGAAGATATTTAATATACTTATGTTGGGATATATAGATTACTTCTGGTTTTTGAGAAATATGAAAACCTAGGAAAAATGTTAACTCACCCATCATACTCATTTTGAACTCAAATTTCATTAAATCTGCAAAGTAATCTATTAAAGAGTGCGGATTTGAACCAAATATAATGTCATAAACTTAAATTTGAACAATTAATACATTTTTCTTATCATTATTTATAAAAAGGATTGGATCAACATTCCCCTTAACATTATAGTTTTGAAGAAAAAATCATATAAGTCTATCATACCAGGCTCTTGGGGCTGGTTTAAGTCTATACAATGCTTTGGTAAGTTTAAAAACATGTTTAAGATCTTTTATGTCCTCCAAAATAGAAGTTTGTTCAACAAAAACTTCCCCTTGAACATAAAAATTAAAGAAATCACATTTAACATCTATTTGAAAAAATATGAAATTGAAGAATGCTATAATGGAAAGTAGAATACAAGTAGATTCATGTCTAGCTACTAGAGAATAAGTTTCTTCATAGTCTATTCCTTCTTGTTGATTATAGCCTTTAGAAACCAATCTAGCTTTATTTCTTACTATGATTCCATTTTCAATGCATTTATTTATACAGACCCATTTTACTCCAATTACAGAAGTTTCCTTATGTATTTCGACCAAGGTCCAGACTTTATTCCTTTCGAATTCATTTAGCTCATCTTGCATTGATTTTATCCAATCATCATCACCTAAAGCTTCATCAGTTATTTTTTGTTCTAATTTGGAAAGGAATTCTATATGTTTAACTTAAATTCTTAAAGAACTTCAAGTCATTATAGGTTGATTTACATCACCAATGATACTATCACTGGAATGATTATTTATAAACAACTGATTTGGGTTTTTTAAAACCCGTTCATCAATATAGTGTAGGAAGTCTTCTAGGGTGAATGCTTCAGAAACATTTTATGGAATATTTTCCTTATCAAAAGGATCTTCTATAAAGGGTTGATAATCAGTTATTGAAAACACATCCAATGATGTAGGTTGATGTTGTTTAAAAACAAAAGAATCTGTTTCTTCAAATTTTACATGTATTGTTTCTTCAACAGTACAAGTATTTTTTTTGAAAACTTTATAATCCTTGGAAGTTGTGGAGTAGCCTAAGAAAATTCCTTAAACAGATTTGGGTGCAAGTTTTTGTAGATTATCTATTGTATTCAGAATTAAGACCTTACAACCAAAAACCTTGAAGTAGGAAAGTCTTGGTTTTCTACAATTCTATAATATATAAAGAGTTTTATTATGAAAAGGTATCATCGAAACTCGATTTATAGTATAAAAATCTATACTTATAGAATTAGCCTAAAAATGTTTGGCTATAGAATATTCACTAAACATGGTTCTTGTTATCTCCTAAAAATTCTATTTCCTCTTTTAAAAACACCATTTTGTTGAGGTGTTTTGGGTGCTGATAAGTTATGAGTAATGCCTCTTCTACTACAAAAGGTTTCAAAATCAGAATTTTTAAATTCTCCTATATGATCAGTATGGATAGTTATCAAAGGAAGGTTTTTCTAATTTTTTACATGGGCACTAAATTTTTTGAAATAAGTAAAAGCTTCAGATTTTTTGCTAGAAAATAGACCCATGAAAATCTAGTGTAATCATCAACTATGAAAAATCCATAATATTTTCCTCCAATGATTCTAAATTGTATTGAACCAAAAAAATCCATATGCACCAACTATAATGCATCAGTGATTGAGACTTCATCAACTGATTTAAAACGTGATTTATGTTTCTTTATAAATTAACAAGGATCACAAAGTTTTGAAGAATTAAACCTAAGTTGTGGTAGATCCTTAACTAGTTTTTTCTTAAAGAGTTTTCATATGTTCTTAATATTACAGTTTCCTAAGCATCTATTCTACAATAAAGAATGATCTTCCATTCCACTATGGAAAGGTTGATCTTGGAATCTAAGGTCTTATATGTTTAGTATGTAAACATTATCATGCCTATTTGCAGAAATAATAAACTCTTCCATGGAATTTTGTACTAAGCACCTGTTATTCCAAAAATTCACAAGGTAACCTTCATGAAATAATTGAATTATGCTAATGATGTTGTGCTTAATACCCTTAACAAATAAAACATTTAAAATCATAGTTTTTCTAAGAAGAACAATGTTTCCTATACCAATAATTTCTCCATTAACATTATATTTGAAAATTAATTTTCCTCCTTTAATATTGATAATATTTTTAAATAAGTTTTTGTTACCAGTCATGTGCTGGGAACATCAAATATCCATGTACCATGTATTGATATTGGTACTATCATTATTTTCCTAGAAATAAAATTGTTAGACTTTCAGAACCCAAAATTTCTTAGATCCGAAAACTTCCGAAAACAAATTTTTAGGAATCCACAATTTCTTTGAGAAATAAGCATTATGAAATCCTAAAGATTGAATTTTGTTTACGGAACAATTTTTTTCCCAATGCCCAACACACTAACACTTAGTGCAGAATAGAGCACTTTGATGAACAAAATAATTATTTCTGAAGATCAGTTTTTATCTTGTATAACCAAAACTAGAATTATTCCTTAGAGGTCAAATTTGGGAATACAAGTTATCAAACATTTCTTTACATAAGGTAACGTTTTACATAAACTTCATCAAAGGGAATATTTTTGAATTTAGCTTAATTACTATGTTCTTATCCTCAAAAACATTAGTTTTATCACTAGAGTTAGTCTTGAAAACATTTTTCATAGAAATTGCTTTTCCTAGTATCCTTAGAATGTTTATCCTTCTTAGAATTAACTTCCTCAAGATTATTTGAAATATTTTCAAAATCAATGGCTTTCTTATCAATATCTTTAGAATGATCTGATATTTCCTTAGTGAGAATAGAAATCCTCGAATTTTCCTTAACAAGATTTTTCATAACTTTAGAATTTTCATTATCAAGGAGATTAGAAAGCCTAGAAAATTCTTCATAGGTAGGTAAAGTATTATCTTCATTAGAAGAATATTCTTCATCTGAGGATTCATAGTATTTACTATCACTATAATTAGTATTCAAGGATACATTGGTTATGGATTCTGCATCATGTACCTTAGCTGTTAAACAATTATTTTCAATTGGTATATTGGTAAGTAAACCAACATTCTTCTGTCCAGAAGTTTCGTAATCTGAGGATTCATCAGAAGAGTCTCCACTACTGGTACTCCAGGTGTGATTTTATTTTAAAACTTTCTTAGCTTTTGTTTTATTGTACTTATTTGTATTCCTTTTGGAATGATTTTACTTTCTATATTTTCTCTTAAGTATAGGAAAATCTGTCCTTATATGTCCAGCTCTTTTTCATTCATAACAAGTGACTTCAGAGTCTTTCTTATCCTTTTTTATTTCTTCTTGTGTCTATACTAAAAGTCTTTCTTCCCAACAATCTTGTTCATCCATAGAGCAAGATTAGCTAGTTAATTCTCAAAATGTTCACTTTCACTTGGTTTAGATAAAACAATGACCTTATTAGATTTAGATATTGTAACTCTCTTAGGAGTCTTGGCTTTTATATGATTTGAAGTAGTTGCAAAAGAAACACTTCCATTCCAATACTTTTTCAAAACATTGTCAGCATCTCTCTTCATTCTAGTCTCATATTGAAGAAGAGTTCCAAAAATCTCATCAAGAGTAATCTAAAAGACGTTCCTATTCTCATCTATAGCTGTCCTTTTGGATCCCCACTCATTAGGTATGATGTCTATAATCTTCTCTACAAGTGCCTCATCATCCAAACCTTTTTCACCCATGGATTGTAAGCTGTTGACGATAGTCATAAATCTCTGTTGTACCTTACATATAGGTTCTCTATAAGGAAATAAAAAACCATGGTACTCAACTATAGGCATAGCTCTTCTAGTTTAAATAGCTTTGGAAGTTCCAAAATGAGTTACTTCCAGCTTCTTCCAAATACAATTTGCAGCTTCAAAAAAAGAGATCTGGCTATATATATTCTTAGTCATGGAACACAACAAAGTATTGCATACCTTATAGTTTAGTTGATATTCCGACTTCTCTTGATTAGTAAAAGTTCTAACTTCCTTATCAAGAATATTTTAATCTACAGTAAGCATAATAGTGTTGTCCACACCAGTATTAATGCAAAAAGTCTTCATACGATCTCTCCAATATTCAAAATCATTTCCATCCAGAATAGGTGGTCTAGTTGGATTATGATTTTAAATCAAACCAACATTCATTCCTACCATATCAAATGAAAAATCATTCCACACAAACTTGTTAGTAATAAAAGTTTGTAAACAATAAAAAATATCATAACCATGGAAAATATATAACAATGAAAAATTGACCAAGAAAACTTATATGTGAATATAAGTATTTCAAAGACCTGCTATGATACCAATTTTAGGCTCTAAATGATGATGTAGATGATCAATATACAAGAGGGGGGGTGAGTTATATACTTTAAAAAATTCATTTGTAACTTTTAAAGATGGTAATGTTTAAGAAATTTAAACATGGTAAATTCACTAGACCTATTAATTCTAAAAACTATCTTGATTCTGAAAATATGGTTCTGGAAATGAAGCTTAATAAAAGTTTAAAAAGATAAAGATTATACCTTAAAGTGTATAGAATCATACTAATCAGAGTACAAGTATAATAAAGTATAATAAGATCATACTTTCCTTATTAATCAAAATTTAGTGGAAAACAAACTTGAAACAATACAAGTAACAAGTAAGAAATCTTTTAACCCAAGAGTAGGGAATCCAACAACCTTGCATAAAGGAATCTTTATTTATACTTCCAAGAAAGTTTGTCTTACCCACACAAGGGTAACCCCTTAATACGAATATTAGAGTTTGTCTTATTATCCCCACAATCCCTTGAACTTCCAGGTAGTCAACACCTCTGTCTTTCTATCCCCAGAATCCCTTCAATGTACTCAGCAACATTTGGAGTCGCATGAAGCAATTCTGAACAAGATATTCAGTACACACTAAGTATTAATGTATCTCTCTCTATAAATCACTTCAACGTCATATAATCTCTATATTGATCAACGTTCATCAATATTGTGAGCTCTTTCAAATGAGCTACTATTTATAGGCACATCTCCAATGGTCAGGTCCCTCCTCCAACTGTCATATTTTTCCTTGAATTTTGGAGGGACCGGTACATGTTTCCCTCAAACAATGGTTAGCTAGAAACTAATTGTACAAAATCATTTCATAACTATTAGAAGGGTAATAAAAATATGGTTTCTTAGCCAATATAATTTTTTTGAGTCTGAGGAAAAATAAAAGTTTCGAGTCTAACAAAAAAACCATTCGGTTTCTATAATACATGAATATTGGGATTTTGTCTTCATAATAATTTAGAACCTAAATTATATAGAATTTAGGAGTCTGAATTTTAAGTATATTTGGTTTCTAAATTCTGAAGAATTTGGAGTTTGAATTGATAGAATTCGGAGTCTGAATTCATAAGAATTCAGAGTTTGAATTCATAAGAATTCAGATTCTCAATTCATAAGAATTAGGAGTCTAAATTCATAAGAATTCAAAGTCTAAAATCAAAAGAATTCAGAGTCTGTATTCATAAGAATTTGGAGTCTGAATTCATAAGAATTCAGATCCTGAATTCGGATCCAAAAAATAGAATGCTCTATATCTGAGTATTTATAGGATTCCAAGGTTGTAGATATGAAACTGAATTTTACACTTAGAAATAAAATGAGTTAGATTTAAATAAATTATGACATGAACAATTAAAACATGGTAAGAATGAATTTTCCTTGGGTATAGTAAATTTTCTATATTAAGATAAATCTTAGGGGGAACGAAATTTTCTGTAAGATAGAGTTTTTTTTTATTTTCAAAACATGAAGGAATGGAAAAGTCATAAGAATATCCTTATTTTCTCTTACCCGTCCTTATAAATTCTGAAAACATTTTTAAAACATGGGATGATCACAATAAAAAGCTAAGTACGGGATATAGAATAAGGAATGAAAAATGTTAGTCCATGAATACTATAAATCCAAGAAATCATACTTTTCACCCATAAAACATAAGATCTTCAACATACCTCATAAAGTAATAACATTAATTAAAAACATCTATGAAAACCTAAATCATAATGAAAAATTGTTTCATCCATATCATACTTACATTGTATCTTTCACATCTATATTGTGAGTAACTTTTCTGTTTACATTTGGAATACCTGTCATAGTATATTTCCGAAATATTTTAAGAGAAACCTAACCATTTTACTCCATAAAATTACCCAACGCATTGGAGATATATCATGGGTTCAAAATCTCTTGGTTTATCATGGAACCATCCATATAAATAAGTAATTTCCTAGAACCAAAACATAAGCACAACACATAAATGATGCATAAAATAAAAAATAACATTTCCTCGTTACAATAATAAGATATCATTTCAAAATATTAACATCATAAATCCATTATAAAATCAATTTTCAATACCAAAATACATGAAAATGTAATATGTTATATATTTAAATTTTAAAAACATTAATTTTTATTAAGGAATCAAAATATCAAATAATGGTAACAACAACAATGAATTCATTGTTGTCGTTTATGATAAAAACATTACTTTTTTCGTTTTGTATAGAAAGTAAAATATTCCATATAAAAATATTACTTTTAGAAAATATTGAATTAAATTCAAGATATAAATAAAAGATAAGATATTAAAAATTCATTTCACATGTAAGAGTAGAACGACATAATCAAGAAGTATAAATTTAACCCAAAGAATGGAAATTGGGTTAAGAAATTCTTGTACATCGATTTTGACTCATCACGTACAATATTTATCTTCCGAAATAATATTATTAGGTTAATTTAAACATTTTATAGAACTTTTTTATGTTTATTATAAATTTTATATCATTTCTTACTATGTTATAAAAATTACATAATTATTTTCCTTCATGTCAGACATTTTGTTGATATTTGTCACTTGAGTTAAAAATGAACTAGGTATGATGTCAATAGTCCATGTGCTCATAATTCTACTATATCAAGAATATAAAAATTATATAAATACCTTATATATTTTTTATTTATGTATTTATAGTAATCTAGTAATACAAACTAAAAGCACCGTTCATAAAGACTGTAAGCCGTACGTATGCATGAATGCTATTTTTGTTTTTCCTGTCATAATAAAAGAGTTAAATTAAATTTAATGTATATAAATATGTATAAATATATAATATAATTATAGTATAATGAATAGAAAATTTATAGAATATATTTTTACTGAAAAGTCCTTAATACATTCCATGTGATGTGTGAACAAATCACTACATTTTGAGGAGGCGGTAGTCCACAAGTCCCCAAATGAAGTTATCGTATAACAACAATATAGAAAGAATGATGTTAGTTTTAATGTAACATTTACAGAATATTAAATAGGTTATAATATAAATTTTAAATATTATTTAACCTGAAAAATAGTTTTAATACTATACATGAATGTGGTAATGAAAAAAAAAAACAAAATCATTGTTCACAGAGGCGATTAACCGACATAAAGTGGAAAAAAAACCATTTATATAAATAAAAGAAGTTGGGAAAAAAATAGATATAAGATATTATATTAGAAACATAAAACTTCTGTATCTAAATTATTATGATGTTATAATTCATTTATGGATGAAGGAGGTGTGGATAATGTATAAAAAGAAAATAATTTATGAGAATTATCTCGTGAATATCCCCTCCTTGACTGTCCCTTGAGGAACATGGATTTGGTCTTTTAGTGAGACAAGGAACACTTGGATGTGGGTAGAGTTATTAAGGGAGGTTTGGAAGATATTTTAGGATCTAAAAGGCTTTTTGGGTCGAAATTAGGTGGTGGATATGTGGTACTTATAGTTGAGGAGATGTGGGTTCAAGTGATAAATTTATTGATTATTTTATATTAAAGGTAACCATATAGAGGTAACATCAAATTCCACAAAATTTTGTTTTAATTAATATTTTATAGTCTGGTTAGGGATTATAATCACCTCAAACAACCATTAAATATTGAATTTTGTAGGTATTCTACCCTTTTTACATTTAATTTTAACACTTATCAAAATATTATTTTTACTACGGTAAATGATTTTTTTACGATGGTAACTTATTTATAACTAAAATTTAAATTGACATTATAACTTAATTTGGACCTTCTAATTAAAAATATTTAATCTATTTTATCTAATTTAATTCTCCAAATTAGGAAATGTTTATTTTAAATTAATTCCAAAAATGAAACTAAAAAGTGGGGTTTTAAAGTGAAATGGTCAAAACATTGAAATGTTTCTATATCTAATTTCAATTTTAAAATTATTACAATGACCAATATTAGATTAAATGATAAAAAATTATTTTAATTACACTCTAAAAATAATTAAAATCATAATATAACTATATAAATAAATTTGACAAAAAATTAGTTTTGAATTAATATGTAGTAATTTTCACTATACATTAAAATGTGTATTTTATTAAAAAATAAAAAAAATTTATCCAAACTAATTATTTATGTCTCAGTTCAAAATAATAAGTTTATTGTTTTAAATAGATCATAATTTTTTTTTTAAAAAACTAAATTTAAAATGTGTTTGTTATCAAAAGGCTGTAAAACTACCTTTTAAAAATATTAGAGCTATTGTGCCTAAAATTGGATTTATTCTTATTTTAATCCCATAAAATTTATTTAGAGAGAATAAAAACATTTAATAACATGTGTAAAGATAATATAGTTAGTTCCATTCATTCATTCTAAAACAACATCTAGATACTAACTACCATTTGTAATAATAAAATTAATAATGTGTTAATTTTCAGTTTAACTCAGTTTTGTGTATAACATATGATTTAGGAGAAACCAGTTGTTACGTGTCAAATAAGATATTGGACATAGATTCTATGTTAAGTTAAAAATGATATCTAATTCATAAATATTAATAGATATGATAATTTATTATTTTATAATTACATGGGATGTTACATCCTTCTCCCTTTTTGTAAATCGCATCCTCACAATTTATATTCACTTATTAAATAAGTAGGGGTATTTCTCCATCATAGAATTTTCAGATTCCTATATTGCCCCTTCAACCATATGGTTTTACCAAAAAACCATAGCCTGCTGAATCACCTTATTCCAAAACACTTGCTCTCTATGGACAAGAATTGGAACTGGTTGTTCCTCATAAGAAAGATTATATACCAACTTAACTACATCTGGACTAAAAATATGAGATGAATTAGACATATAGATTTTTAACATTAAGAAATGAAAAACATTGTGTACCTGGGATAAACTATGAGGTAAATACACTTGGTAGGAAACTGATCCAACTTTTTTCAGGAATTCATAAGGTCCAATGAACTATGGACTCAACTTCACATTCTAACCGAAACACATCACACTTTTCTAAAGAGAAAATTTAAGAAAGACAAGATCACCTACCTTAAATGAAATATCCTTCCACTGGTTATCTGTCTACCTTTTCTGCATACTCTGATCTATCATTATATTATTTTAAATCAACTAAAATTTTTCTACCATCTATTATACCAATTATGGCCCCATCAACTTCCTTTCACCAACTTCATCCCAAAAATATATATTTCAACAATTATTTCCATATAATGCATCAAATGGTTACATATATATACTGGAATGAATAGTTATGTTATAAGACAACTCAACCAAAGAAAGATGTTGATACCAAATTCCCTAATAATCCATTGAACATCCACATGGCATATCCTCGAAGGTCTGAATTGTTCACTCTGACTTTCCATTTGATTGAGGATGAAAAGATGTACTAGAATTTAATTTAGTACCCAATAACATCTGATGGCCTTTAAATAAGTTATAAGTAAATCTTGGAACATGATCAGATACAATGGAGAGAGGAATTCCATGTAACTTGACTTTCTCTTTAAGAGGAAACCAAGAAAGTTGATCTAGATATAATGTTTTACTAAATGGAATAAAATGAGCTGATTTAGTCAATCTATGAACAATAACCTAGATTGAATTATTACCTTGAAAAGTCTTGGAAAATACCAATATGAAATAAATTGATATATTCTCCCATTTTCACTCTCGCATAAGAAAAGGGTGAAGCATCACCTTTGGGAACCATCATTATGCTTTCACCTACTGACAATTCTAACACTTCATAGTTAATTCATAAATATCTCTTTTCATTCCACCCCACCAGTAATACACTCAATGATCTATGTACATCTTAGTACTTTCAGGTTGAACCAATAACGGAGAACTATGAGCTTCACATAACTACTCTTTCTTCAACTGTGAAGAACAAGGCCCACATAACCTCTTCCAAAATCTCAAAATACAATATTTATCAATGTTAAATTCTGGTAACTACTAATTTTGAACCAATTATACCATTTTAGGCAACTCACTATCTTCATTCTGTACTTTCTTAATTCTATCTAATCGAGATGATTTCACTGACACCTAAAACAAAATAGAGAAATTTCCTATAGAAATACCTTCCATTCCAAAGTTCATCAAATCACTAACCAAAGGATCAAATTTTAAACGTAACATGGTTAATGTATAATTACTTTATTGACTCAAAGAATCATACACTTTATTTCTTTTCATTGATGGTAATGAATTGTTCAATAATAATCCTTGATTAATCACATCCATATCCTCTGTATTATGTTCAATTATTTCTGAGTGAATACACAATTCATACATTAATGGTTAGTATATATTTCACATCTTACTCCATATAGATGATGCCACCAATTTATTAAAGAAAAAACAATAGCACTTAACTCTAAATCATTTGTAGTGTAATTTAAATCATGAGTTTTCAACTAATGTAATGCATAATAAATTACCTGATCATTCTACATTAGGACACAACCAAGTCCTATCAATGAAAAATCACTGTAAAATAACAATTTCTGGAAGGTAATTCCAATACTAAAGTATTCACCAATCTCTTTTTCAATTCCATAAAACAATCATCACATTATTTTTCCAAGATTAACTTAACACCTTTTTGAGTTAACTTGTTAGTGGGATACATAACTATGAAATATTTTCAACAAACCTCTAGTAAGAGCCTGCTAAACCATGCAAAGAAGGAATATTGGTTATATTTTTGGGTTTTTACATTATTTATCAAGATTAATTTTGGTAAGATAAATAGTTATTCCATCTTTATAAACAATGTGACAAAGGAATGAAATTTTTTGTAACCAAAACTCACACATGATGGATTTTCCATAGATTTTTTTCTTTTAGGGTCTAAAAAATAACTCGTAGATGTATTTCATGATCCTATTTAATTTTAGAATATATCGAAATGTAATCAATAAATACAACTAAAAACTTATCCAAGAACTCATGTAATATTCTATTCATAAGTTCCATGAATGCAGTAGGGACATTTTTTAACTCAAACAACATAACTAAAAATTAATAATGGCTATATCTAATAAAAAACATAGTCTATAGAATTTCTTCTTTCTGTAATTTCAATTGATGGTACCCCAACCTCAAATTAACCTTTGAAAAATATTATTCTCCCTGGATCTGATCAAATAAATAATTTGTATGAGGAAAAACTTATTTTTTATAAAAATTATGTTATTCGAGTATCTATAATCAATGAAAAGTCTCATTTAACCATATTTAATTTTTAAAAAAAGATAGAATTTCCCCATGGTGATGTTCTAGGTAAAATGAATCATTTATCTAATAACACATGTAATTTCTTCTTTAACTCAAAAAGTTTAATTTGAGCCAGTCGGTAAGGGGATTTTGAAATTGTCTTAGCATTAAGAACTATGTTAATATTAAATTCCACTTCTCGTATAGGTTTAATACCAGAAAACTCATCAGAAAAAACATCAATATACTCATTTACCAATGGAAAATCATTAATCTGAAGAGTTCCTTTATTTTCAGTAGTATATGCAAGATAACATTCATTTACATATTTTAATAATTTTCAACTTTATCTTATTTTATTTAGGGTAATGGTTTATTCTTATTGACAAGATGAAAGTATTTCTAAAAAGAAAATTCTTTAGATCTATAATAAACATTATCATGGAAAACTGAAAGCCAATCCATACCCATAGTAACATCAAACCCTATTAGAGGAAAAACAACGAGGTTTTTAGGTAAATTCATTCTATAGATAATGATATGAAGATTATTATAATTTATTTTGGCCTCAACATTTCCCCAAGTGTTTTTAATATAATTTAAAGATTCATTTCTAGAGGGGTAATTTCCAATTTACAATAAAAGTTTTCAAAAATGAAAGAATGTGTAATCCCTAAATCAAAAAACAAACTAGAATAATATGAGTAAAAAAATGGAATTAATACCACTTCATTTGATAGACCAACATCTTCTAAAGTAGTTGCAATGGATTTCACCACAAATTTTGACTTATAGTCTAGATGCTTCCCCTCATTCAAGTTATTCATTAGACACTCATTTTCATAATGACCCATCTTATTTCACATAAACACTTTACTAAATATAAATCTTATTTTTTTTCTTATCATTGCCTTGATCTTCTTCCATGAAGTTACTAGCTTTATATCCCATTTTACCACATCAGAAGAACTTACCAGAATTCAAAAGATATTCTCTATTGTGTTTTTACCATAATTTTCACAACATATAATCTTAATTTTATTACCATAAGACATCTTTTATGAATTATTCATTTTTTCATGCCACCTAGAACTCTTATTTTGATTTATGTCAAATAACACAATATCATAGAAAAAATCTATTTATACCTTCTACACACATCGGAGAATTGTTTCCTATCTTTTAAACTCACAAGAATCCAATGCATTTTGATACTTTTTATTTTATCCTAAGTATAAATGAATGATTTTTTTGTCATTATATTGAATGAAATTTGGGGTATGCCTTGTTAGTCGAGTGAATTTAACTTCATAAGTAGCCACCGAGTCATCCTCCTACCTCAATTCCATGAATTGTTTTCCATCCTAAGTTGAATCGCTTTAGGAAAATATTTCTCCATAAGAATATTTTTGAAATAATCTCACTCAATAACATCAATATAAATAATTTCCATGACATTATTAACCATATACCACCATTGATTGGCTTCACCATAAAAAATTTAAATAGAAAGTATAACCTTTTGATTATTTTAACACCCCATGATAACAAGAATATTTTCTTATTCTTTAATCCACCCTTCAGCTAGCATGGGGATAGATGATCCTCTGAATGATGGGGATGTTGCATCATTAAATGATCTAGTAATAAAATGTTACTCTATGGTTGATGTGGTAGATTTTGTGCAAGGATAACACCACCATTTATAGACTGATTCAATTGTTCCATCACAACAACAAATTGTTCAGTTCCAATTTCGACCATCTAAGGTTGATTATTTGGAAGGTTTTTTTCCTCTGGATGTCTCTCTTGAAAATATTCCCTATTTAATTTAGGGAAAAACATTCTTAACATACATATTTTAGATGAAGAAACATGGTAATATTCAAATTATATATAATTTCAATTTTATAACAAACTAAATATCATTTAAGGATATTCTTTTTACAATATCCTAACCCCAACATTTATCTAAACAGACCATTCATACCAACTATAAGGCCTATCCTAAAACATTACATAAACATGATTTTAGTTAAAAATCTTATTGATTTCAAATTGAGGATAATTCTAGGATTAGAGTTTTAGAAAATTAGACCATAATTAATACACAACATCTCGTAATCATTCAAGAGGATACGATCAAAACAATATTCATTTTTTCCAGAAAAGGAAACCTTTTTAAAAATAAAACATGATTTATTTTCTTGATAAAAATATTCTTAACTTCTTACTCTATCTTACCCATCCTTAGAACGGGTGAATTTTTTTTAAACTTTTTATGAGAATAAAAAAATCTCAGTAAGGGACATTGAATAAGGAATGAAAAACATTAGTCCATGAATATTATAAACCTATGAAATTATACTTTTCACCCATAAAACATAAGATCTATAATATATAGCATGAAGTCATAATATTCATGATAAAATTCATAAAAACCATAAATAAGAAAGATAAATGTTTAAATCCAAATCATACTTACATTGTAGATTTTACATCTTCATAGGGAGTAACCATCTTGGTTATATCATGAATACCCATCATAATATATTCCCTAAATCACTTAGGGGAAACCCAACTGTTTAACTTTGTCTAATTAACCAATGAATTGGAGAGATATAACGGGCTCACCCAATCTCAGTTCATCAAGTAACCACCCATATAAATAAGAAATTCTCATGAATCAAAAACCTAATCAAAACACATAAATCATGCATAAATGAACAATAACATTTCCACAATGCAGTCACACAATATCATTTAAAGATATTGAAATAATCAATCCATTATCAAAACCGTTTTCAATACCAAAATATATGAAAAGGGAATATGATATTTATTTTTCTCTTAAAATCATTAAGGATTATAGATGGGAAAAAATATCAAATAACAGTTACAATGACAAATAATTTTTTTTCTCCATATATGTTAAAAAAAATTCTTTTTTCATTTTTTATAGATATTCAAACATTCAATATAAAAATTTTTTTTGAAAAAAAACATTGAATCGTATTGAATACATAAATAAAAGATAAGTTATTCATAATTAATTTCACATGTAATAGTTGAACACCAAAATAATGAAGAATAAATTTAACCCCAAGAATTTAAATTAGGTTATGAAATTCCCTTACCTTATGTCTAACTTGTCTCCTAAGTTATTTATATTTTTGAATAATAAAAAAGGTTAGTTTATGATTTATTATGAACAATTTTTAAGTTTATTATTAAATTTATATCAATTATTACCATGCTATAACAATTACATAAGTATTTAAGTTCATGTCGGACGTTTTTTCGATATTCAGTACTTGAGTCAAAAATTAACGTGGTATTATGTCAAAAGTCCATGTGGTCATAAGTCCATTACTTCAAGAATATAAAACAAGATATAAATACCTTATATATTTATTAGATAATTATTTATAATAATATTTTATGACAAACTAAAAACACCATTCATGGAGAAGGTAGACTGTACGTATGCATAAACACTATTTTCATTTTTCTTATTGTATTGAAAGAGTAAGATTAAATGAAATGTATATAAATATATATACATATATAATATCAATAAATTATAATTAATATGTAAAATATATCATATTTTTTTACTAAAAAAAGATTTAATACATTCCATGTGATGTGTGAGTGAATCACATATTTTTGAGGAGGCTGTAGTCCACACGTCCCCAAATGAAGTTATCAAATTTACAAAAATATGGAAAGAGTAAAGGAATGTTTAATATGAAATTTACAAAATATTAAATAGGTTATAATAGAAAATATTTTTATATTATTTAACCTGAAAAATAGTTTTAATACCATCCATGTTTGTCTTAATGGAAAGGGAACAAAAAACATTATTCATGGAGGCGATTAACTGATATAATTTGGACAAAAATTTCATTTCATTGAATAAGACGATGTGAGGAAAGAAATGAATATAAGATATTAAATAAGAAACATAAAATTCAATTATCTATATTTTTCTGGAGTTATATTGAATTTATGGATGATTTTGGTGTGAAGAAAGTATAAAAAGAAAAGAATTTAAGAGAGGTACTTTGAGAAAATTACCTCTTGAATATTCCCTTCCTGAAACACCCTTGAGGACCTTGTATTTGGTCCTTTGGAGAGAATATAAGAACTTTTATGTGGGAAGGGTGAGTAGGATAGGTTTGGTTAGTGATTTTAGGTGCTAAAATAGTTTTTGGGTCAAAATAGGGAGGTGGTGAGGAGGTATTTACAATGAGGAGAGGTGGGTTCAAGTGATTAATTTATTGATTATTAAATATTAAAAGCTAACCATATAGAGGTAGAATTAAATTCCAAGAATTTTTATTTTAATTAATGGTTTATAGGATGGTTAGGGTCGATAGACACCTCAAACATCCATTAAATGTTGAATTATTTTAGCCATGATATGATTTTAACATTTAATTTTAACCCTGGTCAAAATATTACTGTTACTACGGTAGTTAATGTTTTTTACCATGGTAATTTTGTATAACTAAAAATTAAATTGACCATAAAACCTAATTTTTAACTTTTGATGAAAAATATTTAATCCATTTTATATAATTAAATTTATATAATTTGGATATTTTTATTTAAAATTAATTCAACAAACAAAACTAAAAAGCGAGGTTTTAAAGTGAAACGTTCAAAAGTTTGAAATGTTTTTATATCTAATTTCAATTTGGAATTATTAAAATAAAAATATCAGATTAAATGATAAAAACATAGTCTAATTAAACTATAAAACAATTAAAAAGACAAACTAACTATTTAAATAAATATTACAGAAAAGCAGTTTCGAATTAAAATGTAGTATTTTCACTATTCATTAAAAATGAAATTTATTGGAAAAATTCCCACAATTTAACAAAAAAACCTGATTTACAGCATGAAAATATAAAGATTATTTTTTCAAATAGAGCATATAAATTTTTCAAAACAATTACATTTAAAATGGGTTCACTATCAAAAGGTTGAAAATGTACCTTTTAAAAATATTAGAGCTTTTATGCCTAAAATTGGATTTATTATTATTTTAATCCCATAAAATTTACCAGAAGAGAGTAAAAGCATTTAATAAGATGTCTAAACATAATATAGTTAGTTTTTCTTATTCCTAAAAAATATAACAGCTAGGCATTGACTACAATTTAAAATAATATTATTAATAATGTATTATTTTTCAAAATTAGTCATTTTTTTGTGCAACATATGATTTCAGAGATAACCATTACTATATGTTTATTAAGCTATTGGAAATATCATCCCCATTAAGGTAAACATAATATCTAATTCATAAATATTATTTTATATTAAAATGTCTTATTTTATAATTACATGTGATGTTAAATTGTAGTATCTTCATCATCATAAATATAACATTACTCATTCTACCTTACTAATTATCTTCATGGGATTTCCCCACTAGGAAATATATTTTCATAAAAATCATTCTATAAACAGTTAAAAAATTCATCCATCGATAATACCATATAGTGATCATTATTATAACCCATTATATTAACTAAACAATTCATTTCTCATCAGTAAATAATTTATTTGTGTACTTATTTTATACACATAAACATTTTGTTGTTACTTTGAGACCATATCCTCTGAGAATATTTCCACATTTCTGACATGAAGGAAATAATTCCACCATTATTCTATGGTCTACAACATTCAAGATCTTAGTATACTCCAACATTATCTTCTATGGTGAGTTAGATAGTTGGTTAAGGTTAATGTTGTAAATCATATATCATGACAAAAGACGAGGAATAATCCCAATATACTTCACCCAGGAATCATAACATTTAGTAACTCATCAAAACATTTTATATTTCATTAATGTTAAACCAGCTCCTACTGGTTCCATCCATTGACAAAAAATAAAAATTATATCTTGAGAAGCACTGATCATAGTGGGAAATCTCATAGTCAGTAAGAATCATTTATATGGTATCTAAATCATGACGGTTTCCTTTCAATATATGTTACCGTAGGTTTAATGTATGTTATTTATGGTCATCTTCTAATCAAATACATCATGATGGTTCATATAAAAAATATAATTTAACCAATGGATAACCCCCAAGTGTATCAAAATAGGTGTGCAATAAGAACTGTTGTCGTGTAATAGGTAATGATTGATTCAAGCTTGATGTGCTTTTTTGACTTATTAACCCTAGGTATATTTGTTCTAGAATGAAGTATAATTGTAGTATCCAAATATGGAGGTATTTCTAGGAAAACCCATATTATATCCATCTTATAAAAACATTAAGATATTATTCTAAACATATAATTAATTTTTATCATAGGTTTATGTTCCCAAATTAATTTTTTCCTAAATCTAGTTACCACAGTTTCTACCAATAATCATTTGATACCAATTGTGATGACCTAAACTTTAGTAACCTAGAGTCATTGGTTACTTTATTACAATGTAAATACATAAAAGTAATCACACCATTAAGTACCAAATAGTTTTTTTGTCTTGTTATAATAGTTACATATTTTAATTTCACAATACGATTGAAAACATAAAATACAATATAGTATTTTTTGAGTCTATAATTATTCCCTTTATCATATCCCTGCATATCAATCATAATAAAATTCCTGGAATCCTAGAAAAGGAAAAAATAATGGAGGGTGGGAATTAGTTCTCCATAAGGGTATGTATACAATGGAATATATAAATAAAAAATAAGTCATAATCAATTTTCAATGGTAAATAACTAAAAACACATTCCATTTAATCAATAACTTGAACATGAAGAATAATATGGAAAGATTAAATTATTATTAAATAATTCCATATAAATAATCACATGAGATTGAAAATTTTATTTGTATATCTTAACTAAAAATATAATTACCTGGAAATCAATAACTAAATTTCACAATGATGGAATATATAATTCAAGACATCTTAAACATACAGTAAAGTCCTCAACCAAGACATCTTCATAAATGGGTATAGACCCAACCAAATCCAAAGGTTATTTGTCTCATTAAACCTAATTATGCATCAAGAGGCTACAGAGGTCTCTAAATGTCACTTATTAATTCCAATTCATTCTTCATATTAATAAAAAATACAATTGAATCAACATGCCTTAAAAAATTAAATAACATTGCATATTGTAATAACTAGTCATAAACAATATCAATAATTTTCCTAGCCAAATTGATTATAAACTATCCAACGATATATGATTAATGGTATTATTATATTATATACTCAACATATGATTCAAAAAAAAAGATATTAACATAAATTAAAATTCTTTAAGGAGTTTGTTGGAATATTATTTTAAGTACATACCCTTTTTACATTGAAAATAATTTTTAAAATCTAAAAAATACTCCTGTATTAAAGAAATAATTTTATTTTAAAATAACTTTATCAAAATGGAATGTAAGCTTCAAATTATTTAGTTGACATAAAGATAGTAAATTTTGTTCTTTCTGTAGAAGATAAAAAATGTTCTATTTAATATTTTGTAAGAATGATAAAAAAGTACCTTGTTTGGAAAATGATATGAAGTTTCCTTTAAATTTTTAAAAGGTGAAATTAGTGTAAATATGAATTTAAAAAATCATTGTTGAATTGTAAAAGAAAATTAATTTTTCTATACAAAAAAACATCATCAAATAGAAATATTCCTCAGGGAAGACATAAACATATTCAATCCTGAATAATGGTGAGATTGTGAAATAAACCCTTACCACTTGTGTTTGTTTTGAATCGTAAGCCACATGAAATAAATAAATTCAAATGAAACATTAAATAACATTAATATTGGGAGATTTATGATATAATATATCAATGGGGTAGTATATACATCACACAGAATAAATAAGTGGTGAATATAGCCTATATATCACATAAGTAAAAGTTGGAGGAGAAACCCTTACCTCAGGTTTGATTTCCATTGTATGTGTTTGTACCAATTTTACAATCAATATAGATTTATTATACACATATTATTGAAAAAAACTGATATATATAATTCCATATATTACATAATTATAATATTATCACCCATTTATTATCAATTCATTTTTAAACACAATGTTTTGGGTGGTAACTGGTTCGTTTTTCTTGTATGTTTTGATTAAATAGTTTTGGACCTTTTAATTTTATTATAGTTACATCATCTATAGAATATTATTTTTGGTTTAAATATATTATATATTAAATATATTTATATTTAGAGTCTTTAATATAATATTTCAAGAAAAATGAATTACACAGTTCATGGAGACTGTAGTCCGTACATACACGTGAATGTTGTTTGCATTTTTCGATGGATGGAATAAAATAAAGGTAAAAAGTAATTAAAAATTAAGGAATAGTTATTATTTAATATATATCATATATATTAATTAGTTTCATATGTATAATGATCCATGTAAAGTGGTGATTAAAAATGAATTACACTGCTACATTGAGACAGTAAGATGTATGTACGCATGAGCGATGTTTTCACTTTTCCTAATATGAAAAAGGGAAGGAATATGGTTATACCATAATAATAATAATAATAATAATAATAATAATAATAATAATAATAATAAAATTTATGTATATTTATGATTTTAGATTAATTATATTAGGATGGGTACAACACATGAATAGGAAATAGAAGAAGAAATAAACTTGAAAGAGTTGGAAAAGATGATTACCTCTTTTTCTGTGGGATCCCTTTAGATTTATTATTAACAAACCTAGGATTTCATTTTTTTTAAGGGGAATAACCTCATAAAATTGTAAATATATGTTTAAAAGTGTAATATGTTGGGTTTGGTCGTGTCATATAGACTAAATTGGTGTAAATAAGTGAAAGAAGGGGCTCCCTTTTATTATTTAGTAGAGGGGAATTTTCATAATTTCATAAAATACCATATTAATAATAATATTTATAACTTAAAAATGGATGGAAATTGATATAAGTAAAATATTATTTAAATAAAATTATAAATCCTTTCCAAAAATAATATTTGGGACCGTATTTAATATGTTTTTACACATATCTTTCAGTTTTAACCCCCCTTAAACTATTTGACAAATATTATACTATTAAAATTTTCTATTCTCTAAGGGATAATAATGTTACTAAAAAACATAAAAATACCCATAAATTTAACAAGTTATATTTAATTAAAAATATATAATTAATTATTATTAATTTTATATTATTAGTAACTTTATATTATTTAATAAAATATTATTTATTATAAATATCAAGAACGTTAATTTTTGAAACTACGGATACTTTGACTTTAATAATATCAAGACAACACATAAAAATATAAAAAAAATTTATTATATACCTAACTTTTCATTTTAATCCTTAATTTTTTTGGATAAAATTAATTATCTCAAATTATATAACTTTTAATATTTTAAATATCATTTATTTGATTTTTTACATTAATTGATTAATTACTACATCAACATTGTGTATACATTTAAGGTAATTATTTATTTTCTAAAAGTAAAAAAAATTAAAATTATTGAGATACATATTTTATTGTTAAAAATAATATTTATTGTAAAAAATATTTTCTATATGGCCCCATATTATGAATATTATAGTTATTAAAAACAAGAGTGTGACATATTTGACTTTTTCTAGAAATTAAATACTATAAAGGTCATAATCTCATCCAAATAGACCTAAAATTACATATAACAGAATATTGGATGAGTAAAGATCATATTTTCCCATCCAAAAAGATTTAATTCAATTTTAGTGTGATTGACATGTACTTATCATTTTTTAAACTTAAATTACATGATTTTCCCATTACCATGGTAACTAATATTACAAATGTTTATATTCATTTTGAAAAAAATAAAATGGAATTATTTAATACATTTTAACCACATGATCCCAAATATGTAATATATTTTTTTTAAATTCAAAAAAATATTAATATTTTTATGTAAAATTAATCAGGAAAAACACAATGAAAACTTATTTTTTAGAAAAATTCCCTTTTTATGTATAGAAATGTTTTTATACCATATTCAACCCAAAAATAATTCCAATGAAATTAATTAGATTATTAAAAATAATAATATAACTAATTTTATATTGAATAAAATTTAAAATTAAATGAAACTTTTCAAATGGTTTAAACAAAAATATAATTTTTAACAAAAATCGTTATTTTTCACTACTCACTAGAAAGTAAATCTTTTCAGAAAATCGAAAAAATTAAACCTAAGATAAGTTTGATATAATGATTTAAAAAATCATATTATTTTTATAAAATAAAATGTATATAAATTATATAATTTAATTTTAATATTTTCTCAATATAAATAATTATTGAAGAAAATTTATTTCTAAAGAAAAAGATAACTTTAATGAAAATTGAGTACTTATTCCAAAAGAATTAATTAATCCATTTGTACTGAGTAGGTACTATATATATATATATATATCATAATTTAGTTAATACTATTCATACCATTAAATTTAATGGCTAGTTATTAACGATTATAATTAAATAATATTTCACGATTAGTTGAATATCAATGTTTCATTTTGAATATGCTTTCAAACATATTTTTATTTAAAAATTTCAGGGTTGCTTGAACTACAAGATATAAAATAGATTAAATTTATTTAAAAATAAGCATACCTTAAAATCATAGGGGGTTACTTTCTCTTCCAAACATGGTGTTTCATGTCATATACACTGTTGAAAATAATGTTCCTATTTTAAAATCATAGGGTGTTACAATAAAACTACGATGAAAAAAAATTAGAACACTCTAAAAAAAGAAGTTTTTGCCAAAAATGTGATTTTATCAAGGTATTGTCAATAAATGAGTAATAAATGGTCACAATTAAATCATATAAGTTATGATTTATATATTTATGGTTCTATAAGAGGTATATAAAAAATTTATATTTATTATCCAGGTGGTTTTTGTATTTACCAAGGAAGTCAAGACTTCACGTAAGAGATTTTTGTCTTAATTTTTCTTATTTTAGACATATGTTATGTTATGAACCTATATTATTCGATGTGGTGTATATAAATCCATTTGACATGTTATATCATTAATATCCTTCTTTATGTGATATTTATAGTTTCATTTTATTTTAATATTTAATTGTTTTTAGGATTCAATGTTACCAAAGTGGTAAGGGTTTTCTGATATAATCTCATCATTTATTATAATGGTTTATTAATATTTTTCATATGGTGAAATTTGATGATCTGTATCTAAATAAAATCATGAATTTTTATAATATATGGTTATTTCATGTGAATATCTGTTCTTCTATCCTTTTTCCATCTTTATGTATTTAAGATTCATAATTTTTTTTAATGTAAATGAAGTTTAATTCTCTCTTCCATCAAAAATCCATTGCCCACCGATCCCAATGTTTGATAAAATGTTTTCAGAAAATGTTTTTACATCCTCCAAATGATCTACTAAATACATTTTTTCTAATGTTTTAATTTTACAATGTCTTATAAATGAAATATTCATATCATTTTAAAAAAAACCCATTTATATTTTATAAAAAATGTAGAAATAATCATTATTTTAACTTGTTTAGAAGGAACAATATTTTTCCCTATCATGACCAACTCATTTTTCTAAATCGTTCAATATATGTTTCTATGTTTATTTTAAGATAATATTTTTTCAAATTGATATATAAAGTTTAGTTTTAAAAACTTTATATTCAAAATGGAAAGAATATTTGGTAAAGAAATAATTTAAAAGATTTTATTGCTTCCTTTTTAATTTTATAAGGAAATTTTTAATGAAAATGATTTTGAAACTATTTTTTGTTTTAAAAAGATTTTTTCAACATTATAAGAATATTTTACTCATGCAAAACTCTAAGTGATCTTTTAAAAAAAAATTACATCTAAGATGACATCCTTTTTTGTTTTATAATATTAACATTGGATATAATCCAAGGATAATAATCTTATTATTTATTTCTATGGTTTATTATTATGATGAAAAGATATTTAAAAATCCCATTTATATAACATAGGTTGAAACATGATAAAATTATTCTGAAACCCACATCTTTTTTCTTTTTGTTATACATTGATGAAAGGATGAAATGATTTTGAAGCACGTTTTCTTTCCATAAGTCAGGTTATGATTAAATGTTTTGAACCGAATTTATTTTCATGGGTTCTAATACAATGAGTGTCTCATGATCTTAGGGAACACATATGTTTAATTTTAATTATATGGATGTGGTTACGTTATGGCCAAGGATGGTGGCCACGTTATAACGAAAACGGTGTTAACATTATAACCATGAGAGGTGGGACCTATATCTCCCTCCAATAAATTGGGAAATGATTTATTTCTCATGAGATAAAAATACTAGAATAGGGAGGGAACCTAGTTCAGTTTGGTACTATGTCCAATTTTATTGTATTGGGAGTGGAACTTGACTACTTTGTTTTTTTGGGAGTAAATCCATTCCCCTATGATAGTGTTGGAAATAACCACTGAACTACTAAGGAAATGATTTTCTATAATTATGTGTATTCCAGAAATCAATAACTTATGAAAAAGATATGTTCTTATGGTTCATGTTCTTTGATTCCAATATTATTCATGTCTTATGAATTTCTAATATTTATTCTATGACATATGTTATGACCTATAATATATAGGGTATAGTTTTTAAATGTTGTTCACATGTTCTCAAATAACTATGATCATTATAGGTTTACCTCTCCCATGTTTACCCTTAATAAGCATATGAGCTCACCTTTTCTTATTTTTCCTTTATCTAGTTTATGATGAAATGTTTTATGTATAATATTTCTATGAAAAGTTTTAGTTATGAGGAACATATTGTGAGATAACATAGCTCCCTGATACACCATTGGTTTATGTGTCCATGTTTTAATAAGAAATAAAATTTAATTATTCTCCATTGATCATTATGATATGTAATGAATATATTTATATTAATATGTAACATATATATACGATAAGTTTGAGTATCTCCAAATAAAAATATAAAATAAAAATATTGATACAGGTTCGACACATAGCTATAAGAAACAAATAAAAGATGCTAAAGAAAGGTCCAGAGAAGATTAATATCTTCAAAGAGTAGCTTTGAATGTTCTTTGATTATACAGATGTATAGTAAAAGAACATCAATAGAGATGATCATGAAAAATAAATGAATTCTATATCTTTACATGATATAATATATATATTGTATTTTATTTTTATATCTTGTGTTTCATATCTCCCA
Source organism: Viscum album (assembly GCA_963277665.1). NCBI lineage: Eukaryota > Viridiplantae > Streptophyta > Magnoliopsida > Santalales > Viscaceae > Viscum > Viscum album. The sequence continues at coordinate 1,748,598,298 of OY728155.1, read as the reverse complement.
TATGTTATCATGCTCTAGTAATATCTTCTTTTTTACATCTCTGATATTGAATTTGAACTAATCACACTTGATAATACCAAGAGTCTATTGGATAATACATCTGAATGTATGAAGTTATTGGTTTTTAATTATTATTTTTATTTCTTTTCCAAAACATTAATGAATATTTATGGAAGGATATAGAAGGATTCATCACTTCAAAATAATTATATTCTTGAGAAAAAGTTAATTTTCCAAATTAACCTTTCCTTATATGGAAAAATCATTTTCTGATCCATTTAAAAACAAAATTGGAGTTAATAAAATATATTATAATGGAAAGGATTGTAATAATATTTATTCTCTATAAGAGAGAAAGATATTTATAAGATAAATGTCTGAAACTTCTATTCTTGTTTTATAATCCTAGAATTGAATGGAAAACATATTCTCAAGATAAAACACTTATCAAATATTTGAATTATTCAACATGTAAGGTAATTGATTTGTGTTTATTATTTTCATAAGATGATTCATAAAAAAAACATATTTAAGATAAATCCTTTCTTATTTTTCAACGTAATATAATCTCTAACTACTATAATATAAATGACATATTATATGGTTTTATTAGCATCCATATGGTAATCCATTTATGAAGGTCCTTTTAAAAGTAATTAATGTAATATAAATGAAATATATGATCAAGGAACTGACATAGAATTCTGGTTATGACTTCTAAAAAATATAATTCATATACTCCACAAGATAATTCACTTACGTAGTAAGATAAATATTTTATGATAAGCTCACTAGGTATGGGAATTATTGGATGGATAATATAAAACATTAAATGTTCGATAATTTCGTTTGGTAGAAAATAAATTTCAAAATCCATAGATTTTTTTTATATTAAGATCCTATATGAATAACTTAAGGTAAATTAATCAATAAAAAAATATAGATTATGTGAAGCATAAAAACACATAAATTAATGAGAGGTAATGTTTCTAAAATGTTTATGATAGTTCTACATAAAAAAAAGTTCCTTCAAAGAGAAAAAGGTAAAGAAACCATGTGTCTATATGCCAAAAAGTTCATGAATGAGTATACACACATTAAGGAAGCTGACCATGTGAAAATTGTTCTCTTGAAAATATACTTAAATAAGGTTGAAGAATGTTTGAAAGTGGAGAAAGATAAAATTAATTAATGTGCTCCATTTTATTGATAAAATATTAATTTTTCAACTAATAATAAATATGGAAACAAGAAGATATCCATGCTATATATATATATATATATATATATATATATAGAAACAACCTAGCATAATGAGGTCTAGACACTTTAGATATTCAATGAAAGGGGTAATTGGTTTAAGGAATAATTCTCAACTCTATTGATAAAAAAAAAGATAAAATATAGACCAAAAATATCAATAAAATTTTGTGATTGTGTTTTATGAAAGGGAATTAAAGGTCATTTTTTAAAATAATATGATGAATGTTGTTATTACAATATTTCCATGAACATTATCCATAATGTAGAAGATTAAATTGAATCCTCTATGTAGAATATTATTTTTTACATACCATGATTATGATGTTTGAAGAGAATCCCTTGAGTGAGATCTATCAAAGAAGAGAATATTCCAGATTATTATAAAAATAGTTAATGATGAGGTCTTCAAAAAATAATTGAATATATGTTCAGAGAACCCCAACGAAATAAATTTCCTTCGGTATCACATTGTGACTTATTAATGGAAAAAATTGTCATCTAAAAAATTGAATCTTGTTTTTTACACCATGTTATCCAAAATAGACATAGAGTTTATTGATTAATGAAACATTAATAAGAAATATGTGGTGATTCCATTATCTCAAGGAATAACAGGTCTATAAATAAGCATATAGATTAAAATAAAAAAAGATGGTTTTGAAAATAGATTTTAAGCTTCTTTATAATGTCAATAAGAAGGATAATGACTTTATTCCTTTAAATTTATCATCGATAAGGGGGAGTAATGTAACATTGAAATAAGGAGATTAATTATTATAAATAAAAAATCTACAGGGGGAGTTTTGAGTACCAAAATATGTTACAGAGCTATTATTGTATTTTTTTAATTGGTTCTCACTAGTGCTATAAAGAAATGTCTATGAATGATATTGTTTCTACCATTAAATATGTAAAGATGAAATTTTACTATATTGGTAATAGAGTTTATATGATCTATAAGATATATGAGTAGTCTCTAACATACTAGGATTGAGGATATTGTCTTCATGATATATAAATACAAGTACTTATGTGTGTGGAAGTGTTGTATAAAAATGTATTAATTTTTTTCAAGTGATTGATTGGTGAATATATTGATAAATATATTATGAATAGAGTTAAAGATAGCTTGATTTCAATGATGAAGTGTTTCTTATTGAACATTAACTGGATAACCTGTTAAATGGAGTTTCCTCTGTTAAATATGCAAAGGAGAAATTTTCCTAGGTTGAAAATGGTTTTTGGTTGATCAGAATTCTATATGAATAATTTTAAATATTATGTTACACCCCGAGCTTCCACAATACGCTTCTCATTCAATAATGAAATAGCTTGCATTGTACGCAACTTCGAGTTCTAAAACACCGCGACTAATCATAGTAGCCATTATGAATAGTAATAACCACTTTTTAAAATTATAGAAATTTTATGTTTCAAAATGGACTTCATTTTTGGATTCGGAATATCGAAATTATCCTATGTTGAATTTTTGGTATTTTTCTGAGAACTTCTAATTTTTTATGAATAGTGAAAAATACTTAAAAAAAACTTTTTTAATAAAAATAATTTATAGTGATAAATTATACTATTTAGTGGTTTTAAAGTATAATTAGAATATATTTTTATTATTTTATGCAATGGTGGTCATTATAATTAATTTAACATTGAAATTGGACATAAACAATTGCCAATCTTTTGATATAAATTGTTTCTTAAAAACATGCTATTTGTTGTGACAACGAGAATTAATTATAAAATTAATTAATTCAACTTATATGTTTGGAATTTTGTAAAATAGACATCATTTTTTAATTCGGAATATCAATTATAGCTTAGGGTGAAATTTTGGCATTGTTCTGAAAAACTTCAATTTTTGATGAATAGTGAAACCACTAAGTGGTAGTTAAATAACTGATTTTTCATTTAAATGAAATATTACCACTTCTGTGATTTGATTTTCAAAAATCCGACATAAATGGTTGTCATTAAGATGTCAAATTTGGTTCAATGAGATTAAAATAATTTTTGGTGAATAGTAACTTTTAAGTTCTTAATCGCGATTAGAGGTAATTAGTGTAGTTTAAGGTAAAAATAATGTTTTAATAATATGAGATGAGCTTGACACTTGTCCTACTCTTATTTGATGAGTCATGGCCGACCAATACAATCCATGGGTCAACTTGGGGACCCCATGGAGCCACTTTAGTTGGAAAATGACATAAATACCTTTTATTTAATGTGAAAGTAAAAAATGACACAAACATGAAATGTTTTACTAAAACAATTTTTACATGGGGTTATACAAGTCATATTTTTTATTATAAATAGTAATTGGAAATATAAAAAGATTTCCTACATCATAGTATTTTTTTTATAATTTTTAGACATTAAATAAATTAAATTATTTATGACATCATGATGATGCAGCGATGACCTCATTATTTAACGATTTAAATAAAATGAGAAGATAATGTAAAATCCAAGGCTTACACTTGTCCAAAGCCTATTGGATGAGTATATTTCGAACCCTTATCACCTTAGCCTCGAATTATACAAGTGTGGGACCTTTAGAATCCGAAAAGCATTGTATAATAGAATAACATTTCATTACTTTCCAAAAGTGCCCCTCCTCTCCACTTATAAAAGGCCCCCACCACTCCCACCTTATTCACACCTTCAAGCCATTTGGCTCGGCCAAACTCTGACCAAATACTCTCCCAACATCCCTCCCTTACTCCTAGAAGCCTCACTTTGGGCAGAATGCTTCCCAAGGAAGCCTTTGGCTCAAATCAAAAAGAGTTACCCGATTTTTTAGGTAATGTCTTCTGTAATGTTGTTTTGTTTTATTTTGCTTCTCCAACCCCTTAAACTCTTTTAATTACTTTATTATGTAACAAAACCAGTATATAAAATATACTAGGATGTTTTTATGATAAGGATTTGGTTTACACTTACACACACCTTCGTCTAATGGTTAAAGAACATACTGTTTCTGTGGGTGGCGAAATACTGCCTCACGAAACGATGATTGTTCAAATTATTTTAACACCTATAATGGTGGCCATTTTGATGACACTATTTTCATATATGATATATATATTATGTTTATGTTTTCCTTATTATTCTGTATTTCTCATTTATGGCATACTTTATGATTTCCATTATGGGTAACCGCGATAATTTCATTTTAGGAAGTGCGGACTACCGCCCCCTCAAAGTGATGTGAATCGTTAATGTTGTATGTGGGATGTATAAAGGATGGAGTAAATGATATTATATATGATATTATACAGGAACTATATTATAGCTTTATATAATTACGATTTCATTCCATTAAATATGAAATAGAAATGAAAGTAGCGTTCATGCGTACGTACGGCTTACCGTCTCCATGAACGGTGCATTTCATTTCTTACCTCTAAATGTTACGTAATATTATGAATGAATGTATATACTGGATATATATGATATATATGACATCTAAATCATGAATATAATTTTGGAGATAATGGATATTATACCACATAAATAACTTGTAATTATAAGAAGTTTATTGTTGACTCAAGTACCAAAGATCGACAAAACGACCGTTATTAACTTAAATAATTACATAATGTTCATAACATGGTAATAAGTGATATAAAAGGAATAATTAACATAAAAAAGGTTCTTAAGTAAATAGAAATTAACTCTAGTTTATTATTCAGGAGGTTAAAGAATGGTCGAGTCAGGACAAGATGCAAGGTAAGGAAACTTCTTAACCCAATTTCCATTCTTTGGGTGAATCTCCTACTTTCAAATTATGTCATGATATTATTATGTCCTATCTTGTATTTTTACATTATTTATGTGTACTTATAGTGAATACACATTATATATGTACTTTATTTAAAAAAAATTATCTTTTTAAGGACTTCGTCTCAATCCCCTTTCATTGAGGCATATTTGGTTTTATACACAACTTTCTTTTAAACGGTGTATAAACCCCTTTGACTTTTACGTTTATTCAAAAGGAATATTTTTTATACGAAGCGTTTTGCTAAATGACAAAAGGGAATGTTTTTCTTTCCGTACTTATGCGGCGACAACGACTTCTCCGCCGCCGTGACCATTATTTGAGTTTCGGCTTCCTCTACAAGCCATCATTTTTTAATGAAAAATAAATACAATGTTTTAACTTTCTTTTATTTTGGTATTGAAAATGGTTTTGAAAGCGTTTTTATTATATCAATGTGTTGTATTGATATCGTGTGATTGAAATGTGGAAAATTTATGTTTCCTTTATGCATGTTTTATGTGATATGATTATGTTATGGTTTATGATATGTTTAAACCTATTCATATGAGGAATGTATTGGACTTAATAAGTGATGGGTGGAGCCTGCTATAGCTCCTCGATGCATCGGTAGGTCTCATGAGACAACTAGACGTGGAATTGGCCGAGGCCCTTTCCCAATTTGATTTATGGTTTTGGCCGAGGCCTTAATAATTTTAGACGTCTTGGCCAAGGCCTTGACAAAATGTTTCAGAATGTCCAGCATTATACATTCCCTCATTATGAAAGTGGTTATTGATATTTCATGTGATTATTCGTCTAGTAGAATATCCATGTGAGTAAGTAAGTGGCATTATTTGATTTTACTTTTTCCATATTATGCTGAAGTTCAAGTTTAATAAGGATTTTGTTTAGTTATACATTGCCTTAATTGTTAGTTTTTATTAATGAAAGCTTCCGCAATATTGTTATCCTTACTGTGTATCTGAGCTCACCCCTTTCAATGTTTTAATATTTTCCAGGATGTGAAGAAGTATTTTATGAATGACCTGCAGGGATAGTCAGAAGAGGATATGAGTGTGGACTATGAAGACTTTGTTATTAGTTTTTCACTTTATGATGTAATGTAACATTTATGAATGTATCTAGTGTTTCCAAGGCTACTAAACTAATCGGTCTTTCGAGAATTGATCTTTTGTGATCATGCCAATGTTACGAAGTAATGCACCGGCTCTGGGTAGCTGGGGTCGGGGTGCTACAGTTGGTATCAGAGGCAGTTTAGTAATAACCTTGGAAGGTAGATTTAGACAAACTCTGATTAGAGCACGTAGACCTAAGATGAACTTTGAGGATTAGTATATAAGAACTTCCTGAAAATTTTGGTATTGTAGAGATTTTGTGAGTTTTCCAAGCAATACATCCATGTCTGGATACGAGCAGGTAGAGGCAGTTCTGGCACAGATGTACCTAGGGGTAAAACCCGAAAACACCGCTTTGAGCTAGACTCGAACGGGAACTGGTGCACGACAACGGGCCTTGCTGCACTCTTGGTTACGACACTCCCAGGGGATATGCTTAGGATAATTCCCATTTTCTTTACAAACCATTATGAAGGGTTACGAGTATATACTTCCTCAAGGAAATTTTTTTTATAATTATGGATTTTATCCATAATTAGTTCAATTTATGTTAAGTGTTTTACAAGTATGGAATTATGTATTTTGATTCATAAACTAATCTAGTTTATGCCATTATTTAGAAATGGCGCATAGTGGAAGGAATGGAAACCGTATCAATGCACGCACTCCGTGTAGGGATTTCCCTCCTGCTCAAGATAATTATTGTGGATCTGGAGATACAACTGGTGCTGATCAGCCTCTCACAGTACTGGGACAACTCACGCAGGTTATGAATAACAACCTTACTCGTATGGAGCACCCTGATCCGCAACGTGGAGGATCAATGCTAGACCATTTCATGAGGCAACAACCACCAACCTTCAATGGGAGTACAAATCCTATAGTAGCTGAGCAATGGATAAATTCCTTAGAGAAAATATTCCATGCCTTGGGGGGTAGTGAAAGGGAGAAAGCTGTCATGGCAGTTTACCGCCTCACTGGAGATGTCGATCAGTGATGGTCGCTGATTCAAAACACAAAGGAAGATGATGACGTATCGAATATAGAATGGAGGGAGTTCAAAGAGCTTTTCTTAGAAAAATACTTTCCTCGTGACCATCGGGCAGATATGGAAAGGCAATTTCTGAGTCTGAGGCAGAAGGAGGATGAGAATGTCGCAAAGTATGAGGCTTAATTTACAAGGTTAGCGAGGCATGCTGCCGATTATATACGTAACCCAAGGAGTAATATTGATCGTTTCTTTGATGGGTTAAAACCATTTCTCCATCGAGCATTAGTATCACAATCCTTCTCATCATACAAAGATATTGTCTCGTGTGCTATCAAGACAGAAAAGGAATTCTCTAAGTCTTATGACATCAAAGTAAATCAAGAGAAGAAGAGAATGGGGGAACAAGAGACAGATAAAGGGAAAAAGGTAAAAAAGGATTTTCCATTATGTGATAATTGTGGGAAGAATCACCCGGGTACTTGCCTAAAAGGAATGGGAGTTTGTTATAAATGTGGAGAAAAGGGTCACCAGGCTCGTGATTGCAAGGGAAAGAAAGAGGCTGTCAAAGTTGAATGCTACAATTGTAGGGAAATGGGGCATTATGCAAATGAATGTCCTAAGCGTCAAGGAATCTTACCTCAGAAAAGGCCAAGGGATCAAGGCCAATCTTATGCTGTGACTACAGTTGAAGCGGAATAATTAATGTATTGGTGCTTTTTGACTCAAGGATTATATTCTGGTTACAAGAATAATGTGATATATATAAAGATTGTACTGCAGTACTTTTTTATTTCAGTAAGGTTTTAATATGATTAAGGTAATCATATTTTTAGTATGTGACAATAAGAGAAACTTTACTTTGTTTGGGGAATCTGATGTTACAATTGATTTTGGAATTTAGAGACCCCTTAGAGAAAGTCTGGACGGAGGTATTTTGGATAACTATTAAGGTTGGAATGGATTAAGTTGAACCATGGATATTATTGTTTAAGGTTAAATCATTTATGAAGATTATTTTTGGAATATTATAATACTATAGTTTTAGGAAAAGGACAACCTGCAGGGTGGGGAATAACCCGTCGCGTCGAACAAAGCTGCAGGAATCGAACCCACAACCATAGTGCGAAAAGCCTTTATTTCCTACCACTAGCCTACAGGAAGTCCCTGGTTATTACAAAATAGTTTTATTAATCTAAATGGTATGTGTTAATATTTGGAACCTTATACAATTAGGATAAATAGAATATTTTTGAGTTCCGTTACCATTTGGAGTAAAAGTTGGGTTTGTGGTAAAAAATTATTAACGAATGAAAGTATACATAACAAGTATGTATATTCCCTTACGTTCTTAGTAAATCTCCTAAATAAATTCCTCAACATTATAAAAGGTAACTTAAAACAAAAATGTTGTCGGTTAACTTTTCCAACTAGGGATTCAATGACCGTTTAACCAATCAGAAGTTTGTGATTTTCTTGTAGTTAATCTTTCTCCTAATCCTGTTTTCTATAACTCTCCATCAGACCTTGATGGTTTGTTTCTCCTCCATATCCATATTTTCATAGAATCCTATAATGGGCTATATCGGGTGACCTTTGTACTTATCTTGCTTTCTTTTAATGTTATATATTTATTAATCTTATTTCCGATGTGGGGTTTCCACAAAGGTATTTTCTATTTTCAACCTTTTATTTTCCAAGAAAAATTTCAAATTGCGAGGACGCAATTTATTGAAGGAGGGGAGAATGTAATACCCCGAGCTTCCACAATACGCTTCTCATTCAATAATGCAATAGCTTGCATTGTACGCAACTTCGAGTTCTAAAACACCGCGACTAATCATAGTAGCCGTTATGAATAGTAATAACCACTTTTTAAAATTATAGAAATTTTATATTTCAAAATGGACTTCATTTTTGGATTCGGAATATCTAAATTAGCCTATGTTGAATTTTTGGTATTTTTCTGAGAACTTCTAATTTTTTATGAATAGTGAAAAATACTTAAAAACAACTTTTTTAATGAAAATAATTTATAGTGATAAATTATACTATTTAGTGGTTTTAAAGTATAATTAGAATATATTTTTATTATTTTATCCAATGGTGGTCATTAGAATTAATTTAACATTGAAATTGGACATAAACAATTGCCAATATTTTGATATAAATTGTTTCTTAAAAACACGCTATTTGTTGTGACAACGGGAATTAATTATAAAATTAATTAATGAAACTTATATTTTTGGAATTTTGTAAAATAGACATCATTTTTGAATTCGGAATATCAATTATAGCTTAGGGTGAAATTTTGGCATTGTTCTGAAAAACTTCAATTTTTGATGAATAGTGAAACCACTAAGTGGTAGTTAAATAACTGATTTTTCGTTTAAATGAAATATTACCACTTCTGTGATTTGATTTTCAAAAATCCGACATACATGGTTGTCATTAAGATGTAAAATTTGGTTCAATGAGATTAAAATAATTTTTGGTGAATAGTAACTTTTGAGTTCTTAATCGCGATTAGAGGTAATTAGTGTAGTTTAAGGTAAAAATAATGTTTTAATAATATGAGATGAGCTTGACACTTGTCCTACTCCTATTTGATGAGTCATGGCCGACCAAGACAATCCATGGGTCATCTTGGGGACCCCATGGAGCCACTTTAGTTGGAAAATGACATAAATACCTTTTATTTAATGTTAAAGTAAAAAATGACACAAACATGAAATGTTTTACTAAAACAATTTTTACATGGGGTTATACAAGTCATATTTTTTATTATAAATAGTCATTGGAAATCTAAAAATATTTCATACATCATAGTTTTTTTTTATAATTTTTAGACATTAAATAAATTAAATTATTTATGACATCATGATGATGCAGCGATGACCTCATTATTTAACGATTTAAATAAAATGAGAAGATAATGTAAAATTCAAGGCTTACACTTGTCCAAAGCCTATTGGATGAATATATTTCGAACCCTTATCACCTTATCCTCGAATTATACAAGTGTGGGACCTTTAGAATCCGAAAATCATTGTATAATAGAATAACATTTCATTACTTTCCAAAAGTGCCCCTCCTCTCCACTTATAAAAGGCCCCCACCACTCCCACCTTATTCACACCTTCAAGCCATTTGGATCGGCCAACCTCTTCCCAAATAATCTCCCAACTTCCCTCCCTTACTCCTATAAGCCTCACTTTGGGCTGAATTCTTCCCAAGGAAGCCTTTGGCTCAAATCAAAAAGAGTTACCCGATTTTTTAGGTAATGTCTTCTCTAATGTTGTTTTGTTTTATTTTGCTTCTCCAACCACATAAACTCTTTTAATTCCTTTATTTTGTAACAACACCAGTATCTAAAATATACTAGGATGTTGTTATTATAAGGATTTGGTTTACACTTACACACACCTTCGTCTAATGGTTAAAGAACATACTATTTCTGTTGGTGGCGAAATACTGCCTCACGAAACGATGATTGTTCAAATTCATTTAACACCTAAAATGGTGGCCATTTTGATGACACTATTTTCATATATGATATATATATTATGTTTATGTTTTCCTTATGCTTCTGTATTTCTCATTTATGGCATACTTTATGTTTTCCATTATGGGTAAACGCGATAATTTCATTTTAGGAAGTGCGGACTACCGCCCCCTCAAAGTGATGTGAATCGTTAATGCCATATGTGGGATGTATAAAGGATGGAGTAAATGATATTATATATGATATTATACAGGAACTATATTATACCTTTATATAATTATGATTTCATTCCATTAAATATGAAATAGAAATGAAAGTAGTGTTCATGAGTACGTACGGCTTACCGTCTCAATGAACGGTGCATTTCATTTCTTACCTCTAAATGTTACGTAATATTATGAATGAATGTATATAATGGATATATATGATATATATGAAATCTAAATCATGAATATAATTCTGGAGATAATGGATATTCTACCACATAAACAACTTGTAATTATAAGAAGTTTATTGTTGAATCAAGTACCAAAGATCGACAAAACGACCGTTATTAACTTAAATAATTACATAATGTTCATAACATGGTAATAAGTGATATAAAAGGAATAATGAACATAAAAAATGTTCTCAATTAAATAGAAATTAACTCTAGTTTATTATTTAGGAGGTTAAATAACGGTCAAGTTAGGACAAGACGCAAGGTAAGGGAACTTCTTAACCCAATTTCCATTCTTTGGGCTAATCTCCTACTTTCAAATTATGTTATGATATTATTATGTCCTATCTTGTATTTTTACATTATTTATGTGTAATTATAGTGAATACACATTATAGATGTACTTTATTTAAAAAAAATGATCTTTTTAAGGACTTCGTCTCAATCCCCTTTCATTGAGGCATATTTGGTTTTATATACAACTTTCTTTTAAACGGTGTATAAACCCCTTTGACTTTTACGTTTATTCAAAAGGAATCTTTTTTATACGAAGCGTTTTTCTAAACGACAAAAGGGAATGTTTTTCTTTCCGTACTTATGCGGCGACAACGACTTCTCCGCCGCTGTGACCATTATTTGAGTTTCGGCATCCTCTACAAGCCATCATTTTTTAATGAAAAATAAATACAAATTTTTAACTTTCTTTTATTTTGGTATTGAAAATGGTTTGGAAAGCGTTTTTATTATATCAATGTGTTGTATTGATATCTTGTGATTGAAATGTGGAAATTTTATGTTTCTTTTATGCATGTTTTATGTGATACGATTATGTTATGGTTTATGATATGTTTAAACCTATTCATATGAGGAATGTATTGGACTTAATAAGTGACGGGTGGAGCCCGCTATAGCTCATTGATGCATCGGTAGGTCTCATGAGACAACTAGACGTGGAATTGGTCGAGGCCCTTTCCCAATTTGATTTATGGTTTTGGCCGAGGCCTTAATCATTTTAGACGTCTTGGCCGAGGCCTTGACAAAATGTTTCAGAATGTCCGGCATTATACATTCCCTCATTATGAAAGTGGTTATTGATATTTCATGTGATTATTTGTCTAGTAGAATATCCATGTGAGTAAGTAAGTGGCATTATTTGATTTTACTTTTTCCATATTATGCTGAATTTCAAGTTTAATAAGGCTTTTGTTTAGTTATACATTGCCTTAATTGTTAGTTTTTATTTATGAAAGCTTCCGCAATATTGTTATCCTTACTGAGCATCTGAGCTCACCCCTTTCAATGTTTTAATATTTTCCAGGATGTGAAGAAGTATTTTGTGAATGACCTGCAGGGATAGTCAGAAGAGGATATGAGTGTGGACTATGAAGACTTTGTTATTAGTTTTTCACTTTATGATGTAATGTATCATTTATGAATGTATCTAGTTTTTCCAAGGCTACTAAACTAATTGGTCTTTCGAGACTTGATCTTTTGTGATCATGCCAATGTTACGAAGTAATGCACTGGCTCTGGGTAGCTGGGGTCGGGGTGCTACAGTTGGTATCAGAGGCAGTTTAGTACTAACCTTGGAAGGTAGATTTAGACAAACTCTGATTAGAGCACGTAGACCTAAGATGAACTTTGAGGATTAGTATAGAAGAACTTCCTGAAAATTTTGGTATTGTAGAGATTTTGTGAGTTTTCCAAGCAATACATCCCTGTCTGGATACGAGCAGGTAGAGGCGGCTCTAGCATAGATGTACCTAGGGGTAAAACCTGAAAACACCGCTTTGAGCTAGACTCGAACGGGAACTGGTGCACGACAACGGGCCTTGCTGCACTCTTGGTTACGACACTCCCGGGGGATATGCTTAGGATAATTCCCATTTTCTTTACAAAACATTATGAAGGGTTACGAGTATATACTTCCTCAAAGAAAACATTTTTATAATTATGGATTATATCCATAATTAGTTCAATTTATGTTAAGTGTTTTACAAGTATGGAATTATGTATTTTGATTCATAAACTAATCCAGTTTATGCCATTATTTAGAAATGGCGCCTAGTGGAAGGAATGGAAACCATATCAATGCACGCACTCCGTGTAGGGATTGCCCTCCTGCTCAAGATAATTATTGTGGATCTGGAGATACAACTGGTTCTGATCAGCCTCTCACCGTACTGGGACAACTCACGCAGGTTATGAATAACAACCTTACTCGTATGGAGCACCCTGATCCGCAACGTGGAGGATCAATGCTAGACCGTTTCATGAGGCAACAACCACCAACCTTCAATGGGAGTACAAATCCTATAGTAGCTGAGCAATGGATAAATTCCTTAGAGAAAATATTCCATGCCTTGGGGGGTAGTCAAAGGGAGAAAGCTGTCATGGCAGTTTACCGCCTCACTGGAGATGCCGATCAGTGGTGGTCGCTGATACAAAACACAAAGGAAGATGATGACGTATCGAATATGGAATGGAGGGAGTTCAAAGAGCTTTTCTTAGAAAAATAATTTCTTCGTGACCATCGACCAGATATGGAAAGGCAATTTCTGAGTCTGAGACAGAAGGAGGATGAGAATGTCGCAAAGTATGAGGCTAACTTTACAAGGTTAGCGAGGCATGCTGCCGATTATATATGTAACCCAAGGAGTAAGATTGATCGTTTCTTTGATGGGTTAAAACCATTTCTCCGTAGAGCTTTAGTATCACAATCCTTCTTATCATACGAAGATATTGTCTCGTGTTCTATCAAGACAGAAAAGGAATTCTCTATGTCTTATGACAACAAAGTAAAGCAAGAGAAGAAGAGAATGGGGGAACAAGAGACAGATAAAGGGAAAAAGGGAAAGAAGGATTTTCCATTATGTGATAATTGTGGGAAGAATCACCCTGGTACTTGCCTAAAAGGAATGGGAGTTTGTTATAAATGTGGAGAAAAGGGTCACCAGGCTCGTGATTGCAAGGGAAAGAAAGAGGCTGTCAAAGTTGAATGCTACAATTGTAGGGAAATGGGGCATTATGCAAATAAATGTCCTAAGCGTCAAGGAATCTTACCTCAAAAAAGGCCAAGGGATCAAGGACAATCTTATGCTGTGACTACAGTTGAAGCGGAATAATTAATGTATTGGTGCTTTTGGACTCACGGATTATATTCTGGTTATAAGAATAATGTGATATATATAAAGATTGTACTACAGTACTTTTTGATTTCAGTAAGTTTTAATATGATTAAGGTAATCATATTTTTAGTATGTGACAATAAGAGAAACTTTTCTTTGTTTGGGGAATCTGATGTTACAATTGATTTTGGAATTTAGAGACCTTTTAGAGAAAGTCTGGACGGAGGTATTTTGGATAACTATTAAGGTTGGAATGGATTAAGTTGAACCATGGATAGTATTGTTTAAGGTTAAAGAATTTCTGAAGATTATTTTTGGAATATTATAATACTATAGTTTTAGGAAAATGACAACCTGCAGGGTGGGGAATAACCCGTCGCGTCAGACAAAGCTGCTGGAATCGAACCCACAACCATAGTGCGACAAGCCTTTATTTCCTACCACTAGCCTACAGGAAGTCCCTGGTTATTACAAAATAGTTTTATTAATCTAAATGGTATGTGTTAATATTTGGAACCTTATACAATTAGGATAAATAGAATATTTTTGAGTTCCGTTACCATTTGAAGTAAAAGTTGGGTTTGTGGTAAAAATTTATTAACGAATGAAAGTATACATAACAAGTATGTATATTCCCTTACGTTCTTAGTAAATCTCCTAAATAAATTCCTCAACATTATAAAAGGTAACTTAAAACAAAAATGTTGTCGGTTAACTTTTCCAACTGGGGATTCAATGATCGTTTAACCAATCAGAAGTTTGTGATTTTCTTGTAGTTAAACTTTCTCCTAATCCTGTTTTCTATAACTCTCTATCAGACCTTGATGGTTTGTTTCTCCTCCATATCCATATTTTCATAGAATCCTAGAATGGGCTATATCGGGTGACCTTTGTACTTATCTTGCTTTCTTTTAATGTTATATATTTATTAATCTTATTTCCGATGTGGGTTTTCCACAAAGGTATTTTCTATTTTCAACCTTTTATTTTCCATGAAAAATTTCAAATTGCGAGGACGCAATTTATTGAAGGAGTGGAGAATGTAACACCCCGAGCTTCCACAATACGCTTCTCATTCAATAGTGCAATAGCTTGCATTGTACGCAACTTCGAGTTCTAAAACACCGCGACTAATCATAATAGCCGTTATGAATAGTAATAACCACTTTTTAAAATTATAGAAATTTTATATTTCAAAATGGACTTCATTTTTGGATTAGGAATATCGAAATTAGCCTATGTTGAATTTTTGGTATTTTTCTGAGAACTTCTAATTTTTTATGAATAGTGAAAAATACTTAAAAACAACTTTTTTAATCAAAATAATTTATAGTGATAAATTATACTATTTAGTGTTTTGAAAGTATAATTAGAATATATTTTTATTATTTTATCCAATGGTGGTCATTAGAATTAATTTAACATTGAAATTGGACATAAACAATTGCCAATCTTTTGATATAAATTGTTTCCTAAAAACACGCTATTTGTTGTGACAGCGGGAATTAATTATAAAATTAATTAATGCAACTTATATGTTTGGAATTTTTTAAAATAGACATCATTTTTGAATTCGGAATATCAATTATAGCTTAGGGTGAAATTTTGGCATTGTTCTGAAAAACTTCAATTTTTGATGAATAGTGAAACCACTAAGTGGTAGTTAAATAACTAATTTTTCGTTTAAATGAAATATTACCACTTTTTTTATTTGATTTTCAAAAATACGACATACATGGTTGTCATTAAGATGTAAAATTTGGTTCAATGAGATTAAAATAATTTTTGGTGTATAGTAACTTTTATGTTCTTAATCGCGATTAGAGGTAATTAGTGTAGTTTAAGGTAAAAATAATGTTTTAATAATATGAGATGAGCTTGACACTTATCCTACTCCTATTTTATGAGTCATGGACGACCAAGAAAATCCATGGGTCAACTTGGGGACCCCATGGAGCCACTTTAGTTGGAAAATGACATAAATACCTTTTATTTAATGTTAAAGTAAAAAATGACACAAACATGAAATGTTTTACTAAAACAATTTTTACATGGGGTTATACAAGTCATATTTTTTATTATAAATAGTCATTGGAAAGATAAAAAGATTTCCTACATCAAAGTTTTTTTTATAATTTTTAGACATTAAATAAATTAAATTATTTATGACATCATGATGATGCAGCGATGACCTCATTATTTAACGATTTAAACAAAATGAGAAGATAATGTAAACTCCAAGGTTTACACATGTACAAAGCCTATTGGATTAGTATATTTCGAACCCTTATCACCTTATCCTCGAATTATTCAAGTGTGGGACCTTTAGAATCCGAAAAGCATTGTATAATAGAATAACATTTCATTACATTCCAAAAGTGCCCCTCCTCTCCACTTATAAAAGGCCCCCACCACTCCCACCTTATTCACACCTTCAAGCCATTTGGCTCCGCCAACCTCTACCCAAATACTCTCCCAACTTCCCTCCCTTACTCATAGAAGCCTCACTTTGGGCAGAATTCTTCCCAAGGAAGCCTTTGGCTCAAATCAAAAAGAGTTACCCGATTTTTTAGGTAATGTCTTCTCTAATGTTGTTTTGTTTTATTTTGCTTCTCCAACCCCTTAAACTCTTTTAATTCCTTTATTTTGTAACAACACCAGTATATAAAATATACTAGGATGTTGTTATGATAAGGATTTCGTTTACACTTACACACACCTTCGTCTAATGGTTAAAGAACATACTGTTTCTGTGGGTGGCGAAATACTGCCTCACGAAACGATGATTGTTAAAATTCTTTTAACACCTATAATGGTGGCCATTTTGATGACACTATTTTCATATATGATATATATATTATGTTTATGTTTTCCTTATGCTTCTGTATTTCTCATTTATGGCATAATTTATGATTTCCATTATGGGTAAACGCGATAATTTCATTTTAGGAAGTGCGGACTACCGCCCCCTCAAAGTGATGTGAATCATTAATGCCATATGTGGGATGTATAAAAGATGGATGAAATGATATTATATATGATATTATACAGTAAATATATTATACCTTTATATAATTATGATTTCATTCCATTAAATACGAAATAGAAATGAAAGTAGCATTCACGCGTACGTACGGCTTACCGTCTCCATGAACGGTGCATTTAATTTCTTACCTCTAAATGTTATGTAATATTATGAATGAATGTATATACTGGATATATATGATTTATATGATATCTAAATCATGAATATAATTCTGGAGATAATGGATATTCTACCACATAAACAACTTGTAATTATAAGAAGTTTATTGTTGACTCAAGTACCAAAGATCGACAAAACGACCGTTATTAACTTAAATAATTACATAATGTTCATAACATGGTAAGAAGTGATATAAAAGGAATAATGAACATAAAAATGGTTCTTAAGTAAATAGAAATTAACTCTAGATTATTATTCAGGAGGTTAAAGAACGGTCGAGTCAGGACAAGACGCAAGGTAAGGGAACTTCTTAACCCAATTTCCATTCTTTGGGTTAATCTCCTACTTTCAAATTATGTCATGATATTATTATGTCCTATCTTGTATTTTTACATTATTTATGTTTACTTATAGCGAATACACATTATAGATGTACTTTATTTAAAAAAAATGATCTTTTTAAGGACTTCGTCTCAATCCCCTTTCATTGAGGCATATTTGGTTTTATACACAACTTTCTTTTAAACGGTGTATAAACCCCTTTGACTTTTACATTTATTCAAAAGGAATCTTTTTTATACGAAGTGTTTTGCTAAATGACAAAAGGGAATGTTTTTCTTTCCGTACTTATGCGGCGACAACGACTTCTCCGCCGCCGTGACCATTATTTGAGTTTCGGCTTCCTCTACAAGCCATCATTTTTTAATGAAAAATAAATACAAAGTTTTAACTTTCTTTTATTTTGGTATTGAAAATTGTTTTGAAAGCGTTTTTATTATATCAATGTGTTGTATTGATATCTTGTGATTGAAATCTTGAAATTTTATGTTTCCTTTATGCATGTTTTATGTGATACGATTATGTTATGGTTTATGATATGTTTAAACCTATTCATATAAGGAATGTATTGGACTTAATAAGTGACGGGTGGAGCCCACTATAGCTCCTCGATGCATCGGTAGGTCTCATGAGACAACTAGACGTTGAATTGGACGAGGCCCTTTCCCAATTTGATTTATGGTTTTGGCCGAGGCCTTAATCATTTTAGACATCTTGGCCGAGGCCTTGACAAAATGTTTCAGAATGTCCGGCATTATACATTCCCTCATTATGAAAGTGTTTATTGATATTTCATGTGATTATTCGTCTAGTAGAATATCCATGTGAGTAAGTAAGTGGCATTATTTGATTTTACTTTTGCCATATTATGCTGAAGTTCAAGTTTAATAAGGCTTTTGTTTAGTTATACATTACCTTAATAGTTAGTTTTTATTTATGAAAGCTTCCGCAATATTGTTATCCTTACTGAGCATCTGAGCTCACCCCTTTCAATGTTTTAATATTTTCCAGGATGTGAAGAAGTATTTTATGAATGACCTACAGGGATAGTCAGAAGAGGATATGAGTGTGGACTATGAAGACTTTGTTATTTGTTTTTCACTTTATGATGTAATGTAACATTTATGAATGTATCTAGTGTTTCCAAGGCTATTAAACTAATCGGTCTTTCGAGACTTGATCTTTTGTGATCATGCCAATGTTACGAAGTAATGCACCGGCTCTGGGTAGCTGGGGTCGGGGCGCTACATATTAGGTGATTTATGACCCATTATATATGATATACAAAGACATGTACTTACATCTGTGGAAGTTCTATTTACAATTGATTTAATGGTGTTGATATGTTGGTTCAGTGAAAAGATTAAAGAATCTAGTATGAATAGTGTTGGAGAAAACATCATTGGAGAGATGAAGTTCTATCTATTGATTCTATAATGGAAAACCTAAGAAATAGTATTTAAAAAAGATTAAAATAGGCTAAATGATGTCTAGAAAAGCTAGAATAAGTTGAAGAAACTATGCTGAAATTATTTATATTGAAAACTAAGGTTCAGTGGGATGATTATATCATGGATGGGAATTTTCAAAGGATGGTTGAAATATGTATACATAAGGATGTGAGGATTCATGGAAAAACTGTATCTTGATATTATATACTAAATGTGCATGGTAATGTTATGTATAAGTACAAGAGTTTTTTATTAATTCCCAAAACTATTTTAAAAGTGTTTGAGGTGGTTTTGAAGTGTTGTTTATGGTACTAAAATTATTTCAAGTGAATCTAAAAAAATAGCCACGTGCCCATGAAAAGGGGATCACAGAAGAGTCATCCACATAAAGGGATTTATAAATGAGTCATAAAATAAGGGGATCTGGTTATGATGAACAACACAAAGGAATTAATAGTAGAGGTATCCATGTAAGGGGATCCAAACATAAAGGGATTCATATATGAAGATCCATAAAATGGGTTCCATGTTAGTGACCAATGCAAGGGGATCTATATTAGGTAATTGTATTGACTTAATTGTATTGTGATTAATTTAAGAGGATCCAAATCTATTGTCTATATAAGGGGATCCATAATAATGTAATGGGATCCAGAAAAGTGTATTTATCCCTATTTATAGGCTATAATGTTGAAGTCTTCATAATTTGAGATTGTAAAGAACAAATTAATTGGGATGATTCCAATTCTATTATACATTTATTTACAAATTAAGAACTCCTAAAAGGGTTTGTAAATCAAGTCAAATAATTGTGGAAAGTTGATATTAAATATATTAGATTAAAAAAAGGTGAAGAAATTATAGAAAATGGAAGTAAAAAATTTAACTGAGATATTGTAGAATATAGAGAAATTAAATCTGATGATTCTCTACATAATGGCCTAGAACTTATAGTCTATTTCATTGAAGAAAATAGAGTAGTAGAGGTGTTCTTTGGAGGTACTAGTTATATTTAAGAGGAAAATGGGGTTGTTTCAAAGGCTGACAATACCTCCTAATAGTAACTCTATATGGAAGATCATGATAGTATCTCTTGAAAATATCTCATAACAGTAGCTCCTAGAAATAGTATACTAAATATAACAATAGACCTTAGAATTTGATTATGGTGGTAGCTTTTAATGATAGATCTTGGAATTTGTAAACATAGTCTTGATATAGATCCTGATGATAGTCCCTGATAGTTGATCCTATTGGTAGATCTTTTTAGTAGATCCTAATGGTAGATCTTGGACATAACATACATAGTCTGAAAGTAGATCCTGACACTATGTTCTGGATGTAGATTCTAATTGTAGATCTTGTTGGTAGTAGATTTAGTCTATTGGTAGATCATAATGGTAACTTCTAGAAGTAGCTCTTAATGGTAACCCCTGATAGTAGGTCCTGAGGATAGCTCCTATAAATAGCACCTAGAAGTAACATGTTCCAGTTTTTGTTGAATTTATAGTTTTTCCCATTTCTATTTTTCCTGTAAAATGGGATTAAAGCATTAATTAATGGAATCAAGAGTTGTTTTAAAGAAGATATTTATATCATATTTTTCTTAAAAGTCCAAAGATTTCAAATTGTACATCTAAATTTAATTTAATGATATCTATATTAATAATCAATTAAAATCATATCTGCAATTTCAAATACCAATAGTATCATATATATTTATTCTAATATTAATATTTTTATTCATTCATTACTAATTTATTTCTCTTGAGATCAGAGGTTACCAAGGATTTTACATGGAGTCATGGAACCCTATTGCCACTATTGGTTCGAGTTCTTCCTATAATTTGTTCCATCATACATATGTATCCTATATTTTTTGTTCTATAAAATCATGTGATTCTTCTTTCTTCTGGGTAGGGGGATCCTTTATTTCTCATAAATTTGATCATGTGGGAGGGGTCCAAGATTTTTTATCTCTTGGTATGATAGTATACACTATTTTAATGATGATTAACTAATCTGTTAATTTGAATTTAAGGGTAAGGGGAATCAAATCACAATGTACAAATTTGACATTATAATTGTTATTTTGAATTATACAGGATAATATCATGATAAAAATCATTGGAGTTGGGGGGCCTTTGTTTTCACTGTAGTTGTGGTTTTAGGGAACCCTTTTTTTAATAGTTTAATATCACCATTAATTGAATTTTCTAATAAGTTATACTCAGTTAATGAAATTTTTTCCCCAAGAAAATTATAATTGTGTGAGAATACACTTATACGTGAAGTATAATTGATGATAATCCTCTTAAATAATCTGAAAAAATGATATGTAATATGTTGTGGAATGTACTGCAATGCATGACTATGTTTTGTGTTTTGTGGATGCGCTATTTGGAAATTATAATTAAAAGTATTGGGTATGTTGTTGTTGTGATGAAGAGGTGTCTGTAGTTGTGATGGTGGCTATATGGGATTATTTTCATGAGGCTAATGGGATATTTGTTATTATGATGTGTGTATTGACACTAGTTTCTAAAAATCTAATGGAATTAAATAAATGTTAAACTTGTAATTAAATTGGTATGGGATGGCTTTAAAAATGGATTGAAATAAATAATGAAAACTTTTATTTAAGTGGGTTATGTAGTTTAATTGTTTAACATTTAAATATAAAACAAATGAGAAGGAAAATAATTTTGATATCTTAAATGGTGGTGTTTGGAAAGTGGTAAATATTTAAAATGGTTTTATTTGAATTAAAAAAGAGAAAATTAGAGTTTTTCTTGTTGTGTGGTGTTGTTCATTTAGATGCAAAAATTAATGTGGGTAATGTTTTGAGTTGGTTGGAACCATTTTTGTGAACCCCTAGGCTGGGCCTGCATGTGGATAATATATATTTATATTCTTTTTGAGTTATTTATGAAACCAACCCTATTATATCACTACATACTAACTTTTATATATATATATGGGGTTGGTATTTACCAACTTCCTAGTGGTGAGGAAGGATGGATAGCTACCACCTCTTTCTCACTCTCTCTTCCAGGTGAGGATGATATTCCCATGATGTGATTTTAAGATGTTAAAAAATAATTTTATTGAGTTAGACGAGGTAATGCGATGGATTATGATGGGTATCCTTCATGAAAGAAGTATAAAACAATGTTTATGTCCTTCATGTCCATGATAACCTACTACATTGATTTTAGATATTGACGTGGTGTGATAGATCATGTTTATTCAAGAAAGATGTGATGTGGTGATAGGTTCTGTGTCTATGGGTGAGATTTGATGTGATGTGACTATTATATGGGGTGATGTTGTGATGTTGTTATACCAAAGAGATGGGGGAACCAAAACATATGACATTATGGTGTGAGAGCAGAAAATTAGTGGGAAAGTGGTGTGAGGTACCTTTTTATTTATATGATTCTTATAATGTTGTTATACATGAATGTATTATTTGGTGATATTTATATGGTGGGGATGTGGATTGGTTAGTTGATCTATTTAGGTGATTTTTGGTTTTTCTATCTACTCACCATTGAATTAGTATTCTTCTTTCACATATACAAGAGATATTTTGTTTAATCTACTGAGTGTAGTTGTATGATCACCGTATGTATATAAAATATATTTCATGTTTCCAAGAGTACTTCAATGATCATGCTAGACACTAAAATCTCAAAATATTAGGCCACTTCTATTTCATTTCATTAGCTTCTTATTTTTTTATTAATTTTGATACTTTTATCTATACTTATTTTATTTATACATTCATTGTGGGACGTGTCTGATTCTATTTATATATAATTTCATGTTGTTTATTTTGGTTGATTAATCCTATCTACTGATCCTATATTAATATATAGAGAAATGCCTCTCATTTATGAGATTTTTATACCCTTGGTGTTATTCACCAACCCTAGGCCTATTAGATGTGGGACT
Organism: Viscum album; assembly: GCA_963277665.1. Lineage (NCBI taxonomy): Eukaryota > Viridiplantae > Streptophyta > Magnoliopsida > Santalales > Viscaceae > Viscum > Viscum album. The sequence goes on along the minus strand of OY728155.1, from coordinate 1,748,575,109 downwards.
TAGGGGGTCATTACTTCTACCCTTCATTGATGTATCTTTAGGGTGATGGGATCTTTAAAGAATAGTATAAAATGTATATGGTTAAGTCATAGGATGTAGTTTGGGGTTAAGAACAATGATGATTACATATGTTTGTAGGTAAAATGTGTTTGTTTATCTTGGTGTGTGACATAGGGCAGGGAAGAACAACAATGATATGTGATTTTAGGCCCCCTGTTACATGATGTAAGGACACTAAGCCTATCTAAGGACAATGTGAGGTGGAAATTCATTGAAGTTATAAACATAAGAGTGGTACACACATAATGATGAGTTAATTTTATATTTGAATTTGGATGGTTTTGGGGATGTCAATGTAAATTAAATAAATATTAATAAAAAATATGAATTACTGATCTTAGTAAATATTTTTCCCTTTCAACTATGGATCCTAGTCATTGTTACCATGTTGTTTATGGAGTGGAGATTTGAAGGTAAGATCTGGTTGATCACTAGAGGGTTGATTATTTTAAGGACGATGGTAAAGGATGTTTCATGATATTCTATAGCTAGGTTTGGGGAAGTACAGTGGTAGTGTTTTCAACCTACAAACATAGATCTGTTTGGGGGAGGTCTAGATCACTTTAATTTTGATATAGTCTTTGATGAAATACTATTTTACACTAGTAGTTATTTAGATGTTAAAAGATAAATTTCACTATTGGATTTTGTATCTTGGTGAGAAGAAGCTGGTAGATGTTTCATGGGTTGAATTCGGGAAAGGGTTCTGGGTAGATTTCCATTCATTAATGATGAAGGTAGTGAAGAGGAAAGAGTTTATCTCTTATTAGTATGGAAGTATGTCTATGCTGAAGCTCATGATCAAGTTGAAGGTTATTCTATATTCTTTCATATTCCTCTTTCTGGATAAGGATTACTAGTAATGGTTTCTTGATGTGTCACTCTATCCTTCTATCTATTATGAAATTACTCCCTTGAAATTTTTGATGTATCTATTGTTTCAAAAGAAGGAAGAGGTGATTCAAACCATAGAATCTAGAGGAGTATTTCCATGATAGGCGAACTAAAAAGTTTACTCAAAGATAATAATTATTAGTAGCTAGTTATAGACACTAGGTACTTTGAGGTTTCGACTAGAAGGGTTCAACCTTAGTAGGTTCCCTTTCTGTACTCTGGGTAAGTGGTTTCTATTATTATCCATAGGTATTGGTTATAGTGTATTTAATTTTTTTAGTTCATGTCCATCATCATGATTGGGTCCCTTTGGCTTCTTGAGATTTGTTTAGTAGAGGTGAATAGGTTTAACATCATCCACAAATTCAGTTTCTGATAAAGAAATTTCATTTGTAGGGCATGTTCTCTAAAAGGTTATAGAGAAGGTATAGGCTGACCATAGGATGTCTCTCACATTCATGTAACTCGACATGAGAATGGTTGTGTGTGAATCCCTCACCCGAGAGGTAGAGGAGTAGGGCATGATCAATTGCATGAAGTGGAGCTAGCAAAACCATAGTGGGTGAAGATCATTTATGGTACTCTCTGCTTGTTGCATACTCTTTTTTTCCCTTTATGGAGTCAGGAGTGTCAAACTCATTTGTTTATTTATCTCCAGTATATACTCTAAGACTATACATAGAGAGTTTTCTAGGGACTATGGTGTTGACTATTCCAGTTGGATGTATGGCCATCTTTTTTGGTGTATTCTAGGGCATGTAGACTAATAATGGGGCACATCAGTCCCATGCGAACCTATTATTACTTCAGATATATCCAGATAATGTCATTATTAACATATAATGGATGTATATTTTGTGTTTTATTATTGAATGCTTCTGTAATAGAGTAATGTTATTGGATGTGAATGCCCAATGTGCAGTTTCCATTGAGGAGTGGAGTTTTCGTGTTTACCATAGTCATGTGAAGCCTATTATTTCCTCAATGACTATGTTTTCTATGGAATCAGTTTGCTATAGGGTGAAGGAGGGTCTTGGTGTTGTCAGGTAATTTTTTAAAAAAAAATTCCTTAGAAAGTTTTGATGAAACCCCCTCGATATGATATTGAGTTTAGGAAATATATTTATCCCACTGCTTTTCTAATTTTGATGGATCCTTATCGAAAGAAATTGTTTTTGTTATGGGATTTGATGATTCAGATAGACGAAATAATGTAGATGAGATTCATTTGATCCAGTGTGCCATGTGGGGGGCTCCAATGTTATTTTCCATGAAGGTGGCTGGTAGTATGAGGTTTTGTATCAACCACCAATTGTTATCCAAGGTGAATATCAATATTTGGTACCCTCTTCTAAGGATAGATGATATTTTCGACCAGATTAGAGGGGAGAGTTGGTTTTATAAGATCAATATATGGTCTAGATATCACCAGATGAGGACAAAGGATAATGATATCAAGAAGACTACCTTTACATATATGTATGAGAACTTTGAGTTTTTGGTTATTCAATTCCGGGTAATTAACACACTATCTTTGTTCATAGATCTCATGAACCATATTTATGTAAATTTATGGTGCATATTTTAGTCATTTTCATTGATGTCATCTGGATATAGATGAATTCAAATGAAGAGTGTGTCAATCATCTTAGAGACATTTTCATGTACTTCGATGCCACCATCTCTATGGAATTATTTCCAAGTGAATGTTTTGGGAATGATAGGTAAAATTACTTGGGAATGTGGTCTCTCAGTACAGTGTGTAAGGGCTATCATTAATGGTTGAGGAAGTTTTTTCTTGGGAAGAAAACAAGAATATGGGGGAGGTTCAAGGAATCCTTGGTCATGGGTGATATTACTTGTGTTTCATAATGGAATTATCATGGATTGTAGAATAATTAATATCATTGAATAAGAAAGACCAATAATTTATATAGACTAATCAATATCATGTAGTGTTGGATTATCTAAAGGGTAAGCTTTTTAGGGCTTCAGTGCTTCAGTTTCTAGAAGAGGTTGTGTCATTTTAGGTGTTTTGTAATGTTTTTGGTATAATATTGGGATATTTCTTGATGAAACAGATGGTAGTGATCACTTTTATGTTGAGAAAGTTATGTCCCCATGAGTGTAAATATGACACCCATGGTCTAGAATTAGTAGTGTGAGTGTTTTCACTAAATATGTAGTGACAGTACCTCATTTAGCAGAACCTTATGGCCTTTACACATCAATAATGTTTGAGGTATATCTTTTTCAGCGTGAAATGAATATATGTGAATATTGTTGGATACAATTTATTTAGGATTATGATTTTTATATCTCCTACACATTAGTAAATGGGAATATTTTGGCCATTTCCTTTTGTAAGAGGTTGGGTAAGGATGTGGTTTAAGACTCTAGAGATGTTTATATGATGATAGGGGAGTTGGATCCCTTCACTTGTATGAAAGGGTGGTTTATGGTGGAGGATTCTAATTATAGATGAAAGTGAAGTATTATTTTCAGTGGTTGGTGTAGGAGTCTTAGTGGGGAGACTCAAATGTAGAGGTGATGCATAGTCGTGTGGGCCATGATGTTGCTACGAAGGGATGGTATGAACTAGATGATATTTAGGGAAGGATATTTATTATGGTAGTGATAGTCCACTGTTTGTTTCATATATCACCTCTGGTGGTATACCTAAAGATTTCCAAGATGTACCATTCTTTTGGATGCAGTTTTTGTGGCTCAGGTTGAAATAGGTTGTCATGGAGTGTGTAGATCAATGTCTTGTCTACCAAGAGGTAATGTATGAAAATTATATTCTAGGTAGATTGTTTCATCCCTTCGATTTTTCTGAGTGAAAATAGGAATATTTCTTGAGGGAATTCATCATAGGGTCACCCTAAGCCTATGAAGGTTGCGATGCTATCTGAGAAATTGTATATTAGTTGATGACATTGGATAACTTCTTAATGATCAAGGAGTTTGGTGTTATGGATGTTTTTGTGAGGAGGTATATGGATGAAGTGGTGTGTCTGCATGGAGTCTCAAGATCCATTATCTCAAGATACTAATTTTACCTCATGATTTTGGCAGGGATTGAAACATGCTATTATCACTCAGTTATATCTCAACATTGATTCTTCCACCCATATATGAACATGAATATGGAGAAGAATATCTAGAAGTCGGAGGATATATTACTAGTGTAGATCTTGGACGTCGAAAAAAGTAGTTGAAACATAAGACTATGGATCATTTTATTTATAACAACAACAATTAGTCATCCATTTACATGGACCTATTTGAGTTTATTTATTAGTGTCCATGTAATTATCTATTTCTCTAGGGTTTTGTTAGGACATCATCCATTCTAATACATCATGTGGTTCAGATCATGAGAAAAAGAGGCTTAGGTTGTTTATGAGAGGATAAAATTAGTGAAAGACTAGAAAAAGACTTATTTTTATTGTGGTTGGTGGCACATATATTTCGAGGTTGGATACTATGAATTATTGAAGGTTACCACTTGACATGGGAAGTGGAGGATTGGAAATGTGAGTGAGGTGTTTCCTTGGTTTTTTGGGTCATTTTGAGGTGGTGGGGATGGTTAGTGAGGTATCTTAGCAGTTGACACTTTTTACACGAATAGACCAAAATTCATGAGGTTTTATACAACTATCAACTGCATCAGTATCTTTATAAAGACTCCCACATCATTTATTGTAGAGATTTTGGAATCAAGGATGATGTTAAATTCATGGAGTAGATTGTGGAGATACAAAAATGTTGAGATTTGGTGCTGTGAGGTAGACTATTCCCATTGTTCATGAATTTTGAGGCATGTAGGCCTAGAGGAGTGTACTTGGGAGTGTGAGATATAGATTTGATCCCAATCCCATATGTTTTTTTATATATCCTTGTTTTTTGTTATTTTTTTAGGATGTGATGTTTGGGCCTTGCTGTTTTATATCATATGTGAATCTTATTTGTTGATATGATGTGTGATTGAAGAATCAATTCATAAGAAGAATGGAAAACCTAATCCAAAATCAAGACAGGTTACACCTTGATGAGATTGAAATTTTTCCATCAAGTAATATCTTCCCAAAGTAGACAGAATATGGAATTACTTTACTTGGGTACCTGGGGTTCTACTGTGTGTTGGTTGTGGACGTTTTTGGATTGGTTCTATGTGGGTGTGGAAAAGTTTGTGCAAGTGCTTATATAGAATAGAGGAGACTTGTGGTTGTGAGGGATCTTTTGGATGTTTTTGTTTGGTTGGTGTGTTTTTTCAGTAGTTGTGTTTCATATGTAATGAGGTCCTTGAGAGGTATCCTAAGGGATGTTTGTTTGGACTTTTTCCATATTTCTTTAGGGGTTGGTTTTTATTCTCAAGAGAATTGTTTGAGAGGTATCTAATGTAACATCCATGAACTTACATCCCATTACTTTTTGTTAAATATAGAGGTATAGGTTCCCATATAAGGTCTCAATGAGGTTGGAGATGTTGTGGAGGAAAAAGGGGAGTTTTAGAGGGTGATAGTGTCTCATGATGGTAGCTCATAATAGTATATCATGATAGTAGCTCAAGATAATATCTCATAACAATATTTCCTGATATTATCTCCTGATGAAAGATCATGATGGTAACTCCTAAGGGAAATAGATAGTGTATAGTGGTAGATTTTAGAGGTAGCTTCTGATAGTAGATTGTATTGGTAGAATAATTAGTCAGGCGGTGGATCCTAATTATAGATCTTATTAATATATCCTAATGAAAGATCATGATAGATGATCCAGATGGTAGATACAGATTTTACAACATTTTGGTAGCATAATTTGTTTTTATATAACATCTATTTGTGCTTCTGGATGTAGATTTTGATAAAATATGCTTATGGTAGAACACTTAGTCTAGAGGTAGATCATGGAAATGGATTTTGGAAGTAGTTCTTGATTGTAGCTCTTAATGGTTGCCCCTGATTATTGGACCTGACAGTAAAATTTTCCTATTTTCCCTAAATTGACATTTTTCCCTCTTTATGGTTTCTTAACATAAAACGTTTTAAAAAAATTAATTAATGGAATTAAGAGCTATTTTAAATGAGTATTTTTATATCCTCCTTTTCATAAAAGTAAAAAAATTTAAATAGGCATTCTGTGTGGAATTTAATGAGATCTTCATTAATAGTCAATCAAAATCATATATGTGATCTAAAATCCCGATGGATTCATATATGTCCATTATAAAATAAATATCTTTCATTAATTATTTTTTGTTTTATTTCTATTATGACTGGAGGTTCTGAATTTTTTCCTTTAGAGTCATAGAACCCTATTTCCAATTTTGGTTCGAGTTCTTCCAATAAATGGTTCTTTCCTGTGCATGAAACCCATGTTTTTTATGCAACAAATTTTGTAATGTTTATTTATTCTTGGTGGGTGATACTTTGTTTCTCATTAGTTATATCATGTGACAGGGGTCTATGCTTTTTTTATCCTTTGGGAAGATAGTATAAACCAAATTAATTAATATAAATTAATCAGTTTAAATTAATTTTAGGGAAGGGGTATAAAATTAAATGTTTTTATAGATAAAATATTTTTAATTACATTTTGAGTAATATGTGCTAATTTCTTACTATAAATCATCTTAGATAGGGGTCTTTGTTTTCACCATAGTTACGTTGTTAGGTAACCCTTATTTTGGTGACTGTTTTATATCACCCTAAATGGAATTGACTAATCACATTCATATAAGTAATTAAATGGTATCCCCTATAAAAATATTATTGTGTAATAATAAAAATAAAAGTTACATGTAATTGATGAGAAACCCCTTGCACAATTTGACAAAATTATATGAGGTATGATATGGAAAGCATTGTGATGTATGAATGTGTGTCATATTGTGTGGCCTTTCTATAGGGAGGTTATGATTGAATGTGGTGGTGATGTGGTAGTTGTGATGAAGAGGTTTTTGTGTTTATGATGGTAACTATTTTTTCTTTTTGGTGTGAGGATGGTGTGTTATATGTTATTGTGATGTACTGTGTAATAGTTGTTTCACCGATATAAATGAAATTAAATAAATGTTAGTATTGAAATCAAAATAGTATGGGCTGGTTTGGAATTTTGTTTTAAATAAATAATTAACTATTAATTTGAAGTGGTTTGTGTTGTTTAAATGGTTAATATTTAAATATGAAACAAGTGTGGTGGAAAATAATTTGGATGGCTTAAATGGTTTTGGTTGGAAAGTGGGAAATATGGAAAATGCCTTAATATGAATTAATAAAAAGTTTAATGTACAATATGTATTATGTCATTTTGTGTGGTAATGTGCATTTAAAGGTGGAATTGAAATTCATAAATAATGTGAGTTGGTTGATACCTTTTTGTGAACCCTTGGGATGGGATTGTGTGAAGATATTGTACATAGTGGTATATTCTTTGTGATTTCATTACACACCCACCCGCATCATGCACCACGTTTCAAAACCCATATACATATATATAGGTGTGTGTGTGTAAGAGAGAGAGAGTGTGTGTGTGTGTGTTTTTTTGCAACATCCCAATAGTGAGGATAAATGGATGCAAATCCCTATTTCAAACTCACTCTTCTAGTTGAGGTAGATATACATGGGATGGGTTCTCTAGAATCAAAAGTGAACAATAGTGATTGATTTTTGATGAGGTGATGAGATGAATTATGGTGGGGGTCATTCATGGTTTGAAGATGGAACGAGGATAACGTCTTTCATGTCAACAATACCTTACTACACCAGTTTTGGATATGGTTGTGATGTTAATACCCATGTTTCTTTTGGTGAGATGTGATGTTGTGATGACCCATATGATAATGGGAGAGCCAAATGAAATTTGACCATATTTTGGTTAAGTATTGTGTTTTTTTATATATAAGATATGAGAGCAATTGGAGATATGATATTGGGGCATGAGAGTGAATAATCAGTGGGAAGGTGGTGCGGGGTACCCATTTATTGAAATGGTTCTTATTATGTTATTATAATTTGATGCATTATTTTGGGAGTGTACCATGGTGAGAATGGGGATTGGTTAGAAGGCCAATTTAGGTAATTTTTTATTCTACCATTTACTCATTGGTGAATTAGTATTTCTCTCTCACATGTTCATGAGATAGTTTGGTTACCTTACTAAGTATTATTGTATTATAACGCTACATATACAAACATTTTTTCAGGTTTCTAGGGTAATTCACAAACTATTCTGGACACTACTAGCAGAGAATCATGGGTAGTTCTTGTGTCACTACTTTAGTATATTCTTTTGGGTATTTACATGGATACTTTTTTTCTATAACTAGTTTATTTATACATGAATTATAGGATGGTTTTTTTATTTTTTTTATATTATATAAGGGAGTTTCTTGTGGTTGATTCATCTTATCTCCCAATGATATATTATTATAGAAGGCAATGCATCCCAGTTATGAGATTTTTATACCGTTGGTTCTAGTTTCTAACCTGGGGACTAATGGAGTTGGGACTTAGGGGCCATTAAATCTATCCCTTTATTGAGGTATCATTGGATGGAGGTTTCATTAAACTCGAGCTGAACTTCAATGGATAAAATATCATAATGATTAATTGTGATGCAAAATGGTTGATAGAGAAGAGAAAAATCAAAGCAAAACTAAGTTATAATAAATAAGTTAAACCTAGAGCTGAATACCAAGATTTATTAAATATGTAATTATCCTTTATGTTATCAGTGTTGTGCTTCATGTTTTAAATATCATTGTGAGATGTGATTAATATAGATGGATGATGATAAAGAGTGATCTGAGCTACTATATGTGATATATGGATTTAAAAAATTGTCTATATTATTTTTATTGAATTCACTCATTTTATAATTGTGTTATTTTTTTTTGTGAGTATGTTAAAGATTATAAGAGACTTAGTCAAGCCAGTGGGAGTTTCTTTTTGAGATAAACCAACTTGAATCATGATGTAAGATTATCTAGATTACATTCTTGATCAAGGGAAATGAGATGAAAAGAATAAATTGTTACTATTATTTTTTATAAGAGATAACCACTAGCTTTAAAAAGAAACATGGCCATAAGAGATACCCAAGTATAGAAGGACGAGAAAACATTATAGGAAAATCATTCTAGAATAATGGGGAAAAAATCAACTTGGAATTTTCTATATTCTAAATTTATAAAATATTATATTCATTACCAACCTATAAAATAAAAAAAAGGAAAGGGAAATGTGGGCCAAGAACCATTTAATTGAGAGCTATGAATCAAGAGAACCTATATGCTCTAAAAAAATAGAATATTCTAATAGTGTACAACTAAATATTGATCATCAGTCTATTGAATATGAAGGAATAAGAGAATCATGAAACACCCATTGTTATAAAATCTTGAGAATTATAGGAATACATGATATTATGATAGATACAAAATACTATTCATGATTCTATTATGTGTTTATCACCTTGTAAATATTCAATAGATACTATATTTGTGAATATAAATGGATTTAGAGATAGAGTTGAGAAAGAAGAGTGAGTAGGTTCTGTAGAAGATTAGTGAAGTTGATCTAGAAATATAGACATGGTTTCATGAATTACTCCTAAATTCCCAAAGGTATTCGAACACTCTGGAGTGAGGAAAGATAACACATCATATAGATGTAATACCATCCAATACTTCTATATGATCTAATTTATAAGGGTTTAAAGTATTCAATTTTTTATACAAGATGGGAATAGATTGAAACAGTGTAACTCTAGGTTTTCAAGGAGATCATAGTGTGTCTCTATGACACCATTGAGAATCTAGAAATATTATATTCACTATTAGAAGAAGAGAATGTGTGTAAAGAAATTTGAATTCATGAGGACTCATTTTATTCACTTGGTTTTAAAGTGGAAAATATAATCTATTATTGGGGATAGTAACCAATATTATCAAGGAAAGGGTTCCCTACATCAAGGATGAATAATGTAAGAATATTTTATACAATCCTTTACTTTCATTCTTTCATTTCATGTGTTATGTGTTATCGGTAAATATAGATATATCCACTATTATCCTAAAAAATCAAATGTAGAATTTCCAATAGGGTAAATTATAACCAAATAGAATTTTAATTTGGTAAAAAATAGGTGAAACATATTTCAACACCCTCTTAGGTGTCTACATTGATCTCTAGGGTCATCTCATAAGTAATAATGTAAAATAATTACATTATATTCCAAAATATTTCAAGTTAAATGTTTAATTAATAAGGATTCAAAGATTATGACGTTTGATTTAGAAATATTTCCTATTAATAAATAAAAATTGACTTTGTACCATTTGATATTGTGAAGTCAAGTGGTTTTGAATTTATTTAAGGATTTTAACATTAGGAATAATATTCTGATGTCTTACCATTATTCAAACTACGTTTTGTCATATAATTTTATCACTAATGTGTTTAGTGGTGGTGGTGGGGGGGGGGTATCAAATGTTGACATAAAGATTTGGTAGGAATTGCATATATATGTAATGAATTAAAAAAACATATAATGTGTAGAAAAGTAATCCTATTTTGTTAGTCTATCAAATATGATATGATAGGTAGGTGATTATGTTCATTTTTTTTAAATATTCTTAAAAGAGTTTTTAAAATATAATATGTATCATATAAAAGGGAATATAAACTATATTATTCTTTCACATTAGCTAAATATTAATATATACTAATATACATTTCATAATGTGTAATGATGATTTTCCTCTAAATGGATGTCTATCAGTAATCCCTATCTTATTTTCATTGAAGAGTATTATAGGTTATGTGAAAATTTTATGGTTTTCATGAGTATGATTCTTATATGCGATATTAAATATTCCCATGAGGCATAAATAGGTTTTTTTGTGCACTTGGTGAATCGATAAGTATAAAACATGGAGATCCATACACTACGTTTGTAGAGACCCGAAGCTTAACGTACATGGACATTACATTACTTTTTCGGAATACTTAGTACATTACAAAAACACACACAGAAGGACCGTAATAGTTTAGTGTCTTTGGAAACTCAGAATATAATCTTCTAATCGTGGTGAAAGATCTTCAACATCTCCCATAAATATCTTCCTTTTTTTTCTTACCTAAAACCTTTCTTTATATCCTGGGGATAAGAAAACATAAAAGGGTGAGCTCAAATGCTCAGTAAGGGTAAACAAAAGAAATATAAATCACATCATATTCAAAAGAACATAACATTTTGGAAATCTTAACCTGCAAAACAGATCATAATATCATAACATGGGATAAATCATAGTAGTGAAATTTAATCCCAATAATCATAACTTAAAACATGAAAATTTGTGGCATACACACATAATCATAGAGAATCATTTTTTATTAGTCAAGACTCATTGCCAAGACTATCTTAGTGGACAAAGTCCATTTCTGAACCGAGTTCACTCCTCGTTTCAGTCCTGTTTCACTGAACCGGTTTAACCTGCCGTTCCAGCCATGTCTATCTCATGAGATATAAAATCTTTACCCAATGCATTGGAGTGAGATATAGGTCCCACCCATCTCATAATGATACCATTCTTATGTGTGCCACAAAATCATAAACCATACATCATAGCATAACCCATGTAATAAAAAATGGGAATCGTAAACATCATGACATCATAAAACAATTCATATAGGATAAATGAATTCATATCATAATCAAATCCATGTAGTAATAGGGATAGAAACAGAACCCTATATTATCTTAGATGGAAAATAATTTTGATAAAACTCTTGAACTCCATTCTTGAGGAAAATATCCTTTATACTTCAAAAACATTTTTCCTTTCTTAACATGTCATACAATTTTAAACTAAAATAAGTTGATTAAAAATAATCTTTAAAACTTGTAAAGTAAGCTTCTTGGAAATAATTTTTTAAAAATCCATTCATGCCTTATAAGTTAAAAAAACATTCTTCTCATCCTTCTGTCGGAAAAGTCAAAAAGTACCTCATACGAAAAACGACAAAATATTCCTTTCATATATTTTAATAAAAACTAACCAAAGGGTAAAATTTGATTAAAACAATTGTATTTGGAAGGAAATAATATTACATATTGAGGAAACATGTATGTGGATGATAAAATAAACCCCAGTAAATTTCAAAGTATAAACAATTTCGGATAAAAATGAGATTGTGATATTTATCCCTTACCTTAGGTACGATTTGATTCGTAAGTGTCCTAACATGCTATATAATGATTTAAATAATGTCATTGACTTATTCTAGAATCATAATCATTGTTATGATAACATATATGGTTCACTTATGACATTATTTTACCCGTTCTTTTGTAAATTCAATGTTAAAGAGCGTTTTGGGTAAAATCATTTCATTTGTCATCCGTGTTTTGACTTGTAATTATTCATATGATTACTTAGATCATGCTTACATAATTCCAGAATATAAAACATGATTTATATATAATATATATTCAGAATATAAATATATATAATATATCAATAAATGGAAAGAAATACACCGTTCATGGAGATGGTAGGCCTTACGTATGCATGAACGCTGTTTTCGTTTTCTTATTGAGTTAAATGAAATTAAGTAGATGACATACATATATATACAAAAAAATTCAGTATAATTGTTATGTCATATATTTCATGATTTCTTATTATATATACTTTATAATCATTCATTAATGGTTAATGTGGAGAATGAATCTTATCGCGTCGTGGAGACGGTAGTCCGTACGTACGCACGAGCGATGATATCGTTATCATGATCGTGGAATTGTATTGGAGTGTATGTATACTATTTAAGAATCAATATAACTTTTAAAATAATCATATATAGTTATTATGTACACCATTATACCCATCTAAGTAAGGGGTTGTGGAAAATAGATTACACCACGGCGTGGAGACGGTATTCCGTACGTACGCACGCGCGGTGATTTCATTTTCTGTAGGATGGATAGATGGTGAAATAGGGTTGTTTCATACTTATAATAACATATCAGTATGTGAGGGATAATTATGTTATTACTTCATAATGAAACAACCTAATAAGAAGAAGTGGAAGAAGAAATAAAGATGAAAGAATCGGTAACGGACATTACCTCTTCTTTGAAGTGCCTCTTTGAGTCCTCCTCTTAGGGCACTAAAATTGGTCTTTGAAGACGACCAGGACCTCTAGGATGTATCTAGGGAAGTGTAGAAGAGAATTTGGAAGGGTTTGGCCGAGCGTGAAGGCTCAAAGTGGTGTGAGGAAGAGAGGGAGGAGGTGCCCTTTTATAAGGGAGGAGAGGGGCACCTTTGGAATAACTAAAACTATTATTTTATTATAAAGTCAAATTCGGTTTTAAATAGATACAAATTGATTCATTTAGAATATATGGTGGGGATGGGTCGAAAGCCTCTCATACAATAGAATTTATAAAAGTTTAGGTTCCTATTTTAACCTTATCATTTAGATTTAACATTAAGTAAAATAATTTTACTTTTACCGTGTCTTCTTGTGTTCTTATAATATAAGGTTAATAAACTTACTATAAGAAGACAAACGAACCCCAAGTTTTTTATTATTAATATATATAACCTTATCTAAGTCATTTGGCCAAACCTTATATTTTTAGGAATAAAATAACAATTAATAATATAATATTTGTTTTAAAAACTATTTTATGTCAATTTTGAGACTATTTTGTAATTTATTTTTGTGAAAATCATAACAGAATTATTAGTTCAAAAAACGTTAATTAAATCAATAATAACATGTCATATTAACCTATAAAATTAGTTTATTTCATAAAAAGTCTCAAATTACATTTATTTGGGTATTTATAACATCAATAACATCAATATTTCATTAATAAGATAATTACTACATCATCTTTGTGTCATAAATAAATTAAATTATTTAATGTCTAAAAATAAAAAATAAAATAAAATTATGTAGGAAATATTTTTATCTTTCTAATGATTATATATAGTAGAATTTTTATTATGTATAACCCTATATTAAAAATTATTTACGTATTAAACTTTGATTTTAACTATTTTAACCCTTCTTTAAATAAATTAATAATAAATGTCCTAATCTAATCCAAGTGGGCCTAAATGGTCATATTTTATTCCTAAGGTTGTTTTTGGTCGAATTAAACTTATCCAATATAATTAGGACATGTGTTAGGGTAATAATAATGTCATTTTTCCCGTAATTACCCTATTTACTTTTAACCGTGGTAAAAAAAGTAAAAAGTTACTATTCACCAAAAATTATTTTCATCTCGTTGAATCACATTTTACTTACTGACATCAACCGTGTCTCTCGAATTTTTGAAATTCCACTCACAGAAGCGGTAAAATTAAGTTTTATGAAAAATACATTTTTTTTAACTACCACTTAGTGGTTTCACTATTCATCAAAAAATGAAAGTTTCCAGAAAAATACCAAAAATTAGGCCTAAGATATATTTGATATTATGAACTCAAAAATGATGTCTATTTTACAAAATTCAAAACATATCAATTGCATTAATTAATATAAAAATTAATTCCCATCGTCAAAACAAATAGCGTGTTCTTAAAAGATAATAACTCTCAAAAGATTGACACTTGTTTATGTCTGGTTTAAATGTGAAATTACATCCAATGAATAAACATTATATTAAATTGAAAAAATTTATTCTAAATATACTTTAAAACCACTCAAATTAATAATTTATCACTATTAATTATTTTGATTAAAAAGGTTGTTTTTAATTAAAATTTAGTAATTTTCACTATTCATCAAAAAATGAAAGTTATCCGAAAAGTACCAAAATTTCACCCTAAGATAATTTCGATATTACGAATCCAAAAATGAAGTCCATTTTTTAAAATAAAATTTAAAAAATTTAAAAAAGGGGTTATTACTATTCATAACGGCTAGTTTTAATAATATTTTAATAGCACATCGTTGTTTTGTGAAACTCGGTATTGCGTACTACACACACTATCGAGAAAGGTCGCAATTGCATTTAATGCAAGGCAAGTCAAGGATGCGTTTTGTGCAAGATCCTTTTGGTGTAGCGTACAACACAAGACATTAATGAAATTAAAAAGAATATTTTTCATAAAATCTCGGGGTGTTACATTCTACCCCCCTTAAAATGAATTTCACCCTTGAAATTCATCGGGGTTATAAATGGTTTACTACTTGAAAGTTTCTTTAATAGAAACCCATATCATAAAAAGGAATACCGAATACAATCTTTAAAAACAAAAGTATGAAACATAACGGTTACCCAAATAAACTAATCACTGGGTTTCCACATAGGTGAAAATATGGATATGGAAGAGAAATCTAACCATCATGTTCTAATGGAGAGTGGTAGAGAACATGGCTATGGAAAAGCCAGAAATCACAAAGCCAGAAATTTGTGCTGATCTAAGGAACCATCTGATTCATCATATATAAGAGCACTAGGACAACATTTTTGGTTTTGAAGATCATTTCCCTAAAGTTGAAGAATTTGAATTAGAATAAATACTTTATTTTGGTACAATCTCACTATTTTTCGTGCCTTGAACTATTTCCACTTCATCTCTTAATGAAATGAAGTTGAATTTGTTATTCGTGAAGTGTTAGCAGATCATGTGATAGAATTACTGGTCATTCCATATGTCTCAAACAAAAGGTTAGCAAAAGTTATTAAATATACATAAGTCGATCTATAGTGAGATTAATCATATATGGTTCCTAAAATGGACTCAAACTTATTATACCATAATAAAACTAGTTTCTACTAAACAGGGACTTCCTGTAGGCCAGTGGTAGGTGATAAAGGCCAGTCGCACTTCAGTTGTGGGTTCGATTCCCACAGCCTTGTCCGACGCGATGGGCTGTCGCCCATCCTGCAGGTTGTCCTTTTTCTAAAACTAAATTACTATAACATCCCATAAATAATATCGAAAAAACTTCTATCCTTAAACAATACTAACTTATGTCCAACATAATCCATCCCAATCTTTAGGCTTATCCAAAATACTTCGGTCCAAGCTCATATTATAAAAATGATTACTTGAAATGTCACATAACAATCACGTGAATGCCATCATTTATCCCCCATATATCATAAGATATATCTTGTTGGTAAAATTACAAACATGTGAATACGTTAATCTTGTATACCCATTGAACCTTAGTGAATACATGAATGCAGTTAAAAGTTAACACTTTCCACAAACCAAAATCCTCAAAATTATTTATACTCAAACCATGATATCACTTAGTCCTTATATCAATCATGAGCTCATGAATGTAATCAAACATCTCATTATCTTCTTATCCCTTCATTATGCGCATATGATCTGATTACCAAAAATATCTCAATCACTTTCCATGGTTGCCGGTATTATAAAATTATTTAAAACCACAATAGACCAATACATAAATATTCCAATATTCCACGATACAATATACAACATTATTTTGGAATCCCATTACATAAACACTTAATCATTCCACCACATCATTTTCATATTCAACATCGCCAATAGTGACCACATGTGACTTCCCTTTGTCCCTTGCCTTAAGTGGTTGCTCATGTCGATCATCATTAACCCTTGGATTTGGGCATTGATTAGCATAATGCCCCATTTCATTGCACTGGAAGCATTGAAGTGTTGTTGGTGCGTTCTCTGCAGTCATTTCTTTATTCACACCATTAGAAACCCTTTTTCAATTTCTTCGACACTCAGCTGCTCGATGACCATCTTTTCCACACTTAAAACATTTTCTAGCCCCTTTAAGACAATCTACACCATGCTTCTTTCCACACTTTGAGCATAAGGAAACATTCATCTTCTTTTCACCATTATTCTGAGATTCCTCCTTAAACTCCATCTTTCGTTTCTTGTCAAAACCATGAGATGAATATGTAACACCAACTTCCATTTCTACCTTAATAGCACAGCGTACAATTTCTTCATAGCTACTGAAGTCCCTTACAACTAATGCCCTTAGATGAATTGGTTTTAAGCCACTGAGGAATCGATCAACTTTACTTTCAGGTTGGATGATAAAGCCAGATGCATACCTTGCAAGCCTTGTAAAATTCGCTTCGTATACACCAACAGATTCATCATCCTTTTGCTTTAGTTCAAGAAACTCCTTCTCCATCTTTGTTCTAAGAATACGAGGGAAGTACTTATTGAAAAATAAGTTCTTGAACTCATCCCATTCCACGGTCTCAATTTCATCTCTTAGCCTCATATTCTTAAAAATATCCCACCATTGATCAGCTTCACCTTCCAAACGATATACTGCTAAGATGACTTTATCATGTTCAGAACATTGAAGAACTGAAAATATCTTTTCAGTGGTACTGATCCATTGTTCAGCAACAAGTGGATCAGAAGACCCACTGAAATAAGGTGGACGTTGCCTCATGAAGGACTCAATAGAATATTGTTCCCTTCTCTGCTCATTTGGAAGTCTAGAATGATTCATATCTTGTGTAAGTACATCAATAAGATTTTGAACTCCATCTCCCATAACATTTGTTTGTTCAGGAGGACAATCATTGCATTGCCCATTGAATTGATCAACACGGTTCCTTCGGGTTCCAGCCATCGTCTAAAACCCAAAAAGAATAGTGTGAGAGGCAAAAATCATGCTAGGGAAAACAACATAATAAAGGGGGAGTACCTTCAATATCTAATATCTTAGGATACCGTAATTCTAGTACTATAACCTATACATATACATAACCTTAGGTACATCCCTAGACATACCTTAGAAATATGTCTAGGGATCTCACTAAAGTTCTCGCATCCTAGTTTCCAAAGGTTGGCTAAACCTTTCCTCTGATACCAACTGTAGATACCCGAAGATTAACGTACATGGACATTACATTACTTTTTCGGAATACTTATTATATTACAAAAACACACACACAAGGACGGTAATAGTTTAGTGTCTTTGGAAACTCAGAATATAAACTTCTAATCGTGGTGAAAGATCTTCAAAATCTCCCATAAAGATCGTTCTTTTTTTTCTTACCTAAAACCTTTCTTTATATCCTAGGGAAAAGAAAACATAAAAGGGTGAGCTCAAATGCTCAGTAAGGGTAATCAAAAGAAATATCAATCACATCATATTTATAAGAACATAACATTTTGGAAGTCTTAACCTGCAAAACAGATCATAATATCATAACATGGGATAAATCATAGTAGTGAAATTTAATCCCAATAATCATAACTTAAAACATGAAACTTTGTGTCATACGCACATAATCATAGAGAATCCTTTCTTATTAGTCAAGACTCATTGCGAAGACTATCTTAGTGGACAAAGTCCATTTATGAACCGAGTTGAATCCTCGTTTCAGTCCTGTTTCACTGAACCGGTTTAACCTGCCGTTCCAACCATGTCTATCTCATGAGATATAAAATCTTTACCCAATGCACTGGAGGGAGATTTAGGTCCCACCCATCTCATAATGATACCATTCTTTTGTGTGCCACAAAATCATAAACCATAAATCATAGCATAACCCATGTAATAAAAAATGTAAATCTTAAACATCATGACATCATAAAACAATTTATATAGGATAAATGAATTAATATCATAATCAAATCCATGTAATAATAGGGATAGAAACAGAACCCTATATTATCTTAGATGGAAAATAATTTTGATAAAACTCTTGAACTCCATTCTTGAGGAAAATATCTTTTCTACGTCAAAAACTTTTTTCCTTTGTTAACATGTCATACAATTTTAAACTAAAATAAGTTGATTAAAAATAAACTTGAACACTTGTAAATTATGCTTCTTGGAAATAATTTTTTAAAAATCCATTCATGCCGTATAAGTTAAAAAAACATTCTTCTCGTCCTTTTGTCGGAAAAGTCAAAAAGTACCTCATACGAAAAACGACAAAAGATTCCTTTCATATCTTTTACTAAAAACTAACCAAAGGGTAAAATTGGATTTAAAAAATTGTAGGTGGAAGGAAATAATATTACATATTGAGGAAACATTTATGTGGATGATAAAATACACCCCAGTAAATTTCAAAGTATAAACAATCTCGGATAAAAATGAGATTGTGATATTTATCCCTTACCTTAGGTCTGATTTGATTTGTAAGTGTCCGAACCTCCTGTATAATGATTTAAATAATTTCATTGCCTTATTCCAGAATCATAATCATTGTTATGATATCATATATGGTTAACTTATGACTTTATTTTACCCGTTCTTTTGTAAATTCCATGTTAAAGAGCGTTTTGGGTAAAATAGTTTCATTTGTCGTCCGTGTTTTGACTTGTAATTATTCATATGATTACTTAAATCATGATTACATAATTGCAGAATATAAAAAATTATTTATATATAACATATATTCAGAATATAAATATATATAATAGTTCAATAAATGGAATGAAATACCCCGTTCATGGAGACGGTAGGCCGTATGTATGCATGAATGCTGTTTTCGTTTCCTTATTGAGTTGAATGGAATTAAGTAGATGACATACATATATATACACATAATTCCAGTATCATTATTATTTCATATATTTCATTATTACTTTTATATATACTTTATAATCACTCACGAATGGTTAATGTGGAGAATGAATCTCATCGCGTCGTGGAGACGGTAGTCCGTATGTACGCACGAGCGATGATATCGTTCTAATGATCGTGGAATTGTATTGGAGTGTATGTACACTATTTATGAATCAATATCACTTTTACAATAATCATATATAGTTATTATGTACACCATTATACCCATCCAAGTAATGGGGTGGTGGAAAATAGATTACACCACGGCTTGGAGACGGTATTCCGTACATATGCACACGCGGTGATTTCATTTTCCATATGATGGATAGATGGTGAAATAGGTTTCTTTCATACTTATAATAACATATCAGTATATGAGGGATACTTATGTTGTTACTTAATAATGAAACAACCTAAGAAGAAGAAGTGGAAGAATAAATAAAGTTGAAAGAATCGGTAACAGACATTACCTCTTCTTTGAAGCGCCTCTTTGAGTCCTCCTCTTAGGGAACTAAAATTGGTCTTTGAAGAAGACCAAGACCTCTAGGATGTATCTAGGGAAGTGTAGAAGAGAATACTTCAGGGGTTGGCCGAGCTTGAAGGCTCAAAGTGGTGTGAGGAAGAGAGGGAGGAGGTTCCCTTTTATAATGGAGGAGAGGGGCACCTTTGGAATAACTAAAACTATTATTTTATTGTATAGTCAAATTAGGTTTTAAATAGCACCAAATTGATTCATTTCTAAGATATGGTGGGGATGGGTCTAAATCCTCTCATCCAATAGAATTTAGACAAGTTTAGGTTCCTATTTTAACCTTATCATTTAGATTTAACATTAAGTAAAATAATTTTACTTTTACCGTGTCTTCCTGTGTTCTTATACTATAAGGTTAATAAACTTACTATAAGAAGACAAACGAACCCCAAGTTGTTTATTATTAATATATATAACCTTATGTAAGTCATTTGGCCGAACCTTATATTTTTAGGAATAAAATAACAATTAATAATATAATATTTTATTTAAAAACTATTTTATGTCAATTTTGACACTCTTTTGTAATTTATTTTTGTGAAAATCATAACAGAATTATTAGTTCAAACAAATTTAATTAAATCAATAATAAAATGTCATATTAACCTATAAAATTATTTTATTTCATAAAAAGTCTCAAATTACTATTATTTGTGTATTTATAACATCGATTATGTCAATGTTTCATTAATAAGATAATTACTGCATCATCTTTGTTTCATAAATAAATTAAATTATTTAATGTCTAAAAATTATAAATAAACTAAAATTATGTAGGAAATCTTTTTAGATTTCTAATGACTATTTATAGTCGAATTTATCTTATGTATAACCCTATATTAAAAATTATTTACTTATTAAACTTTGATTTTAACTATTTTAACCCTTCTTTAAATAAATTAATAATAAATGTCCTAATCTAATCCAAGTGGGCCTAAATGGTCATATTTTATTCCTAAGGTTGTTTTTGGTCGAATTAAACTTATCCAATAGAATTAGGACATTTTTTAGGGTAATAATACTATAATTTTTACCCGTAATTACCCTATTTACTTTTAACCATGGTAAAAAAAAGTAAAAAGTTACTATTCACCAAAAAATATTTTCATCTCATTGAATCACATTTTACTTACTGACATCAATCGTGTCTCTCGGATTTTTGAAATTCCACTCACAGAAGTGGTAAAATTATGTTTTATGAAAAATTCATTTTTCTTAACTACCACTTAGTGGTTTCACTATTCATCAAAAAATGAAAGTTTCCAGAAAAATACCAAAAATTAGGCCTAAGCTATATTTGATATTATGAACTCAAAAATGATGTCTATTTTACCAAATTCAAAACATATTAGTTGCATTAATTAATTTAAAAATTAATTCCCGTCGTCAAAACAAATAGCGTGTTCTTAAGAGATAATAACTCTCAAAAGATTGACACTTGTTTATGTCTAGTTTAAATGTGAAATTAAATCCAATGAACAACATTGTATTAAATTGTAAAAATTTATTCTAAATATAAATTAAAACCACTCAAATTAATAATTTATCACTATTAATTATTTCGATTAAAAAAGTTGTTTTTAATTAAAATTTAGTAATTTTCACTATTCATCAGAAAATGAAAGTTATCCGAAAAGTACCAAAATTTCACCCAAAGCTAATTTCGATATTCCGAAACCAAAAATGAAGTCCATTTTGGAAAATAAAATTTAAAAAATTTCAAAAAGTGGTTATTACTATTCATAAAGGCTAGTTTTAATAATATTTTAATAGCACATCGTTGTTCAGTGAAACTCGGTATTGCATACTACACACGCTATCGAGGAAGGTCGCAATTGCATGTAATGAGAGGAAAGTCAAGGATGCGTGTTGTGCAAGCTCCTTTTGGTGTAGCGTACAACACAAGACATTAATGAAATCAAAAAGAATATTTTTCATAAAATCCCGGGGTGTTACATTCTACCCCCTTTAAAATGAATTTCACCCTCGAAATTCTTTGGGGTTATAAATGGTTTACTACTCGAAAGTTTCTTGAATATAAACCCATATCGTAAAAAGGAATAACAAAACCAATCTTTAAAAACAAAAGTATGAAACGTAACGGTTACCCAAATAAACTAATCACTGGGTTTCCACATAGGTGAAAATATGGATATGGAAGAGAAATCTAACCATCATGTTCTAATGGAGAGTGGTAGAGAACATGACTATGGAAAATCCAGAAATCACAAAGCCATAAATTTTTGATGATCTAAGGTAGCATATGATTCATCAGATATAAGAGCACTAGGACAACATTTTTGGTTTTCAAGATCATTTCCCTAAAGTTGAAGAATTTGAATTAGAATAAATACTTTATTTTGGTACAATCTCACTATTGTTTGTGCCTTGAACAATTTCCACTTCATCTCTTAAAGAAATTATGTTGAATTTGTTATTTGTGAAGTGTTAGCAGATCATGTGATAGAATGACTGGTCATTCCATCTGTCTCAAACAAAAGGTTAGCAAAAGTTATTAAATATACATAAGTTGATCTATAGTGAGATTAATCATATATGGTTCCTAAAATGGACTTATACTTATTATATCATAATAAAACTAGTTTCTACTAAACATGGACTTCCTGTAGGCCAGTGGTAGGCGATAAAGTCTAGTCGCACTTCAGATGTGGGTTCGATTCCCACAGCCTTGTCTGACGCAATGGGCTGTCGCCCATCCTGCAGGTTGTCCTTTTTCTAAAACTAAATTACTATAACATCCCATAAATAATATCGAAAAAACTTCTATCCTTAAACAATACTAATTTATGTCCAAAATAATCCATCCCAATCTTTAGGCTTATCCAAAATACTTCGGTCCAAGATCGTAGTATAAAAATGATTACTTGAAATGTCACATAACAATCACGTGAATGCCATCATTTATCCCCCATATATCATAAGATATATCTTGTTGGTAAAATTACAAACATGTGAACACCTTAATCATGTATACCCATTGAACCTTAGTGAAAACATGAATGCAGTTAAAAGTTAACACTTTCCACAAACCAAAATCCTCAAAATTATTTATACTCAAACCATGATATCACTTTTTCCTTATATCAATCATGAGCTCATGAATACAATCAAACATCTCATTATCTTCTTATCCCTTCTTTATGCGCATATCATTTGCTTACCAAAAATATCTCAATCACTTTCCATGGTTACCGGTACCATAAAATTATTGAAAACCACAATAGACCAATACATAAATATTCCAATATTCCATGATACAATATACAACATTATTCTGGAATCCCATTACATAAACACTTAATCATTCCACCACATCGTTGTCATATTCAACATCGCCAATAGTGATCACATGTGACTTCCCATTGTCCCTTTCCTTATGTGGTTGCTCATGTCGATCATCATTAACCCTTGGATTTGGGCATTGATTAGCATAATGCCCCATTTCATTGCACTTGAAGCATTGATGTGTTGTTGGTGCGTTCTCTGCAGTATTTTCTTTATTCACACCATTAGAAACCCTTTTTCCATTACTTCGACACTCAGCTACTCGATGACCATATTTTCTACACTTAAAACATTTTCTAGTCCCTTTAAGACAATCTCCACCATGCTTCTTTCCACAATTTGAGCATAAGGAAACATTCATCTTCTTTTCACCATTATTCTGAGATTTCTCCTTGAACTCCATCTTTCGTTTCTTGTCTAAACCATTAGATGAATATGTAACACCAACTTCAATTTCTACCTTAATAGGACAACGCATAATTTCTTCATAGCTACTGATGTCTCTTATAGCTAATGCCCTTCGAAGGTTTGGTTTTAAGCCACTGAGGAATCGATCAACTTTACTTTCAGGTTGGATGATAAATCCAGATGAAAACCTTGAAAGCCTTGTAAAATTCGCTTCGTATACACCAACAGATTCATCATCCTTTTGCTTTAGTTCAAGAAACTCCTTCTCTATCTTTGTTTGAAGAATATGAGGGAAGTACTTATTAAAAAATAAGTTCTTGAACTCATCCCATTACATGGACTCAATTTCATATCTTTGCCTCGTATTCTTAATAAGATTCCACCATTGATCAGCTTCACCTTCCAAACGATATACTGCTAAGATGACTTTATCATGTTCAGAACATTGAAGAACTGAAAATATCTTTTCAGTGGTACTGATCCATTGTTCAGCAACAAGTGGATCAGAAGACCCACTGAAAGAAGGTGGACGTTGCCTCATGAAGGACTCAATAGAATATTTTTCCCTTCTCTGCTCATTTGGAAGTCCAAAATGATTCATAGCTTGTGTAAGTACATCAACAAGATTTTTCACTCCATCTTCCATAACATTTGTTTTTTCAGGAGGACAATCATTGCATTTTCCATTGAATTGATCAACACGGTTTCTTCGGGTTCCAGCCATCATCTAAAACCCAAAAAGAATAGTGTGAGAGGCAAAAATCATGCTAGGGAAAACAACATAATAAAGGGGGAGTACCTTAAATATCTAACATCTTAGGTTAATGTAATTCTAGGACTATAACCTATACTTATACTTAACCTTAGTGACATCCCTAGACATACCTTAGAAATATCTCTAGGGATCTCACTAAAGTTATTGCATCCTAATTTCCAAAGGTTTACTAAACCTTTCCTCTGATACCAACTATAGAGACCCGACGATTAACGTACATGGACATTACATTACTTTTCAGAATACTTAGTACATTAAAAAAACACACACACAAGGACTGTAATAGTTTAGTGTCTTTGGAAACTCGGAATATAATCTTCTAATCGTGGTGAAAGATCTTCAAAATCTCCCATAAAGATCATCCTTTTTTTTCTTACCTAAAACCTTTCTTTATATCCTGGGGAAAAGAAAACATAAAAGGGTGAGCTCAAATGCTCAGTAAGGGTAAACAAAAGAAATATCAATCACATCATATTCATAAGAACATAACATTTTGGAAATCTTAACCTGCAAAATAGATCATAATATCATAACATGGGATTAATCATAGTAGTGAAATGTAATCCCTATAATCATAACATAAAACATGAAACTTTGTGGCATACACACATAATCATAGATAATCATTTATTATTAGTCAAGACTCATTGCCAAGACTATCTTAGTGGACAAAGTCCATTTCTGAACCGAGTTCACTCCTTGTTTCAGTCCTGTTTCACTGAACCAGTTTAACCTACCATTCCAGCCATGTCTATCTCATGAGATATAAATTCATTACCCAATTAATTGGAGGGAGATATAGGTCCCACCCATCTCATAATGATACCATTCTTATGTGTGCCACAAAATCATAAACCATACATCATAGCATAACCCATGTAATAAAAAATGGGAATCTTAAACATCATGACATCATAAAACTATTCATATAGGATAAATGAATTCATATCATAATCAAATCCGTGTAATAATAGGGATATAAACAGAACCCTATATTATCTTAGATGGAAAATAATTTTGATAAAACTCTTGAACTGCATTCTTGAGGAAAATATCCTTTCTACTTCAAAAGCATTTTTCCTTTCTTAACATGTCATACAATTTTAAACTAAAAGAAGTTGATTAAAAATAAACTTGAAAACTTATAAAGTAAGCTTCTTGGAAATAATTATTTAAAAATCCATTCATGCCGTATAAGTTAAAAAAAACATTCTTCTCGTCCTTTTTTCGGAAAAGTCAAAAAGTACCTCATACGAAAAAAGACAAAAGATTTATTTCATATATTTTACTAAAAACTAACCAAAGGGTAAAATTGGATTTAAACAATTTTAGGTGGAAGTAAATAATATTACATATTGAGGAAACATGCATGTGGATGATATAATACACCCCAGTAAATTTTAAAGTATAAACAATCTCGGATAAAAATGAGATTGTGATATTTATCCCTTACCTTAGGTCCGATTTTCTTTGTAAGTGTCGGAACCTCCTGTATAATGATTTAAATAATGTCATTGACTTATTCCAGAATCATAATCATTGTTATGATATCATATATGTTTCACTTATGACTTTATTTTACCCATTCTTTTGTAAATTCCATGTTAAAGAGCGTTTTGGGTAAAATCGTTTCATTTGTCATCCGTGTTTTGACTTGTAATTATTCATATGATTACTTAGATCATGATTACATAATTCTAGAATATAAAACATGATTTATATATAATATATATTCATAATATACAAATATATAATATATCAATAAATGGAAAGAAATGCACCGTTCATGGAGATGGTAGGTCGTACGTACGCATGAACGCTGTTTTCGTTTCCATATTGAGTTGAATGGAATTAAGTAGATGACATACATATATATACACATAAATCCAGTATCATTATTATGTCATATATTTCATGATTAATTATTATATATACTTTATAATCATTCATGAATGGTTAATGTGGAGAATGAATCTCATCGCATTGTGGAGACGGTAGTCCGTACGTACGCACGAGTGATGATATCGTTCTCATGATCGTGGAATTGTATTGGAGTGTATGTATACTATTTCAGAAAAAATATCACTTTTACAATAATCATATATAGTTATTATGTACACCATTATACCCATCCAAGTAAGGGGGTGGTGGAAAATAGATTACACCACGATGTGGAAACGGTATTCCGTACGTACGCACGTGCGGTGATTTCATTTTCCATAGGATGGATAAATGGTGAAATATTGTTGTTTCATACTTATAATGACATATATTTATATGAGGGATACTGATGTTATTACTTCATAATGAAACAACCTAATAAGAAGAAGTGGAAGAAGAAATAAAGTTGAAAGAATCGGTAACGGACATTACCTCTTCTTTGAAGCGCCTCTTTGATTCCTCCTCTTAGGGCTCTAAAATTGGTATTTGAAGAAGCTAAAGACCTATAGGATGTTTCTAGGGAGTTGGAGAAGAGATGTTTTCAGGTTTTGGCCGAGTTGAAGGCTCAAAGTGGTGTGAGGAAGAGAGGGAGGAGGTGCCCTTTTATAAGGGATGAGAGGGGCACCTTTGGAATAACTAAAACTATTATTTTATTATAAAGTCAAATTCGGTTTTAAATAGCTCCAAATTGATTCATTTAGAATATATGGTGGGGATGGGTCTAAAAACTCTCATTGAATAGAATTTATACATGTTTAGGTTCCTATTTTAACCATATCGTTTAGATTTAACATTAAGTAAAATAATTTTACTTTTACCGTGTCTTCTTGTGTTCTTATACTATAAGGTTAATAAAATTACTATAAGAAGCCAAACGAACCCCAAGTTGTTTACTATTAATATATATAACCTTATCTAAGTCATTTGGATGAACCTTAGATTTTTAGGTATAAAATAACAATTAATAATATAATATTTGTTTTAAAAACTTTTCTATGTCAATTTTGACACTTTTATGTAATTGATTTTTGTGAAAATTATAACAGAATTATTAGTTCGAAAAAAGTTAATTAAATCAATAATAACATTTCATATTAACCTAGAAAATTATTTTATTTCATAAAAATTCTCAAATTACATTTATTTGGGTATTTATAACATCAATTATGTCAATATTTCATTAATAAGATAATTACTGCATCATCTTTGTGTCCTAAATAAATTAAATTATTTAATGTCTAAAAATTACAAATAAAATACCATTATGTAGGAAATATTTTTAGCATTCTAATGACTATTTATAGTCGAATTTATCGTATGTATAACCCTATATTAAAAATTATTTACTTATTAAACTTTGATTTTAACTATTTTAACCCTTCTTTAAATAAATTAATAAAAAATGTCCTAATCTAATCCAAGTGGGCCTAAATGGTCATATTTTATTCCTAAGGTTGTTTTTGGTCGAATTAAACTTCTCCAGTAGAATTAGGAAATGTGTTACGGTAATAATAATATCATTTTTGCCCGTAATTAGCCTATTTACTTTTAACCGTGGTAAAAAAAGTAAAAAGTTACTATTCACCAAAAATTATTTTCATCTCATTGAATCACATTTTACTTACTGACATCAACCGCGTCTCTCGGATTTTTGAAATTCCACTCAGAGAAGCGGTAAAATTAAGTTTTATGAAAAATTCATTTTTCTTAACAGCCACTTAGTGGTTTCACTATTCATCAAAAAATGAAAGTTTCCAGAAAAATACCAAAAATTAGGCCTAAGCTATATTTGATATTATGAACTCAAAACTGATGTCTATTTTACCAAATTAAAAACATATCAGTTGCATTAATTAATTTAAAAATTAATTCCCGTCGTCAAAACAAATAGCGTGTTCTTAAAAGATAATAACTCTCAAAAGATTGACACTTGTTTATGTCTGGTTTAAATGTGAAATTACATCCAATGAACAACATTGTATTAAATTGTAAAAATTTATTCTAAATATACATTAATACCACTCAAATTAATAATTTATCACTATTAATTATTTTGATTAAAAAGGTTGTTTTTAATTAAAATTTAGTAATTTTCACTATTCATCAGAAAATGAAAGTTATCCGAAAAGTACCAAAATTTCACCCTAAGCTAATTTCGATATTACGAATCCAAAAATGAAGTCCATTTTGAAAAATAAAATTTACAAAATTTCAGAAAGTGGTTATTACTATTCATAACGGCTAGTTTTAATAATATTTTAATAGCATATCGTTGTTTAGTGAAACTCGGTATTGCGTACTACACACGCGATCGAGGAAGGTCCCAATTTCGTGTAATGCAAGTCAAGTCAAGGATCCATTTTGTGCAAGCTCCTTTTGGTGTAGCGTACAACACAAGACATTAATGAAATTAAAAAGAATATTTTTCTTAAAATCTCAGGGTGTTACAACATTTTTGGTATAATATAGGTTAATGGATCATGTAATATTAACCATTTCCAGAGGTTTGAAAGATACCAAGCATGAGAACATTCATACATTGAAACCATTATCATGAAATCCTTTAGGATTAGATAATTATTGGTGGTTGGGAATATTTCTGGTCATTTCATCAATTAGAGAGCAATCAAAATTGTATTTTTCCTGTCATATGATGAGTATGACATCAATAATTTTACTAAGATAGACTAAGGAATGTGTGGACACACATAAATTGTACATATTATGTACTTATCTATTCAGATTAGGGGTTTGTCATATACTTATTCATAATGATTCATAACATGTGATGTATTCATTATCATGTTTATTATATACTTTGAAAATAGAAATGTATGAATTAGTTATATGAGATTGAAATACTCGGTATCCCATGGTCACTAAAAAAATTAGATAATGGTAATGTTTGAAAATTATATCTAGCATGATATGTGGATAGTAGAAACAAGTTTATAGATACATGGGTTTAATGGAGATCATGTCAAAACCATTTGATTATTGAGTTGCATTAGTGATTTTCTTAAAGATTCTCTTTGATTAAATTTCTAGATCTGATGATTAAATTGGTTTTCATATCTTCAAAGGTCTATAAGGTCATAATATTTTATTGACTGAATAGGTATTGAGCATGAATCATAGAGAAACTCTAAAAGTGTTTTAGTGTAAATGAAAAAAATTGGATGGATTCTCATAGAGTATTACATATGATGTGATAAATGGAGAAGTTATAGATAGATGAACAAAAGTGTTTTTGATGGAAACCAAAATAGTTTTGGATATGGATTCAAAATTTATTATATATGATACAATATAATTTGAAATGACATGATGAATTTTACACAT
Source organism: Viscum album (assembly GCA_963277665.1). Classification (NCBI taxonomy): domain Eukaryota; kingdom Viridiplantae; phylum Streptophyta; class Magnoliopsida; order Santalales; family Viscaceae; genus Viscum; species Viscum album. The sequence goes on along the minus strand of OY728155.1, from coordinate 1,748,545,258 downwards.
TCGTGGATGTGATAGATTGAAGGGGATTATATACCCTAAAGCCAATTTTTATTTTATACTATTAGCCCTATAAAATTTTATGAATGGGGAATATCATAAGGCACAAATTTATACATTTTATTCCAATACCTCCTCAATCATATTCTATGATTAGGGAAATTGTGAAACATGTAATGATATCATGTGACCCTATCTTCTCATTCATATTAAAAGAATGAGATATATTGTAATGCATGGACACATGGAATTGGATTCCATGCCACTACTTATTCAATGAGATCATGAACATGATTCACCAATTTTACATGGTATATAAATTCCACTTTCAATATTTTAGATTGCAACTAAATGGTAAGAGTTAATATTCATATCAGATCATATAACTATGGTATTAATAAATAATTGTTACATGAGATTTAATATGATAGAGTTTATTACATTAAATATATAATTCTATAAACTTTAGGAACCATTATCTCATTTATTATAATTCCAAACTTATTGAATGCATTACTGAGGATAATTCTCATGGTTTTGAAAATACCACCACTATTTGATAGAAGCATGTGTACATACATTCCAGATTCTTGACCAAAACACCTTGATTCTAGAAGTTCCCTTTTTTACATCTTCTTATGATAAAGGTTCTAGATCACCATGGTGGATTAAGGATCCCATTTGAGAATTAAATAATTTTTTCTAAACCATGGATACCTTAATAGGTTGGAATCTTTTGATTTCCACTCCGGTGATCTTCATTAAAACCATTAAAGGATGATGTTTATATAGTGGAAGTTATGGGGTAAGGTACACATGTTTTATAGAGACCCTATCCTTTTACATGTATCATTAGAAGATTTTATGGACAAAAAAGCATCATATTACAAGCCAAAAATTTTGAAGTCTAGTGTCCTGGAAGACTAGATACATAAAACTAATAACATGGAACTAAATATGAAATTTCTTTATTTAGTCTTCATAAGGATCCCCTAACTTCCATTTTTCTATTACATCTGCATAGGATGACCTGGGGATAACATGAACAAATGGATGTTCTAAAATCCCAATAAGGTAATAAACATAATAATATAGCTTTAGTGCATTGGTTTGGAATCCTGATATAATTATATAAAAGGAATATAATGTAATTGAACATATGGAACCATAACATATAAAACATGGAATCATATAAACATGGACTCATTATAATCTGGAAGCAACATAAAACATGTATTTATCACGAGTTAAGGATTGTAGCACTTAGAGGAGAACAAGTCAAGGTCAACCACTAAGTTCGTTTCTCATGGTAGCACAAGTCAAGGTTAACTATCAAGACCACCATTTCACATGGTAGAAAAAGTCAAGGATAACTTCCAAGACCATTGCACATCAAATTTCATGGGACTAAACTTTACCCAATGCAATGGAGCTCTATATTGGTGAACCCATCTTAACATGTTCATGAATATGCCTACCACATAAATAATCATACATAATCAATCAAAAATAAACATAAGGGTTACCAATGTAGAGAATTGTGTATTGTAATTGAGCAAGTGTTGTTTTCAACAATTCATAATGTTTTTATTTAAAGGGGGAGTTTTGTTGAGAACAATACTCTTTCTCTTTATGACAATTTTGATGCTCACAAATAACCTTAATTATTTTTTAATGATTTTATTTTTATGAATATTGAAAGAATTTATTATTCATTATATTTTATTTTATTTCTGGATGAAATATTTAAATTCTTGAACAACAAGAATTAATATATAAGGGATTTACATTTAGCGCGTTCTATAAACACTATTCATGATCTACATATTCGGGATCTGCTTTAGTGTGTTCTGGAAACACTGTTCATACCCTACGTGGAGAAACATAGTGTATGGATGAAAAGCAGTGTATACATAATGAGATAAGAGAAAAGTATGGTTAATCAACCAGGCATTATCGGCAAAGTATGAAAAGGAACCATACGTTAGGAAGGAATCCTACGTTTGGGATATTAGAAATGTATAGAAGTAGAACCATACGTAAGTAAAAAATGTTACATTTGTTGCTCAAAAGTATGGTTCATTAACCTTACTTTTGTAAACAACCATACGTTCTAGGAAAAGTATAGATGACCAACCAAACGTTTATGATCAACCATATGTTTTCAAACCTATGTTTGAAGGATACTTCACCAACCTTATGTTTATGATCTATATTATGTTCAGAGGATGCATATTGTATAACTCAACCTTACGTTTGGCGTCAGGGAATTTAAATTCGATATTATTATGCAATGATCAGCAAGCTGATTATTAGGCTGATTTCAAGCTAGATTTAATGATGATTTTAAAGAATGAATTTGACTGATTCAAAGCTATTTTATCAATGGTTTAAGGATCAAATTAAAAGGATCATTTTATGTCGAGTCTTTAAGGAAGTTACGACTACTCTATAAATTCAAATATTTGAATATTGCGAGTCAAAAGGCGACTTTTGTGGATGTAAATTTGCAGAATAAGTTCTTGTCATAATTATATATATATGAGCTTTTTCAAATAGCGATATGTGATCTATCGAACATTCTGATAAAAGAGGAAGAAAAATAGAGACTATCAAAACATACAGATCTGCTGATTAAAGAAGAACAATAATGCTCTTTTTGTTGAAGATGAAAAATCACGATAGAATATTCATTCGTTCTACATCAAAGATCATTTTTGAATATGCTACTACTGAATTTGTGAATTATATTTCTATATCTATTGCAATAGGATCGACTCAGAATGAATCTTTTTTGAAGACAATTATTTCTAAAGATGACGATCAATCTGCTGTCAATTGCATGTTGTTGAAATTGTGAATAACATCTGGAAAGTATTTTCAGTATACAAAAATATTTAGTTTCTATTATTGAGTGACTGGTTCTCATACTAAGATGTGTAGGTTCTGTGAGTGAACCAGAAGGATTTTTTTCCTTAGATTGTAAAGGTGTCAACTACCCGTACTCAGTTGTTGAAAGGTCTGTTGAAACAAGGACTAGATAGTGAAAATCACCAAGCTCGTGAAGTAGAGTGTTGGTGGAGTAGACTAGGGTCTATCTGTTCCCCGAACCACTATACATCATGTGTCTCTACACTTCATATTTCCGCTGCATTATTTCATCTGATTTAAGTAAAATGGAAGAACACAATCTCGTGAAGATTTATGAAAAAGACACAATTCATTCCCTCCTGTGTATATTTGGTATAATCCGATCCAACAAATTGTATCAAAGGTTGATCTTTCTAATAATTCCTTAACAAGATAAAAGTGATTACACACAGAGCAAGATGACTGATACAAGAGATGGAATGTCTATGGTCAGAGCACCAAACTTTAATGGAGAAAAATATGGATGTTGGATGTCGCGAATTATTATCTATCTGAAAAACCTTGGATACAGAGTATATTATATGATTCTGACTCCATATGAAATACACAAAAAACCTAAAACATGGAGTTCAGCTATTGAAGCAGAATATGATATGAACTCAAAGTCAATGAATGCAATTATATGTGGTCTAGGACATGATGAATTTAATAGATTATCTCAATTCCCAACAGTATATGAAATGTGGAAAATTATTTCTATTGCATTAGAAGGAACAAATAATATCTGGGAAATGAGATATGTAACTGCTAAGGTAAAATTTGATAATTTCAGAATGGTTGAAGGTGAATGTATTACCCAAATTAATGGAAGATTGATAGATATTTTTAATAACCTAACCTCTTTGGGAAACCCCATTAAACAAGCTGATCAATATTTAAAAGTACTGAGGGTACTACCTATACAATGGAATGGAATCTCTGCTACAATCAGACAGTCAACACCTGTCAAAGACTTAACCATGGGAGAACTGATTGGAACACTAATTATGTATGAAGGTGAGATGGAATATGAATCAAATGAACATAAAGTGATTATCAAAAGAGATGACAATGCCTTGAAAGTGTCATCACAGAGAAAAAACAGAAAGATGAAGAAAAGTGTAGAAGATAAATCAAAAAGTTCTGATTTATCAAATTCTGATATTGAACTGGCTCAGCTAGCCAGGTATTCTCTAAATTCTACAGAAAGATGAAGGGCATCAGAATATCCTTCAAAAAGGATGACAAGGAAGTCAAATGTTATGAATGCAAGAAAATGTGGAAAATCATACCTAACTATCCTCAGATAAAAGAAGACACGAAAAAGATATTCTTTAAAAGAAATGATTATAAACATAAGGACAAGAATGCCATGAATGCTACGTAGAGTGTATTTGAAGACTCCAGTAGCACTTATGAATCATACTCAGAGAAGGAATAAGTAAATCTAAAATAAAACATGTGTTTTATGGCAGAAAAAGATGAGGTACAATCTTACTACACTTCAGGATCTAGTTCTGAATGTATTTACTCTAATGAAAAACTTGCAGCCTACTGAAATATTCTTGATGAAAAATATGATTCTATATTTAAGAATCATAAGACTTTAAAGAACATTAATAAGACTATTTATGATGAAAGAGATACAATTCTGAAATAATATAAGGATTTAACTAAAAAGTTTGACTCAATTAAGACTAACAATACAGATTATAAATCAAGGATAAAATCACTGCAAACCGAAGTGGAAACTTATAAAAATTCAGCCCTTGTTTTTGCTAAAGGAGAAAATATTTTAAATGAAATTATTAAGAAAATGTCATTAAAAATAAATGATTTGGAATTGACAGTAAAGGTGAAAAACACAATCTGTACAGGAATTATTTTATTCCAAGTGGAAAAGCCTATATTGTAATTACTGTGGAATAAGGGGCCATATTTCTAAAAATTGTTTCTTAAGACAACCCCAAATAAGTGGTATTAAGATGAATTTTGTATCAAATGATTTATTTAACTCTTGTGAAATTAGAAAAACAAAGCAAGTCTGGATTCCCAGATCTCTACTGGCCAACACCCATAGACCCAACAGAATATGGGTAGCAAAGAAAATAGTGTAAATTCCTTTACAGAGAGCAGGTCACAAAAGAAAAAGGGGCATATGGTATATGGACAGTGGTTGCTCAAGGAATATGAGTTGAAACTCATCTAATTTTTCTACACTCACTCAAAAAGATGGTGTTCATGTCACTTTTGGTGACAATGCCAAAGGGAAAATCATTATTATTAGAACAGTTGGAGATCCAGAAGTTGTCTCAATCCACAAATTACTTTATGTAAAAGGATTGAAACAAAATCTGATAATTATCTCTCATCTATGTGACGATGGTTATGATGTTGATTTTTCTAAAAATTGTTGTTCTGTTTTCAAAAATAAACTGCTTAAATTTAGAGCACCTAGAACTGACAATGTGTATACCCTGGATTTAAATTCCATGGGTAAAAAAAATTAAAATGTATAACTTCTAAAGTAAATGAATCTTGGAACTGGCATAGGTTACATGGAAATTGTAATATATATGTTGTAAATAAATTATCTAAGAAACAATTAGTTTCTGATCAGCATAGTCTTAGATTTGAATGTCACAGATTCTATGAGGCATGTCAACTTGGCAAGAAACGCAAATCATCCTTGAAATCTGTTAATAGAATTGCCACATTTAAACATCTAGAACTTATCCATATGGATTTTTTTGGACCTTAAAAAGTAGCAATATTGGCTGGTAAATTTTATGTATATGTTTTAGTTCATGAATTTTCTAGATTTTCAAGGATTTTCTTTTGAAAATTTCAAAATGAAGATTTTACTTTATTTGAAATTTTTCATAAAATTGTTCAAAATGAAAAAGGTTTTAAAATAATTTCATTAAGAAGTGATCATGGTGGAGAATTTGAGAATCAAGAATTTAATTCCTTCTACTCAAATATGGGTATTAAACACACCTTCTCTACACCAAGAACACCTCAACAAAATTGAGTTGTTGAAAGAAGAAATAGAACTATTCAAGAAATGGCTATGACTATGAAAAATGAATACAATATTCCTACCAATTTTTGGGCAGAAGCTATAAGCACAGCCTGATATATAATGAATAAAGTTTTAATTAGACCTCTTTTGAAAAATACACCCTATGAACATTAGAATAACAGAAATCCTAAAGTAAATTACTTTAATGTTTTTGGATGCAACATTTAAATCTTGAACACCAAGGAAAATATTGGTAATTTCGATCCAAAATCTGATGAAGGCATTTTCTTAGGATATTAAGATACCTCCAAAACTTATAGTATCTATAATGAGAAGTCAAGGATTGTTGAAGAATCAGTTCATGTGAAATTCAATGAATCTGATCCCTTTGAGAAAAGTACAGATCAAATGGATGAATCTAACTCTAATGATAACATGAGACTTGAGAACATGAAAAATTATTTTGAAAAAGATATAAAATAAATTCAGCCCAGTTCAGAAGAACATGATACTAAAAACCCTATGAGTGTGCTACCTAGAAAAACTAGAACTCTAAATAATCACCCTATAGAAACTATCATAGGTGACTTATACACTGGAATAAAAACTAAAGAAATATAGGGAATCTTGTAGAATTTCTACCATTCTATCCCAATTAGAACCAAAGTCTATTGAAAAAGATTTATATGTTGAAATCTATATGAAAACAATGCCATGAAAAAGCATTCAGAAGGAAGGAAAATCTTATAGAGAAAGGTGATTGATCTCGACTGGATATTTTAGACCAACTTGTTGTTTAAACAATCATTGTTGATTTAGAACCTCAAATAGTCTTTGAATAGTGAGAATACATTGTTTTTGTATGAATCTGAACCGTTATATTTCTTTAAGTATATGCAATTCAGTCTGGGAGACAATGAGGATACTATGCTGGCTAAGATAGAGGATATAGGTTTTTTGATCTCTTCAGTTGAAATTTTTCATATTTTGAGCTGCCCTCATGAGGGAGTCTTTCATTTTGATTTGAAAAATATAGGAGATTCTATGCATAAATCTGAGGACATTATGTCGTTTAATTTTGGTTCTACTTCAATAAAGAAGATGTTCATAAAGGATCTAGAGCCAGATCAGAAAATCCTTGTGAAATTTGTACAAACAGGGATAACACCAAGAATGCCAGGGATGGAAAAGATATTGTATCCTTAAATATAGATAATTTATCTTCTGTTTAGTGATATAAAATTAAATTTCCTACATAAATGGTGAGGTACCTGCGTTACTTCTATCATAGTGAAGCCATAATGAACTTCTACCCTTTTGGTAGATTCATTACCAAATTGTTGTTCAAAAAGGATATGGTGAGACTGGGGAATGCCAGAGTAAGATGTTATCATATAAATCTTTTCAATGCTGGAACCTTAAGAAAAAAAGGCTATTTCTGGAGCACCTTAAAATGGAAACTTTTGCCAGTAGGAGCTGAGGAAGAAATAGAGACTGCTCAAGTTCAATCTGCTATGTCCAAAAGGGGACATGTTGAATCGAGAGTCAGCACTACTGTAAGAAGGATCATATTTGAAATGGAAGATACTATGGAAGAAAGAAGTCAAGAGGATCTTTAGTATCAGAGAAAACGAGTTGTAAATGAGGAACTTGTTTCCCCTATATTGACAACAAGATATTTACTCTCTTAAAGTTTTGTAAGAGAAGTTTCTGCTGAAAAATCAATGGAGGCTATTATTGGCTGTTCAGAACCAGTGGAAGGACCTCATATTCAAAATGGATTTCAAGAAGAAGTAGATGGAGAGACTCAAGAATAGGTTGTAGCTGATGTTGAAGTTACACTTCAACAAGAAAAGGAGGAAGTGCCTGGTGAGGAAGTGACCAGACCTTAAGAAACTCCAGAAGAAATTCTTTTAGAAACTCCAATGGAAGAAAAAATTGCTGATGTTTGTGATGAGCATGCTTCTGAATCTCAAATAGAAGTACTTCATGAGGATTTTCTTCTGGAAGAGTCTGCAAAAGATTCTGAGGAATAATCTGTGGATCAACCAGCTCAAGAGAAGGAAAATGAAAAATATGATATAGATTAACTATCTTTAGTACTACTACATCACACTGGAACTGAGAATAAAAATCAAGCATAGGGTGCCTCTGATTCAGGGAATAATGATGTTGAAGAGCTGTACAAAAATTTCTATCAATTGTAATCTGAAAATGTTACTCTAATAAGAGCCTTAAAAGCATAACAATTGAAATTTCAGAGACTTAAGGATAGTACAGTTTCAAGGAAAAAGTTGAAATTTTTAAGAATGATATGCTGAATGATGTTGCAAAATTAATGTCTGAAATAGTTATGAAGTCAGATATATCAGATCTCAAATTATTTATGGGGACACAATTTGTATCTATTGGAACTAGTGCTACTAGTGGGTCAGGTATTTCACTTGATTTAGTTGAAAATTTTTAGCTATCACAACCTCCATGAGCAATATGAGTGACATATTTCAAGATATTCAATGCAACAGTGCTCTTTTATCAGCCTTCTTAGATAATAAGAAATTTTTGGTTTATTAGTTGACATCCAGTGAACCATCTATAAGACTTGTGCTGAATCAGTTCATAGAAAAGTTCTCTTTGTTTATGGAAAAGGAAGAAAGACTTCATGAGTTTTTTTAGAGTAAACCTAATCAAAGACATTCATATGACTCAACAGGCCAGGGATCTTATTATTTGTCTTGGTGATGGAATGATGAAAAGGCCGAGGGAGCAGTTGAAAGAAATCAATTCTACAGTTCAGAGGAGATAGACCCTACCTGAACCCTGACCAAACCATGATTCCTATGTTTATCATATTTTTAATTTTTAGGAAAATCTATTTCATTATATTATTTTGTTTTAGTATCCTTATTTTGATATGATAGTAATCTAGATTTAATTATTGACAAACAGTTAATTATAGAATTTACTTATGTTCTGTGCTATATTAATCTGTGTTATATTCCATATTTTATCATTCCTATAGATATAAAAAAAGGGGGAGAAATTTGGATAAACACAAATTTTTTGTTTGTTTCATTTTATTGGGGGAGATTAAGATAAATCTAATATTTTATTTATCTTTTCAAAATTCAAAACTATATTAATTTTTGTATGTTAATTTCATTAATTATTTTATGGGTTTTGTGATCATCAAAAAGGGGGAGATTGTTGAGCATGTTTTGTTTTCAAAAATACCTAATGTTATTATTTAAAAGGGGAGTTTTGTTTAGAATAATACTCTATCTCTTTATGACAATTTTGATGCTCACAAATACCATTAATTATTTTCTAATGATTTTCTTTTTAAGAATATTGCGGGAATTTATTATTCATTATATTTTATTTTATTTATGGATGAAATATTTAAATTCTTGTAAAACAAGAATTAATTTCTAAGGTATTTGCATTTAGCACGTTCTAGAAACACTGTTCATGCTCTATATATTCAGGATATACTTTAGCGTGTTCTGGAAACACTGTTCATACCCTATGTGGAGAAACATAGCGTATGGATGAAAAGTAGTGTATACTTAATGAGATAAGGGAAAAGTATAGTTAATCAACCATATGTTATCAGAAAAGTATGAAATAGAACCCTACATTAGTAAGGGATCCTATGTTTGCGATATTAGAAAAGTATGGAAGGATAACCGTACGTAAGTGTTAAACGTTGCGTTTGTTTCTGAAAAGTATGGTTCATCAACCTTACTTTTGTAAACAACCATACGTTCTTGGAAAAGTATGAATGACCAACCCTACATTTATGATCAACCATATATTGTCAACCCTCTTTTTGAAGGCTACGTCACCAACGTTACGTTTATGATCTATGTTACATTTAGAGGATTCATACTATACAACTCAACCTTATGTTTGGCATTGGAGAATTTAAAGTCGATATTACTAAGCAACGATCAGCAAGCTGATTATTGGGATGATTTCAAGCCGGATTTAAAGCCAATTTTAAAGCATGACTTTGAATAATTCAAATTTGTTTTATCAATGTTTTAAGGATGAAATTAAAAGGATATTTTTATGCTGAGTCTTCAAGGAAGTAACGACTACTCTGTCAATTCAAATATTTGAATATCGCAAGTCAAAAGGAAACTTTTTTGGATCTAAATTTGCAGAACAAGTGCATGTTGTTATTATATAGATAGATATATTTATATATATATATATATGAGCTTTTTGAACAACAATATGTGATCTCTAGATCATTTTGATAAAAGAGGAATAAAAATAGAGACTATCAAAACATAAATATCTGTTGATTAAAGAAGAACAACAAAGCTCTGTTTATTGAAGAAGAAAAATTATGATAGAAGATTCATTCGTTCTACATCGAAGATCATTTGCGAATCTTCTACTGCTGAAGTTGAGAATTGTATTTAAAAATATAATACAATGGGATTGACTCAGAATGACTCTTTTTTAAAGACCATTATTTATGAAGGTGACGATCTATCTACTGTCACGTGCATGTTGTTGCAATTGTGAAGAACATCTGGAAAGTATTTTCAGAATACAAAAATCTTTATTTTCTATTCTTGAGTGACCGGCTTCTTGTACTAAGATTTATAGGTTCAGTGAGAAAACTAGAAGGCTTTTTTTTCTTTAGATTATAAATGTGTCAACTTCCTGTACTCAGTTGTTGAAAGGTCTGTTGAAACAAGGACCAAATAGTGAAAATCACCAAGCTCGTGAAGTAGAGCATTGGTGGAGTAAACTAGGGGATTTCTCTTCCCCAAACCACTATACATCGTGTGTCTCTGCACTTCATATTTCCACTACATTAATTCATCTGATTAAAGTAAAAGTTCAGAACACAATCTCGTGAAGATTTATGAAAAGACACAATTCACCCCCCTCTTGTGTATATTTGGTATAATCCGATCCAGCAATAATAATGTCATAAGGCACAAAAAATGGGAGTATCATAAAAGTTTCCATGAAAAAAATGAATTAGATCAATTATGGACATTCATATGGTATAATATGCCTATATTGTAATACGTGATTCCAAATTGAAGTGATAAATTTTAAGAGAGTTTTTAAGAAGCTTTGAAATAAAAACATTTTAGTGCAGTTTATTGAAAATATCAAGGATAATTTAAAATATAAAAGAACATAATTTTTTATATAAAACTATAAGTGAACCAAGAAGGTTTTCATGATAAAAATAGTGGGTTTATAATAACAATGGTGATTTAAAATATACTATAGAGTGCTCTTGATATTGAGTAACAATTCGGGAAGTTCCCTTAAAATGGACTTGCTTATCGAGAAGAATTGATTGGGGAATAACTTAAAATCATGTATATCCATGAGAAGAATGATTAATGGATCTTTATACATGATTTTGGACATAAAAACAACAATTATAATATGTAAATAAATTTAATATTTCATTTCATTTGGGTAAAAAGATAGTAAGAATAACCGGAAGTAATAATAGAGGTTTTAGTTGAATCCCTTACCTTAAGTCCGATTGTGTTTTTCTATTGATCGTAATGACATGAATAATAAAAATAGTTTCATTAATTAATAATTAAAGAACATATATTACATGTAATTGATTTATTATTACATTTTTGAGTTCATTCATAGCCTTTTTGAGTTCGTTCATAACCTTTTTGATTTGTTATGATGTTCAATTTCATTGTTCTGGTTTGTTTGTTTCATGATCAGTTTACATATATACATGAATGGATAATTATGTGAAATGTGGAAGGTTGTCATGACCGATATTTAAGGGATCATGTTGTGACTACCCCAATCCCACCTTCCATAGTCCATGGGTTGGTGACTAACACCAAAAGTCGTATTCCCTGAAACGGGAAGGCATTGACTTTAAACCTGTACAAACACATGGTACGAGAACACAACAAGAAGAAAATGTGAAGTAAACTGCTGGAGTAAAAGACTGATAAAAGTAAATAGTCTGGAATACAAGCCCAAACTGAAGTATGAGTACAACTGAAAATTAAAAATACAAACGAATTTAACAATTCAACTGAAAAAGGGAAAATAGCTATTGAGTCATCCTCTGAGGATTCTAGCTGAAGGGTATGTACATATCACCTCCTCAACACTCCATTTCTGCCTATCTCCTCCACATACCACCCAGTCCTAGATCCCTCAAACCTCTACCCAGCTGATCGTCGTCTACATAAGGCATAATAAGGTGCGGGCATAGCCCATGCAGGGGTGAGTATAACGATACTTAGTAGGGACTTCGAGACCCCTGAAGATCTCCTAGGGTTCCACAGAAGAAAAACCACAATGGTAACACCACGAAGGTAAAGTACCACACATATAAGACTCAACTCAAACCAGGAATACAACTCCAATAAACAAGATTATGATGTTGACCCACATAGGATTGCTATGAATGCTGATAGCCATCCATGGGATTATCTAGGGATAATAACAAGTAACATCCCCAGTTACAACATCAAACACCTCGGATGCTAGAGAAATCATCCTCTATCAAGTACAATGGTCCTGCCTGGTCACACGGAGTCACTTCCCACTAACCTTGGACTACTAAGGTACCCCTCCTGTCGAGCACCATGGGTCTACCATGTCACATAGAGGCACTCCCCACTGTGGCCTACTGAGGTACTCCTGTTGAGTACCATGGGTCTGCTGCGTCATACAGAGGCACACCCTACTGTGGCATGATGAGGTACTCCTCCTGTTGAGTACCATGGGACTGCCGCATCACACAGAGGTGCTCCCCACCGTGGCCTGCTGAGGTACTCGATAACGACTGAAACATTCATTAATGAAAATTCCACTTGATCTAATTAAATGTATTATTATGGTTATATAAAATGTGAGATTCATTGGTTTTATGTTTTTGGATTTTATAATACTATTATGAATTGTTACCATTTCTAATATAGTCATTGAACATTGATCACATGATAAGTATAAATATTGGGCATTAAAAAATCCAATTTACTCAGAAAAAGGTAGCGATGGCCTCATCCTATAGACATGCCCCATACGAAGCCCATTTGTAGGAGCTCAGAAAGGAGGTAATCTCATTAGGATTCACTCTTGACCAAGACCAATCCAAGATTGAACACATTAAGCTTGAGCAGAACCGACTATGGGAGAAGTGGATGTTAATAGATATTACCACCCGAGTGATGTTATCCAAGCTTCCCCAAGAGTCTATCACCATCGCGCACCTTACCCTAAAGACTTATGTATGCGTTTTAATGGTTTATGTAACAATACCTCAATACTATTATTATTTACATTATTCTTGTATATAATTATACATTCTTTTTATTATTGATACATTTTAAATAGTTTTTAAAGAACAAATATTATTTTTTGTTAATATTCTACGAAGAAATATTTTTGGATAAATTAATTGATTTTTGAATTAAATAATATTTTAATAGAATATTAATATTATTATTAAATTAATTTTTATTAAATACAAATTATTATATAATTTTATGAATGCAATTGTAATTTTAATTAAGGTTTGAATGTTTTTTTGGTCAAAACCCATGAATTTTCTATAAAAGTCAGTTTTTTTAGAATTAAAAAATCACATTTTTAAAAAATTATTTAGATAAAGTTAATATTATTTTTGGAATCAGGATATTGAAATTATCCAATGGTGAATTTTCAATGTATTCTGAGACAATCGTATTTTTGGATAAAAATTAAATATTATTTAAATATATAATGTGTTTTATGACATCATAATGACCCATTAGTGATGTAATAAAATACTATAAACATTATTTTTTTGCCAATATATATTTTACCATTAAAATAATGCAATTTTATATTTGTTTTATTTATTTAAAAAAGCATTAGTAGACCCTCCAAGACTAATAAAACATTTTGTCTTTTTAAATTGTTTTCCTTGAGAGTGTGAGTCACCTCCACATAAGAAACCCTATTATTTTAATAAGTTCAGCCACTGGCCTCATAAAATATTTTTTTTCCACTCTATGTTGGAAAAAAACATGGGCATGTTTGTCTTTTTGATTAGTTTAATGTTTGTCGTCCCAAACCTAAATAATAAAGAATCCCCTCTCCTTTCCTATATAAACCCTCCCAAGATCCCACTTCCTCTTTACTCAAAGCCTATGGAGATCGTCCATCCTTAGCCCTCCTCTCTATAGAATCCTCTCAAGGTGCCCCAAGCTCCCAAGAATCATCTCTCAAGCCTCTCCCAAGGTTTTGGGTTCACACTTCCATGTAAGGTATTTCTTCCTTTTTCATTTTTGTCCAATGTTCTTTAAGTTGTTATGCCCTTTTGTTTTCAATTAAAAATGTTGGGGGTATAATTTTTCACCTCCCCCATACTTCCCTATTTATGTTTGGATGATGGGAGACCTTTTTCTATCTCATTAATTCCTCCCATTTGCACTCGTTACTGTGCCGAAATTCCGTGAGGGATTTCTCTCTCCTCTTTTACATACAAGTTATTCTTTTGTAATATGCATTTAAATTCCATTAATTTTATTGGGACATGTATCTATATGACCCCTTACTTTATATTACATATAAATATTATTAGACACCCTTTTATCTCTCAACTACCATTTTCATGAATCCTTAGGTCACGCCGTTATGATGATGAAATTACACCGCGTTTTTCGAAGTCTAGATTATTTGGTAGTGAATACCATACCCATGTCTCTATCAAAGGTATTCACCTTTATGAATAGATAAATATTGTATTTTACTTTCATTTATTTATTCCACATAACTTCATTGTGGAATAACATATGATGTTGATTGATTCCATGTTATATGAGCCATGTGGCACACTAATGCGTGAAGTGAAATGTTTAAGAAGGGTGCACCCTGATAGAGCTCCAATGCATTGGGTAAAGTATTGTATCATGACACATCATGTTCAACGAGTGTTGACTCATGCTAATTCAAGTGAAATGAGGGTTTACTCATGCTTCATGTGTAATGAGGGTTTAATCATGCTCCACGTGCAATAAGCCTTGACTCATGCTAAATTCCATGTTAAGTGTGGTTGCCACATTTCCATGTTATGATTATCATGATTTATCATGCTGTTATGTTCACGTTTCTCTTTTTCTCCATTGATATGCCTATTTTCTAACATGTATTGTAGTCCTCATGTTATTCCATGTTTATTACCTTACTGGGCTTCATAGATCAACCTTTTCTTATGCATGTCCTCAGGTTATCCCATGCAATACTAAGTACGATGGAATATAGTGGAAATTTAAAAGGAATTTTTCTATAAAGATGTGGTATTTCATGTTTGAAGATGTTATGTAATGATAATAATCCCTAAAGACATTATACCTCTCTATCTTCTATGTTTGATGAAGTAATGTTTATGTAATAAATCATGTTTTAGTGTATAATAAAGAACATGGTTTTTATAGTTGGTATCAAAGGATAAGATTAATTATTTTTGGGATTAGGATTAGAAAACCCTAGTAAATCCTTAGATACCAGACTAAATATAATAAAAACATCCTTATATTTTGGTGAGTATTGAGTAATTGATTTATCAAGAAAATACATTCCTGTCTAGATACGAGCAGGTAGAGGTGGCTCTGGCACAAATGTATCTAGGGGTAAAAACCCCGACAAGGAGTTTTGGGCTTGAC
Source organism: Viscum album (assembly GCA_963277665.1). Classification (NCBI taxonomy): domain Eukaryota; kingdom Viridiplantae; phylum Streptophyta; class Magnoliopsida; order Santalales; family Viscaceae; genus Viscum; species Viscum album. Next base: position 1,748,529,649 of record OY728155.1, on the reverse strand, counting down.
CTGGGGTATCCTGGTACAAAAAAATGGGCCATCCTTCACTCTTGGTTATGACACTCCCTGGGGATATGCTTTGTAAAATTCACAATCTTAGTATTAACCATTATTTAGGTAATTAAAAAAATTCCCCTAAGAATATATATTAGAAAGTAGATCATGAATAGCATAGATTGAAGCCTATAGATTCATAAGTTAAGGAAATAAAAGTTATTTACAAGTCAGTAGTTTTAACCTTTATGTGTTACCCCTAAGTTTCTTTTTATTCTAGATAATGGCTCGTAATAGGAGGACTCGTGCTAATAATGGATGTGAAGAATAATTTGATGACTGTGCTAGTGAGGTGCCCAATCTTATGGGAGAAGGAATCACGAACTTTTTCATGCTTCTCTCTTAGTTAACACAAGATTTGAATTGAAACATGGGTCAAGATGAACCTTCAACCCCCCAAATAAAGAACAATTCACTATAGAGAGCTTTAGGAGACAAAGGCCTCCTGCTTTTAATGTATCATTTAATCCCTCAATCGCAGAACAATGGTTCAAATCCATTGAATATATCTTCTCTATCCTTCAAGGTTCTGAACAGGAGAATGTTATCATAGATTCTTATATTATGGATGGTGAATCTGATCAATGGTTGATGTGGATCAATAATACAAAGCATAAGGCGGATATCTAGGTGTTTGAATGGAAGGATTTCTGGAAGATGGTTTTTGATAATTGTTTTTTGTGCACCCTCCGACTTAAGATGTAAAGGAACTTCCTTAACCTCAAGCAGAAAGGCAACAAATCTATCAAAGCATATGAGGAAAAATTCACAAGCATTGCACAATATACCTCTGCCTTTGTCGTTAACCCAGAATGCAATATTGACACCTTCTTTGGTGGGATAAAACCTAGCCTTTGGAAAGCCCTCTTGATCCATGACTTCGATAGCTATGAAGAAATTGTCCGATGTGACCTAAAGGTTGAAATGGAGATTAGAGAACCTCAGGGGTTTCATGGGGATAAGAACCCTAAGGTGGAATTCAATTCTAATGGTCCGATGGATGAATCCAACCATTCTAAATAAATCCAGTACCCCACTTGATAATGGTGCGGAAAGAAGCACCCAAGAAATTTCTTGAAGGGGATGAGGAAATACTTTAGGTGTGAAAGAGAAGGGAACCTATCCATTAACTTCAAACAAGAAAAACATCCAGATACGACAGAAGAGAGGAATGATTCGTTCAACTCTCAATGCATTGTTCATTGATTCAACTAAAAATTACCCGTGCATCTTGAAATTCAGTGCCCTAAGCCAAGGGTTTTCGGAGGTAACCAACAACCTCCAAGGCAGCAAGGGAAATCTATTTCCATCACTAATTCTGAAGTGAACCCTGAAAACGAAGTGGTGAAAATAATTCTAGTTATTCATTCAAGAATAGTAAACATAATTTTTGATTTAGGTTCTACGCATTCTTTTATATCCTTAATGTTTAGTACAAAAATCGCAACACCACCTCAAATCATGGAATCAAAGATGTTGGTGAGCACAAAAAAGAGGAAATCATTGAATCCCATGAATATAAATCCTCCCATGTCTTAATAGGTTGATTGAACTTCCCAGTGAACCTTGTAACACTTCCTCTCGTATAATTTAATGAAATTCATGGCATGGATTGGCTTTCCTTATATATAGTTAACATAAATTTCCGTGAGAGGGAAATCACTCTCCATGTGTAGAATCGACCCCCAATTCTATAGAAGTGCAAGGAGGAAGATGAATCTTATTTAGCTCCATCATATCAAGAGTGGATATTACTGCCCTATGAGCACATGTATCTGGCTCAGATGATTGAGTCTAAGGAGGCAACCATCCTTGATGACATGCCTATTGTGAGAGAATTTGCTGAAGTGTTTGCCGAGGAATTGGCTGGTCTTCATCCTAGAAGAGATGTTGAATTCGTAATTGATCTTATACTTGGGGCCCTGCCAATAACCAAGACTCTATATAGAATGGCTATTATGGAGCTTGAGGATCCATAAAAACAACTACAGGAGAATCTAGATAAAGGATTTATATGCCCAAGTGATTCACCATGGGGTGCAATAGTCCTCTTCGTTAAGAAGAAATATGGGTCAATGCGCCTTTTCATCGATTATCGTGAGCTTAACAAAATCACGATAAAGATCAAGTATCCTCTCCCATGAATTTATGACTTGTTCAATAAACTTTAGGGATCCCAATATTTCTCAAAGGTATATTTGTGGTCATAATATTATCAAGTAAGGGTGAAGAAGGAAGATATCCCCAAGACTAATTTTTGTACAACGTACGGGCAATATGAATTCATAGTAATGCCTTTCAGACTCACTAATGCTCCATAATTATTCATAAACATGATAAATAGAGTCTTTAGATATTACCATGACAAATTTGTGGTAGTATTTATAGATGATATTCAAATACACTCCAAAACCAAGGAGGATCATGAGGTGCATCTAAGAACTGTACTAGAGACCTTGCGAAAGGAGAAGCTCTATGAAAAGTATAGCAAGTGTCTGTTCTGGTTGAAGGATGTCTCATTCTTGAGATTTATCATCACAAGAAATGGGATATCTATGGATCCTTCCATGAAAATTGCAATAGAGGGATGACTGAGGCCAACATCGGTAATAGATATACGTTGCTTCTTAGGGTTATCTAGATATTATCGACGATTTTAGAGAAATTTATAAACATTTTCCAACCCTCTTACCAAGATAACTCGGAAGGGAGTAAAGTTTTCTTGGAGTGATAAATGCAATGAAAGATTCAAGGAGTTGAAAAGGAGGCTTATCACTACACCCATGTTCAAATTACACACAAGTGGAGAACATTTTGTGGTATTCAGGGATGCTCTGAAGAAGGGACTGGGTTGTGTGTTGATGAAAAATGAAAAAGTAATTGCCTATGATTCAAAGAAATTGAAAGTTCACGAGTAGAATTATCCAACAAATGATTTGGAGTGGAATGCGGTGATCTTCTCTTTAAAAATTTGGCAGCATTATCTATTTGGGGAAACTTGTTAAATATATACGGACCATAAAAACCACAAGTACATATTCAAATAGAACAAGTTAAACATGAACCAATGAAGATTGTCAGAGCTGATCAAAGTCTATGACTTCTCAATCCATTACCACCTTGGGAAAGCGAACAAGGTAGAAGATTCTCTAAGTAGAAAGGACCTAGAGGTTCTATCATTGATGAGAATTTAAAAGGACCCAATCGTCATAGATTTGATGATGATGGACATGGGAATCATAAAGAAGGGAAAATCATCAATCCTTTCACAAATAATTTCTCAACAGTCACTTTTGGAAATGAAAATAGATGCTCAAAAGGATGATGTGGTAATTCAGAAGAAAGAGAAAGCTATAAAAAAATGGAAATCCTCATAGTTAAATGTTAATGAAAAAGGAATTGTGAGATTTGGGAAAATAATATGTGTTTTATCATGTCCGGAGATGAAGAAGGAACTTTTGTATGATGCACATAGTTCAAATTTCTCTATTAAACCAGGAAACACAATGATGTATTGAGATCTCTAAGAGCATTATTAGTGGGATAATATGAAGAAGGATATCGCTGAGTATACATCAAAGTGCCTGGTGTGTCAGTAAGTGAAGGCAGAGAGGTAGAAGTCTAAGGGGATGATGCAACCATTTACCATACCAGCATGGAAATGGGAGAACATCACCATGGACTTTTTCACCAGATTTCTGAAGACATCCAAAGGAAATAATGAAATCTGAGTTGTTGTGAATTGTTTTAAAACGTCTGCACACTTTATTGCAATTCGGGAGAATTTCTCATCGGACCAACTGGCATAGATATAGATCATGGAAGTGGTAAGGCTGCATGGAGTACCACTATCTATTTTATCCGATAGAGATCCGCGATTCATATATATTGTTTGGAAGATTCTTCAACATGCTCCGGATACTGAGATGAACATTATTACAATTTATCATCCTCAAACTGGTGGCCAATATGAGCGGACTATCCAAGCACTTGAGGATATGTTGAGAGAACACTGAATAAACTTTAATGGAGGATGGGATCTACATATTCCTATGGTTGAATTCTCATATAGCAACAGTTTCCACTCGAGCATCCAAATGGAACCATATGAATCTCTTTATGGGAAAAGGTGTAGATCACCAGCGTGTTGAGATGAAGTTAGTGAGTGTAAGATGATAGGAACCAAAATGGTTGAAGAAATGGTGGAGAAGGTGAAAACCATTCAGTATCATATCAAGGCAGCCCAAAGTCAACAGAAGAGTTATGCAGATTACCGTCGATGAGACCTTGAGTTTATTGTTGGAGACAAGGTATTTCGTTGCATATCCCCTTTGAAGAAGGTCATGAGGTTTGGAATGAATGGGAAGTTAAGTCCATGGTACATTGACCCCTTCAAGATTATTGATCATGTCGGGGTTTTGGCCTATCGACTAGAACTTCCACCTACCATGGACAAAGTACATGAGGCCTTTCAGGTACCCCTCTTAACAAATTATATACCAAACTCTTCAAAGGTACTCTCTTCATAGGTGGTACAGTTAGACAATGAAGTTTCTTATGAGGAGAAACTGTTTAAGATCTTAGATTGTAGAGAAAAAGTTTTATGAAATAAGACAATGTCCCTCATCAATGTGTTGTGGAAAAACCACATGTTTCAAGAAGTTATGTGGGAATATGAAGAAATGATAAAGTAGAGTTGCTGACATTTGTTTTAGTGTGGGAAAGGGAAATTTCGAGGGTGAAATTTCTTAAGGTGGTAAGATTGTAATGACCCAAAACTTCATTAATTAAAATTCCTCTTGATCTAATTAAATGTATTATTATTATTATATAAAATGTAAACTTCATTGGTTTTATGTTTCTTGATTTTAAAATTCTATTATGAATTGTGATCGTTGCTAATATAGTCATTGAATAGTGATCACATGATTAGTTTAAATACAAGTCCTTACCAAATCCAATTTACTCCGACAAAGGAAGTGATGGCCTCATCTAGTAGACATTCCCCATACGAAGCCCATTTATTGGAGCTCGTAAAGGAGGTGGCATCATTGGTCTTTTCTCTTGACCAATCCCAAGCTGAGCTTGAACACATTAAGCTAGAGCGGAACCAACTATGGGAGAAGTGGAAGTTAATAGAGATTACCACCCGAGCGATTTTATCTGAGCCACCCCAAGAGTCTATCACCATCGTGCACCTTACCCTATGGTCCTATACAAATGTTTTAGGGGTTTATGTAACTATACAATATTACAATGATTGTTTACATTATTCTTGTATAAATAGTATACATTCTTCTTATTATTGTTACTTTTTAAATAGTTTTTAAAGAAGAAATAGTTTTTTGGTTAATATTCAAATAAGAAATATATATTAAATAATTAATGGATTTTTGAATGAAATAATATTTTAATAAAATATTATTATTATTATTAATTTAATTTTGTTATTAAATATAAATTTTTGTATAATTTTATGAATGCAATTATAATTTTTATTAAGGTTTGAAAGCTATTTTTGTCAAAACCCATGAATTTTCGATAAATGTAGGTTTTTTTAAATGTAAAAATTCAAAATATTTAAAAAATTATTTAAATAAAATGAATATTATTTTTGGAATCAAGACATCGAAATTATCCTACTTTGAATTTTTCATTATTTTTTGAGATAGTCGAATTTTTGGGTAAAAATTAAATATCATTTAAATATATAATGTGTTTTATGACATCATAATGACACAATAGTGATGTAATAAAATAGTATAAACAATATGTTTGGCCAATATATGTTTTATAATTTAAATAATGCGACTTAATATTTTTTTGATTTATTTTACAAAGCATTAGTTGACTCTCCAAGTATTATAAAACATTTTGTCTTTTTGAATTGTTTTATTTGAGAGTGTGACTCACCTCCACATAAGAAACCCTATTATTTTAAGAATTTCAGCCACATGCCTCATAAAAAAATTTTCTTACACACACCTTTGTAAATAACCATGGGCTGGTTTGTGGTTTTGATTAGTTTAATGTGTGGTGTCCCACACCTAAATAACAAAGAATTCCCTCTCTTTTCCTATATAAACCCACCCAATCTACCACTTCCTTCTCACTAAAAGCCTATGGTGTTCATAAAACTTCTTACCTCCTCTCTATATAATCTTCCCAAGGTTCCCCAAGATCCCATGAAGCCTCTTTCAATCCTCTCCGAAGGTTTTGTTATCGCACTTCCATGTAAGGGATTTCTTTCTTTCTCATTTTGTCCAATTTTCTTTAAGTTGTTATGACCTTTTGTTTTCAATTAAAAATGTTGGGGGTATGATTTTTCATCTCTCCCATACTTACCTATTTATTTCTTCATAATGGGAGACCCACTTCTCTGTCATTAATTCATCCAATGTACACCTGTTACCATGCCGAAATTCCGTGATAGATTCCTCTCTCATCTTTTACATCCATGTAATTTTTTTTGAATTATGTATAAAAATTCCATTATGTTTGTGGGGAAATGTACCAATATGACTCCCTTAATATTAATTTCATGTAAATATTATGAGACAACATTTTCTCTCTCGTCAACAATTTTAATGAATCCTCTTGTCCCAACATTTTGATGACGAAATTGCACTGTGTTTTTTCAAGTCAAGATCATTGTGTAGTGAATACCATGCCCATGTCTCTATAAAGGGTACTAATCTTTATTCACATAAATATTTTTAATGGTACTTTCATTTATTTATTCCAAATTACATAATCTTGGAATAACTTATGATGTTGATGTATTCCATGTTATATCATCCATGCGGCACACTTATGCATGAAATGAAATGTTTAAGAATGGTGCACCCTAATAGCCCTCCAATGCATTGGGTAAAGTATAGTATCATGACATTTAATGTGCAATGAGTGTTGAATCATTCTAATTCAAGTTCAATGAGGGTTTACCAGGGCTTCATGTGCAATGAGGGTTTACTCATGCTCTAGGTGTAATGGGCCTTGGATCATGCTAAATTCCATGTTAAGTGTTGTTGCCACATTTCCATGTTATGATTATCTTTCTTTATCTTTCCATTATTTTCATGTTTCTATTGTCCTCCATTTATATGCCTTTTTTCTAACATGTACTATATTCCTCATTTTATTTCATGTTTAATATATTATTGGGCTTCTTAGGTCACGCTTTTCTTGTGCTTGTTCTCAGGTTATTCCATGCAATGCTAAGTAAAAGAGAATGTAGTGGTAATGTAAAGGATGTTTTGAATAAAGATGTTGTATTTCATGTTTTAAGTTGTTATGTAACGATCCTAACCCCAAAAGACCCTAGAAGTCTCGATATTCTATGTTGTATCAAGTGATGTTTATGTAATAAATCATGTTTTGGTGTGTAATAAAGAATAGGGTTGTAATATACTACTCCTGTTATGTAAAAGGCGTCAAGTCTCAGCGAGTTGCAAGGTTCCGTACGTAGCGCTATTGGGAGAACCACTCCTCAATCCATTAGTTTTATTACCAAAGTCACAAAGTCCCACAAAAGAGTAACATGATGATTCATCATGTCATAAGGGTTTCAGCGTAATATATGACACGTCAATCGGACACCCAGTCTGTGCATTATTGGCATTTTAGTGCCAAGGGCCCGGTTAGATTCTGGTGCAATCCAACCTGGCTGTACTCCATGTTTCTCCAAAACTCCCATGGATGAATTCAAAAGGAACACCCTGCTCCAAGGATCCCAATGCTATAGACGGTTCATCAAACAGTCATCCGATTCTCAAGATAAGTCCCTTTAAATGTTTTTGGGCCCGGGTCCGGTCCTACCTGGTCAGACCGACTTGGCCCAACCCGGTCTATTCTGGGCCGCGGCGTACTCAGACAGCTAGAATGAGGTCTAACATGACCTAGAAAAGTGACGGCCTGGTCCGCAAAGGGGCGTCCCGCAAGGGTGGCTCGACCCTAGGTGGGGCGGCGCGGCCCGCAAAGGGGCAGCCAAGACCACGGTGGGGCATGTCCCGACCCACGACGAGACGTGGCCCGGACCGCTGGGCAGTGGCCCATAGGAGAGTGGCCCTACCATGTAGGGCGTGGCCTACGGGGCTTCAGCTGGGTGGCTTGGGGGTACCGCTCCCTCGGAATACCAATCATCCAAAGGTCATTCAACCTTTGAAGAGGCGGTGCCACATGGGCGCTGCCTGGTCGCCGTGGTACCCACAAGAGGCATGAATTCTGTCCCCTCCACCACGGCTTCAGCCACAACTTCTTCACACACCAGAAAAACGCTTGTTGTGCCGCCCTTCCTTTTTGCAGGTCGGCCAAGGTGCCAGCTGCTTCCTCCAGTTGCCACTACTGATCAGCTGTGGACCCCCTTTCTCACCGGTGGCATGCAACAACGCACTTCACCTCCTTCGCGGCCGGCCAGTGTCGGCCGCTCTAATGATCATTGCAGTCTCCTCTTTGGGCGTAGTTCGGTGCATTGCCCCCTTCATAGCCAGTCAGAGTCATCGTGTTGGAGATATTCCACGAAGAACTCAGAGGTAAAACAAAGTAGCAGAGGGTCCGGGTCGGGTTCGTTAGGACTGTGCCCTCCGTGTTAGCTCGCAACATTATGGAGGTTAAAGGGTTCAATAAACACTTGGAATTTAAATCAAGATAAACCCCAAAAACATTACCTTGCAACAACCTCCCACAAAAATTAATGAATCGCGAGTCAACCCGTTATTCAGTTGGCCCACGTTCTTCATATTATTCAAGAACAGGGAAGAGGAAAATCATTTAAAATGCATAGAAGAATAAAACCCCTACCTCAAAAACCAATTGGAGAGCGTCCTCACTTGAAGGTTGATTGTGTTCTTCATTCCCACAACCGGTTTCCAACGAGGCCACTCATACGTCATTATTCAGTTCATGGTTCAATTTCACCAGTCACCTCCCGCTTGGATCAGCTCCATCCTCTAAGTGTTAGGTATCACAACGCTCCTTCAGAACTTCATTTCTTGGAGAAGCTGTGCCAGTACCTCCCTCGAAGCTCCATTTAAATAAGAGAGGAGAGGGTATGTAATGGCATGGGGAATTAATGGGGACTCAAAAATTAGAAACCTTCCTAATTACCCAACGATGTCGTTACATAGGATTGGCATGTCGATCCATTTATTGGCTTGACAAATCACTATCCCCACAAACCTCTTTTATATCGGATGATATGAAAGAAAATAAAATAATCAAAATATTTTATTTCATTTCTTTTGAAAAGTCACAAAAAATAACTTTTTATCTAGACCTATTGTGGTCATGGTAAAGCCTCCCTTAAGCGAATACCGGTGCTACAGATTCAACGGTGCCCTCATGTTTTTAATCCAAGAAATTGTCGAATAGTTAGAAAATTATTCTCATGTGTTTATTAGATATACATGAAAAAAAGTTCATAAATTCATTTTAGGTACTCTGTGCCTCAGAATCACATGTCTTCAATTTTCACAGACTCATAATAATTTCATATAATTAAAAATAGATTAACAAGGAAAATACATGTCTTTACATTCTCCCACCTTAGGGATTTTTGTCCCCAAAATCCACAACATCGATTAAGGAATAAAATGGGGGTACTCAGCATGAATCTGAGCCTCCAGCTCCCATGTACTCTCTTGGAGGTTCCCGTGCTTCAAGCGAATGTGCACCAGAGGGATCAACCACCTGTGAAAGGCCTGATCCTATCGATCCTCAATTTCTACTAGAACCTTCATAAATGTTACTCCATCTTCTAAGTCCAGCTCTCCATGGTTGATGACGTTACATGTTTCATGAATGTATCTCCTCAGCTCGGATAGGTGGAAGATGTCGTGCACCCTCTCCAACTACGCTAAAAGTTACAAGTGTTATTCCACCTCGCCTATCCTCTAAAGTATCAGAAATGGATTGATAAACATCAAGGATACATTTCCACCTCAGCCAAATCTCATTAGTCCCCATCGAGGAGTGACTCGCAAGAAAATGTGGTCCCCCTCCTGGAACTCTAGAGGTCTCTATCTCTTGTCTGTATATGACTTATGTCTAATCTGTGCAGTCTTTATCCACTCCTGGATGGTCTGCACCTACTAAGTAGTAGCCTATACCAACTCTGGACCCATATGTGCTGAATCCCCTAGGTCTATCCATCATAGGAGTGATCTGTAGGGTCTACTATACAACGCCTTGAATGGTGTCATACTGATGGTGGAGTGATAAATGATTTTGTTATAAAACTCCACCATAAAAAAGTGATCCTCCAAACTATGTCCAAAATCTAGGAAACATGCACGAAGAATTTCCTCTAGCGTCTGAATGGTCCTCTCCATCTAACCATCTATTTGAGGATGAAAGGTGGTTCTCTTACATAGCTGAGTCCTGAATGTCTCCTACAATTCCTTCCACAACCGGGATGTAAAACATGCATCACGATCAGAGAAAATCATCAATGGAACCCCATGAAGTCACACAATCTCATGTACATAGAGGCGTCCCAAGACCTCTACTAATCTCTACTCTCAGATAGGTAGGATGTGGGCCGACATGGTGAGTTAGTCAATGATCACCCAAATGGAATCATGTCCCCTGGATGTACGTCGAAGCCCAGTCACAATGTCCATGGAGATCCCATCCCACTACCACTTCGGCACCTCTAATGGCTGATCTAAGCCTACTGGAACCTGATGCTCGGACTTCACTTTCTAAAAAGTGAGGGATCATGAAACAAACTCTGCCACTTCCTTCTGCATCCTTGGCTACCATTGCTGATGCCAGAGGTCCTGGTACATTTTCACAACACTAGGATGTACCAACAAAGGGGACATATGGAACTCCCTCAACACCTCCTATTATAGTGCCACTGGTAGCATGGTATGTCCTATGAAGACAATGGCATGATCCCCACCATCATAAAATCAATCAGGTGCCTTTCCTAAGGATATCTGAGAACATTGAGCCTCGAAGTCAATGTCCCCAAGTTGCACCTCCTTGACTTGCTGAAGGAGTGGGGGAGTGACTTTCATAGACTAGAGGTATGCTGCTTTATCTCTATCAATGAAGGATATCTGCAATGTGACTAGTTGTTCTGTTGCCTCCCTCAGAAACTGCATACCAGATCTCCTGTTGAGTGCATCTTCTATAACATTACTATTCCTAGGAGTATAGACTATCTCAAAGTCATAGTCCTGGAGGATATATAGCCATCACCACTGTCTCAGTTTTATATCCTTCTGAGATAAGATATACCTAAGACTCTTGTGATCAAAGTAGACTGTATAACGTTCTCCCATCATGTAATGTCACCACATATTCAAGGTGAATACTACTGCTGCTAACTCAAAGTCATGGGTAGTGTATTTCTTCTCTTGCTGTCTCAACTATTCCGAGCCATAAGCGATCACCACTCACTCCTTCATCTGGACACACCCAAGCCTGGTCCCTGATGTGTCATAGTAGACTACATACCCAACTCCCTCTTTTGGTAGCCTCAAGATGAGGGCACTCATCAGTCCTTGCCTCAGATCCTGGAAACATTGCTGGAATCTCTCCGTACAAATGAAGGGTTTCCACTTTTTGATCAATGGTGATAAGGGTGCCACAAATTTGGAAAATTGAGGCACAAATATTTGGTAGTACCCAGCCAAACCCAGGAAACCCCACACCTCAATCACACTCCTTGGTGGCTCCCAATAAATTAAAACCTCTACCTTTGAATGATCCACTGCAACTCTAGATTTTTAGATAACATGTCCCAGAAAGTGGACCTATCATATCCAGAACTAGAACATTGGGAGCATGAAATAAAAATGGTGCTCTCAAGGTGTATCTAGAACTATCTACAGATGACAAGAATGCTCCTCCTCCGTCGCTAAGTATATCAAGATGTAATTGATGAACACCACGACAAAGAGATCGAGGTCTGGATGAAAGATTCTATTAATGAATCCCATGAACACTGCTGGGGTGTTGGTCACACCAAAAGGCATAACCAAGAACTAATAATGGCCATACCAACATCTAACGGTTGTCTTCTACACATCCTTATCTCATATCCTGACCTGATGATAGCCTGATTTGAGGTCTATCTTTGAAAACAAGCGAGCTCTCATCAGCTGATCAAAAAAGATCATCAATCCTTGGAAGTGGGTAATTGATCTTAATAGTCATCTAGTTCAAGCACCGATAGTCCACACAGAGCCCCAAAATTCCATCTTACTTCTGGGTGAACAAAATCAGGGCTTCCCATGGAGAAACATTGGGCCTTATTAACCCCTTTCCCTACAAGTCCTCAAACTGTACCCATAACCCATGAAGCTCCGTGGGAGCCATCCGATATGCTGATGTAGATATCAATGTTGTCCCAGGGTACAGGTAGATGTAAAAGTCTACCTCTCCATGTAGCGATAGTCCCATAAGATCATTAGGAAAGACATCAACATACTGGTCCACCACTACAAGATAGCTCAGACTCTCAACATCAATAGCTCCGAGGGTAAGGCTATCAAACTGATGAGTAATCGGCTACACCCACCTCTGGTTAAGTCCATCCTATGTTTCAAAGGTTCCCATATTTCCAATGAAGGAAAAATAGGTCCCATTCATGCATACACACCACACTTTGTGCCTAATAAAGTAAATCTGATCTTGGACTGTGGATAAAAAGTCCATACCCAAGATGGCGTCCTAAGGCCTCTACGCTGTTACTAGGAGATCCCAGCTGAATATTCCACCTCCTAGATTAATCTCACAATACCAAAAATAGTGTGTAATCGTCAAATCTTCTCCATTAGGAGTCTCTAGTCATAATGATAGATCCAACGGCTCCATCAGAATCTCTGAGCTCCAAAAAAGGGTTGTGGAAATAAAAGTGTGATTGGAACCTGTGTCTATATGTACTACAACCAAGGTGGAGTAGACATAGATCATACCTATAATCATCTCTAGAGCACCGTGGTCATAAGCCTCAGCTGCCTAGAGCTTAACTCACCCTAGTCCTCCTGCTCCCTATGGTCAGGGTGGACCACCAGGTTGTGGTGGCGGTAGAATCTCGTATCTCTGCCCTCCACCTGCTGCACGGCCAGCTCCTCTACCACATACGCCACCCAATGGACCTTCTTGATTGAAACTATGTGTCTTCCTTAGTGGTACCTCGACCATATACTAGTCATCCATATGATTGGTCGGGTAGTAGCGAGCCATGTGTCCCTACCCACCGCACAAGTAGCACTACCTGATTTCCCACTAACCTCCTCTACCTCGTGAGCCCCGCACCTCCGACCATACATATCGGGGTCATCCACCAGAGGGTATGTCCCTCTTAGACCTCTATGTAATCTTCATATTTCCTTCTGTAGATGAATTGACTACCTATCGCCTGAAGGTGGCTCTCGTTGTTGGTGCTGCTCAGCTAGGAAGCTCTCCACAAAAAGCACTCGATCTAGCACCCTAGCCAGAGTCGGTATGCTGAGTGATACCATAGATGCTCTAATCTCCCATTGGAGACCATGATCAAAGGTCCGTGACTGAAGAAAGGGTCCCAAACCATGTCAGTGGAGTAACGGGAGAGATCAATGGACCTCACCGAGTACTGGGACATTGTCATGATGCCCTGCTGTAAGTGCAGCAGCTCATGTATACACCCATAGTGTAGGGTCGCTGAGACGAACTATTCCCTAAAAAGGCCCTCAATGTCTTCCCAGATGAGGGTCACCTAGTCATGTATTTGGAGCATGAGGCTGGACTATCTCCCTGCTGATAATTCGACTCTATGTGTCGAAGGGTTTCATACATAGTGTGTTTGGGAGAACCACAACTCAAGACATCAGTTGTATTAAAAAAGAAACAATCTATCACAAAGATGTAACCTAATGATTATCCACCTTATAAGGCTTATAACTCAATAGATGGCACGTTAATCAGACGCCCGGTCTTTGCGTTATTGGAATTTCAATTGCGAGGGACCGGTTGGATTCAGGTGCGACACAACCTAGACGTACTCCATGTTTCACCAAGAATATCATGGAGTATGTCAAAAGGACCGTCTCATTCCATGGATCCCAATGCCATAGACTGTCTATCAAATGGACGTTTGGTTCTCAAGATTAGGCCCTTTAAATGTTTCTGGGCCTGGGACCATTCCGACCTGGTCAGACTGACCCTGCCCGACCTGGTCAGGGCTAGGCCATTGCAGACTCAACCCACTAGGCCAAGGTCTATCCTGACCTATAAAAGGGGTGGCCCATAGGGGCGGCCCGGTCTGCAAAGGGGCATCCCTCAAGGGTGGCCCAACTCTGGGTGGGGCGACTCGACTAGTGGTGGGGAGTGGCTCGGCCCACGGTTGGACGCGGCCTCACCTACTGGGTGGCGGCCAACTGGGAAGGCGGCCCACAGGAGGGTGGCCCGACCGCACAGGGTGTGGCCTGTAGTGCCTCCGCGTGGCAGCTTGGGGGAGAAGATCCCCCCAGAATCCCGAGCGTCCAAAGGCCATTCGACCTTTGAAGTGGCAGCGCCACGTGGGCACCGCCTGGTCACTATAGAACCCTCTCAAGGCATGGATTTAATCTCCTCCACTGTCAGTTTGGTAGTGTCTCCTTCACGCACCGACAACATGCTTGTCGTGAAGCCCTTCCTTTCTGCGGCCGGCCAAGGTGCCAACGGCTTCCTCCAATTGTCGTGGATGACAGGTTGTAGTCCCCCTTTCTTACCGACGGTGCATGATGCCACACTGCACCTTATCTGGGGTCTGCCTTTGCTGGCCACTCCGATGGCCACTGAGTTCCTCTCTTGAGGCGTGGGTCGGTGTATTGCCTCCTTTATAGCATGTCAGTGTCACTGTGCATGTAGTATTCCACAGAGAACATAAGGGTATAGCAAAGTAGCGAAGGTTCTAGGGTGGGTTAGTTAGGCCCGCACACTCTGTGTTATCTTATAACATAAGGGAGGATAAAGGGTTCAATAAAATCTTGGAATTTAAATCAAGATAAAACCGACAAAGAATACCCTGAAATAACCTCCTGAAAAAATGAATTAATCGCGGGTCAACCCATTAGTCAGTTTACCCACGTTCATTTTATTATTCAAGAATGGGGATAAGGAAAATGATTTAAAATTCATAAACGAATAAACCCCTACCTTGAAAACACATTGGAGAGCATTAGCGCTTGAAGGTGGATTGTTTTCTTCGTTCCCGCAACCGGGTCCCAATGAATCCACTCGTATTTCTTCCTTCAGTTCTTGGTTCAGTGTCGTCCGTTACCTCCCGCTAAGATCAGCTTCTTCCTCTAAGTGTTTGGTGTCATGACGCTCCTTCATCACTTCATTTCTTGGTAAATCTAGGTCGGTACCTCCCCCCCAAGCTCCATAAAAATAGGATAGGGGAGGGTAAGTACCGATGTGGGGAATTAATAGGGCTCATAAAGTAATAACCTTCCTTATTCCCCAATGACGTCGTTACTTAGGGTTTGCTGGTCGATTCATTTATTGACTTGAAACATCACTGGCCCCACACACCTCTTGTCCATTGGGGGGTATGAAAGAAAATAAAATAATAAAATAATTTCATTTCCTTTCATTTAAAATTTAACAAAACTTATCTTTTTCCCCATACCAACTACGGTCAATGTAAATCCTCCCTTAAGAGAATCCTGGCACTGTAGATTCAACAGTGCCCTTAGATTTTTAATCCAATCAAAGGTTCTAATGTTAGAGAATGCCACCCATACATTTACTGAATGTACCCAAAAAGAGTTCAGAAATTCATTTTGGGTATTCTAGGCCTCAGAATCTACCACCGTCAATTTTTTCGACTCGAAATAAATCCATATAATTAAAAACAATTTGCATGGAAAATCCTGTTCTTTACAATGATTGTCTAGAATTGGAGTAAAATTTTATTTTTGAACATACATAAGGTTACATGGTTGTAAATTTCATTTGTTTACTTGGAGTGAAGATGAATCATTATATAAAAGTGTAGTGATAACCTTTTAGGTTAAATGGTAGGTTTTGATTACAATGAACACATAAAAAAAGATTCTGGAACCATATAAGAAACATAATAAATATATTATATTCTGTTTCGACCATAATAATGGTTTTATTAATAGGATTTAGGATAGTAATGAGAATTGAAAACCCACCGTCCTTGAATGTGGTAAATTAACACATCTCAGATAGTGATTTTACTATGAGTATAAAAGAAGCATAATGGAGATATGATAAGAACTTATTAAATTATCATAAAAATTATAGTACACATAAGATACTGATGTTGTCCGAACATTTTTTATTTTGAGAGTTAATGATATAAAATAAAACAAAGGAACTTGAAAAGAAAGTAAAAGAATTGAAAAGAAGAATTTACCTCTTCAATTAAGCTTCCTTGAGAGCCTCTTAAGGGGATAGGATTTGGTATTTTGAGGAGACCAAGGGATTTTATTCATGGGGGAGGATATTGGGGAGATATTTTAGTAGAATTTAGGCTAGGAACAAGGCTTGAGAGGATTTAAGAGAAGAGTGAAGTGTGGGAGGTTTTTATAGTGGAGGGGAGAAGGGTTTTCTAAATATTTTAATCATTATTTTATTATTTTCCCATAATATATGAAATATTGATGATTCCATGACAAAAATAGTAATTAGTGAATGTGATTTCACACTTAGGTTTCTTACATTAGGTTTGATTCTCCGAATAGCATATTTATGCCTTAATGTATATATACGACAAATTTTCATATTTCACTATTCATAAAAATTCTTGTATTTTAGAAAAATCCCAAAAATTCACCCTAACCATTTTTCAACATGTATAATAAAAAAATGTAATCCATTTTTTGAAAATAATTTTATATATATGATTAATTTAGTTTTTAATTAAAATTATAATTTACTTGAAAAATACAGATTTTAAAATTAAAACAATATTTATAATGCTATAAAAAATCACAAAAGGTATTTTGAAATAATCTTAAAACTAGAAGTCTTACAATTAATTACTTATAAAAACTATTTTGAAAAAAAATTGTTTAAATTAACTAATTAATTATAATTAATTATTTATGACTTACACAAATACCAATACTTTTACTATAGTCATATTGTAACTTATAAGATGCCTAAATATTATTTATACATTCATGGGAAAGGTTAATATTATTTTGGATGATTTACTATTCATAAGGGTCATATTACTATTCATAAGGGTAGGTTACTATTCACAATGGTAGGTTATTATTCTCGACAAATTAATTTTGTTCCATCAGACCCCAAAAACACCCCAAACACAACCATGCATGTCAGATTTTCAAAATTCAAAACACAAAAGTGGAAAAATTATTTTTAATGGTCACATAGTATTTAGTACCATGTTATTTCATTTTGTTTCCTAATGTGATTATACTAAAAAAATAACTATAAGAAGGTAATTACATGGGTAAAACATTGGGTCCTTAAATTATTCCCCGTTATGAAATTTTTCCCTTAAAATTTTGTTTTACTTTCTAAGCCATAAACAGGTGCAGGTACTTTTACTTTATTACCTCCTCCAATTCCCATGTTGTCTCCTTCGTACTTATGGTTCTAACATAGCTCATTGACCAAATGAGATGTTTTGTTACATAGAACTTTGTCTCTATGGTTCAAGATCTTCAGTAGATTCTCTTCAAAAGAACGATCATTCTCTAATTAAACCACCTATGAAGAGAGTACGTGTGAAGGATCTGGTATGTACCTGCTTAAGAGGAATACATGGAATACATCGTGCACTTTTGACATTGTAGGAGGATGTTCTAGTCGATAGGCTAAAACTCCGACACGATCAAGTATCTTCAATGGGACGATGTACTTGGGATATAATTTTACTTTCCTCCCAAATCTCACTACATTCATCCATAGAGATATGCGTAGGAATAACACGTCTCCAACTTTGAACTCAAGGTATCCTCAACATTTTTTTTAATAACATTTTTTTTACTTTGGGCATCATTGATGTGCTTCTAAATTGTTTTCAACTTCTCCACCATTACTTCAATCATTTTAGGTCATAACAGCTTACATCAACCATCTTCATCCAGACACGCCTAGGTTCTTCACCTTTTCCCATAAAGGGCTTTGTATGGTGCCATTTGGATGTAGGAGTGGAAAATATAGATGTAAGTGAATTCAACCACAATAAGATGTTGGTACCATTCTCTTTTGAAGTCCATAGAACATGCTCACAACATATCATCCTATGTTTGAACAGTTTTCTCAGATTGTCCATCAGTTTTGGGATGATAGTCTATGTTAATGTTCTTCTCAGTGCTTATATCATGTTGGATATTTTTATAGAACTTTGAGGTGAATCTTGGATCTTCATTGGATACAATAGAAAGTGGTAATCCATGTATACTTACCACCTATATTAGATATATCCTTGCATGTTGTTCCAATGAGAAGTCTAATCAAATTTTGATAAATTAAGATGTCTTTGTAAATTTATCCACAATGTCCCATATAGTATTGCTTCCTCAAGATGTCCTTGGAAGTACAGTGATAAAGTCCATGGTGATGTTCTCCCACTTCTATGTTGGTATGGGTAGAGGTTTCATCATACCCTTAGATTTCCAACTTTTAGTGTTCCCTTGTTGTCATACCGAGCACTTTGATGTATATTCAGAAATCCCATTCTTCATATTGTGCCACCAAAAGTTCTCTTGTAAATCTCGATACATATTTGTGATCCCTGGGTGACAATATAAGGTTGATATATGTGATTCATTAAAAAGCTCCTTTTTTATCTCTAGATTGGATGGTACACATAATGATGACCCAAATCTTACAACTCCTTCCTCATCAATCTAGAACTTATAGGATTTACCATTCCCAATAGCTTCCACCCATTTCATAATTTGTATATCATTTATTTAACAAACCTTTATTTTATCCATGAGGGATGGATTAGAAACCATTTGAGAAATGATTGATCATGTCCCCCCTTAATGAATCCCATGTACATCCCCTGAAAATCTAAGAAGATCAGATCATTCCCAACTCCCAACATTGATAAATATGTAGGATCATTTCTAATTAGAGAATCCACCAACTTATTTTACTTACTGAGATGGTATTGGATTGAGCAGTCATAATCCTTGAAGAGGTCTAACAATCTTCACTGATGCATATTAATATCTTTTTGTGGGAATTTATATTTGAGACTCTTATGATCAGTATATATCTCACACTTCTCCCCATAGAGGTAATTCTACCATATTTTCAACACAAATATGACATCTTCCATATCTAGATCATGTGTGGGATTATTTTTCCTCATGTAGTTTCTGCTTCCTATAGGCGCAGGCTATCACTTTATTGTTTTTCATCAGCACAAAGCCCATGCCCTTATTTGAAGAATCACTATACACCACAAAGAGTACTCCACTTGTCTGGAGTGTAGTGATAAGCCTCTTTTTGATCTCCTTAGAGCTTTCCTAACATTCTTGAGTCTAAACAAACATCAACCCCTTCCATGTTATCTTGCTCATTGGGTTTTAAAATCATGAATGTTTTCCAAAAGTCTTCGATAATACCCAGCTAGACCAAGGATGCTATGGTTCTCCATTACAGATGTTGTCCTAGGCCACTCTTCAATTGCCTTTGTATTGGCACGGTCTAGAAATATCCCTTTGTTGGTGATAACATTCCCCATGAATGACACTTAATCCATCCATAACTCACTTTTTTTGTACTTTTCATAATGTTTCTCCCTTCGCAATGTTATTAGCATTAAATTCAAATGATCCTCATGTTCCTCCTTTATCTTAGAGTATATTATAATATCATCGATAATGACTACCATAAATTTGTTGAGGTAATCAATAAAGACTATATTCATTAAATACATGAATAATGATGGAGAATTAGTGAGTCCTAAGGTAATTACTATAAACTCATAGTGTACATACCCCATTCGAATGGCGGTCTTGGAAATATATTCCTTCCTCAACATTAATCGGTGATATACTATCTGAAGGTCCATATTAGAGAAATAACATGTCCCACAAAAATAATCTAAAAAATCATCTATCATATAAAGGGAATACAAGTTCTATATCACGATTTTATTGAGCTAACAAAAATCAATGTAGAGGCCCATTAATCCATCCTCCTTTTTAACAAAAAGGACTGATGCACCCCATGGTGAAGCACTCGGGCATATAAAACCATTTCCTAGATTCTTCTCTAATTGATTCTTTAGTTGTTCTATCTCTATGGTGGATATTCTATAAGGTTTCACTGATATATGAAGAGATACAAAAATAAGTTCAATTGAGAACTCAACCTATCGATCAAGAGGTATACCAAGAAATTCTTCAAGGAATAAATCTATGTAGTCCCTCACGATGGGAATATCTTCTGGAAGTATTATCTCCTTTATATCAATAATTTTATCTATACATGCTTTCTCATAAAGAAGTAATATCCGTACATGAGACAATAATTCTAAAAAAGATACAACTTCCCCCTTACACTTATAAATAATTTAATGATTCTTTTGGATGTAGATAGTGATCCCCTTTCCTAAAATATGATGTTGGATTTTTATAAAAATATCCAATCCATGACCAAGTTAGTATTGAACTCCAATAAAGGAAGTATGATGATATTTTCTAGGAGGTTCAATCAACAAATTTTAACTGGGGAGGAGTTATATAATTTGGATGCAATAATTTCTGTATTATTTTTTCTCACAGATAACTTATCCTCCAAATTTTGAGGTGATTTTTGAATAGTTCTACTAAAATTACATGATATAAAAGACTGTGTAGAAAAATAATCAAATATTATGTTTGCTATTCTTGAATGAAAAACTAGCGTACTATTCACCACATCTTTGTCCAACTCTGCATAAATAGTAGTGATAGAATAAACCCTTCCTTGTTTAATTGGAGGTTATTGTTGATTTCCTCAAAAAAAACCTTGGATTAGGTTAATTGTTAATGAATTCCCATAATCCTAGTAGTTTTAACACAACACTATTAGCAGAGTGTTGATATGAACCTTCCTTTATGCTTCCACATTAGTAGAATTCTTAATATCCCTTTGGATTTTATTTTTTATATGTCCCATCATTCCACATTTGAATCAATTCTTGTACCCCTTTAGACTGTTCAGAGGACACTTCTTCCCACAATTTTACACTTGGGATGTTCGATCTTCTTTTCATCATGGGACGTATTTTCCAAACCACCCATAATAGACTCCATTTTATATTTTTTTCACCAGTCCCATGAGACCATTGAGTGTCTCTAATCTCCATTTCATCCTTGAGGTCACAATAGACATTATCCTAATAATTTTCAAAGTCATGAATAGACAATTATTTTTATAGACTTGTATTTTTTCCTCTAATGAAATCCTCCACCTTGATTTTGGTGGTCATGACATCGCCGAGGGTGTATCCTGCAAGACTTATGAAATTTTCTTCATACGCCCTGATGGACTCATCATCCTTATTCTTGAGCTTGAGGAACTCTCCTTCCATCTAGAGATGGAAGGATCATGGAAAATATTTGTAGAAAAATATTATCTTGAATTCCTCCCAATACATGTAATCAATTTCCTCCTTGGACTTAACATTTTTGATTAGTATCCATAACTCATTGGATTCCCCATCAAAAAGATAAATTTAGAGTTAAAATTTCTATTCTTCTGAGCATTGGAGGACATATAATTTTTTTTAATAGAGTCAATTCTCTATTCTATGAGTAGGGGATTAGAAGATCTATTAAACACATGAGGCCTTTTCTGTATGAAGGATTCAACAGAAAAATTATCTTTCCATGGATGAGGAGGTCAATCCACATGATTCAAGTAAATATCCATAGCTTGATCCATCTGAGAAAGTACTATTATTATGTTTTTAGAACACATTACCATCATATTTGGCATATCATTAGGGAAATATTCACATTACATATCACATTGATTACTAGCACATGTTCTTCTATTTCCTCCCATTAACTATGAAAAATAACATAAAATTAGGGGGCTTGAATAATTATTAAATAATTATAAAGGACAAATTGAACATAAAAGGATAAACTTATAAACTAGAGGTATATCCTAACTTATGATTCTCTAGGTTTAAATCTAGGTTACCCTTGACCGATTTCTTAAATTATTTTCTTATAGGCTCTTTTCCGCTTTATAATGGTTCTTACTAAGCTCATGAATTTACCAAATCATATCCCATCAGGAGTGTCAATCCAAGAGTGCAACACGGCCTGTTGTCATGCACTAGTTCTCGTTCGAGTATAGCTCAAAGAGGTATTTTCATGTTTTAACCCTAAATACATCTATGCCGGATCCAACACAACTTATTTGTATCCATACAGGGATGTATTTTGTAGATAAACCACTTTCTCTATACTTACCAAGATTTTGTTTTGTTTTCTTATACTTAGTATCATCCCTAAGGTTCTTACTAAAGGGATCTATTCCAAATCTCTAAAAATAACTAGACCTTTCTCTAATACCATCTATAGAGACAATATCCTCTTAAACATTTCGTTAAATGATTTTAAGCATAATAAAGAACCATATTACAATCCAAGGATCATGAAGTCTAGTTTCAGGGAGGACTAAGTACATAAAACTGAAAACATGGAACTAAATATGACATTTCATTATTTTTTGTATTCATAAGTATCTCGTATCTTCCATTGTTATCTTACATCTGAATAGGATAACCTTTGGATAACATGAAACAAGGGATGATCTAATAACCCAGTAAGGGAATAATCAGAAGAATAATGATTTATCACGTTGGTCAGGAAACATTCCATAATGATATAAATAGGCATATATTGTAATTGGACATACAGAACCATAACATATAAAACATGGGATCATATAAACATGGAATCATAGTAACATGGAAAAAATGTACAACATGAATTTACCATGATTCAAGGATAGTTTTAATTATAGGATCACAACTCAAGTCTAACCCCTAAGACCATTTCACATTGTAGCACATTTCATGGATCATTGCCCAGACCAGTGTACCTGGTAGTAAAAGTCATGGATAACTGCCAAGACCATCATACATCACATCTCATAAGACTAAAATTTACCCAATTAATTGGAGTTCTGTCTTGGTGTAACCATATTAACAAGCTCATGAATATTCTTTCCACATAAATAATCATACATAATCAATCGTACATAAACAAAAGAGCTACCCATGGAAAGAATTGGGTATCAAAACCATGTCATAAAGCGTAATAAATGGGCATAACATAAAATTTTACATGGAAAAAGGAATTAGGTCAATAATCGACGTTCATATGTTATAATAGGAATATTTCATAGTAAGTGATTCCAAATTTAAGTGATAACATGTAAAATAAATTTTAAGAAACATTAAAAGTAAAACATTATAGTGTTGTTTAATGAAAATATAAAAGATCATTTAAAACAGTAAAGGGAAAAATAATTTTTATAAAACTAGAAGTGAATCAAGACTGTTTAAATGATAAAAAGTTGTTTTATAATTATAATGGTGGATTGAAATAGATTATAGCATTCCCTATAAATAGAGTAAAAATTCAGGAAGTTCCCTTAAAGTGGACTTGCTTATTGGGAAGAATTGAGAAACAAAACACTTAAAAGAATTTATATCCCCAATAAAATGATTAATATATCTTGATAAATGATTTTGGAAATATAAAAAAATATAAGATGTTCATAAATAGAATATAGGATTTTATTTTGTTAAAAAGTGAGTAAGAATAACATGAAGGATGAATAGAGGTTCGAGTAGAATCCTTTACCTTAATTCCAATGGTGCCCTTATCATGATCTTAATTTCTTGAATAATCGAATTAGGTTGATTAATAAATAATTATCGAACCTATTTTACTTGTAATTGAATTACTATAACCTTTTCAAGTTCGTTCGTAGCATGTTTTATTTTGTTAGGAGGTTCAATTTCATTTCTCAGGTCTGTTTGTTTCATGATTGGTTTAGTTATATACACGAATGGTTACTCTTGTAAAATGATGATGGTTTTCTAGAATTAGAGTTATATTTTATTATTTATCATCTATAAGGTTACATGGTTGAAAATTTTATTTGGTTACTTAGAGTGAAGATGAATCATTATATAAAACTTTAGTGATAACCTTTTTGGTTAAATGGCGATTTTTTGATCACAATTAACACATTTTGTTTTATAAATAAAAAACTTGTGTATGAAAAGATTACAAAACCATATATAAGAAATAATATAGATATTATAGTCAGTTTGAACCATAATAATGTTTTAATGACCAAAATTGAATATTTTCATGGAAATTGAAATCCCATCGTCCTTGAAAGTGGTAAATTAACACATCACGGATGGGGTATTTATTATTAGTATAAAAGAAGTGAAAGGATAGATGATAATAAATTATTAAAATATAAAAAAACTATAATATATAAAAGGTATTGGTTTTTTCATTAAATTTTTATGATGATTGGTATGGATAGAAAAGAAAACAAAGGGAATTGAAAGGAAAGTAAAAGAATTGAAAAGAAGAATTTACCTCTTGAATTATTCTTCCTTGAGAGCATCTTAAGGAGAGAGGAGTTGGTCTTATGAGGAGACCAAGGGATTTTGGATATGGTATAGGATCTTAGGAAGATATTTTATTTGATGTTGGTCAAGACACATGTCTTGAGATGAGTAAAGAGAAGAGGGGAGTGTGGGTGGTTTTTATAGTGGAGGGGAGGAGGGGTTTCTTAATATTTTAATCATTAGTTTATTATTTTTCCACAAGACAAGAAATAGTGATGATTTTGGGACCAAAAATTGTAATTAGTGTATGTGAGTTCACACAAAGTGTTTTTACATCAACTATGATTCTTGGAATAGTGTATTTAATTCTTAATGTATATATATGGTAAATTACAGTATTTCATTATTCATAAAAAATTATACTATTTTAAAAAATCCCAAAAAAACCCCTTAACCATTTATTGATAGTTAGAATCTAGAAATGAAATCAATTTTTCAAAAATAGTTTTCTAAATATTTTTAACTTAATTTTTAATTAAAATCATATTTTACTTGAAAAATACAGATTTTAAAATTATAATTGGTTTTATAATGCTTTCAAAAATCTCATAAGGTCTTATAAAATCATCATAAAACTAGAATACATAATTTTTTTAATTTATGAACACCTTTTAGGAAAATAAATTTACATGGATGTTTGTTTCTTTTGGTCTGGTAGTTGTTTTGGACATCTTTTTTGTTAAGTATTGTTGCCCTTGTTATAATGGTATTCCTCTTTCCCATTTCTAAAAGAGGGTCTTCCATTATTTGGTCAATAAAAGGGGGATTGACCCCCAATATTTTTAAAAATATTATCACTTATAAGATGCCTAAATGTTTTCTATACATTCATGATTGAGGTTACTATTTATTGATGATTTAATATTCATAAGGGTAATATTACTTTTCATGAGGGTAGGTTAAAATTGAACAATAAATTATGTCTGTTCCATCAGACCTGAAAAAACACCCTGAACACAATCATGTATATTAGATTTTCGAAATTCAAAACACAGAAGTGTAAAATTTATGTTTAATGTTCACATAGTTTTTATTATAATGATATGTCATTATATTTCCTAATGTAATTATACTATAAATAATATTTATAAGAAGTTAATTCCATTGATGAAACCTTATTTCATTTTATGTTTACGACATTATTCATTTCTATTCCTTACACATATTTATTTTTTAAAGGAATAATGTTATTGGGATTTTGATTTCCATCAGTTTTTTTTAATTTATTACGTGTTAATAAATACCATTGAGTTTTAACAATATAATGACTTTAAACAATAAAAAATGACACACAATTAACCATGTTGGGTGCTATGCAAGTAACCCTAATACCATGTATTCATACATCACAAAATTATGATGGTCATGATGAATGAATTTCATGGTAATGATTGACCAATATAATGGATCATAAATAGTATTTTCTGAATACATGATATAGAATATATCCTCTATAAAAACATTTCATAAAATGAACCACTTCCAATCATATGGTATAAACTAAGTCCCTTTCAAATAAAAAATATATATATAATATCATAATTCTTAATATAAAACCTATCCAAACTAATGCCTATGATCACGTCACATCAAATCATAGCCTTATGCATGGGTTCTATTCTTGTATTCAAGATCATGAAAATTTCATCATATCAATATATTTATATATATATATATATATATCTATATAAATATAGATAACACTATTATAAACACAATTATAAAATATAAATAAAAATCATTACCAAATTACCTATCAAAATAATAATATACAACTAAAATCTCACTGTATGTTTATACATACCAATCATCATTAACACATTCTGTTTTGAAAAAAAATCTATTTCCTTTACTATATGACATAATATTTATTTAAATTTATATTTATTAGGAACTACTCATAAAATTTTAAATTTTTCAAGCAATTAATTAAATCCGAATCATCCTTATTCATTTTAAACACAAATTTTTAGTAAGAAATCACTCATTTAATTTACCAATTTACCCCATTATTCACATTACATTCTAAAAATCAATAACATGAAAACTTTTCATTTGTTACCCCTATTTATTCATTTAAAATAAAAAACATTTAATTATTAATTCATAACATTTAATTTACATTAAAAATTATTTAAAATTTAATTAGATTCACCAATTTACTAATTTAACTTAAAAAATGAATATTAATCAATAAACATCATTTATTTTTTCTTTTAAACACTAATTAAAATGTATTAAATTGTTTTCAACGTTATTTTTTTTGAATACCTATTTAAAAAAGTCAATTACTCATAAAAAATAATCTTTAATTATATGAATGCTAGAATAATAATTAATTCAACTCAATAACATGATTTTAATTGAAATAAACACACACACACACACACATATATAAATATTATAGATTTTTTTTCTATTCTAGTATAAAAAATGAAATAAAATATATTCCCTATCATTTATTATTATGTTAATGCCAGGATAAAAATTTATTATTCTATTTGACACTTCAATCATGTCATTTGTTTGAGGATAGAAAGGTGTAGAAACCATTAGGTTGACTCAAGAAATGGGTTCCATTTTTTAGGACAGTAGCATGTATAAACCTTATAGTTTACATAAAAATTTCTCAGAATTTCTTTTTTTTATTATAGAAATAGATATATTAGATTATAACAATTGACCTTGGTAGTTCAAACCTCAAATTAGGTTGATTTTAAAAAATTAGAGAAATAACTTAGCATCATATGTCCTAGTTTGAATGACTCTTACCCAATTAGAACCATAGTCATTAAAAATTATTATTTAGAACTATCCAAAAGAATTAGAAAATATACTATTAAATTTTTTCCTCTAAATGTAAACTACTTCATAGAATAAGATTGATGTTATAGAATTTAATTTATTTGGGGGATAATTACATGAAACAGGAAGGATCTATAGGTCTTAAAAACAAAAATCATTATTAAAAAATGAAAGGAAAAATATTATTGAATCCAATACATTCCTAGTAGTTTTTATTGATAAAAGTTACCACCAAAACTAAATGTATACAAAAATTTGAAAAATAAATATATTTAAAAATTTATTATGAACATTCTAACAAAATAGTAATTTACAATTTCCCAAAATTATGAATCATGAAATATTCCCTTATCAGCCTCACTTTCTAACATGATATCTTTTTTATTTGAAGACCAACGGTGTATTTTATTTTATTCTACGTAGTTTATAAGGACGAAAAACATAGTATTATAATTTCAGATAAAATAGTTCTTAACTAGGGACGGTTTTACTAATAGGTTGATATAATTATTATTTTTAAATAGTTGTTAGTGTACTCAAATTTCTACCCACTATATCCTGACCACCCATCCAATCTATTATTTCAACATCAAATTCCAATACTATTGAAATCCACTTAAGAATCTATGGTTTTGAATTATTTTTCCTCATGATATATTCAATGGTATAATGGATAATAAAACTGAAAATTTGGATTTTTCTAGTCCTAAATAGATATATCACATACCCTAAAGATTCATGACATGGGTGTCACGGCCCTGCAGGTGTGATTTTCCCTACACAATACTTCTAGAAAGTGAGGACATGATTCAGTGTCACAACACAAGTCCCACATCAGGAATGGGAGAGTGTTAAGAATTGATAATAATCCATATTAGTTATCTATCCTATCACATTAAAGTTTCATTGTGATGTGGTAGTTACCCCTGGTGGGTAGGGAGCCCTGATGAAGAATAATGTCAGGAGACAGTGAACCAAAGTGGATAATATTATGATACAGAGCCATGTATAAACCTAAAAACTAAAATAAAAATGAGGGGGTAGCTTCAATACATAGGTAAACTTTTAATGGTTATTTTTTCTGTCCCATAAAAATTAATCACATTCACTTGGTATTCATGACATGGGTCTCATGAATATGCTAGTGCGAAATGTCTAACACTATAAATACCCAAGCCAATTTTTTTTGGAGTCAATGCCTTATTACATTACATTGGAATGATTAGAAGAAATTCATATTCCAAAGGATTAGATAGTTTAGTAGATTTGGAAACAACATTCATACATATGTTCGACATTACAATTTGAAATGAAAAACAAAAAATAAGATCCATTGGAAACATCCACCACTCTAAGATTATCCCTGCATGTCGATCATTATATACCTCTTCATGTATTAGAAAAAAGGAAATCTAAGAAGGGGTGAAATAATATTCCTAATAATGGTAAGAAATATAGTGTAAGATATCAAAAACATAAACATTAGTCATGGAAAATAATGGAAAACACATTCCTATAAATGTAATTAACTTGAACACATTATGGAAGGAATATGAGCTGAGTAATTATTTATATAATAAAACATAAGCATGGGTATTATACTAGTAGAATAACCACATGAACTATGAATTTATAGATTCATAATGAGGTAAATTAATATTCCGGACATTCTAAAACATACCGTTATGGCCTCGGCCAAGACATCTAAAAATTATTAAGGCCTAGACCAAAACAAAATCTAAAAATGGGTAGTGCCTCGGCGAAGTCCAACTCTTTTGGTCTCATTAGATAAAAAGATGAATTGAGGTGATATATAATTCCCCACCCATCACACAATAAGTCCAATTAATTCCTCATATTAATATGGATAAACATAAAAAACATTTACATTCATATTGAAACTAACTTATGAAACATAAATAACTTTCCTAAACATGAAGCATAAACACAAAACATTCAGATTAAATTTGTGAATGATTTTAAGATAGCACATCCATAGTCAAACTAATCAAAAAAAATTCAATTAAATACGGTATACTATATCGTAAATATTAATCTCAATAATACATAATAATTAACAAGAGTGTTGAGATAGATGATGATACTCTAATAAAATGATTGTGTAATTTTTGAGATAAATACTTTTTTACTTTGAAAAGAAGAGTTCTTTTGGAAAAGTGTGTGTATAAAACAAGAAATGAATTAAGTTATTATATTAATAATAAAATGATTGAATTTATAAAGATAATGGTTTATATAAATTTATAATAATTTGACCTTGATAATAGGCCAGAAATTGAGAAATTCCCCTAAGTTGGGCTTGTATTTCGGGAAGATTATTTGAAATATCATTTTTAAACATATAATTCACCAGAAATGAAGGAAGGATTCTGGTTGGTACACATATATAGAACATTCAAAAAAAAATTATTAGGAGTAAAAATTAATGAATAATAATTTAATTGAGGTAAGTCGATAATAATAGTAACCCGAATGAAAATGGAGGTTTAGGTGGAAACCCTAACCTTAAGTCCGAAGGTGTTCCTCACATAATCTTAATGACCAGAATAATAAAATTTTTGTTCATAAATTAATAATTAAAAAACACCATATACATATAATTGATTTACTATAACCTTTTTAGGTTCATTCATGGCCTTTTGATGGGTTAAGAGATTCAATTTTATTGTTTGGGAGTGTTTTCTTCATTGGTTTTCATGATTGATTTACTTATATTCATGTACAGATAAACATGTATAATGGGAATGGATGTCCAAAATATAAGTTTTATGTTATCAGTAAACAACCATAATATTACATGGTTATAAAATTTTATTGGTTATTATTAGTGAATATGAATCATTATATAAAACTTTAATGAAAATTGTTTTGGTTAATTGGTAGTTTTTTCTCACAACAAAATCATTTTGATTTATAAATTTATATCATGTGTAAAGAAGGATTCTAAAACCTTAAAAAAGTTAAAATTAATATATTATAGTTTATTAAACCATCAAAATGGTTTCATGACAACAATTGAAGATGATAATAGAAATTTAAAACCCATCATCCTTGAATATGATAAACTAACACATCTCAGATGGTGTTTTTATTTCTATTATAAAAGAAGGGTAAATGAGGGATGATGAATAATTATGGGTGTGTTTCCTTAAGAGTATACTTTTAGGCCATTTGAATAGCCATTACGATCCTGGTGATAACTGGGGGGAAGGTATTTTCATCGAATAATGAAAGTGTTTTATCAGGATTATAATTGATATGTAAATATAATAAATAGTTCATCAAGGTGGGTGTGTTTTAGAGAATGTTATCCTTGAGAAACATAGACCACACCACATTCATTGAAGGAAAGTTATGTTGGTGAGAGTTTCTAATGAAATTTAACCAAATGTAGAGGATTTGATTACGATATTAATTGAATTAATAATTAATGTTACATACATCATTTGTCTCCATTTTATACCATGATTCAAGAAATATTTGATATTTATTGAAGTGATACTAAAATGTAATTAAATAGATCTTTTATTCCATAATAAAAAATAAAGACATTTGATCACAAGACTGTTATAGAGGACAGTGGATTTTGGGATAATGGAGCATTTCATGGAGGATTTATGGGTGATTGGAATGGACCATAATGGTGTGGAAAAGTTTCCAATTATTGAGAGAATGGTCCCCCTATTTCAATAAGTGATATTATATGGAATAAAGAAAAAAATAGATACCTATATATATTGCATATCAAAACTCCAAAAAATATTGGTGTATTCTAGAAAAGGGGATGGATGGAAAGAAAAAGATATTTAATCCCACTGAAGACCCTAAAAAGTAATAGTAAAAAAATCAATGTTGTGTAGTGAATGTGACATTACTGATTTTGTTTTGGAAGCATGAAAAATGAGTTGTTCAGTTATAGATATTAACATGTTTTTGAAGAGAATTAGAGAGACTTCAAACACTCATCTGCACCTACTGCATCCTTTATAAAATGTGATGGTAATTAATGGTATTACATGCATATAAACAATGTGAATGTTACCCTTTACACTATTATGATTTAAATATAGTGACACTTGTTAAGTAGTTACATATCCCAAAATTTTCATGTCAATGATCTTGGATAACGAGTGACCTCTCTTGAACCCATTTGAAGAGTAGTGTACTTTATAGTTATTTAATAAACAACACATAAGTATTGCATACTCCTTGAAAATATCCTATTTAGGGTTTATTAAGTAAATTCTAGTATCCCAATTTACTCTCTATATTCACACCAAAACTGGGTAGAAGTAATCTTAATGACTAACTTGTAACAAAGGGATGTTTATGTGATTGGAAACACATCAATTTATAATAAAAATATTAGTAAACATGACCCTAAATTTTTATATGTTAATATCATTTTATGGAATTATATGTTAAAGAAAAAATTGTTTTAATTGGATAAGATATTTCATGCCCTGATTTACCCCCTCTTAGTGTAATATCATACTAAGACCCTATTAAGTGAATAAAAATTTGTATTAGGGGAAGGTTCATTTTTCTTATATTTTTTATTTCAATGACTTGATATGATGTTTTATGAAGTGAAATTTTATCCAAATTAAATGATCATATATTTTATGGAAAATATTTCAAAACATATAATATTACTTTATTTCCTAGATGTATTATTCTTGTGTAGTTGGATAAGAATTTATGGAGGAAGTACTTTTTTTATGGATTTGATATAGAGTTATCTTAGAAAAAATCAATGAAACAGTGGGTTTTATTAATCCGGTAATAAATTAAAGGGTTATCTTAGAGATTAAATTTATATTGTGGTCAAAATTTTATTTTTCTCATACGATACATGAATGAAATTATAATAACTCCATGAAAAATATGAAGAAGAGTGATTCATGACTAAATTCAAGAAGAATAAGAAGGGCATAAAACGAAATAATCATGATATTGAGGTAATTATTTTTTATTTTGGTTATATCCAATTATAATCTTGAATTAGATTAGTAATTTGGATTTTAAGAATTTATTTTTGGGCTAAAAATAAGTTGTGATGATGAAGTGGAAACCACATAAAGTTTCTAATCATGGATGTGTTCATGCAATGGACAAGAAGAGATCCAAATTTTGAAAAGGAAGGATTAACAATGAGAATTATTTCATGAAGTTAATTATTCAATTATTGATTATGTGGTATTTGAAAATAAATATTTAATGAAATAATAATTATTCTATAATTTCAACATAAATAAAATGGGGAAAAAAATTAAAGAACAAAGATTAATAATAGAAAATATTTCCATATAAATTTCCAATAAAATGTCCTTTGATAATGAATTAAAGGTAAGAATCATTCCTCTAAAGAGTCATCATCGATATATAATAAAAACTATGATTTATTCCTATTCAAATATAAATTTATTGGTTGCACAATAAAAATAAAAATCTATTAAGATCAGAGATATAGAGGAGAGGATAAACACATCAAATGGGAAGATTAAAATACCCATGAATAAATACTTAATTATAAGAAAAAAAATCCAAATATGAATTATGGAATTAAAAATATATTCCATGACAATTTTAAAAAGTTGATACAAAAAAGAAGTCACCAAAGGTATTCTATCATGGAAATATTTTTACATTTATGTGTATGTGATTATACGTTCAAAATCACATAGATGAGAATAGAACTCTAGTAGTGATAATATCTCAATCTAGGAGATACCACATGAGGTATGATTGTTATAGTAAATGATTTTTTTTATAGCTATTGTTACTTGTAAATTTATTTCAATATTAATAATTCCTAAAAGGGTAAATATTCCATTATGATACACACTAATTCTATAACATAATTAAAAACATTTATTTAATAAAATGAATTTTTATGATTGAAAATAGGTTTAATGTATTTTATAATAGAAAATGAGCCCTAATAAAGGGTGTATCATGCTCTAATATCTGGATACTCACACCAAATATATTATAATGAAATAAGGAAAACCTTGAATAAAAATATAAGTGTTTTTCTAACTGTGAAATAGGTGGATATAAAGATGAAACCACATAGTAAGAAGAAACCAGAGATGGGACACAGGGCCATCAGTGAGAGAGGTGTCAACATTGTCTTTCACAAACAACTAAACAGAAAATATGAATTTTCAATGGAGAACAATGATATATGTGAGATTCATTACTTATGAAACTAAAGAAAATACTAGATCATGTGTGATAAATTTTACCAATATGGAAAATACTATGCCAATTAAGGATGAAAAAGATCAAATACATAAATAAAAATGTTTGAGGGGTGACAAAAAATGATATAATTTTTAAAGAGGTAGAGAATTTTGTCTACTAGTGATGATGAGGATAATGAAGTTTAAAAGATTATGGAATTACTTTCCAAAATGCTAAAAAAGGGATATTTAAATATGGATGATAAAGGGATGGTGTAATATTACATAAACCATTCATTAACTAAAAACATTATTTATACATATCCTCATATTATTTATTGGTTATATTTGTTTTTGAATAGGTTTAGAAATAAGTGGGAGATATGATCCTTGGGGTATTTTTTCTAGAAAATCACACATTATTGAACTCAAACAAGATCCAATAAAGCTACACAATGTGGTATTAGAGTAGTAAATTAGAAGACTAATATATCCAAAATTTTCTAAAATAGAAGAGAAAAATTCACCCTTGAAACACCAAATTAGATCAACAACTTAGCATTATCAAGGGGTAAGTCTCCGGGGGAGTTTTGATAAAAATTTAATGTTTGTTAGAGTATATATAAAGTTTATTTAATCCCATTAATAATTGAAAGGCATGAATTATAAGTGGAATTATTTGTTCAAATTTTCATCATAAGGAATCAATTGGTTCACCATGTTTTATGAACCTCATACTTAATGTGATTTAATATTTTTTACACCTATTTTTTAGTACGAAAATGTATTGAGGAAGAAAATATTCATTTCAAGAAGTGAAAAACCAATGATGCTACAATTATTAATTAATATTCATGAGTGTGAAGGAAATATTTGAGGAAATATTAAATGAATGTTATTTAATAAACAATGCTCATAATTAATAGTCTTATAGGATTTTCAGATATCCCAAATTCTTAATAAGAGATTCTATGAATGTATTTATTAATGATTCTAGTTGTTATTAATATTAGATTATAGGAGATTATGGAGATAGTGAATTCATCTACAAACGGTTCTCATTATTTTTATATCATTCGAAAAATGAACCAGTACTTAAAGCTTATGTCTGAAGTTTATTCCAAATGGAATATGAAACAAGATGAAAACGTCCTCCCTATCAGCATAGGGGCAGTTGAAACCCATAATAATGATCTCTTTAATGTTGAAGAAAAACATGGAGATGTGATTCATTATAGTTTCCTACCATGCATAAATTAGTTTAAAGGCTGAAATATGTAAGGATATGATCCAAATAGAAAAGTACATTTTGATCTTTAAAGAAAAATCCCCACATTTTAATAAAGAGTAAGTTACCTTTGTATTTCATTTCTAATAAGGGGGAGTGGTAAATAATATGAATAAGTGTTTGATATTTCTAAAAAAATCCAAAGGGTGATATTGTGTGAAAACCTAAAGAATTTACATGGATTTTTTTGAAATTAATGTTATAATATTGGATATATAATCCATATAAAGACATCATAGTTTGAATGAAATTCAAAATTATTAATTTATTCTTCAAGGAGTGTAAATGGTCATGAGATGTCCCAAAAATATGTTAAAGTAATCATAGAGAATGGATTACGATAAAATTATTCAATAGGGAAAACACCACACAATTTTCATTATGCATTGTGATTATGAAGAGTAAGGCATGTGTGACCACACCAAGGATTATGGGTGTTATAGATATGGAGATAACCAATAATGGAAATCTAGAATTGCCCACACAATGGGGGTCCTAATGGAATAATTCTATATCACTTTTTCAACTCAAAAAACCCTACACTTGGTGGAATGGTATTTTAATTTTTCTTCATTTATTTTATACTTGATGATGAAAACTGATTTACTGATGGTAAAATATGATATTTCACATGTTATGCTGAGTAAAACTGAGTAAATTATTTTGTTTTGTGACAAAGAGTAGTCATTATGGTTGAGAGGTTTTTCTACATTGATGACCTGATTCTAAAAGTGATAAAAAAGTCGAGGGAGATAGACCAAACAATGTTGATGGGTGTTATTTCCTGAGAGTCTTCCTATGAGCCATGGGGAGGACCATTTTGGTATTATAGACGACCATAGGGAATATTTTTTTTTCAAATAATGGGATAGGATTATCATGATATTATATGGATATGGGCATGTTGTAGAGAATGCTAGCTAGAAAATACATAGACTATTAAATAGTGTTTAAAGGAAAGACGTGTTGGTGCGTTTGTCAACTAAAAATAGATGAAACGTGGGAGATTTTATTATACTGATGCCTAAACTAATCACTAATGTTTCATATATCATGTGTATTGTAATTAAAAAATAATGTGAGTTTGATTTTATTTTTATTTTAGTGTTACTCAAATAAACATAAATAGAGATTTATTTCTACATAAAAAATTGAATATGGTTGACCACATTACATTATTGTGGATTGTAGTTTTTGAAATCATAGAAGAATTAAATAGAGGAGTTATTTGTGATATTAATGGACCATAATGATACTGATAAATTCCCAATTTTTTATACATGTTCTACCTATTTCAATAGGGGGTATTCACTAGAAGTAACCTAAAGAACATGGACCTTCACATATTATATATTTGAACTCCAAAAAGTGTATAGGTATCCAGATGAGAGGCTGGAATGAAAGAATAAAAATAGATTGGAACACATTTAATACTAAACAAAATAAAAATAAAATATTTTACTACTGTGTAGTGATTGTGACTTTCTGAACAATTTTCAGGTAGTAGGTAGAATGAGGTGATTGAGAGGATATCATTGATATTATTTGAAGATAATAGATTGTAATTAAATAATACTCATTCATACCCAATTAATCATTTACAATAGGTGATGTTGATGATGGTACCTAAATGTACATATGATGTGTAAAGGTGATCCATTTCTCAATAGTTAGTGTAGGATAAAAAATTCCAGGGAGTGACCCTTAGTATGTTTTGATATTTTCTTAAATTTGTAATGTTGTGTTCTTGGGAAAAGATTGAGCCAGACCAAACTCATTTGAAGAGAAGTTTACATTATAATTATCTAGTTCATGACACATCATTGATACATGATTCCTATACATAACCTAGTGATGGAGAACCAATGAAATTATGGGGTCCGTAATTACATTCTTCATGCACAACAAAAGAGGATAAAAGGAATCCAAAATAAAATCTGGTTAAAAGGGATATTCAAGTTATTTAGATAAAAAAACATCTAAAAAAGAGCATAAAATGTAACCCATAAAGTTAAGAGGTCAAGATACATTAAGGGTAGTGGGTGATAAAGGAAAAAATTATTTAATTGGACAAGATAGTGCATACCATGATTCAGCCCAATATTAGGGTAATCTAACACTAATACACTATTAAGGGAATAAATTATAAAAAAACATTATAATTTTTTTATAACATAAACAATGTGTAAAAAATATCTATCTACACGGTTTTATAGTTACTTTGGGTAGAATATAGATTTCTTGATTCATAACCTATTTCATGATATCTCTTTTCCACTATTTTATTTACTGTTATCGATAAAAAAATTTAATTTGTTTGACATCATCCTAAAGGGAATATTCTATCTAGGTATTTGAATAATATGAGGAGACATAAGATTTTTTTCTAGATCGGAATATAATTCTATTAAACTCTATTTATGCCCAAAAACTGACTCTATTTGGAGTAATATTGAAAAGGTAGGACAATATTTATAAAATTATTAAGTAATATAATATAAAATCTAGTTTAGAAAATGAAGTATCTAATATCCATTAATATCATTGGGTAAGACAGTGAGGACATAAGTTTTAATTTAGAGTTGTAAAAATGGATGACATCCATTTAAACCAAATTTACTAGAACACATCCTACTTCAACATTAAAATGAGGCATTTAAAAGTTAGAAACATGGTTTTTTTCATTGAACATTTTTATGAAAACTCCAGTTCTTTTAAAAGATAGTAAATATATTGTTTATATACTATGAAATAATTAATAAAAATCTATATATACTTCTCTAAAAACACAAAAAGACCATCATTCACTTTCAAAAGGCACAAATAGAATTACACTATAAAAATTGTATTATCCTATGTTAAATGGTACAAAAAATACATGTTAATGTAATTTTTATTGGTCATTATGGGGTATTTAAATTTGAAAGCACCTTGTAAATCTATTAAAGAAGTATTAGAGAGTCTTATTAACAAGTCTCTATAGGATTTGGTTAAGGAATTAAAGATAGAAGTTGTATTTACTGTTAACATGGTTGCGTGTACTATAGTCTATTAACACCATCCATTTATTAGGAGCTCTATATGGAACACAAATTTTATCAACATAAAAATACCATTTTTAGGATCTATTTGTATTGGAATAACCCATTAAATATATGAAATTTGGATGATTATTCATGTAGACAACATTGTGGTTACCACCTTTTGAAAAAGTGTAGGTGAGTATGATTATGTCTCATTTGAAACTGACAAAGTGGTTCTTAATAATATTCAATAAATATATTATGCATATTAATTAAAGGAATATTTCTTAACATGTCAACAAAGGTTCATGTTTAGACCAGTTTAGTATAGAAGACCATGGGAGTGAATTTGTGTTTACCAAAACACTAACTAAGAAAATATTTTCCCAATAAAAAGTTAGAAAAAAGGAATGTGAATAAAATATTTTAATTTCCTAATACAAGGTGAGAAACAAAGCACATAGCATAATGGTTTATACAAGATTCAATCACTATTTTTATCAGATAACTAATTCTTGTTTAATAATAGGTGTGATCATGTTGTATATGTTCAAATCCTATAATCAATAAAAATATGTAATGGATCAGGTTTATGGTCCTAAACTCTAAGTTTAAGATATAAATATGATAATAAAAATGTTAACAAATCTTCACTTCAAAACCTCAAGTTTGTGTGAAATTTGGGAAACATTTTTTCCATTATTTTCCTCCTCAATCCAAGATAAAGTATTATTGAAACAATCCATAGAATGGGAAACCAGTGGTCTCAATGTTTTATCACACAAATATCTAGGATAGAATCCTTATATTTTTTTGATATTTTATGCATCATAATGGGATGTTGTTCATTTTATCATGATGGTTTGATTTTACAAATATGTATTATAGATCCAAAGAAATTTCTACCATGTTACACTATGTCTAGAGTCATGAAATCATGATATTTATCAAGATTCATATACAATATAGTCTTATTATATCTTAAACACAAGTCATGGGGTGTAAGGGGTATGCCTTCCATGAAATCATCACACTAAAATTCAATGGCTATATGCTTTACAATATGATGGACTTTTTTGAGTAATTATTACTATAATATGATAGGATATCCATAATATCCCTTGAAAAAACCTATACCAAACTTTTAATACTCCTCATCATGGTGTAGTCTTAACATTTCAAATCTACAAGAATAATATTTAGATGTAATTCAAAAGACTTCAACATGTTTTTATGCATAAAAGAAAAAATCTTCTTCCCCATCAATTTACAATTGAAAAGGATGAGACATGATGTTCAATGTAAGTGTAAACAAATACTTATGATCTGTTCAATTTTGGAATGGAACATACCCTTCACATTGTTATTTTCTTAAACTTAAGAAATATATAATCATTTTAATCATACTTATATCCAATTGTCCTCCAACTCATTCATGAGAATATTGTTAATAATTAAAATTTAAGATATCACATTCAAGACCTTTTTAATGATTTTTTCAAGAAAAAAATTAATATAATTCACTATAAGTGGAATTTTTAAAAAACACATCTATAATATAATTATGTTTTTAATAATTATCTAACTCTTAGTGTAAATAAAAATACAATATTTAAAATTTCTCAATTGAGTTCATCTCATATCTCCCCCATTTTTTATTAAAATTATAAGTCATTAAATTTTAAAGGATCATAAAATCTATAATAATTATTGTATATTTAATCTAAATCTAGGGGATCTTTATTACTTCCCTTTATATTTTTAGCAACATCTGAAAAAACACAGGGTCTGTTTTCTAGGATTTAGCTACCAACACCTCATGTTTCTCTGTACATGTAAAAAATATTTTCATTATTCTATTAATCATCACCTTCAAGAAAAAAAATTTATATCCTACATTATAATAATAAATAATTTTATATTTTAACTCGTTATCAATAAAGGAAATGTAATACAAGGGAAAAAATATACCAGAAAACTTATAGAGTTTTTGAAATTGAATGTACTCCCAACAAACCTATCAAGTACCATAATACATCCTAAATTATAATATTTTTCTATATATTCATATCTTTAACATTTATTGAATTATATTAGAATGAAATATCTCTATATTCCACCTTACAATACATAACGTGGTACTAGATATCAATATACTTCAATATTGAATGTTGTTTTCCATTTTTTAATAAGTTGAATTTTCTTTGAATTTCACATTCAATCACCAATTGGTATGAAACATTCAATCTCATGTATTCCAGCTATCACATTAGCCAAATACATTGTTTTTATGATTGAAAGGATGAACCATTCACATATTCAATTTTTCAAATATTATGAATTTGTTTTTTCATAACGTTCTATGAAACATATCTACCTCTAATAAAAATTTGTACATCATGAAGTAGTCCCTCAATCATTGACACCACCATCACAATCCACATGGAAATAGACTTAAATCTAAAAATGTTATTCTATTTATTAACTCTTAGATTAATCAAGTATTCCTTTGATAGAAAAATAGAACCATTTACCAACCATAAGATTAAACTTTTTAGGATTT
Organism: Viscum album; assembly: GCA_963277665.1. Classification (NCBI taxonomy): domain Eukaryota; kingdom Viridiplantae; phylum Streptophyta; class Magnoliopsida; order Santalales; family Viscaceae; genus Viscum; species Viscum album. Next base: position 1,748,489,121 of record OY728155.1, on the reverse strand, counting down.
CATGGGAAACATACATAAAGAGAAACTATAAATATGATTTATGGTATAAACATTTTCAGGTATAATAGGATTCTAATAAGACATAAATACATCAACAAATCAACACTATTACCTTGTTAATATAAGAATAAATTATACCCAAGTGATATAAGATTTTATTCCTTCTTCAATTCTTCAATTTTGAAATTCTTCAATAACTCATGGGAATATTACTTTTATGATAGAAAGATGTAACCTACCATTTTTAATCCTTAAAAACCTAGAAATGTTTTTTCCTTGCAATATCAAAGTGTTTTATAATTTGGAAGAATAATTATCCATTTATTCTGCTTTATTTCATGAAATAATAATGTTATGTACATACATAATCCCAATGATTATGTTTTTATTTTATCTCTTGAAGATTTTATTTTAATCCATTATCCTTTCTAACACTCCATGCTCATTAAAAAACTATATAAATTTGAATAAGATGATCATGAAACTTATTTAAGAACATAAGTGACTTATTTTTATTAGAAAATGATGAACCACCATCATCATATAGATAATAATTTATATTCCCAATACGAGTGACGTCTAGAAAATGATGTGGAAGTTGGATAGAAGCTACAGAGAACCCCAATGTCCAAAACCAGAGGCAATGAAATGATCCACAAGAATATACATGATGTGAAGAAATGTTCTTGTGTGACAGTACCTATAATAACATATAAGGGTCATCTAGAGTTTTCAAAGGATATGTAATAATATGTTAGACTATGTTTTTGGATACATTCATTATTCACTATAAGGTAATAGTGAATTAATTATGATAGAAAGGATATTAGCAGTTTCCATGATAAAGAAGTGTGTGCCTGCAAGGATTGGATGATAGTTTAACTAATTGAACTATAATATAGCTAGGTTACTGAAGTGTAAATACAAATAACGGGTTAACCTTCATTACACATGAAATTAATGCATTTAATCTCATGTTAGCATATGATTTGAAGTAATAATTCTATTATAATCATTTATTTTTCGTCCATTGAAGTTTATTCTTTATAATAAATTAATATTATGTTATGATCCATAAAAATATTTTTCTTGGTTTTGTAACATTATTTTTTTATTTTATCGGTTCTATTTAAGTTATATTATATGAGTGGAGACTAGTTTTTGGATCTTCTGTTACATGACAGTATTGTCGTGTTACTTTAATTATAATTTCTACATACTTCAATACATACAGTTGTGATTTTCAATGATTTTATAAATCTTATAATAAATTTTCTGTATGAAAGTTTCAGTTATTTTTTATCTCTAGTTCTAGTGAAAAAATTGGAATCCAGGCTTGGAATATTGATTTTGAATTCTCAAAAAACTATTTCCAAAAAATTTGTGTGTCTTTTACTTTATGATTTTTAATTTTATGGGATTTTTATATCATGAAAGGAAGTAATTAGATTGGTAATTGTGTGTATGAAAGACACTAATGGATTATTATTTTGGAACATAGAGAATGGTTGTTGAGGTTTACTTATTATAGAATGATCTTGAGGGTCCTCTTTCTTTTGTTATGTTAGAATAAATGTCAAAGGAAGAATATAAAGGGATTTATCTAATGAAATTAAGTGTGACACAGATGATTATTATCTATATTTTGGAATTCAATATATATATGGCGAGGGTAACTACTAAATTTAAGTAAACTCTTCTGAAAATTTATGAGAATACCTCCACAATGAACAATTCACATCTGATGTAGGGACTATTCAACATAAATATGTTATAAAAATGTCAGTTTTTGATCATAATAATGATTTTAGAATGACATAGAGGTTGCTAGATACCATTAAGGGTGATATTTTTAGAATATGTGTTAGAATTTATACCTCTTTATTTGTTTCTAGAATCATGGGATATGATGATTAATACTATGAGAAATTCTAGTGGAAATAATGAGTTTGTATTTGAGGATATCTAATATTCGATTATAAATAAAGGGATCTAAAATAAAAAATTGTTATGTTTTATTAAATTTTCAATTAGTGTGAAAGTCATGTGATGATAAACTTTAAGAAGTTGTAAAAATTATGTCTAAAGGGAGTATATCCATATAAATTCATTGGTCTTATAAACCTACCATGTTGGAATAATGAAAATAAAGGTCACTGATAGAAGGACCTTTAGGATAGATGAGTAAACACTAGAAATAATTCTTCTATTTCATCTAAAATATATATAGACTAAGGGGAGTATAAAATTTTGATTCTCTGTTTTGATAGTTTAATGGGGTCACTTATTATTGTCTTTGAAGCATCATTTCACTCAATATTCAAGAAGGGATGTATGAGGTATTATATTTCTAGAATCTTCTACAAGGTTCATCTTGAGGATAGAGAAACACTAAAGATCATTAGAATACACTATGAATGTTACAATTAATAGATGGTTTCTATCATTTTAAGGAACTATAAGAATCCAAATATTATTGAAGAAATAAATTTCTATTGGTTATCTTGATAATATATGATTTTTTACTATCTATATGGATAGTTTTAAGAAGACCACACTGGGTTTCATAGTGACAGACTAATGTGTGAAAGATGTACCTTTGTATTTGACTTAGATTTCAGAAGGTTCATTTCATGTTATAAAAACAATATCTAGACAATTGATGAGGTGGATTGACTATTATGGTCACATTGGTGACCAAATATTATAGACCTTGGTTACTAAGGGATTGCTGAAGCTTGATCTTGTGGAGTGTGAAAAAAGTATAATTTATAACTTATGGAGTCATTGAAATGTATATTTTGTGTATTTTGATAATTAATTGAAGGATTAAAATTTCTATTTTTTTATATTGATGTATGAGAATTAGTAGCAGTTTTATTTCCCGGGAACACATTTTACCTTGTTACAATCATCAACAATTACATAAGAAATGTCTGTTTGTTTTTCTTCAAACACATGTTTGAGGGTTTTTAGAACATTTTGTTGAAACCATGTGGATTATTTTTTAATTTAATTAACCCTTGTTTAGAGAGATGATTAGTGAATATTTAACTATGGTTCTGGAATGTACTGATAATGTGGAAACACTGTCAACAATAGGTTATAGAAGTTGGATCTTGCCCAGTTCCCCACATGTGAAGAAGATACAGATAGTAAAATGGAGCTATTAAAAATAATTTATAATAAATAAATATTTAATGAGGTTTTTAATTATTTTGAGGTGTTTCTTGGTTGCTTTTTTTATTTTTAAGAAGTATGTGAGATGTATTTCTGAAGCTCTATTTTGAAATTTGCGAAATATATATTTTCCATACCGAATTGTTAGTTGTTGAGCTTAATTGTAAAGCTTCATCATAAAGAATTGATTAATCATAAGGTTTTTATTTGAGCTTGGAAAATCAAAATTTCTTGACCATAAGTTATTGATTCTAAATATTCACCATTACAATGTTTATTTGTAAGTCTTAAAGTTATACATTGTGACTGATCATAATAATTGAACAATTACCAAAATTTTCAGGTTCTCGTAGACTGAAAAAGTTGAGATTCTAGGATTTATATTATAAATAAATTAATATAGAATAAATGAGATGAGGTGAGTGTGAGGTTATTTTTTTATCTAATATGAGGATTATATATGATCATTATATAAGATGAATCTATAGGAGAACCATAAAGAGGAAAATTAGGATGTAATGAGTTAAGTTTCACTCCATAAAATGAAGAGCCACCTCAAAAACATCATAAATCCATGATTACATGTAAATTGAAAAGATAAATGAAATATTTATATTCTATAATAGTTTTATATAATGTGGAAGTACATGATAATTCAAAAATCATATGGAGGAACTAAACTATTTAGTTAACCATTTTTATAAGATGAGGTTGAATGAATCTGGTCAATCCACCCAGAATCAATAAGATTTAAACAAATATTATGAAAAAATATTCATGTGATATTATGGAAATATATCTTAAAAAAAATAAACAAGATATCTAAATTAAAATTTTAAGATAGTGAGCCGATAAACTATTTTATTGAAAAATAATAATAATAAATACTAAGAAAATATTGAATAGATAATTCTATGACAAAAATACAGAGGATCGCCATCTAGAGTCCATGTGGAGTCTCATACACTCATCAGAAAATAATTTTTTTAGATAAATTTGATTCAAGAATCTTAGCTCCTGAAGAAAAATATCTTGATTACATCACCATTGATGAACTATATAGTAATCTCAACTACAATGAGATGATAATAGGACACACACTTCATAATAATGAAGTTAAATAATTACATTAAATCCGTCAATGATATAATGATTGAATAAAGGAAAGACTACTTGAAGGAAGAAGATGACATGACATATTTTACAGAAACTATTTATGTGATGTCAAAAATTTTCACAAGTGGTGGAAAAGGTAAGAAAAAATATAAACTAATTTTCAAATGTTTTAATTATAGAATAGTTTGTTCCCTATCTGATAACTATCCAATGAAACATGGAAGAGAAAAAATGATGTAGCTTATATAAAAACTACTTTTATAGATGAATAATTTTCTCAATCAAAAGGAATGAAACAATCTTTACCTAGTTCCATTAAAAGGAACATTCTATCAGTTGATTACTGTGAGACTGAAAGTGAAAAAGTGTTGATAATGAACCTCTTAGAGACATCTCTCAAATAGTGATCCTGTAATGAGAGGAATAAATGTAAAAGATTCAAAAGAAAAATCTCAATAAAATGGTGAGTTTTTAGTAGAATTAATAGATATTAATAATAAATATACACTAATAATAGAGATCAATATGTCTTTCAAAAAATAGGAATATTGAGATAAGACAACACTAGGATGAAAATGAAGATCAATTAAGTAAAGTGAGCTTCTAAGTGAAAAGGATTATTTGGTCAAAGAATTTTTTTTGTTGAATCTTGATATAGCCAAAAATAGAAAAATAATTGAATACCTGACTTGCATCATTATATCAAAATATAATTTAATTGATAAAATTAGATGGAAGAATTTTTAAACCATGAAGCCTGATGAGAAAATTAAATACCATAAGAACAAGGATTTCATATAAAGTGGATAATGTTCTAATATACTTACATTAAATTGATACTCTACGAAGGATTCATGATATGAAAAGGGAATGTCTAAAAAAGTATTGGTATAATGAGATAATTATTCTACTAATATATTATATGATAATGTGAAATATAAAATAACTAAAATCTATAAATAAAGAATCAAATTTAATCAAATTTTGAATGAAGAATATTAGAAAAAGGATATTATAAATTGTAGATATTCATAGAAGAACTATAGAAATATAATTTGAGATTTCAATTAATTAAATGGATGAAAATAGGGATATTATAAATCCATTCAACAACAAATTTTTTCCCTATATAGAATATTTCAAGGAAAAGTATAGTGTTATGGAATGTTTGGCCATAATTATTTTAACTGATGGTAAAATATGCCTCTTCTAGAGATAATAAGAGATAATGAATCCAAGGGGAGACAATAAAACATTTCTCATAATTCAAACAAAGAATAAATAATTTAAAATGAAATAAGAATTAATAAATAGATTTGAATTCATACATGAGGTGAATGGAAGGTCAAATATGGAAAGACATTCTTCAAATATATGTATTTCTTTTATTATTTATCTACTGAATATATGTCAATATTTTAGTAAAACCAAAATCAAAGTCAATGTGGACAATAATACAATTTTTTAGAAGCTACATTTTAGGTTTTAAAATCAAAAAATACATGGATCATGGATATTCATTTTCATATAAAATGACTGGTAAAATGATAAATCTTAAGAATGTTGATAAATATGAATGGGGAGCTATGAAATTTTGTAATGATAGTTCTCTAAAGAAAAAGGGTATTAGGGCAATAATCATTGGTTAAAGTTAAGTCATTCTAGATATATTTTTATCTGTTTATGGTCAATAGAGTATAATCTTAAGTGTATCACAACTACTTGATTATGGGAACGAGGTTATTTTTAGTAAAAAATTATTTATAGGAAAAGAATAAAATTAGGGATATTTTTATTAAGGATATAACCCCAACAAATCTATTTCAAGTTAATAAAAAAATGTAGCCTTCAAATTATGTAAATTGGAAGAAAATGTGCCAGGGAAAAATATATCCGGTCACCTTGGAAAAAATAATATGAAGAATCTGATCCAAGAAGAATCTATGAGAAATTTTACCTTACTAAAATAAGACACCATTATTATCTACAAAATACGAACAAACCAGAAAATAATGAACATGAAAAATATGTGAATTGAAACTAAAACATCAAATCCTATTGAAATATTTCATTCTGATGAGTGTAGACATATGGACATGATGTCAAAAAACATAGAATGATATTTCATCACATTCATAGATGAATTCAAAAAAATGGTATGTATATTGTTCATGCTACCTAAATCACAGTCATTAGATTGATTCCAATGTTCTAGAACACTTTATTAGAAGAAAACATTATTGTACTAAAAAATCATGATTCAACATTAGTAGTGAAAATGAACACATAAAATTCACTGAATATCATAACGAATAGAAGATCAGACACGAATAATATGTATAAAAATTCATTTATATATTATATATTATATAAAGAGATGACAATTTCTATGTGGTGCAGGATTGATAATTCCATTTGGAAGAAGATCTAAAATATTTATAGGGAAAAAATATTAAAATAATAAAAACTAAAAATCAATGAACAAAAGATTGTAGACATTATGATGAATGAAGATGAGAATGTTTAGGATGTTTTCACCAAAGTAAATATAGTAGTTAGCATTATTAAAGGGTTTGAAGAAACACTAAATAACTCCACTCTAGTAAATAAAATTATTAGGATCTTTTATGAAAAATATAATGTAAATATATCATCTTTCAATGATAGAGAACTTGATGAACTCATCACTGATAAAATTGATAGTACTGTCATATACTATGAGATAAGAGGTAGACCCCCACTTAATAATAATAGAAATAAAAGAAGTAAATTAATTTTTAATCCCTCAAATTTTATGAATATATAAGAAAGCATGAACTAATTAAATGACAGATATGACATAGTCAACTTTACAGGATATCATTCTATCATTTTAAAAAATTTAACAAGAGGTGGAAGTGGTAAGTATAAAAGTAATCCACCATATAAATTTAATAATTTTGAAATGTTGGTCATTTCCCCAATAAATTTAACATGAAACATAGAAGAATAAAATAATGAGGAACCTTCCAAGAAAACTTCTTCTAGATAGTACTCAATTTCATAATCAAAAATGGGAAATTTCATTTAATTAACTCCTTTAGGTGGACCATTACATTTTTGGAAGTATGTGTAACTATCAATGAAGAAATTAATGATAATGAATCTCCAAGATATATATGTAAAAAAAATTTATAGGAAAATTATAAGAAGTGGTAAACCCATCAAAATATGAATCTCTATAAAACGGTAATTAGAGTTTATTGTGGAAGAAGGATATACTCTTAAGGAATATTCCATGAGAATAGAGATTAATATTCCTTTGAAGGAAATTAGAAGAAAAAGATATGGAAAAACACAGACTAAAATAAGATCAACTAAGAAATGTAAACATCAATATAATAAATAATATATGGTGAAATAAATTGAGTTGCAGAAGCTTGATATTGCCAAAAAGGGAAATATCATTAAATTCATGACTTCCACCATTATTTTAAAAGGGAAAGAAATTGATAAACTCATAAGGGAAAAAGATGAATCCAATAATCAAGATGAGAAAATTTAATACAATAAGAGCAATGGTATTGAATAATGTATAAAATTTTATATGAAATCTAAAGTAAATAACTAATATAAAAAAATATTCAAGATATTAAAAAAAATTCCATAGATGTTCTGGTGAAAAGGGTGACTACTTATACTAAAGAAACATATTAAAGAGTACAATTTGAAATATATGAATGAATTGAAGAAAGACTCATAAATTTTAAATACCCGGACCTTAGTAGCCTAGTGTCAGTTGTTATGTTATTTAATTAGAAGTAGATATAAGCAACATCATCCCAAATGACTCAATAGTTTAGTAGTCTCTAAAAACTAGATACATACTTGAATATCAAATTACATATTAAAACATAAAATATTATATAGTATTTTATTTTTTAACACCATTTGTTTTATAATTTTACTACATATCAATCATTATACACTTCCTAGAACTCCAAGGAAGGGTAAAATATGAAATGGGTGAGCTTAAATGCTCTGTAAGGGTATGTGAACAATGGAAACTAAAAAGGAATGAATAATACATAAAGAATACCCAATGACAAAAAATACCTTACAAATAATAACAAGAGCTTGAAAAATATTTATTAATATCAGAAATATTCAAATAATTTCATGTACCTAAATAATTGATTTCATAATGATGGAATGCACAATGTCAGACATCTAAAACAAACTAATGAGGCCTCGTGCCAAGATATCTTATATAAATGGTAGGTACTTTACAAACTACCCAATCTATTTTTTCTAATCATACCTACTGATTCATCAATGGGTTATGAAATTCTGGTCTAGACCCATAACTAATATGTATACTAAATTCATCATATGAATAAACAATATAACATAACTAATATGACTTAAAAATTAATAAATGTTCATATCGAAAGAACTATCATATGGAATATCAATACTTTATCTAGGTAAAATACTCATAAAAAATCCATATAAATATGGTTGATGGTATCATTAAATTATATCTTAAATATAATATTTAAGAATTCATGCTGACATAGATGAAAATTCTTTAAAAATATCACTTAAAATTTTCGTGAGTAAAATAACATTTTCACATTGAAATCACCTATTAAAGGTATAAATTATCTCCAAAATATTAAATAAAACGTTTTATTTATAATAAAACTAGTAAAATAGTAAATTAATATTCAAATAAATTATTTCTCATATGAATTGGAAAGTTTTACCATGTCGTATATGTTAATAAACACTCCCTTCACACATTCATAAAAAAGGTCAAACGATTCCTTGTTCAAAAAATATAAAGAATATTATATTTCATTTTTTTGTCAAAAAGGAAAACATGGGTAAAATTTTATTTAATAATTCATTATATAATTTAAAAAACGTTTTTATAGACATTTTAAAGAAAATATGGATATTTAAGAGAATGATTATCAACCATGTAGAAAATTTAAGGTCGATTTTCCTTAAATAGACAATCTGAGTATATTGACTACTTTAATATAGGAATATGAAAGGAAAATTTTAATTTATACAAATAAACTGGTTAAAATAATAAAATTATCTTTAATATATAAGTATCAAATAATCCTAATGGATACGTAAACATAAACAATCCGTAATAATGTTAATGTTGAAAAATAAACACTTACCTCAGTATTGAATTCCATTGTATGTTTCCCAAAAAAATTATAAAATGAATATTTTTATATTATAAAAAAATATAAAAAATATAATTATATATATCATACCATATATTAGATACTTATAATATTTTACCTCCCATTTATTAACAATTGTTTTTGTTAAAATGACTATTTTGGTTAATAATGACTTCATTTTTCTTGTATGTTTTTGTTCATTAATTTCAGTAATTATAATTAGATAATGGTTACATCACCAATAAAATGTTAGTAATGATATAAATATGACATATATTCATTATATAGATAACTATAGTCATCCATATAAGCTAGAGATAAAAAATGAATTTCATTGTCTTTGGAGGCGGTAGGCCTTACAGACACATGCATTATATTTTTATTTTTTCAACGGATAGTAAAAAATAAAGGTAAATCTAAATTCAACTTTATTTAATTTTAATTTTATAATATATATCATATATGTCTCATATATTAATTAAATCCATCTTTATTATCATCCATGTAGAAATAATGTAAAAAAAATCACTCTGCTGTGGGGTAGTGGTAGTCCACACATACGCACGAATTTCATTATCATTTTATAATAGATTAGAAGGTAAGAAGGATTAAATTAAATTATGGTTCTATAAGTATAATCATGTTACACACACACACAAACATATATATATATATATATATATATTTATATTAAATCTACCATTATATCCAGACCTGAGATGTGGTGATGGAATATTAATTATATCGGTTTGCGAGGCGATAGTCCGCTATACACAAGATCAACAATTTTATTTCCCATTTTATGGAAGAGTAGATGTTTATAGGTTATAATTTTTTACATAATAAAATTTAATTATATCAAATATATTTGTTTCATTATTTCATCATGGTTTATTAATATTTAAAGTATGTAGAAGAAGAAATAATATAAAAACACATTGTTAAGAACTATACATCTACTTTAGAAAACCTCTTTAGGTCCAAACCTAAAGCCTAACTAGAATGTTTTTATAATAAATAAATGGACTCATGTTCATTTTGAGGTATTTATGTAATGTATTTAGGATATTAATTTCAAAAACAAATGTATATTGAAGTGTGAAAAGAAGAGGTGTGGGGTTGTCCTTCTATAAGTGGGGGAGAGGACAGACATGAAATTTTTGAAAAGAATAAAATATATTAACATATTATTATAAAAGAAATGTATATGAAATAGACTATTAAAAAAAATAGATTTTATATGGTCTATATATTGAACATAAATATAATTTATCCAAGTTGTTAGGTTATTTTATCCCTTATCTATTTAGTTTAACCCCTAGTAAACCTGTTTTAACCGCAACCATTATAAAAAGAATATACTATGTTTACCATTAATGATGACCCAAAATGAAGTTAAAAATATTAAATAATAATAATAATTATTAATATAAATATGTAATCTATTTTAACAAATTCAATTCAAATATGTGGAATATTTTAATTAAAAATTAAACTCACAAATGTGACAAAAATCTATTTTGCAAAGATAATGTTTTCTAAAGTATAAACTGTTTTTATATAAAAATTAAATATAAAATTGAATCCAATTAAATAAAATATATTGATATAATTAAAATAATTTTTCTTTGAAAAATATTTAGAAAAATAGAACTTTTTAAATTCATTAAACTAAATGACAATTGTTAATAGAAAACACTATTTTTATCTATTCATCATAAATAAAATAATTTCAAATAATTCTAAAAAATTAACCCTCAAATAATTTTAAAATATTGATTAAAAAATGAATATAACTTTTTTAAATGAATTTATTAAAATTTTAAGTAATTAAATATATTATTTTCTCACAAAAGGAAATAAAAACCATTTTAAGGAAAAAATATCTTTTTGAAACGTATAGAGGCTATAAAAAAGTATACTTAATTTTTATAAAACCATTATATATAAATATGTATATTTTTCAAAATGTGTTTATTCATATTGATACATCCAATTTAACATCTTTGTTAAAAACGTATACTATATTATGGTTCACTTAGACTTGAAGTTGTGTTTATCACAAGATTTAAAATAGATTAAATTTATTTTAAATTAAATATATATTAAAATAATTGGGTGATACAAATATAATCAAACATAAATGAAAAAAGTCTAAAAAATGACCATTATTAGTTGTATATATTTTTGGAATAACTCTCAAAAAGGACATATTGATGTAAAATTATTCAAGTGATGAAAATAGAGCAAAATAAAAAACCATTCAAAAACTTAATTTTTATTCTCGATAGATGATTTTAGGGATACAACTACGGTTGTGAAATTTTATTCCATAATGTCGTTAAATACATGGATAATATTTCCCTTTTGTGACTAAGAAGATAATATGAATCTTTGTAGAGAAAATGAAAATAGATGAGAATTAAACCAAGGCATGAATAGTATGAAAAGAAAGTGGAAGTAAGAAACACATTTAAATTATTGTAATAAGTGTGATGATGGTTTGATAAGAAAAAGACACAACTTAGATATAAATTTTTATTTTATTACAAATCATCTGAATATATATAATAATTTTGGTTAGAAACAGAATAAATATAAATTTGACAAAGAAGAAAATTCCGCTAAAGATTTATTTTAGCTTTTTAAATAGAAAAAGGATTGGATTATTGATAGTGGGTGTTCATTTCATATTACTCGTGATCATAAAAATATAAAAACGAGTTATTAATTATGAATGGTTAAATTTAACATTCGGTACTGATAGTTTTCTAAATATCATGGGGATTAGGATAATAAATACTCTTAAAAGTCAAAACTTTCTTGATATTGTGTTATTTATTGATTCCCTAAAGAAATAATGTTATATGTATCACAACTATACGATGATGTAAATGAATTTATTTTTTTTGTAAAATTGATATTTATTGAAAAGTATAAAATATGGGGCTATTTTTAAAGGGGTTATGAGAACCCCATGAAATATGTTTGAAGTTAGAGAAAAATCCAGACTACAACTTAAGAAAACATGAAGAAAATGAGTTATGGTATAATAAACTTAGTCACCTTGAACAAAAGAATATAATGAAACTGTTAAAAGAATAATTTGTGATAAATATATACTTTTTGAAATAAAATACAATTATTATATTTAAAATTTTTACATATGGGAAAATGAATAATAAGACCCATCAGGGAGTTGGAATTCAATCATAGAACCCTCTTAAAAGTAGTTTATTCTAATGTGTGTGGTTCAATGACCAAGAAGAAAAAAATTAGTGAATTTTATTTGATAACTTTCATAGTTCACTTTACAAGGAGGAAATGAATCATTTTCATTTAAAAAATCAATGGATTTGGATAGATTCAAGAGATTCAGAATACTTTCAAGGAAGAAAATAGGAATGTTCGTGAAAAAATAGATCAGAATGTGTGTGTGAATATAAAAATAAATAATTAACCGAACATATTTATAAACATATCATTAGAGATGAATACTATGTTCAAAAAATAGTTCATCAAAATAGAGTGACTAAAAGGAATAATATATATCCAATTTATTTAGATAAAACAATTTTAAAAGAACATTACATCTCACAATATTACAATTTGTAGAGCCTTACAACTACTAGAATAATTCAGAACAATGTCTCTCAAGACCAAAATTATTCTAACCCCTTACACATTTTGGTTTAAAAAGAATCCATTTTTTTAAGAAATAGTATTTTTATGTCACAACCTGACCCATGTAGGGGCTCGAGCCACAACTACCTCAATACTGCCTCTATAGGTCCAGGGTTGGTGACAAGTGCTGATGGTACAAAAAACGTGGGGAGAACTTTTCCAAAGAACCAATACCAAAACACACAACCAACTCAATGAAAAAGTGTAGAGGGAATGTAATACAGGATACCGAACTATTATATAAGGAAACCAAACATGCATTTACATTTAATCTGTACAATATAGAAAAATAAATAGAAAGGGAAAGGGGAAAAATACATGCCCAACTAGAAAATTTTCACAACCTAACAGAAACTGTAGAAGTAAAACATCCAATAGAGCCCTGCTCTTATATCCCAATATATGGACATCGTATGTAGTCCAACCACAATGTATCAATAACATCCTCTAATGTCCATACCAACCTATCTGTTGTCTACATATGACACGATACATGCAGGGAAATCCCATGTAGGGGTGAGTATAAACATACTAAGTGGGAAACCAAAAAAAAGGTGAAGAAGAAGCAGTAAGAGATACACTAAAGAGGAGACCAGTAGATATAAATAGGTATGGTAAAAGATTATAGCTAAACCCAAAAATTTATTGAAATAAAAATCATCTAAACACACGGATCTAGAAATGATGATAAGATGAAATTCTCACTAAGTCTACTCTACGTATAGTAGGAGAGTATAATTGTCCAACCATGAGAGGCTTGATTTTTAAAGGAAGTGGAATACCCTATGTGTCTTCGCCTCTCTTGGAAGGTGAGTAACTAAAAACCAAGGAGTGGGCAGTGAAATAGGATATATAAATATGCTCAGTCAAAGAAACACAAATGAGAGAATAAGGGGATCTTTATATCAAAACTAAGTCCAAGAAAAGATCCACCAATATTTGCATGAGTATCCACCAATGATGCCCATGATTCAACACATTTACTGAGGTGGTACAAGTAAAAGGGGATAAAATGACCACACCATGATACTATCTTATTTGGGAGGCACTGACCTGCCCACACGGTTTTAGGTCACACCACAAGGATACATCTCGATGGGGAAAAAACCCCTCTTCTTCGTGAGTGCAATGGTATGAAACCATCACTCCTCAATATGCCAAAAAAAAATGAGGGCATTCTATGTTAGTCACTGAGGGACACCACAATCCAACACGACTAGAGTGTACCACTCAAGAATGTCATTGAGAAATACCATTACCCAGACACTACTAGAGGTTAAGCCTAGCGAGTTACCTGGAAAACTCCACTGCCTTGCCTGACAAGATGGTTATAACTGAAAATTAATTAGGGAACACCACTTCCGAGCCCAACTAGAGTGTATTCCCAGAATTTTGAGGAACTCCACTACTCAAATCCTATTTGAGGGTAACATAGAATGATCGTTGAAGAATAAAACTGCCCAGTCCTACTAGAGTGTAAGCCCAGAACTGCCATTGGGGAATGCCAGTCTCCATCCCGCCTAGAAGGTACCACTCAGAATGGATCGGTTAGCCTACCTGAAGAGAGTCTAAGGGGAACCACTGCCCATCCCTGCAAGAGAGTAGCACCTAAAAAGTATCTGATTGTGATTCTTATGGGTAACATTCATCATCGAGCATCATTATGGATAGGCGTCACACCCAAAAAAGAGAGAGGAGATCCTTATATAGTCCTCACACCCATAACATCTCATTGCATATCACTAATCCCACTACGGAGGGAACCACCAAATTCTATGTGGAAAATCACTCATGATAGGATAATCATGGGATAAAATAAAATTACAAAATAAGGCTATATGAGAGACAGAAGATTCATAATGTGGTACATGTAATGTGTGGGGACCACAAGATGTGTGACTCTGCCTCATCTCATGGCCATATACTTAGCCAAACTCGGGTACTAATATATATAGAAGTAACCCTAGGCATGCAAATGTACACTCCGAGGAAATAACATATCTGGTGAAAAGGCTAATGAGTGTACAATGCTCATTGTAGATCCAAAGGGTGAAAATTTAATCTGACTAATATTCTTACACAAACTATACTAGAATATTTGACCACGTATATTCATACATATTATCCACTCTTACAAGAGACGATGCTGGACAAAGACATGGGTTCTCTTAAAACACAACAAATAGATCTTCCAATGATATTCCATTCATGTTTCCACATTTAACGAGATCATAAATAAGGCTCCACACAGCCAAACATATCAAACCATTTTGATCCACATAGAAAAACACATAATATCGACTAGTCATTCGCCCAAATTGGACTCCCGGTGAAGAAACTATATCCCCCAATATCGTATACAAATAGTACATTGTAGGGCCCATACCTCGATCTCAGAACACATCATACATATCACACTATTGAGACCCTGATTGAAAAAAATGGATCAACTATTCATTAGTCCAAAATGGAAACCCATTACAAAAGTCACAATTCATCGTAAATTCCCAAACTAGGCCTTGTGGGGCCCACAGAAAAATTTCGATTTTAAATTCTGAAAATCTGTCGTGAAACATCCTCCTTGGTTTCAGGGTCATGATTCCATGAACATCACATCTATTAGATGTCGTATGGAGGAGTTAGTCCTGATAAAAAAAATCCTTAAAGTAATAATTATAATAACAATAAATTTTTATTTTTATTATAACAAGCCGTTAAGTTCAACTGATCCATGAAACCAAATCCTAAAATTCAAAAGTTGACCTCAAATGGTCCATCTTGATATGAGGATCATGTTGGTGCATACTAGACACAAAACAAACAACCCATTTAGAAGTTATGGGTGTTTAAGTCTGTGCTTGAAAAATAGGCCCGACCCACTTGGGCTCGGCCCACCTACTGCGGCTTGGATGGCCTCCTAGGCTCAGACCACCTGGGATCATCCCACCTTAGACTCTGTCCGACCTTCTCTTACTATCCCTCTTGTGCCTGGGATTTTTGGCCCTATTGTCCTTCAGTGTAAAGACTCGTAAATTTCAAGGGAAAATTATTCTTAATTTTATTTGGGATTTTACGAGTACGTAGTTTCTGATGGCACCTGATTCCGAGGCCCGTTGTGCCAGGAATCAATTTCCTAAGTTTAGCTTGGGTACGTTCAGTGAACGAGCGAGCGGGTTTTTCTAACTTTTGAACTGGTGCTTGGAATCGAAATCTGAGGGCACCGATGAAACCACAATGCCGATTTTTTCTTAGGAACACATTTTTTGGAGTTGTGTTTGTTCGGGTGAGGTTTTTAAATAAATGGGATAACAGAAGAGTGAAATAAAAATTTTTACTACAATTTTTATTTTCTATTCTAAGTAGTTATAACCTATGATTGGAAGTTGCAGTGGGACCCACTACATCCAAACTCCACTTGGTCGGATATTAGTGAAGTGAGGCCCACACGAGCCCCACCCCTTCAATTCCATTAAACCTCCCTCTTGTAATTTTTTGTGTAACACACTCGTTCCCCCAAATTAATGACATGTCAACCCTCGCAATTAATTGGATTGTTAAATGATCTTCAATTAATTTAATTAATTGAATGAGAACTTTTGAATTTCAAATTAATGTTGGAATGTGTGTGTGTGAATAAAATAAGACAAGGTCTTATTTTAATGGGGGGTTGATTCGTTGTATTGAAGAGAGGGGAGAACTCTTGCGGTCTTGTAGGGCATCTTCTTCCACGTTGAAGAACACGAAGAATGTCAAGACCCAGACGAAGAACGTCGTCACCGCAAGGAGTGATCGTCTTTCCTTTCTTCTCCTCTCTGCAGCTGGTGTGAGATGCCGCTCCACCTTAGACGTTCTCCGTCAAGAACGAACTTAATGGATTAAATTTGAGCTTCCTTGTCGAAGTTGTATTATTTTGGGCCGCCTATTATCAAATTAACGAGAGGAGGTCAGACTGCACGAACAAGTTCAATCCTCTTCCCCCTTTCTTGATGTTCACCGTTACGGTTTGGGACGAAGGTGGTGCGGTGCAAGGGAACTACGCGGGAACAAAGAATATCACCGCAGCGAAGGAGCGCGGCACCGTTGAGGACGAAATAGGCCGCAGCCGGAGCGGGGTCACGGCGCCATCGCGCCGCGCCGGAGAACCATGGAGGGCCGCGTCTGGGGCGGGCCATGGCAGAGGGGCGCGATGCTGTTGGGCCGTGCCGGTCGAACAAAGGCCGCAGCCTAAGGCCGCGACGGTGCTGGGAAGGGCGGCCTGAATCACAGGCCGCCAGCGCTTCGGAGGGGCAGGATTGTGGGGTCCCGCGGCGGCGGCACCGTCCGGCCAGCCGGGCCGGCCGTTCGGAGGAGGATGGGGGTCATAACCCCCAATGGCAGGCTGCCCCCCCACCATGCGGGGGGGGGGGGGGGTTCTTCAATAAAGGGGGGAAGCGTGCCCCCCCTTTCCGCGTCTGCTTGGCTAGCGCGGAGCCACCCCACTCAACCAGTGCCGAGCCGCCCAGGCCGGACCAGCCGCACCAGGTCGGGCCGCCCGCACCGGGTCGAGCCAGGCTGTGCCAGTTGGGCCGGACCACGCTCTAATGGGCTGGACCTGGACCCGGGTCGGGTCGACCCGGTTCGTGCCGACCCAAGGGGTTCTGGGCCGGGTTGGTCCGGGCCCAAACCCCCTAAAATCGGTCAGATTCGTTCAAACGCTCATAACATGGGGTAAAGACCTCTGATCGACGCACCGTCAGTTGCGATGCGATCCTTGGATCAAGACGGTCGTTTCGGTATATTAAACTCAAGGTTTCGGAGAACTTTGGGTACAACCAGGTTGGTTCGAACACAAAACCAATCGGGCCTTCGAAGCGGAAACACTTATAACTTGAGCTCAGGACGTCCGATTGACATTTCGTCAACTTTGTTGGTTACTTATTAGTGAAACGGGCCTTTTGGATTACTCTGCTCGAGGTTTGGATGCAGTTGGAGTATGGTCGGGTTGGTTTTGACTTAAAAACTAACCGTGCCCCTGGAACGAAAAAGCCAATAACTCTCAAAACGGGCGTCCCATTGACGCGTCATCTATCACGTTGAGTTCCTTTTGTTAGGACAGATGTTTTGGGTACATCAATTCTGGACTACGTGTCAGTAGATGTATTGAACCCCTTGGATCGTGGAGCGGACCCTCCCAGAATCGAGCATGATGTGTGCGGGAACCCTAGAGCTGGCTGCGACTCCGACGACAATGACGACTGTACTGAAATCCTCCGTGGGTTCGGGAGCGACGACAACTGTACTGGAATCCTCCATGGGTTCGATGGCGATGACTACTGTTCTTGTATCCTAGGTGGGTCTGGCAGTATGTGACTACTGTTCTTGTATGCTATGTTGGTCTGACAGTATTTGTCTCTATACTTATATCCTACATGGGTCTGGCAGAGTAGCTGGCCTTGTATCTTTTGTTGGTCCGACAGCTTAGTTGGTCTTGTATCCTACATGAATCTGACAGATTAGATGAATCAATGGCTACAGCTGATCATCTCTATCGTCTTACGAAGAAGTATACCTGTGTGAGATGAGTCTTGATTTTCAATCATTGTCCTCGATATGATTGTTTTGCTATCCTATGTGGATTGGGTTGTGTTATCCTGTGTGGATTGGATTGTGCTATCCTGTGTGGACTAGATCGAACTTGGGCTCGGATGTTGAAGACGAACTGGAATTGATGACTTAGGTATATGTATGGGCATATACCTAAGTAGAGTTGGTTGTTACCTTGTGATTGTATCTTTCCTTTGTGGATTATCCTATGTGTATTCTGAGAGACCTTAAGGGTTCTCGGGGTCCCTACTGAGTAGCATATACTTACCCTTGCACGGGATATGCCCGCACTACGTTGTGTTGGATACAGAATATAGAAAACGCTGATCGTGGTTGAGGCTTATTGAGAAAGTTGGTACCTAGAGGTGGACCACTAGGCGGGACATACACGGAGCGGACAGATGGACCCGAGGAGATGAGAAGGCTATCTATACCCACCCTTCAGGTGGGATTTCCAGTGGATGGCTCGGCATTGCTGATTTACTTTTAAGTTGTTGTACTTTATTTCAGTTGTACATTACTTTTAGTCGGGTTTGTATTCTGGCCAATTTACTTTCCAGCACTTACTTTTGTACCCAGTTTACTTAGTGTTTAATTCAGCTTGCTTACTCTGTGGTGTTTATTTACTTTATAAAGGCAATTCCTTCCATTTTTATCAGGATTTATGCCTTTGGTGTTGGTCGCCAGCCCCTGGCATGTGGAAGGCGGGATTGGGGTAGTTACGGCACGGGCCCTGAGGACGGTTCGTGAAAAATTGGTATCAGAGTAGTTCGGTTCTACCGTAGAACTCATGACTCTAATCTTTCTTCTATGTGATGCAATAGTGTTAAAGGTATTGAGTGTGGTTATTAGTCCAAGGATTCCAGTGTTGGTGTGGCGACCGACATATCAATACACCAGGACCCTGAATTCAGATTTCCGACTCAGTGCATGAAAACATTGATTGCATGTGTGTTTCAAAAGTTTTCTCTGTGATCACATTGTGTCAGCTCACCAGGTATACTATATTGACTGTGGCACACCTGTTTCATTTCATGATGGCCCCACGAAAGCAGCCAGCCAGGGTTCCGAGATTTGTGCAAGACGACAACCCACCTAACAATGAGGCCTCGTTGTAGGGACCTTTTTCAGCGGAGGCACCAGCAGTACCTCTACCTGCTAAGCCACCGATGCCACCAGCCCTAGCCGCTAAGAGTTTACGTCACCTTAGTGCACTGCAAAAGTTTCAACGTCAGAGACTGCCCAGGTTCCGTGGGAAGACGGACCCCAGAGATCCGAGGATTGGATAGAGGATATTGTATGAGTTTTCAGGTTAGTAGGGACACCAGATGACCTCATGGTGATCCTTGCAGCGAGTCTCCTGCACGCGGCAGCAGGAAGATGGTGGAGCCAGATGCTCTAGGTTCACGACAAGGAATCTCTCCTTTGGACGGACTTTGAGAGCCTCTTCCACTCAGATTTCATCCCAGCCACCCTACGTGCGGTGCACATTTAGGAGCTACTACAGCTGCAGTAGGGTAGCATGATGGTAGCCCAGTACATGGCGAGATTTTCTGATATCTCGCGCTATTCCACAGACATGGTACGAGACCCATTCTTCCCAGTCTGGACCTTCGACCAGGGACTGAGGCATGAGATCAGGGCATTGATGATCTCCCTCATCATTCTGACGCAGGCAGGAGTACTGGAGCGAGCCCTTCTCATATAGAGCATTCTTGCTGAGCCTACACCAGCAGCGAGACCTACCGCAGGGCAGCATGTAGCTGTGTCTTCTGCAGATGGCAATTGACAGATGTCGTAGGGGACTAGGTGGAATAGACCATCAGGAGGACGACCTCAAGACATTGTCTTAGAGGTGCGGGGCACACGGTGTGAAGCCAGCCTTCTGAGGAGCAGACAGTAATATGCATGCGGCGGGAAGGGCCACAGGGCTCGTGACTGCCCGACCCGTCATACAGAGGAGCAGCAGACGGTTGAGGGACCACCCAGGTAGAGGAAGCGGGTCGACCGTGGCGGTCCGCAGAGAGAAGGTGGATGAGGCAGAGGAGCCGGTCGAGCAGTAGGTGGTGGGCGATGCTTTGAGGCTTTACCACCACCACCACCAGGAGGTTCACCCCGACCACAAGGAGCTGGTGGGAAGAGGCAGGCTGAGCTTCAGGAAGCGGAGGCCTATGACCACGACGCACCAGAGATGATTCGAGGTACTATGTGTGTCTAATCTACCCTTGCTTCAGTTCTCATGGACATAGGAGCGAGTCATTCTTTCATTGTCACTGCACTAGTTTGGAGCTCGAAGATTCCGACGGAGCCGTTGGCTCGATCCTTATGGCTAGAGACTCCTACGAGAGCAGACTCGACGATTACGCACAGTTTCCGACAGTGTGATCATACGCTAGGAGGCGAGAGCTTCGGTTGGGATCTTCTTGTAGCGGCGTCGAGGCCTTACGACGTCATCTTGGGCATGGATTGGTTATCTAAATTCCATTCTTATATCGACTGTCTTAGGCACAAGGTGCTGTGTGTTCGCACTAATGGGAGAAGGTTCACCTTCACCGACGAGAAGGGAGCCTTTGCATCGTAGGATGGACTCACGTAGAGGAGAGGACAACCCATCACTCACCATTCGGCTAGCCTCATCCTAGGAGCAGTTGACGTGCGGTGTCCGAGTTTTCCTATAGTGGTGGATCAGTATGTAGATGTTTTTCGTAAAGACATTCCAGGACTACCTCCTCACAGAGAGGTAGACTTTTATATTGACATGTACCCCGGGATAGCCCCAAAATCTACTCCAGTATATCGGATAGCTCCCGCTAAGCTTCGAGAGCTACGGGCACAGCTGGAGGACTTGTAGGGAAGGGATTCATCCGACCCAGTTTTCACCCTGGGCTTCCCCGATTTTGTTCACCAAGAAGGTGGACGGGAGTTTGCGACTGTGTGTCAACTATCGTCACCTGAACTAGGTGACCGTGAGGAAAATGTATCCGCTGCTGAGGATTGACGACCTCTTCGATCACCTCAAGGGAGCAATGTGGTTCTCAAAGATAGAACTCGGGTCAGGATATCATCAACTCAGAGTTCAGAACGAGGATGTGCAGAAGAGGCCCTTCAGATGTCGGTATGGCCACTATGATTTCTTGGTTATTCCTTTTAGCGTAACAAATGCTCTAGCGGTGTTCATGAGTCTCATGAACAGGATCTTCCAACCTTACCTCGATCGATTTGTCATGGTCTTCATCGACGACATTTTTATATACTTGACCACTGAGGAGGAGAATGCCTACTACTTGCAGGTTGTACTGGACACACTTCGAGAGAACCAGCTTTATGGTAAGCTCTCTAAGTGTAAGTTCTGCATACGTGAGGTCCACTTCTTGGGACATGTCATCTCTAAGGCTGGAGTTGCGGTGGATCCTACGAAGATCAAGGTAGTGTTAGCTTGGGAGCCACCTAGGAGCGCGACGAAGGTGCGGAGTTTCTTGGGTCTAGATGGGTACTACCAGAGATTTGTTCCAGACTTCTCCAGAGTTGCAGCACCACTTTCAGCTTTGACGAAGAAGGGGAAAACCTTCATGTCGTTAGATAGATGTTAGCGGAGCTTCCAAGAGTTGAGATAGAGATTGAACAACGCACCCATCCTGAGGCTACCAGAGGAGGGAGTAGGGTACATAGTCTACTGCGATGCATCAGGGATAGGACTCGGATGTGTCCTGTTGCAGGAGCGGGCAATGATCGCCTATGGATCACTATAGTTTAGGCAGCACGAGCAATACTAAGCTACCCATGACCTGGAATTAGCAGTAGTGGTATTCGCTCTGAAGATGTGGAGACACTATCTGATGGGAGAGCGCTTTACAATATATTCTAACCACCAGAGTCTCAGGTACATCTTTTCGCAGAAGGACCTAAACTTGAGACAGTGGCGATGGCTCGATTTCTTCTAGGAAAATTAATTTGAGATAGTCTATACTCCTAGAAAGGGGAACGTAGTAGCCGATGCTCTCAGCAGGAGGACGGGCATTCAACTACTTGGAGAGGCAACAGAGAAGCTATCCGCTTTAAAGATATCCTTCTTGGATAGAGATGTAGCAGCATTTATTCAGTCACTCATAGTCACTCCTCCATTACTACACCGGGTCAGAGAGGCATAGCGTGGGGACGTTGACTTTGAGACGCGGCGTGTAAATATATCCTCATGACATGCACCTGAGGGATTCTCTGTGGGAGGAGATCACGACGCCCTTTTTAGAGGAAATAACATGGTACCACTTGATTTACAGGAGGAGGTGCTAAGAGAGTTTCACACATCCCCTTTAGCGGTACATCTAGGAGTGGCGAAGATGAACCAGGATCTTAAACATCAGCACCGGTGGCCGGGTATAAAGAAGGTTGTAGCAGAGTTTGTTTCTAGATGCCTCACCTGCCAGTAGGTGAAGGTATAGCACTAGGTACCAGCAGGTTTGGTACAACCCTTGGAGGTCCCAGAGATGAAGTGGGATGGGATATCTATGGATTTCGAGACTGTACTTCCATGTACTTCTAGAGGTCAGGACTACATTTGGGTGATTATCGACCGACTCAACAAGTCGGACCAGTTTCTACCCATTAGAGAGCAGGGCTAATTAGAGAGCTTAGGATGCCTCTATGTTTAGGAGATCTCACGGCTTCATGGTGTGCCATCATCAATCTTCTCCGTTCGAGATGCACACTTTACTTCACGGCTTTTGAAGGGGTTGTAGGAGTCATTTGGGATGCAGCTATGTCTGAACACTGCCATTCACCCTCAGACGGATAGTCAGATGGAGAGGACTGTTCAGACTCTCGAGGATATGCTCTGTGCATGTTTCCTCAACTCTGGTCACAGCTGGAAGGACCACCTACCATTGGTGGAGTTTGCGTACAACAACAGCTACCACTCCACCATTGGGATGGCACCATACGAGGCCTTGTACGATCGACCTTGCAGATCACCTCTGTGCTGGACTGACCCTAGGGAGTCAGCACTTGTGGGACCAGATATGGTCCAGGCCACGAAAGAGAAGGTCTAGGTCATCCAGGAGCAGATGAGGATAGCTCAGAGCTGACATAAGTCTTATACTGACAGGAGGCGGAGACCACTGGAGTTCGAGGATGGCGACCATGTTTTCCTGTGGGTCTCACCTCGACATGGATTATGGTGATTTAGATGGGGTGAAAAGTTATCTTCGTGCTTCATAGGACCATTCCAGGTTATCAACAGTATAGGAGAGGTGTCTTATCACCTGGCTCTACCACCTCAGTTCCACCGGGTGCACGACGTCTTCCATGTATCTCTGCTGAGGAGGTACGTGTATGACCCGACACATATCATCGACCATGGGGAGCTAGACATTGACGATGGGGCGCCTTTTGTGGAGGTCCCATTAGAGATCGAGGATCAATAGGAGTGGGTCCTAAGTTGGCGGTTGATTCCTCTGGTGTGCATCAGGAGGCAATATGGGTACCTCCAGGAGAGCACTTGGGAGCGGGAGGCTCAGATGCGTGCTCAGTACCCTCATTTGTTCCCATAGATTGTGATGTATCTCTACGGGGAGGTAAAGTCCTGAGGTTGGAGTAATTTAAAGACCCATAAATTTCAAAGGAAATTTTTTCTTAATTTTATTTGGGATTTTACGAGCATGCAGTTTCTGAAGGCACCTGATTCTGAGGCCCGGTGTGCCCATAATCAATTTCCGAAGTTTAGCTCAGGTACGTTCAGTGAACTAGTGAGTGAGTTTTTATAACTATTGAACTGTTGCTCGGAATCAAAATCCGAGGGCACCGATGAAACCGCAATGCCGGTTTTTGCTTTGGAACACCTTTTTTGGAGTTGCTTTTTCTCAAGTGAGGTTTTTAAATAAATGTTTTAAATGAGGAGTCAAATAGAAATTGGTGCTACAATTTTTTTTCTATTCTATGTAGCTATACCCTATGCATGGAATTTGTAGTGGGACCCACTACATCCTAACTCCACTTGGTAGGATATTCGTGAAGTGGGGCCCACATGATCCCCACCCCTTAAATTTCATTAAACCTCCCTCTTGCAATTTTTTTTGTAACACACCTGTTCCCCCAAATTAATGACATGTCAACTCTCGCAATTAATTGGATTGTTAAATTTTCTTCAATTAATTTAATTAATTGAATGAGATATTTTGAATTTCAAATTAATGTTGGCATGTGTGTGTGTGAATAAAATAAGACAAGGTCTTATTTCATGGGGGGTTGATTCGTTGTGTGGAAGAGAGGGGATAAATATTGCGGTCTTGAAGGACATCTTCTTCCACATTGAAGAACGTGAAGAACGCGAAGAACGTCAAGACCCCGATGAAGAACGACGTCACTGCAAGGAGTGATCGTCGTGCCTTTATTATCCTCTCTGCAACCGGTGTGAGACGCCACTCGACCTCGGACATTCTCTGTTAAGCACGTATGGAGCTTTGCCTCGCGACGCCATTTTCCGCGACAATCTTCATTCGACAACTACTTCAAGGTAGGGGGTTTTATGTTCAAATTTAATTGATTAAATTTGTGCTTGCTTGCCGAAGTTGTTTTATTTTGGGCCACCTGTTATCAAATTAATGGGAGGAGGTTGGACCACACGAACACGGCTGATCCTCCTCCCCCTTTGTTGATGTTCACCATTGTAGTTTGGGAGGGAGGCAACATGGTGAAATGGCGCCGTGCGGGAACAAATAATATCACCGCGGTGAAGGAGTGTGGTGCCGTCGCACCATGTCGTTGAGGCCTAAAGAGGCCGTGGCCGGAGTGGGGCCAAGGCGGAGGAGCGTAGCACAATCACAATGCACCGGAAAACCATGGAGGGTCGCGGCCGGGGCGGGCTACGGCGGACGGGTGCGGCGCCGTCGCACTGCGATGGTCGGAGAAAGGTCACGGCAGTGCTGGGAAGGGCGGCCAGAATCACCAGCCACTGGCGCTTAGGAGGGGTGGGACCGCAGGGTCCAGCGGCGGCAGCACCGGCTAACTGTTCACAGTAGGCCAGGGATCGTAACCCTTGAAGACAGGGTCGCGCCCCCCCCCCCCCCCCATGCAGGGGGCTGTATCTTCAATCAAGGGGGGCAGCGCCCCCCCCCCCCCTTTCCGCGTCCGCTCGGCCAGCGCCGAGACGCCCCGCTCGACCAGCGCCGAGCCGCCCAGGCCGGACCGGCCACACCGGGCCAGGCCAGGCTACGCCCTAATGGGCCGGACTCAGACCCGGGTCAGGTCGACAAGGTTCGGGCCGACCCAGGGGGTTCTGGGCCGGGTCGGTCTGGGCCCAAACCCCCTAAAATCGGTCAGATTCGTTCAAACGCCCGTAACATGGGCTATGGACCTCCGATCGACGCACCGTCAGTTGCGATACGATCCTTGGATCCAGACAGTCATTTAGATATATTACACACAAGGTTTCGGAGAACTTTTTGTATGGCCGGGTTGGTTCGAACACAAAACGAACCGGGCCTTCGGAGCGGAAACACTTATAACTTGAGCTCCAGAAGTACGATTGACGTGTCATCAACTTTGTTGGTTTCATCTTAGTGAGACGGACCTTTTGGCTTACTCCACTCGAGGTTTGGATGCAGTTGGAGTATGGTCGGGTTGGTTTTGACTTAAAAACTAACCGGGCCCCTTGAACGAAAAAGCCAATAACTCTCAGACTGGCCTCCGATTGACGTGTCGTTTGTCATGTTGAGTTCCTTTTGTCGGGACAGAACATTGGGGTACATATAATATGGACTACGTGTATCTTGATGTATCAACCCCCTTGGATTGTGGATCGAATCCTCCCGGAATCAAGAATGTTGTGTGCGGGAACCCTAGAGCTGGCTGTGACTGTGACGACAATGAGGACTGTACTGAAAACCTCTGTGGGTTCGGTAGCGACGAAGACAGTACTGGAATCCACCATGGGTTTGACGGTGATGACAACTGTTCTTGTATCCTTTGTGGCTCCAACATTACGTGACTACTGTTATTTTATCCAACGTTGGTCTGGCAGTATTTGACTCTGTACTTGTATCCTATGTGGGTCCGGTAGAGTAGCTGCTCTTGTATGCTTTGTGGGTCTGACAGCTTAGCTGGTCTTGTATCCTACATGGGTCCGACAGCTTAGATTAATCAGTGGCTACATCTGATCATCTCTATTGTCTTACGAAGAAGTATACCTGTGTGAGCTGAGTATTGACTTTCAATCATTGTCCTCGATACGATTGTTTTGCTATCCTGTGTGGATTGGGTTGTGTTATCCTGTGTGGATTGGATTGTGCTATCCTGTGTGGACTAGATCGAACTTGGGCTCGGATGTTGAAGCCGAACTAGAATTGATGACTTAGGTATATGTATGGGCATTTACCTAAGTAGATTTGGTTGTTACCTTGTGATTGTATCTTTCCTTTGTGGATTATCATTTTTGGATTCTGGGAGACCTTTGGGGGTCTCGGGGTCCCTACTGAGTAGCGTATACTCACCCCTGCACAGGCTATGCCCGCACTACGTTGTGTTGGATACATACGATGAACAACGCTGATCATGGTTAAGGATTGTGGAGCAAGTCGGTACCTGGAGGTGGACCACTGGGTAGGACGTACATGGAGTGGACGATTGGACCTGAGGAGCTGAGGAGGCTATCTGTACCCACCCTTCAGGTGGGATTTCCAGTTGACAGATCATTGTTTCTGCTTTACTATTCAGTTGCTATACTTTCTTGCAGTTGTACATTACTTTCAGTTGTGTTTGTATTCTGGACCATTTACATTCCATCACTTACTTTTGTACCCAGTTTACTTAGTTTTTACTTCATCTTGCTTACTCTGTGGTGTTTGTTTACTTTATAAAGGCAATGCCTTCCCTTTTTATCGTGATTTACACCTTTGGTGCTGGTCTCCATCCCCTGGCCTATGGAAGGCGGGTTTGGGGTAGTCACGACACAGGCCCCGAGGACATGTCGTGACATTTAGCTACTCCACCCTATTGCGGGACATCACGACAACCCCCGCATTTGGCGGCATGCTACTGTTGACCAGCTCTCCTCAACTGCTCTGTCGGGATCCCCTGCCCTCTATATTTCTATGGAAATCCACCTCTAATGGTTCCTATTCCACATAGCCACACTTCCCCTCTGGACTCTATCCACAAGAACCTCGCTCCGTGGCTCTGCCTTCCACCTTCGGCTCCCAACCGCCTACCTACACCACCTCACTCGCTGGAGCCACCGTGCACCACCACTTGGATAAACCCACACCCCTGCCTCCATACACATTTTGTACCAACATTGATTCAACTCGAAATAGAATAAAAGATCATTGATTTGGGATCCTTAGGTTGAGATATTCACAAAATCATGATTCACTCAATGTTTCATCAAGGATTTGATGTGGAAAAAATTAAACGACTTTTCTACGAAGAACACATGAAGAACTCCCAATTATGCAATTCAAAATGGCAGTCACTCAATATCCAGGTTCATTTTTCAATCACATTATATACTCAAAATAGTAAATTTTGAAATGATTTTAATAATAAGTATAGAATTAAAATATGGGGTGTGAAAAATGAAAAGAATCAAATGCCAATTTGATATGTTTTCCATAAAAGCGTTCTCTACATTCTATCGAAGTCCTGTTGTCGACGAATCATCCTTGAATCTACAAGGAGAGGATTGGAGAGGTTGGAAACATTTATCGGAGTAATAGTGTCCAACCTTAGGTCATTTAATTAAAGAACTATTTATAGAAAATTAGTGACCCATGCGAATAGTCGTGGAATCCGAACCTCCCACGCCCTCTCATTGTAGGTCATGCTTAGGAAAACACCCCATTTTGAACTCAACAGAGGTCTTGGATCTACAATACATTTCCCCATTCCAATGTTATTTGATATGAAATTTGGGTCAAAATAATTAATTTTAATTATTTTATTGAAAACTTTTCACATGGGTGGATTTTTCCATTGAAGTCATGCACCGATAGATGTTTGGTCCCACCTAGGGTAAATGTCACTTTCTGGACTCAACTGTGCCCCATAATTTTTGATATGATCTAAATTTTAATATTTATCCTCCTTCCATAATTTAAATGTATAAAATATACTTAATAGTTTTATAAAATTAATTTTGGGTTCCCCAGGCCTCGAAATCCCACGATTTGTCAATGCCTAGCTATGGAAATATATGTAGAAACATTCTAAAGTATGCAAAGGGAAAAACTAGGTCTCTACATCATTCCCTCCTTCAAGTATTTTATCCCCAAAAATGAAACTTGGGAAACAACACGAGACACTAAGCTCACACCTGGATCTCCCGGTCCCAGGAATTCCTCCTGCAAATTTATCTGCCACCACATCACGCGAACCAAAGGGATAGTCCTTCCATGCATAGTCTTCTTTTATCAATGTAGTGAGTAAGATCATGCATGTCTATCTCTAGCTACAACATGTGGGAAACATTTTTCACCCACTCTAGATGTGGACATAGGGAAATGGGGTAAGAAACCCCACCATCCAACTACACTTTCTTGAACGGCACAAACAACTTCATGGGTAGCTTGCCTCCTCAGCCTAACACTTACATGAAAGCCCTCAACATATACTCAAAACCCTTTATAGTGTGCTCGGTCTTCCCATCAGTGTTGGGGAAAGTTTTTAATCATCCTAAGATGGGTATCTAATGCCTCATGTAGGCCTCTCCACAATAATGATGTAAACCACACATCATGATCAAAGAAAAATGTAGAGGGCCTCCTGAGAATGTAGACGACCTCCTGTATGTAAAACTATCCAAAACAATCCAATGTACTCTACTCCTTGATAGAAATAAAGTGAAATGACTTTGTGAGTAGGTAAAATATTACACATATGGTTTAATTGACCTTATTTGTGCATGGAACACTTGGGAAGACGTCAATGGATATGCCATCCCATTTCCACTTCAGAAAGTCATAAGGCTACAACAAACTTGTCTAAACCTTGTGCTCAACATTCACTGGATGATAGGTGAGGCACCATGAGACAAACACATCT
Organism: Viscum album; assembly: GCA_963277665.1. Classification (NCBI taxonomy): domain Eukaryota; kingdom Viridiplantae; phylum Streptophyta; class Magnoliopsida; order Santalales; family Viscaceae; genus Viscum; species Viscum album. The sequence continues at coordinate 1,748,459,341 of OY728155.1, read as the reverse complement.
ACAATTAATCTCATGTTATACCACCAAAATTACCATTGATGATCCTTGTGCATAATTCCCCACATCAAGATGTTCAACTAAGGGAGAAGTGTGAATCTCCTGCACCACCTCCTCCCTCATCAAAACCAAAACCTCTATTTTCCCTCAGAATAAGACCTCATGATTCCCTTATTTAGAATATCCATATAGTGTGTTTTTTATGGTTATATGAGTCACAGAGGATATCTTAGTCGATTTATCAAAGATGAGACTCTCTCATATGATTGAGAAGTGATTGATGAAATGCCATCGATAGAAGATTAAATGTACCTTACTGCTCCAATACGGTCATATTTAGGGAAGCGAGCTGATCTGAAACTTCCCTTACATGGTGATCTTAGGAATTTATATAATGGGAATATATGACAACATTTCCCATCCCTAGAGTATAGACTATATCTAAGCTATAGTCCTATAGAAATTTCAACCAGCATCCATCCCTCATGTCCATGTCTCTCTGAGTGAAGACATAACTTAGTCGCTGGTGGTTTGAACGAACCACAAAGTGGTCCCCCAAAGGGTAGTGCTACCACATTCTCAAAGAGAAGACTACCAATTCCATAACCATATAGTGAGTATCATAGTCCTGTTCATGGGGTCTCCATCACCTCAACTTGTACTTGAAAACTAAAGTATCAAGGTTGACGTTGAGCACACAAAGGTACTAATGAATATGAAAGGTGTGTAAACTCATCAAACCAAAAGATGTTAGACATAGAAAGAATGTGGAATACCCCAAATGTATTTTATTATCTTGGAAGGAGATTAATCCCCAATCTAGTCACTCTGACACACCCACTAGTAGCATTACAAGAAAAAAGGAGGTAAAACAGAAATTCTCCACTAGCAATGCCAAGACATGCAACGACAAACCCCTTTACAACCCCTCCATGACACACAATTTAGAGGGGCACATCCACCATACCATGATACTATACTATTTGGGAGACAATAAATTTCCCTCATGGGTTATCTCACATCACAAATATTCTTCTCGAGGGGGGGGGGGTAGAGGGGGAAGGGCCTCTATTCCTTGTTCATTCAAAACTACATTGAACAACCCCAAAATAGTGTTTCCAAGAATACCCATGTCACCATGGTAGAAAATCAAGAAATATGTAGAGAGAAAAGAGTACCTCACTTAGTGTCTGTAAATATCTACAAAAAAATGTAGCAAAGGCATTGAGCGCACTGCTTATCATCTTGTGCACTCCAAGATTGTAAACATCTAATGCTTACAGCTGCCCATGACCCAAGCCGGCAACTCTTAGAGCTTGGAATTGGATAACTATTGGTGGTGGAAGGACCTCACATAATCATCCACCATCCATAGTTCTTCATACTCATATTCTAGCATCGTCACCTTAGGGAACACCATATCCTCACTTGGGAGATCCCTGATCGTGGCATTGCCTCTGTCGTGGTGGTGCATCTACCAACTACCAGGGGAGCTTAGCACATTTGGTCAGTAAGTCTCAGACCATGAAATATCACCCACCATAATAATAGCACCAGAGGTCCTGGGGATAATCCAGTTCTCTATGCAATTCCAAACTATTTGTCTTAGACTAATCATGGGGAGTCCTCCTACGTCGAGGTTTTACTAACTCACATCCTCTCACCGTGACATACGTCTCAGCATTGTTGTGAAAACTACTAGCTCTAGCTAACTGAAATCCCCCTGATAGAAAGCCCTCTTTCACCAGTGTCGGCTCTATCACCCTAGCATAGATGGGTATGTACAAGGGTACAATGCTGGAACATATCTCTCTATGGAGCCACTGATAAAACTTCTAGGCTTGAAAGTTTCCATCATGGACCACATCCAAAGTATACCGAGTAAGGTCTACGAACATTGTCATGTAATCTTCCACCTTCAAACCCCTACTGAAGCTCTAAAAGCTCTCGAATGCGAATAGATCATAACCCGAAAGGATAGTACTCCACATATAATAGATTATTGAAGACATCCCATGAGTGTATCGACTCATTGTTCATCTAAGTAACCATACTCAACCAACACTCAACAATACTATAGAAAATAATGGATGCCAAAGAAACCATATGATCTATCGATGTCCGAACAATCTTGAAGTGGTAGACCACCAACTCTAGCCAATACTCTACTTCCTGAGAATATTTGTCACCACGGAACCTCAGCAGTCTCTGATGTTGGAACTCATATAGTACACTCAGCCTATCTAGGTCATCACCCTACTCTTCTTGGACTAACTACATCTTAACAAGGGGGGGTTCCACTACCTATCCACATAGAGGAAGGGGATCATATGATGGACCCCGAGATGAGGCCTCATCGCTCAAAAGTTCATCATCATGAAACAGAGTAGGTATCCTCGTTGTCTCTCATTGAAGAGGCATCTTGAAACATTTGAAGGAGTATCATGATTAAATGAGAATATATATATATATATATATCAACCACTATGGGGAGATGACTCAAGAATGAAATACAATAACTCAATATTATATGATTCATGCACCAAAGTTCCCTACAAAAAAAGTATGAACATCCCATGTTGATAAGAGGGTAATTAGGGTCATAGTGAATGGATACATTAGCCGCTGCACCATCAGTAGACTCCCTAGACTGAGAGCCACACTTGAGACACATTGAAAATATTTCCCAAATCCCAACCAAGAAATTGTTTTAGGGAAACATCTTAAAAACATCCCAATGGTGGAACCACCTCTGATACAATTTATTCATGACCTAATAAATGTCGAGGCTCAAGACACAACTACCCCAAGACCGCCTCCATAGGCCAGGGGGTGGCAACAAGCACTGATGTCACAAAAAATTCAAGGATGCCTTTTCCTAAGAGCCTTTACACACAAACACAACCAAATCAATGCAAAAGAGCATGGAGAGAGTAAAAAAAATATACAAAACTATTATATAAGGATACCAAACATGCATCGACCTTCAATATATATAGGTCTAGATAATTAAAATGGAATATAAACAAGAAAAATACACGAATAACTAGAAAATCATCACAAAATTAAAAAAAACTAGAAAATTAAAATGATTGAGAGAGTCCCACTCCTCGATCCCATGCTATGAAAAAAATACGTGATCCAATAACAAAGTATCTCTAAGCTTAAATATAGTCCTGATAAACCTATCTGTTGTCTACATATGACACGATACGTGCGGAAAAAGCACAAGAAGGGGTGAGTATAAACATACATAGTAAGAATCCCCAAAAAGGTGAAGTGAAAGCAATAAAAGATACTCAAAATAGGAAATAAATAGATAGAAAAATTATTGATAAAGGATTATAGATCAACCCAACAAGAGAGAAATGGAAAAATCAACCAAACATAAAGATCTCAAAATGGTGAGAAGATGAACTTCTCGTCGAGTCTTTGCTACCTAATGTAGGAGAGTAGACTCATCAAACCAGGAGAAGATGGACATTGAAAGCACATAGCATACCCCACACATCTTCACCTCTCATGGAAGTAGAGTAACCAAACCCAATGAGTGGGTACTGAAATAAGATATATATATATATATATATATAAATAAATACTCTTAGTAAAATAAACCCAAATGAGAGAGTAAGTGGATCTCCTTCTCACAGATCAACCAAGGAAAAAATTATCCAACAATTCCAAGAGTATCCATCAATGATTCCCAACATTCCACTTGTTTTTCTATGAGGCCCAAGTCAAAGGGGATCAAATCACCATACCTTTATACTATCCACTTCAGGTAGCACTGACTCACCTACACAGTTTTTAGGTCACATCACCAAGACATGAAATGGTGGGGAAAGTGCGCATATTCTTTGTGAGTCCAAATGTACGTCAAAGCATGCCAAGTCACCATGTCGTGTAGCCAAAGATCTTATATGGTAGTCACCAAGGAACACCACTAACCAACCCGGCTGGAGGTTACAACTCAAGAAAGTCACAGGGAAATGCCACTACCCAGAAACTACTGGAGGGTAAGAATGGTTAGTCATCAGAAAAACACCACTTCCCATCCCAAATTGAGGGTTAAGACTGAAAATTCATTAGGTAATACCACTGCCCTGCCCAACTAGAGGGTAAGTCTAGAATATAAAGGAACTCTACTACCTGGATCCTATTGTGGGGTAACTCAGAAAGATTAGTGGGGGATGACACTACCCACTCCTACTGAAGGGTAAATCTAGAACTACCATCGAGGAATGCCACTACCCAGCCCAGTAGGAGGGTACCTCCAAGATTTGATCTGACATTCCTCCTAATGAGAGTTTACAGGGACCCACTACCCAGCCTAATTAGATGGTACCACCCGAAAAGAAGCCTCTAGTGATTATGTGGGGTCGCAGTTATCATCTTTCATCACCTTAGATAGACATCATGACTAGAAAATTGAGTTTCTTCTTGATTAGATTTCATTCCAAAAAAACCACACATAATATTTCAAAAGCCATTATAGAGGGCACCATCACATTCCAAGTAGAAAATCACTCAAGATAGGCTAATTTCAGAAAAAAGTCTAAGTCTAAAAGAGGGAGATACAAGAGATAGAAGATTCCAAATGTGGTACATGGTGTGTGTGGGGACCATATGACATGTGGCCCCTCCTCATTTCCTATAGATGTACCTAGAGATTATTTTGTACTAAACTTTACACATGTACCCCTAGGCATGCCAGTGTACTCCCAGAGTGTATTGAATATATATACAAAACGGTAATGAGCATACGATGCTCATTGTGGATCCAAAGGGTCAAAATATAAACTTACTGATACACCTCCTCAAACTATCTTAGAACATTGGACTATATCTCTTCACCTATTTTCTTCACACTTACAGGATTCGAAGCTGATCTAAGCTGTGGGTTCTCTTAAAAAAACAAATTGACATTCCACCAATATTCCTTCAATGTTTCCAAATATAAAAAGATCACAAAAAAGGTTCCACACATCCAAATGGATCACACTTTTGAAGTCCTTATAAAAAAACAAATAAGATTGACTATTCATTATCCCAAATTGGACTCCCATTGATGAAACTTCATCTCTCTACATCGTACAAGAATGATGCTTCATGGGGCCCATGCCTGGACGCCAAAACACATCATATAGATCACACGATTGTGATCCTCATGAAAAAACACAAAGGATTGGCTCTTTATTTGTCCAAAATGGACACACAGTGAAAAACTCACATTTCGCCGCAAACTCCCTAGCCAAAGATCATGAGGCCGACACCTTGATTTCAGTTTTAAATGCATGAAATCATCCATGAAACACCCAATTCAATTTTAGGGTCATGAAACTGCTGACAACACAATGATCAGACGTCATATGAAGAAGTTAGGCCCAATACATAAAACCTCAAAATAATAATAATAATATTATTATTATTTTATTTATTATAAGACATTTCTTGAAACCAAGGAATGAATCCAAATAATAAAATTCATGAACTGGAAAAAACAGGTTCCCCTTAATAAGAGGATCACATTTACGCATACAGAACACAAAATAGTTTCCCACTTAAAATTCATGGGGGTTTAATTCTGCTTCTGAAAAACCATCCTCACACACGTGGGCTTGAACCACCTGCTACAGCCCACTTGAACGCCTGGTCTTGGCCCACTTGGTCACCTAGGCTCGGTTCACCCCATCCACATCCAAACCTAATCCTTATAGTCTACTTTTTATTGATTTCATTATCCCTACAAGTCTTTGTCTACTCCACCTAACTATGGGTCAACGTGACAACCTTGCATTTAGCGACCTACTGATGTCAACCAGCTCGCCTTGGATGCTCTTCCCAACACTAATTCCCTTGGACCATCCACCATGATTTGACTACTATGACTCCTATTTCATGAATCTACATTGCACCTCTGACTACTCACCAATAGATCCACACACTATGTCTCCACGTGCCACCTCCAACTCCTAGTGCATGTATGCATCACCCTGATCGTCAGAGACATCGTGCACCGCTGCCTTGCCATACCCATGTTTCTAAATCCTTCCACATGTCGTAACAACTCCAATTCAACTCGAAATGAATAAATGAGCATATATTGATTATCCTTGGGTTGATATATTCATATAATCATGATTCTATCGATGTTTCATCGAGGATTTGACATTCCAAAAGTTAAACGACTATTCCACGAGGGACACACAAAGAATGCACAATTATGAGATTTAAAAAGGAGGTTGGTCAATAGTTGTGCTCATTTTACCATTTTTGTATATACAAAAAATATGTAATTTAAGAAATATTTCATGAATAAGTTTGAAATTGAAATGTCAGGTGTGATGAATGAGAATAATCCTACCTCAAGTCGATTAGTTCATCGTCAAAGAATTCATTTCGATCATACAAAGTATCGTCATCGATGTATCATAATTGAATCACTAAGGAGAAGATAGGAGAGCATGAAAATTATGGTTGGATGATTAGGGGATAACCCTAGGCCATTTAGTTAATGACCTATATATAGAAAATTAGCAACAACTGCCAACGGTCGCAATATCCAAACCTCCCACACCCTCTCATTACATGCCACACTTAGGTAAAACACTCCATTAGGAACTAAACGATGATCTTAGATTTCTAATCTAAGTCCCCATTAAAAAAAATTTCAATAAAACATCCAGTATAAATAATTAATTTTAATTATTTTCTTGATGATTTTCTCCCTAGGATACTTTTTCGACAGAAGTCCCATGTCAATAAAAACGTTATGTCCCGCCTACGGTAAAGTTCACATTATTGACACAACTGTACCCTTGAATAACGGATCTGAGCTACTGTTTATGAGATATTTCACTTACTTCATGAGCATAATATAAAATATAATTATTAATTTTATAAAATTATTTTTGGGCGCATCGATCCTCAGAATCGCACGCAATCTTAGCACCTAACTATGGAAATATAGGTAGATATATTCCAAAGTCAGATAAGTCAAAAAACTATGTCTTTTTATCATTTATGTTATTACATGATCAAGAAAAAGGATATAAAATGTATATAACTTTATAATATTATTAATTATGGAATATTAATTGGGTATACAATAAATAGAAAATTTAATAGGTGGTACAATAAGAAATTTTGAAGAATTGTTTATAGTGATTTTTTCATAGTTTTTCAAAATTAAGAATTGATCAGTATATTATCATTTTAAATTTTTAGGTTAATATGTTATTTTCAATAATTGGTAGAGAAAGTATTAAAAATAGATAAATTCAAATTGAATATGTAGATTATCCTCTTTATAATGATGAATATAGAAAATGAAGCCAAAATATATGAATACATGGACATGGAAACATGTTTAAATTGACAACATTATTGGTGACTATAATAATTCTATGATACAAGGAGTAATATTATGGTAACATGTTTTACATGTTTACTATCAAAGGTTGAATGTTAAATTGTTGAGGAATAATTTGACCATTAGGAGTGGGTTTAGGCTATTATTGTATATATTAAATAGAAAAAAATAATGTTACTTGGGAACTTTTCATAAGACCCATTAGAAATATTTCCTTTAGAAAAAAATTGGTATTTTGAAATAAACATCATGAAAATTTCGGATTGGAATGAAACGAACCACAAATGGTATTTAAAGATCACATAAAAATTTAAGGATTTGACTTTGATGAATCCTTTAATCCCATGGGAAAAAATGAGTCCATTAGTATATTCCATTCCAAACATACTTCTAGAAGCATAAGGATATTTCATATGGATATTAAATTAGTTTTTTCTAAATAGTGTGCTTGATGGAGATGAGCATATAGAATATGATAAAAGCATTATGTTTGATTTATATCGAAACATGGAATATTAGATGAAGAAATACCTCTATGGTTTTAAGAAATCTCATATATCAAAACATTTTAACATTGATAATTATAAAAATGAATGAAATTTTAGAATGTATAAGTAAGGAGATATTATTATCTAAAAAATACGAAAACTACAACACTCAATGTGATTTCTTATATTGGTGGTTTAATTAATTATAGTAAATAAGAACTCTAATGTAAGGAGTTATCAAGACACATTAAATAGTGGTTTGAAATGGAAATTCTAAGAGAGTTGGAATTCTACATAGGGATAAAAATTATACATGAATTAGGTTATATTTTTTCTCAAATGAAAAATTAACCAAAGAGATATTGATGATGTTTTACATGTTGGTTGATATAGGAGTGTCCACAATAAATTAGGTAGGTATGAAGTTGAGCGAACATGATAAAGAGAATAAAAATAATCAGAGATAATTTAGAATTTTAATTCGAAGACTTATGTATCAAATAACCTTATGAAAAAATATTATATATACTATAAATCTTTGTTTTTTGGTTCCAATACAATCATAAGTAATCACATATATTTGTAGCTAAGTGAATCTTGAGATAAATTTCAAATACATTCAATTATTTTATGGTATATAATAATATATATGAGCTATATATGAGAAACTTTACAGATGCTAACTGCATAAGAACTATAAATAATAATAAAATAATTGTCTCAGATAATTTTTTTCATTGGAAGAATCTATGTATCATGGAATTAAAATATTAAAACCTCAATCACATTAATATCTAATGAATCTGAGTATCTAAATACTTCACTAGTAATAACAAAATGATATGGATGAAGACAGAACCTTATGACCAAAATTTTGATGTTAATTAAACTCTGATTATGGGAGGTGAAAATCAGAGTTCCATAAACCGAACAAAAAATATAGTTCCTAAATTAAATATCTAAATACGGTATTTTGGAGCTGTTTTTTTCCCAATAACAAAAAAAAAATTGTAGATATTATTACAAAACCTCTCAAAACTAAACAATTTGTGAATATGGGGTTGCAAATGGTAGTGAAACCCATTCTATCTCATTGAGTTATGCATCATTTGAGTTTCATCCTCTATTATATATAGTTCAAATTATTTAGGAGACATTTTTTGAAGGGGGATAATGAAATTTTCCTTATTTATGAACTATTTTGATGTGTATTATATGTTGTGTAAGAAAAAATAGTCCTAAAAATATCATGATATGAGTTGAATTTCTTTAGAAAAATAAATACTATTTATTTAATAACAATTTTTTCTATAAATAGACAGTTCATTTTGAATTATCTATGATTTCATCCTGAATATTTTACATTAAAATGGTCTTATTGATCTATAAATTTATACCCTTTGGATTTATTATCAATAAGTAGAATGAAGATATGAGGAGGTCATAACAAATCCAAAGGGCGATATTATTAAACCTGAAAGGATGATACTTTAATTAATTTTCAAAACACGTTTAGTGTTAATATTATTTAAATTTTATTTATATTCAGAAGATGTATTGATGGAGTAGAAATAATTTTTATAAAAGTTTGAAGAATTTATAAGTTTAATAGTTCCCCAAATGTGGATAATCTAGTCATTCCCTAAAGTTTCCATTGATATGAATTAACAATAAATAATCATTGGATGATGTTTATAAATGTGTTGAGATTATTATAGATGATTTTTTAATGTTTATACATTTTTGAGTTGGATCAAGTAATATTTGGTTCGAAATTTATGATGTTTGTATATTTGGTATGACATTTATTATCTTTATAATATAATATAAAGATTCATAATAAATATTTGAGTTGTCAAAATGTATTGAGACAATGCATGAAAATGAGAACGGTATGATCATATGTATTTAAACATAAATCTTTATCTTTAAAAGGATTCATTATAAACCATTAACTAATATTGTAAGACTTTTTTATTGATCATAATGATTTAACAATTATTAATTTTTTTAGGTTTCTGCTTAGTTAAAAGGATATGATTCCATGCTTTATATTAGTAATATATAAAAAAATAAACTTGGTGATATAGCTGTGATGTTGTCTATGGATCAAATATTATGATCAAATATGATAGTGATTCATGATGAAGTTATATGAGAACAATGCTAATTATAATTTAGGGGTAGTGAGTTAAATTTCACTAAAAATAATGATGTGACATGTTAGAAAATTTATAAATCCATTTTTAAGAGGAAATAATAAGGAAAATTGAATATTATGGTTTCTGTAGGAGTTTAAAATTTAGTGTAAGACAAAAATAATTCAAATGTCATGTGGTGGAAACAAACCAAGTAAATGAATAGTTATTTAGGATAATATTGAATGAGTCCAGCCAAGATAACTAGAATCAAGGATATTAACATATATATTATGGAAACAATATTCAGAATATATTCAGTGAATTTAAATTTCAAGAAATAATATAATCTATATATAAAGAATAATTGTGAGAGGGTGAGAAAATAAACTATTGTATCAAAGAAGAAGAAGAAGAAACATTGAGTACAAGATGTTATTAAATTATTCATAATTTTTTAATAACTCTATTTTTTGATTTAGAAGTAATATTGAATAATTAGTGTGAAATGAAAATGTTTTAATATTAAACAAAATTTATGAGCATTTCATGAATTAATATATATTTTAGGATATTTACTATTTTAACAATATCTTTCTCATTACTTATCCTAGTTGTGGGACCATTATACTTTAGGGTTTCTAATTTCAATTACTATAAATAATTCAACATGATATTGATTTAGTTAATCAATTTGAAGGGAATATAGACTATACAAGATGACCCAAAAAATCTTCCAAATAAACTAGACCAGCTTTGATGTTACATATTTAGGCTCCCTTGAAGTAAAAATTTAGTGATACTCTACTAAAAGATCTATTAAATTATATTACTACATGGGTAAAATGTTGAAGTCATAATTCGTCATTATTGGGTCCCAATTCATGAATGAATGTAAAAAACATAAATCTTCCCAATATAGAATAAAAATTCACCATTCATGATTTTTTTACAAATAAAATCACCAAAGTAATCATCTATTTTGTGGGAAGAAATTAAATAGTTTAGAACAAAACATTGTTGAATATTTTGATTCTAAATGAAATAATTTTCTAGCATAAAACTGATTCACATTTACACCATGGAAAAATTCAAGATAATTCTGGATAACATCACATGGTTTAGGAAACAGTGATATTTGTTTTCAAAAGTAAAATGGAAACCAAATTTAGAAGGTTTTATTTCCACATCAATATCTATATCTAGGAAAAATAAAATTTCTAAATATTATTTTGTACTCATTATATATTGATAAATTCAACTTATATGGGTTTTTTTAGAAGGAAAACCATCCAACATCTTAGATAGTAAATGTATTCCCATATTCTCCATACAAGATTTAACTACTTCATCACTTAATAGGACATATTGAAATGTAAATAAACTTTCTAGAGGATCGGGGTACCTTAAAAACTCATGTTTCTACTTGATATACCTATCCTATACTATTTATTTTCGTGTACATAAATTGTTTCCAACTGTAATCATTTATGTTTGATTATAATTTCAATTAAATTTGATCTCAAGACTCAGCATCATATTATCTTATTCTCATAGAATTTTTTTGTATAATATTTATGGTATTAAAATAGTTTTAATATAGTTTAAAATACTTCCCTCCATTACTTTCTCATTCAGTAAAAAGTGCATGTTTAACTCTCTTCACTATTCATGTTTGTGTTCACTGTAAAACTCTTTTCTCACCTCATTTATTTCCCTATTTTTTAACACATACTCATAAATATAATAAAAAATATTTCTAACTATCTCAATGGATGAATAAATCATTCATTTCGATGAGTCATAATTTGTGGATGTCTAGTGTTTTGGACCTTTCACTGCTTTAATATTATTTTAATTAATATTGTGCATGTAAAACAAGATATTTTAAGTATTAATGAAATTTTTTATTTTTCATGTCGAATCCATGAAATATTGTAACCACACATACCCATGGATTTATAAAATATTTATCATTTCATCAATAGTAATTGATAATGATTAGAACCCAAGTTAAGGATTGTAATAAAGAAAAACCAATCATTATTTCCGATAAAAATAATTTTAAAAAGCGGTGGATAATTTAATTAATTGTGTTGAGAAGTTCAGGGATATCATAAGCTTCTTTACCAAATGATAAAATCAACTCAATAACTATTTAATTGTTAAAACAAATTCATAAATCAATCACTTCACCTAAGCTCGAAAAACAAAACCCCAATTCAAAAGACATAACAGAAAAAATTGACTCTAAAGTATAGTAATATCATTAATTACTCAACCATAGTGTCACTATATAAATTATATAAGTTGACAAGATGTTTAAGAGGTAGAAATATGAAAATAAGATGCAATTAAAATGGGACCATTGTTGGAGATGGTTTAATAATTAGTGAGTTTTTATTATTATTATTAAAATATAAATAAATCATAAAAACTGATATAAATATAAAAAAAATATTTACCCTTATTAATATAAACAAATAAATTAAAAAAAAGATAAAACCTTCATTCATACCCTTTCATAATTTGTGTGAATACCCCATAGTATACCTAAAAATACAAATCATCTGTTTGATCTAGAAATTGAATGCACCATATGTCAGATTAGGATAACCATTAAGCTTAATTAAACCAAACATGGATGTTTAACAATAGCATATAAAAATCATAAAATAGATAATTATAAGAACTTGTGTTTTAATATGAGGTAAAAATACTTTTTATTTATATTGAAATGCTAAATTATGGACTATTGCGTGTACCCATTTAGGTGAAGGGTGTATTAGGGATTTATAGAGCTTATTTGGATACGAAATCCAGGATTTTTAGAACAAAAGGGTATACCACTTGGTTAGTAGAAATTCTGCGGTGTAGGTCGCATGGTTACTTATAACCATGAGAGGGTCGATAGTGGGATGGAGGAGATTACATGTTTTGAAAAAACATGTTATTTGTGGGTAAACAGTCAAGTGAAAAGATTCAGACTTTTGAAAGAGGAGTTTTACATGGTTTGCACATGGTTAGTCAAATTGTAACCTCAAACCATATAAAGTTAATATTCCAACAATAGTTGGAGCTCTGTTAGCCCACTATTTGGCTAGTTGTGCAGAAATATTGTGTGGCCTGGTAATTTTTGTAAAATAAGAAAATCTCCATTAAAACAATTATAACATTCATAACTGATTTATATTTCATCCTATGGAAAACAACCTACCCATAGAGAGACCCCTTGAAATCATAATATAGGATTTACCATTGTTCCTCTTCCAGAACTAGGAATTGTGCAGATATGATCTCATTAGATCATCATTGTTGAGTACTCAATTCCTTTTGTTTCACTCATCATTTTACATTAGATCAATGATGTTGTTATTTTCAAGATGATTTTACCTATTTCTAGGTTATTCACTCATTTTTTTCTAGAGATTTGAGTTAAATCAAGAGATGATACTAGATGAGAAATCTACTATCGACCTATGGTAGGTGGTTTATACATTTCTGATTTGTTATAGTGCTATATTAATCTAGTGTTCATTATGTCTCTCATCGTACATTCCTACATGGCCCTAAAATCAACTTGATTAATTGAATTAAATGAAATAGAACTTAATTAAGGATTCCATTTAGATTATTTGTGACTCATTGGTGGTTTTCCTAATCCATGATCCTTCAAGGGGTATTCCACTTAATTTACATCAGGTTTTCTTTGTCGAACCAACAAGGGGTCTGTGTATACAGGCTTCTCATTTTATAGAAATATATATTATAAAGGAACTGAATTGAATTTCCTGTTTAAAAGATATCCTACCTACTTGATTTATTATGTTTGATATTGAATTATTTAATTAATTGGTTTTTATTTTAATTGAGTGGGTTAACTCATTAAATGTAATTTAATATGAATAGTGGTTAATGAGTGGGTATACTAATGGGTTGCAATTGGATTCCTATGAATGGATGAATGTAACAAATGATGAATGAATCCATTAGAATCCACAAATGCTTCTCATATGGTTCTTGAACTTGGTATTGGATGCCTTGGATGGTGACTTATCCTTCAGTATTGATTCAGTGGGATTCCTTGGTCCATGATACCCAATAGAACTAGTTTGTCAAGGGATCATAGTAGACACGGTTGGTAGAAATACTCCTTGTACCCCAACTCACAATTTACCATGTTTCCATTAATATGATCCTAGGATTCAACAAGGATGGCTTAGTCTTCTACATCTTCGATCTAGTCCTTAACAGTTTGAAACATTATTATATAGCATGATTGTAGAAAATGTGATATATTTCACTATATGGCTCATTCATGGTTGTTCTGAAACTATTGGTTATATGTAATGGTTGGGGTAGTTTTTTACAGAGGTTATACGGGAAGGCCATTGTTTTCATGGTAGTCATGGATTTACGGTGAGGCTGTGTTAGTCAATTTTTTTCACTACTTCCTTGAGATAGGAGTTTGAAATTTATTTAGGGAGCCTTGTATGGTTATGCGGTATCACATTATTCATTGTATATATTCTATGGGAACTTACATTTATAGTTATTTCCCATTTTACTTTTTTACTATACTTAGCTTGTCATATTTCATAGATAGGTTTTATTATAATCCATTGGGTGGTAACCTTTTGGGATTGTATCACACACCCTGTTTAGGATATCATTTGGTACCCGAACAGACTATATAGATGCAGGTAGAGACTGGGGTATGTTCCCAAAGATTGATGCTTGAATTTTTGTTATGGTTAAGATAAGGGGAGAACAAGAACAAGATGGAGATTGTGATGCTATTTGAAGATATTACCTTTTTGGTATTTTTGGTAATCCGATACATGAATTGTCTTCTACTACTATGTACATATTTTGGGTGTTTTTTTGAGACATAAAATTTACCATAATCATATTTATATGATATTAATTATGGAATTGTTTATATATTCCAATCCAATTTATTTATCATCTATTTGATTATTAATCAACTTCCACTTTTGACTGTTGTTGATGTTCTTCTAGGTTACACTCTTTAAAGATGGTATAATCTCCTCACAAACATACCCTATGCCCAAAATTATAGTGGGAATCCTTTGGCATTTAGAGAGATGCGATTGAGGCTATGTGGCCAACTGAGATTGAGGCACTGTTGAGTGGCATCCAAGTTTGGGATGTTACAAATTGGCTTAATAGATTGTCTATTTTTCTAGTTTATTATTATTTGAAGACAATTGATAGAGATATGAATGAATTTGAAGTTGTAAATGAGTTGTTCTAGGGTGTATCTAACACACATATAGGAAAAAACCAAATATTCTTGAATGATAATTACTGTTTCATTGATTTTCATAATAATAGTAGATTTGATTCCATGATAAAGTGATGCAATTGAATTGTGATGTTATTTTTGACAGGATTGAGGGTTCTATTCTGTTGCAACTTGATGAGATAATGTTATTCCATCTAATGCATAATTTTTAGGACTTATTATAATTAACATCCCATGCATTATGCCTTGCCATATAGGCTGCATTTCTTAATTTCTTGATTATTTGACCAGTACCATGATAGACATCCCTACAATTATGAGAGAATTATATACAGGGAATTGAAAATAACGGTTGGTACATTGATTCAACATCATAATCTAAGAATTTTTTTCCTAATTAGACTACAATAGAATCTGGAGAAGCTAATTATGGCATGTTGAGTCATGAACAATGAGTCTTATGGACTGGATAATGTTATGATATGGATTATATGGATGCTATATTTGGGTTCATGTGGAGTATGGCCCCCTATTTATTGGGAAATGACACACCATTTGCTTCAACCATTTAAATTAAATATGTAATGAATATGAAATTCAAATGGAAAATTTATATGATAGATAAAGAACATGATCTAGACCCAAATTTTGAGTTGTCAAGAAGAAGTGTATCTAGTAAATTCTTGGACTGTTCCATTTTACCAGTCCTGGATTTTGGATTAGGATGAGTGGTATGGACTTTTTTATTGGAAGATTTTGTCCAGTATTATGATATTGAGCTCTAAAATTTGACATAATTTTTTTATGAGTTGTGTTTTTGGTATTTTAGAGGAATTCCACCACCATTACCTCTAATAATATGCTAGGAGGGTTGTTATGACCACAATCTAGAGGTGGATGGATCTGGGCTACCGATGGATACTCCATTAGTTCCGGCCAGATATCTTGTTTTTTTCTAGAGACATGTCCTAATGCACACTTCCATGAGGGTTTTATCACTTCATGAAGAATTTTCAATGAGAAAAAAAACCTACCTTTTTGTCTATGGATAAGCTGACATATGTGTTTAAAAAAATCCTTCCATGTTTTTGGTAGATGATGGTACAGAGGCTGTCAAGCCATGGATTGAGACTATGCTATTAATCTTTGATAATATAGATACACCCCCAATCATGAGAGTTAATCTCATGAAATATATGCCATATAGAGAGACTAAGCGCTAGTGGAATTTTATGAACCATGATGATAGGCTTTGATACATGGATTGGACCGATTTCCAAACCAGGTTTTATGACTAGTTTAACCTTGATACTCTGAGGACCGATCGGTCTAGTGTGTTCAAGACTCTAGTGTGGGTCACTATTACCATTTTAGAGTACTCAATGAACTTTAGATAGTTATATCATTTTGTGATGATGTACCTTGATAATGAGATATCTAGGGAAAGAAAATTTGAGGAAGGTCACCAAAATGCTGTTTGATATTAGTTCAATGTGTTGAAGATGACCTATGTTACTAAAATTGTGAATCAGGTGCTGATTACAATGTGGACCCTGAGGGAATATGGGGGTGTAGAGAAGAGATATGTAGTCTCTCTACCCAGTGGTTCAAAATCATCAGGAAGGTAGAATTGTTTTGAGGCTTCTCATGAGATGAGTACCCATTTGGCAGTGAGTATGGGTAGCTTGGTTTTCTTTGATCATTGTGTAATATATGTCCACATGAATGATTAGTTATACCGATACCCATTCGAGTGATTGGATTGCAGTAGGAAGGGATGCATAGAAAGGTTTTGTAGAAACCTCTCTGTAGTAGTGATTGGTAAGGGGTCAGCTATAACACTAGTTTTGGGACTCTGTTTCTCATCTCCATGTGAGCCTAGAAGCTGGATGGGTACCAGAAGATCTGGACAAGGTGGTGGTGCTCATGGTTGAGGAAACCCAACACCAAAAGTAATGTGAAATTTGAGTGGGCCTACTTCAGTTAGTGAGGTTGGGTCACATGGAGGTGGTTTAGGGCAGATGTGTACAATACATCATACCCCTCACGAGTAGGGTTCTAAAACATCTACGGTGAGAGGTACGATCTTGGTAGCCTCAAATCATGTATCTTCCCTTTTTTACATAGGGTCATCACTTATATTTATATATATTCATATTGTGGTGATCCTTAGGCTCCTTATTCAGTTTTATAATGATGTTATGACACTTGACACTCTATTGTGGATCAAAATATAAAATGAACATTTGTGAAGGGAGTGTCCCATTGAGGTTGGTGGGTTTTATTTTTTTTGAAATCATTTTAAACTCAGGTTGACCAGGTTTTATGTCATACTCAAGATAGACTAGCTAGTGGATTATTGAGCCAATGTTGAATGATATCACCATAGGGTGAATTTCACATCCCAAGAGGGAACAATTCATACTCATAAGGGTGAATGTGATGTCCAAGAAATCTGAGTTGTACCACAACATCGTGGGCTAGGAGGGAGGAAAACATAGATTGTAAGTTTGTATATCAATGATCAAGCAGCACGTCAGTAATATTTCTCTTTAGTGGTTGATCATTTTAGGGAAGTCTTCCCAGATAAATTTTCTTGTTTACATCATGAGAGAGATATGTTCAATTATTCATAGATCTAGTTCTAGGAGTTTCACCATTATCCATTCCTCCTTATAGGAGATGTAACGACCCAATCATTTATGAATAGAATTATCTTTCTTTTAATTAAATGTATCTTGGATATAGAAAGTAGAAGAACTTTTATTTAATTAATTATTAAATCCAATTGTATTTAAATGAACATTATGTATCATTATCATTGATAATATAGTTGTTGAATAGGGATCACACAACTAAAATAAATATAATGTTTCAAAAAAATACTTTTGACATAGACAAAGGAGATAACGGCCTCATATATTAAACTCAGTCCATACGAATCTATTTTTTAGAGCGTGAAAAGTTGGTAACATCATTGGGCATCACTATGGAACAATCCCAAGCTGAGCATCAACATGTTAAGATTGAACGGAATCTCCTATGAGGGAATTTCATGTTAATAGATATTACCACCTAGGCGATGTTGTCCAAGCAGCCCCAAGGGTCTATCACCATCTCACACCTAACCCTTAGGTCTTATGTGGGTGTTATAAGGGGTTACATAACAAGGTATTAGTTACTTATTGTGTAATCCCCTTTTATAAATAAAAGACTTATTCCACCAATTCTTTTATTACAAGAGTCTTTCTTAAAAAATAACGAATTGGATATATTAATTTTTTCGGGTAAAAATGGTACTTTTGAGAAATATATACATTAATGGTTTTATTAATAATATTATGAAAACAGTTCTTATAAATTATTATTATATCAATTCCATATCTATAAATGAATGGGAAATCAGTTTGATAAGATTTATATTTTTATATGATAAAACAGAAAGTGTATTTTTTATTAAAGAATTTATTTTAAGGAAGTAATGATTTTTTGAAGTAATTAATATTTTAATAAAATTTTATTATCAATTTACTTTTATTAATAATTAATGTGTATATAATTTTTATGATGTCTTGTGTAATTTTTATTAAGGTTTAAAAACTATTGTTTCCAAAACCTGTCAATTTTCAATAAATGTCAGTTCTCATTTTAAAAGTGAAAATTAAAATATTTAGAAAAATATTTAGATAAAATGAATATTATTTTGGGAATCTGGATGTTGAAAATTTCTAATGGTTAATTTTTCATAATTTTCTTAGATATTTGAATTTTTGGATAAAAATTAAATAATATATAAATGTATAGTGTGTTTTATGATATCATAATAACCCAATAGTGATGTAAAAAATTCTATAAAATGAATCTTAGAAAAAATTAATGTGCTAAGTTTTTTATAATGTGATTTTGGATTTATTTTACTTATTTTATAATTCCTTAGTGAATCCTCCAAAATGTATAATATATTTTATGATTTTAAATTCATTTTTTTGAGGGTGTGACTCACCTCCATAGAATGAAGGATAGTATTTTAATGTCTTATAAGATTAGACTTATAAAATAATGATTTTCAGTCCCCATGGATAGAAACCATAGGAAAATAACATGGGTTGGTCTATGGTTTTGAATATTTTATTGTTTAAGGTCCAAAACCTAAATAATAAATAATTCCACCTCATTTCCTATATAAACCCACCCATAAACCCATTTATATTCTCTAATGATCTTTGAATCATATCCTCACTCTGATATCCACTCTATAGAGTCCTCCCAAGGTGCCCCCACGATCCCAAGAAACCTCTCCCAAGCCTTTGGGATCACACATCCAAGTAAGGGATCTTCACTTTCTTTCCACTCTCATTTTTTCCACGTTTCCTTATAATGTTATACACCATTATTTTTAAATTAAAAATAATGGGGTATGGTTTAAAATCAACCGATATTGGTATTATTATTTTTTAATTATGATATACCCCTTTCACCCTCATTAAACCCACCCATGTACACCTTTTACCATGATGAAATTCCATAAGGGATTTATCTCTCTTTATTTCCGTTCAAGAATTTATTTTATATTATGCATCTCAAATTACAATTCATATATTGGGATATTATGATCCATGAAATCTTTAATACCCATTTAATTTCTAAATTATGATATATCCATTTCCCTCTCATCAACCCATTTTATGAATCCCCATGTAATGCGTTTATGCTGGTGAAATTGCACCTTGATTTTCCATACCAAAATCATCGTGTAGAGAATACCATACCCATTTCTCTATCTATGGTATTCATCTTTATGCACATATAATTATTAATTATAGAGGTTCATAAATTTATTAAAAATTCCTTTATCATGGAATTAGTGATGATTTCGAATGAATCATAGTTATATGATCTATGGGGCACACTAAAGAATGAGACTAAAATGTTCATAGAGGGTGTTCCCCGATAGCGCTCCAATACATTGGGTAATGTTTAATATCATGATACTTCATCTTGGGACATAGGTTTTTCTGATTTCTTTTAGTAATTATTTCCACCATGTGGGGACAAGGGTTTACCTCATTCCTTTACTTTAATGATGTAGTGTTTTATGTTGTTTACACATTTCCATGTTATGATAATCAAGCTATATCATGCCTTTATTTCCATGTTTCTCTTATGATCTATTGAAATTAATATTTCCAAACATGTATTGTATTCCTCAATTTATTCCTTTTTTACTCCCTTATAAGGATTTATAACTCATCCTTTTATAATGTATGTCCACAGATTATCCCATGGAATGGTAAGTATAAAGGAATGTTGTGGTCATGTAAAAGATGTTTGTCAAATAAAGATGTCGTATTTTATGTCTTAAGTAGTCTTTTAATGTTATTAATACACAAATACACTAGTCCTATCTATAATATGGGTTGTATTAAGTCCATGTTTATGTACCAAATCATGTTTAAATGTGTATTAAAGACCAAGGTTTTCATAGTTGGTATCAAAGGATAGGTTTAGTTATTTTTTGGAATAGGATTAGAAAACCACAGTGAAAACCTTAGTGACAAGAATATGTGTAATAAAAGAATCCCTAAATATTTGTGAGTATAGAGTAAGTGGTTTATCAAGAAAATACATCCCTATCTAGATACGAACAAGTATAAGTGGATTTGGTACATATGTATCTAAGGGTTAATCCTAAAAACACCACAATGAGCTAGACATGAACATAAACTGGTGCATGACAATAGGCATTGCTTCACTCTTGGTTTGACACTCCTACGAGATATGCTTTAGTAAATTTATAAGCATAGTATGAACCACAATTAAGGGAATAAGAGAAAATACCATAATAATATAGATTAGGAAATAGATCGTGGATAAATTAGATTTAAGAATAAAAAATATTAAGTTGAGGAAATAAATTTAATTTATAATTTATCCCTTTGTGTCATTAGATTCCCCTTTTTGTGTTTAATAGTTTAAAATAATTACCCACAATTTTCCTTTTATTCTTTCCAATGGATGGTAATAGGAGGACTCTGTATAATAACAGATGGGTAGATCAATGTGATGGCCATTCTAATGAGATGCCCAATCTGATTGGAGTGGAAATCACAAACATTGTCATGATAGTCTCATAGTTAACTCATGTTTTTAATAGAAACATTGGTCAAGAAGAAATTACACCCCCAAGAAAAAACATGGAACAATTGATATATTCATGAGATAAAGGACTCCTAATTTCAATGGATCATATGATCCCTCAATCAATGGAAAATAGATCAACCCCACTGAGAAGATCTTCCCCATCATTAAATGTTCTAAAAAAGAGAATGTTCTTCTGGATGCTTATCGTATGGAGGGTGGAACTTATCAATGGTGGAAATTGATCAAACATATGAATCCTGATGAAGAGATCAAGGTGGTGAGATAGAAGGATTTTTGAATTGTTTTTTGATAAATATTTTCCCTGCACCCTCCACCTTACGAGGGGTAGAGATTTCCTTTCACTCAAAAAAAGGATTATGGATATATTGGGGAGTATGATGAAAAAATTAAAAGGCTTTCACAATACACCTCTTGTTTCTTCGTTACCCCCAAATTCAAGGTTAAATACTTCTTTGATGGGATAAAACCTAGCCTACAGAATGACCTATCAATCCACGAGTTGAAATTTATGAAGAGACTGTCCGATGTGCCCCAAAATTGAGATGGAGACCAGTGAATCATAGGGGTATCATGGGGAAAAAAAGAAAGAATGTGGACATTAATTATGTTGGTCTGATGGATAAATCAAATGGTACCAATAAATTTCAGAATCCAACTTTCTAATGGTGTAGAATGAAGCACCCTAGAAATTTCTTGAAGGGGATGAGGAAATGCTTGAGGTACGGGAAGAAAGGGAACCAAGACAGTGTTTACCGACAAGAGAAAACCACTATTACGACAGAGGAAAGTAACACTCTGTTTGATCCTCAACACATTGTTCATTTCTAAAACTCCAATGAACCCTGGCACATTTTCAACCAGTTCTCTAAGCCAAGGGTTTACAGATTAAACCAAAAACATCCAAGGAAAAAAGGGTGAAATTTTACCACCACAACCGCCGAAGTAAATCCCGACAATGATGTGGTGATAGGTACGCTATTTATTCATTCAATAATAGTGAATGTACTTTTTGAATCTACTTCTTCACATTATTTTATAACCCTAATGTTTAGTAGAACAATCGAAACATCAACAAAAATAATGGAAGTAGTGATGTTGTTGAAAACAAAAAAAGGGAAATTATTGAATCCCATGAATATAACTCATACTCTATCACAATTTATGGATTGAAATTCCTAGAAAACCTCATCATACATCCCTTGGTGTAATTCTATACAATTCTCGGAAAGGATTATCTTTCCATATATAGAGCCAACATAAATTTTCATGAGAGGGAAATCACTCTCCATATCGTGAATCGACCCCCTATTCTACACAAGTGCAAGGAGGAGGATAAATCTTCTTTAGAACCATAATTTCAAGTATGGGTACTACTTCCCTATGAGCAAACGTATCTTACTAGATGATTGAGTTTAAGGAAGGAATATTTTTTGAAGACATTACTATTGTGAGGGAATTCACTAATGGGTTTCTTGAGGAATTTCATTGTTTTACTCCTAGAAGAGATATTGAATTATCTATTGATATTATACCTGGGGTGTTTCCAATATCTAGGACTTCATATAAAATTTATTATGTCGAGGTTGAAGAGACAATGAAAACACTACATGATAATCTGGATAAATGGTTTATAAACCTAAGTGATTCACCATGTGGTTCACCAGTCTTCTTCGTCAAGAAGAAGTATGGGTCATTGTGCATTTTCATCGATTATCATGAGCTCAACAAAATAAAAATAAAGAACAAGTATCCATTTTGATGAATTAATGACCTTTTTGATTAGTTATGTGGAGAACAATACCTATCCAAGGTGGATCTTTGGTTGGAATATTACCATGTAAGGGTGAATAAGGAGGATATCCCTATGGCTTATTTCCGTACAAGGTATGGGAACTATGAATTTAAAGTAATTCCTTTTGGACTCACTAATTCTCTAGAAATCATCATGTCTTGATGAATAGAGTCTCTAGAGATTACCTTGAAAAATTTGTGGTAGTCTTTATAGATGATATTCTAATATACTCCAAAACCAAGGTGGAGTATGAGGACCATCTTAGCACTGTATTAGAGACCATGTGAAAGGAGATGATCTATGAAAAGTATAAAAAGTTTGAGTTCCATTTTAATTATGTCTCATTCTTGGGGAATATCCTCACATGCAATGAGATATCTGTAGAGCCTTCCAAAACAAAAGAAATTGGGGGATGACCAAGGCCAACATCTGTGATAGATATTCGTAGTTTCCTAGGGTTAGCAGGATATTATTGCCGATTTGTGAGAAATTTCTCATTATTGTCAAACCCTCTTATCAAGATAACACGGAATGGAGTCAATTTTACTTGGAATGATGTATGTGAAGAATGATTCATGTATTTGAAGAAGAGGTTTATCACTGCCCCTATTCTCACACTACCAACAAGTGGGGATCTTTTCGTAATCTTTAGAGATGCTTAGAAGAAGGGAATGGGCTGTGTGATGATGAATAATGACAGTTTCATTGCTTATGCCTCAAAGAAGTTGAAAATTTGTGAGAAAACAATCCAACACATGATCTGGATATGGAAGCAGTAATCTTTGCATTGAAAATGTTGCAGGATAATCTCTTTGGGGAAAAGTGTGAAATATATATGGATAAAAAATGTCTCAAATATATATTCACACAGAAGTAGATGAAAATGTGCCAATGAAAATGGTTAGAGATCATCAATTATTACGACTTTCCAATCCATTACCACCCAGGGAAGGTGAAAAAGGTGGAAGATGATCTAAGTAGAAAGGGCCCATCAATTCTATTATTGATGAGAATTGAATATGATCCAATATTCTTAGATTTAATCAATATAGACATGAGAATCAAAATGAAGTGAACATTATCAATCCTTTTACAAATGATTTATCAACCATATTTTTTGGAAAGGATAAATGATAATAAAAAAATGACGTTGGAATTTAGAATAAAGTTGAAACTATCAAACAAGATAAATCCTTGGAGTTCAATGTTAATGAAGAAGTAATTGTGAGATTTGGGTCAAGACTCTGTGTTTCCTCAAATCAGGAGATAAAGAAAGAACTTTTAAATGATAGAAATAGTTCAAATTTCAACATTCACCTAGGAAACAAAAATATGTATTGAGATCTCTAAGAGAATTATTAGTGGGATAAAATTAAGAAAGAGATCATCAAATATACATACAAGTTCCTAGTATATTAGAATGTGAAGGCCTAGAGGCCTATATCTGAGGGTATGATGCAACCATTACCCATACCAATGTGGAAATGGAAAAAAAAATAACCACAGGCTTTTTCACTAGACATCCAAAGAAATCCAATGGAAACAGTGCTATCTGGGTTGTTGTGGATCATCTTACAAAGACTGAACACTTCATTTTAATTATAAAGGATTTTTCATATTATCAGCTAGCACATATATAAATCAAAGAAGTGGTTATGTTTCTTGGTGTAAAACTATAAATTGTATCCCATCGAGATACTAGATTCACCTCAATGTTATGGAAGAGACTATAGTATGATATAAACTGTAAGTTGATCATCATCATGACCTATAACCCTAAAACTAATAGCCAATATGAATGGAATATCTAGAAACTTGAGGACATGTTGAGAGATTTCTCAATTGGCGTCCAAGGTAGACGAGACCAACATCTTCCTTTGGAGGTGTTCTATTACAACTACAATTTCTACTCAAGCATCCAAATGGATCCTTATGATTCCCTTTATGGGAAGAGGTCTAGAACATCAGCTTGTTGAGATGAAGATTAAGAGAAAAAACATATAGGTCTAGAAATGGTAAAAGAAATGGGGGAGAAGTTTAAGACCATCCATCCGGACATTAAAGATGCTCATATTCAACAAAAGAGCTATTAAAACAATCATCATCGAGACCTAGAGTTCAATGTTGGAGATATGGGTTCCCTCCGAATATCTACATGGAAGAGGTAGATTAGATTTGGAAAGAAGGGAATGCTTATTCCAAGGCACATCATCCCATTTGAGATCCTTGATCGAATCGGAGCAGTGGCCTATTGACTATCACTCATACAAAAAATGTCTCATGTGCATGATGTGTTCCATTTATCATTGTTAAGGAAGTACATACTAGACCCATCACATGTACTCAATCTAGAGGAGGTACCCTTAGAGAATGACCACTTATATGAGGAGAAGCCAGTGAAGATCATAGATCATAGGGAAAAAGTTCTACAAAACAAGACAATGCCCCTCATAAAAGTGTTGTGGGGAAACCATAACTTTGAAGTGATGAGGCAGAGTTACCCTCATCCATTTTAGTGTGGAGAAAGGAAATTTCAGGGGTGAATTTTATTTAGGGGGGAAGGTTGTAATGAACCAGTCATTTATGAATAAAATTCCCTTTATTTTAATTAACTGTCTCATGGATATATAAAACACATGTGATTTTTTAATTTATTGTTATATTCAATGGGGTTTAAATGACTGTTAAGTATCATTACTATTGATAATATAGTTGTTGAATGGTTATCACATAACTAATATAAATATATGGTTTTATCAAATCCTTTCAACATAGGCAAAGTATATAATGGCCTCATCTAGTAGACTTGAGCCATAATTAGTTCATTTATTAGAGCTCAAAATGTATGTAGCATCATTGGGATTCATTCCTGACCAATCCCAAGCCGATATTCAACATGTTAATCTTGAATAGAATTGCATATGGGAGAAGTTATAGTTAATAGAGATTACTACCTTGGTTTTGTTGTCTGAGCCACCTTAATAGTTTGTCACCATCGCACACCTTACCCTTATGTATTATGTGGGTGTTTTAAGTGGTTATTTATCAAGGTATTAGTTACTTATTTTGTCAACAATTTTTATAAATAAAAGTATTAATCCACTATTCATTTTATGAGAATAGTCTTTCTAAAAAAATGATGAATTTCATTGATTTATTTTTCGAGTAAAAATGGTACTTGTTGAGAAATATATAAATTAATTTTATTATTAATAATATTATAATAAAAATTCTTATAAATTATGATTATATCAATTCTATATCTATTAATAATTATGAAATTAGTTTGATAAGAGTTAAATTTTTATACGATAAAATAGAAAGTGTATTTTTTTAAATTAAAGAATTTATTTTAAGTAATTAATGAATTTTTGAAATAATTAATTTTGTAGTGAAATATTATTTTCAATTTAATTTTACTAATAATAAATGACTATATCATTTTTATGAAGTGAAGGGTGATTTTTATTAAGGTTTAAAACTAATTTTATCAAAACCCCTTTAATTTTCAATAAATAACGGTTCTCATTTTAAAATTCAAAATTCACATATTTATAATATTATTTAGATAAAATAAATATTATTTTTTGGAATTAGGATGTCAAAATTATCCAACTATGAATTTTTCATAATTTTCTGATACAGTCGAATTGTTCTGTTAAAATTAAATATTATATAAATATATAGTATGGTTTATGACATCATAATGACACAATAGTGATGTCATAAATACAATAAAATGGATATTCGACAAAATATATGTTTTATCTATAAAATAATGTGATTTCATTTTTGTTTTACTTATTTTACAATTCTATAGTGAATCCCTCAAAATGTATAATATATTTTATGAATTTAAATTCATTTCAATGAGGGTGTGACTCACCTCCACACAAGCAAGGCTAATATTTTAATGTTTTATGCCCCTAAAATTATTAAATAATGTTTTCCACTAACATTTTCTAGAAACCAAAGGATAAAGTGGATGGGTTTGTGGTTTTGAATATTTTATTATGTAGTGTCCAAAACCAAAATAATAAAGAATTCCCCCTCCTTTGATATATAAACCCACCCAGGCACCCATTACTATTCACTCAAACTCCTTGAATCTCATCCTCACTATTGTCTACACTCCCTAGAGTATTCTAAAGGCACCTCTAAGCTTCCAAGAGGCCTCTCCCAAGCCTTTGGGATCACACATCCAGGTAAGGGATCTTCACTTTCCTTTCATTATAATTTTTGTCCAAGATTCCTTATATTGTTATACCCTTTTATTTTTTAATTAAAAA
The DNA here is from genome assembly GCA_963277665.1 of Viscum album. Classification (NCBI taxonomy): domain Eukaryota; kingdom Viridiplantae; phylum Streptophyta; class Magnoliopsida; order Santalales; family Viscaceae; genus Viscum; species Viscum album. The sequence goes on along the minus strand of OY728155.1, from coordinate 1,748,431,834 downwards.
TGATGTGGTATGTTTTATCACCCCATATTACCCTTATTATGTTTTAATGATGATATACCCCTTTTACTCTCATTAATCCCTCCCATGTACACCTATTACCATGCTGAAATTTGGTAAGGAATTTCTCTCTCCTTATTTCCATTCAATCATTTATTTTATATTTTTCATCTCAAATTTCATTTAATATGTTGGTATATTATTATATATTATCCCCTTAATTTAAATATCATGTATAAATGATTATAGATCCCTTTATATCTCATCTAACCATTTTTATGAATCCCCATGTGATGTTGTTTTGCAGATGAAATAGCACGGCAATTTTCCAGGCCAAAATCATCGTGTGGTAAATATCATGCTCATATCTCTATCAAGGGAATTAAGCTATATGAAAATATACTTATTGATGATATAATTTCACATATGTATTCAAAATTAATTTATCACATAATAAATTATTATTTTGAATTAATCAATGTTATATTATCTATGGGGAACACTTAATCCTGAGATTACAATATTCATGAAGGGTGCACCTTGATAGTGCTCTAATGCATTGGGTAATGTTCAGTATCATGATACATCATGTTAGTATTGGGTTTTAAATGATTTATTATAGGAAATATTTTCACAATGTTGGGACATGGGTTTACCTGATTCCTTTATGTTAATTATGTAGTGTCTTAAGTTGTTTTCACATTTCCATGTTATGATAATAATGCAATATCATGCCTTTATGTTCATGTTTATATTATTCTCCATTGATATACCTATTTCCTAACATGTATTGTAATATTATTATAATGCAATTCTTACTCCCTTAATGGGATTTATATCTCACCATTTTCTTATGTATGTCCTTAGGTTATCCCATACAATGATAACTATGAAGGAATGGTGTGGTCATATAAAAGAAGTTTTCAATAAAGATGTTGAATTTTATGTCATAAGTTGTCAGGTAATGTTTCTAAGACCAAGAGACTCTAGACCTCTCAATATTATTGGCTGTATTAAGTTTAATATTTTGTAATGAAGTATGCTTAATTGTGAAATAAAGTCAAGAGTAGTTATAGGATGACTATGATAGAGTTGTAGTAACCCATGTGGTAGCTAGAGGGATCTTAGGCAAAGGGTTTGATTCTAAATTGTACTTCTCCATGTGGTTCTCCAATCATTATCTAAAAATAGGTAAAATTTATCCTTATGATATGAATGGATTATTGTAAATTTAACCAACTGATGGTTAGGAACCAATATCCCTTATCATGGATAGATCACATATTTTATCAACTTCGAGGATCTTGGGGTTTCAAAAAAATTGATTTGGGGTTAGGATATCTCCAGGTACATGTTTGAACTGTAGAAATTACTCATAAAACCATTCATTGTATGTATGGTCTATATTAGTATCTAGTAATGTTGTTTGGTCTCATGAATGCACCGAATGTTTTCATGGAGTTGATGAACCATGTTTTCTATCCTTCTTTAGATTCGTCTATGCTGTTTTTTGTGGGTGATATCTTTGTGTATTCTCATTATCGACATGACCATTCTAAACATATTGAGATATTATTGGATACATTGAGAGAGCATAAATTATATTCTATGCTCGAAAAGTGCCACTTTTGGATGGATAAAATTCACTCTATGGGACATATTATCTCAGAGACAAGAGTATCATTTCACATTTGGAACATGAAAGCTATAATTTCTTAAGAGGAACCGAATAATTTCTGGGAAATATGAAGTTTATTAGGGATACATAGATACTACAAGAATTTTATACAATACATCTCATTATTATCAATTCCTATTATGGGATGGACTAAGAAGATGTGAATCTGGTATGGAAAGATACCTGTGAGAAAGCTATTCAATAGAATAAAGGGATATTGAATTCAACACTGACCCTAATTCATCCAGAGTAGGTAATGAGATACATTGTACATTGTTACACATCATTTATTGGGTTTTATCAGTTCTAACACAAGGATATAGAGTCATGAATCATTGGTCTCAAGAACCATGGCTATAAAAGAGTAACTACCCAATTCACGATCTAGAACTAGTTATAGTTGTTCATACATTGTATTGTTGGAGACATTATTTACTAGGAGAGAATTTTTTTGGTTTTCACAGACCACAAAATCGAAAAGTATTTATTTACACAGGATGATATGAAACGAAGGCAGTGAAGGTGGGTTGAATACGTTTAGTCCCTCAACTTCAAGAATGCCTACATGCATGGGAAAGGTAATATAGTGGCTGATGAACTGATCATGAGGACTTAGATACATGATTTTCATAAGGCCAGTAGTGGGTGTTAGCTTAGGGATTTTTTTCTCTAAGGTGCACTCGGAGGTGTAAGACAGTCCGGGGAAGAATTATCTTTAATCCATAGTTGTGACCACTACCCTACTATATAGTGTCAGGGTGATACATATATCTGACTCTGAGGGATTATCAATACATGATAGTAAAGTAGATGAGGACCCTAATCATGGTTGGATGATAAGAGGGGATGAAATTATTCATTTCCATGGTTTCATTTGAGTTCAAGTGGGCATAGGTGAGGAGTTGATGTATGAGTTTAGTACCTCAGTTTGGGCAGTGAATCACGGTGTCACCATGATGTACCATGACTTACATAGTCAGTACTGGTGTCTGGTCATGAAGTGTGAGGAATATTGTTTTGTTACAATGTATTTCACCTATTAGTAGGTGATGGAAAAGCTTCAGTGAAAAAGTGTAATTTTATAGTAGTTTCCTATTCTCAAGAGGAAATGAGATGACGCGATGATGGATTTCATGACTATTTTTCTAAGTTTACCTCAAGATAAAGATTTAGTGTGGGTTGTTGTTGGTAAGATCATGATGTTATAACACTTCCAACCAATCAAGGATAAATTTTGTGTTGAGGTGATCTGATATTGGTATATCTGTGAGATAGTACAACTTTACGGGGTCCCACACACTATCAATTCAAACAGGGACCCCAAATTAATGTTTGGTTTTTTGTAGAGTTTACAAATGAACTAAGTATATAGATTATTCTAACATCATCATGGAACACTATAATTATTTGGATGGTAGAGAATATGATACATATGTTAGAGAACATGTTGCGACCATGTGTCCTAAACTTTGTGGGCTCTTGGGGGAGGAACATACCACTAGTTGAGTTCACCTACAAAAACCATTATCAGGAAACTATACCTATGGATCCATATGAGGCATGGTAGGGTAGGCCATGAAGATCTCCAATATTCTATTTAGATTAATGTGAGGATGATTTTGTGGGAGAAATTATCATTCATGGGACTTATGAGCTGATCTATTTGTTCAAAAAGTGGATGGATATTGCACATCATTGATAGAAATCTCATGTAGATCACTACAGATGACCTCTAGATTTCCCGGTCTGGGGTCTGGTCATTTTAGTTGTTTCATGATGACTGGGACATAGAAAGATAAAAAACATGGTAATATTTCCCCATGAAATGTTAGGCCATTTGTGATTATAAGTAGAGTCAGGACGATAGCCTATGTTTTTCTATTACCTCAGAGGTACAAATACATTTAGGACATCTTCCATTAATCTCATCTGCATAATTATAATTTGGACCAATCTCATGATTTGCATCCCATGGAGGTTGAGTTATAGGTAGACACATCCTTTGAGGAGAACTTAATTCAAATTATTGATAAGAGAATATTGTTTCTATGTGGCCGGTCAGTTCCTATAGTATGGGTGATATGGTAACATGAACTTTTATATTTCATGACTTTGGAGTGGGAGTCTGACATATGTGCCTAGTGGCCAGATTTATTTTTAGAAGAATGAGGACCACTCTTGAGAAGGAAATTTAGGGGAGAACATTGTTAAGGGGGTAATATTGAAAGAACATGAGTTTTTATATAAGGTAGAAATCATTTATCATTCAAATTAAATGATTTAATATGGCACAATGTGAACACCCTTTGAGGTCCGGGGTGTATCGTGGGGGGGTGTCTAGGGATTGTTTGGAGACCATAACCTAGATTTTTGAAAGAGAAGGGAAGGCTTCATGGTCAGTATAAATCTTTTGTGGATGGATTCATGATTACTTATAACTATATGAGGATGGATAGTGGGCTGGAGGAGTACTAGCAGTTTGAAAAATCATGTGATTTTGGGAGAACAGTCATGTAAAAGAACTGCAGAATTCAGAATGTGGGGTTTCACATTAGTTTCACAAAGTTACTCAAACATTGTGCACTAACCATGAGAAGTTTTCCTACCTATAGTAGTGATCACACTTTTGGAAAATTTTTTGGCCCATCATTTGGCCAAACTATGTAGCCCAGTAATTTTGGTAAAATAAAAAAATCTCCCTAAAATTAATTATAACTTCCAAACCAGATTTATATCTCCTACTATGGATAAAAACTCACCCATAAAGACATTCCTTTGAATCCTAAAATAGGATTTTCCTCCAATCCATAATCCAAAAATTTAATTGAGAACATATTATCTCACTGGATCTGCATCAGTGATTAATCAATTCCTTTTTTCCATTCATTATTTAACTTCATGTTGAAGAAGTTATTTAGGTGTAGGGTAATTTTCTATATTTCTTGTTTGTTCATTCATTTTTAATTCTTCTCATAATATGATTCAAATTAAAAGCTGATACTAGATGAAAACTCTAATACCAACCTACGATATCTTTTATATACTTTTCCCATTTGTTTTGGTTCTATATTAATCTAGTTTTTGTGGTATCACTAACCAAAATTGTCACTGTGGACCCAAAATGAAATTGATTATTTGAATTAAATGGAATGAAACCTATTAGGGAATCCATTCAGATTCTATGAGAATCATTGGTGGTTGTTTCCTTAACCAAGGTGACCCATGGGGTGTTCCATATAATTACCATGAAATTGTATTTGTCGAACAACCAAAAGGGTGTGTCTATGTGTGTATGAGATTGTCTTTTTAGATAAATCCCAATTATAAATGAATTGAATTGAATCTATTTTTTGGAGATATTATACCTTATTTCCATGATAAGAATAAAGTTAAATTGTTTAATTTATTGGTTGATATTCTTTGTGAGTGGGTAAACTCATTATATGTAATTAAATGTGAATAGAGGTAAATGATTTGGTATACTCATGGGTTGTAATTAGATGATTTTGAATTTATAAATGGAATAAATGACTAATTATTCCTTCATAATCCATAGATTCTTTTACTATGGATTTTGAATGTATAATTTGATGACTTTTATGGATATTATGATTTTTCTTGGTCTCATAGTGGACAAATTTCGTAGACATGCTCCTTGAACCCAGACTCAAGCCTAACCATGTTTCCGTCGAGATGATCATTGGACTCAATGAGGATGAGTAGGACTTATAAACCTTGGATCCAGCCCTTCATGGTTTGACACTTGATTATATGGCACAACCCTGGGAAATGAGATGTACTTCACTATAAAGATTGTTCATGGTTGTTCTGAATATTCTGTTTATACAACATAGCCATAGTTGTTTTATATATAGGTTATACGGAAAGGATGTGATTGACATTGTATGTCTGGTTGTATGGTGAGGCTATGTTAGTTACCTTTGTTCATTGTTACCTTGAGATAGTATCTTGACAATTGTTTTGCATGGATCCTGGCATGGATATTCAATATCACTTTCTATGTTGTATATATTCTATGGGAACATATTGCCATATTGCTTACCTGTTTTAATTTTCACAATTCCTAGATTGTTATATTGCACAACCAGGTTTTGATATAGATCATTGGGTGGCTTACTACTAGAACTGTATCTTACACACTATTAGGGCTATTGTTGGGTACCCAAATAGATTATATGGATGTTTGTAGATACAGTAGAAAGTTACCACTATTAGGTGCTTTAATTTTATCCATTCTTATGATTAGGGGACTATGAGACTGATCTGAGGCTCATGATGCAATCAAAAGATATTAACTTTTTGGGTTTTTGCTATTTTGGCACATGTATTGTCTTGTACTACTATATACCTATTTTTAATTCATTTTGGAGACATTAAATGTACCATTATCATCTATATATGATATTAGTTTGAGAATTATGTATATATTTATGCCCTATTTATCTATCATATGTCAGATTATTAAACTACATCTTCTATTACCTGTTATTGATATTTTTCTATGTAATACTTGGATAAGAGGGTATAATATCACAATAGAAATACCCCAGGAACTCCCCTCTAGTCAGAATCCTTTGGATTGTTAGGATATACACTTGAGTCCATGTTACCAACTTGGCTCAGGGAACTATCCAGTGGCATATGGGTTTAGGATGTTAAACAAATCATGGGAAACCCACCATTAAAGAACTCACATCCCATGATATGAATTAAAAACCTCTTAGTATTGAACATACAAACATTAAAGAAAATTTCAAACTCAAAATAGTGTTGATTCCTATTTTACATTATTTAAATGAGATAGTCAGTGATGATCCATATATTCCACTCAAATTGTTATAAGTAGTGTTCTCTATAATGATTCTTCATGGATTATCTAATGAAAATATAAATATTATATCATTTATTTTCTCCCTAGATGACTCCAAAAAATCATTTCTCTACTAACATACTCATATGTCTATAATCTCATGGAATTACATGGTGCACCTATTTATTGAAAAAATTATTTACCACTTCTTGAAATACTTCTATCTGAAATAGAATTAGTGGTATAATTCAATTCAGCAATGAAATACTCCATTAGTATTAGTAGAGGTTCAATAAGAAAATAAAAACCATCCCACACAACCAAATCTCTGATCAAATATTGGTCAATTTCACGACCCATCCTCGGGGCCCGTGTCGTGACTACCCCAAGCCCGCCTTCCATAGGCTAGGGGCTGGAGACTAGCACCAAAGGTGTAAATTCCGATAACTGGGAAGGATTTTCCTTTATAAATGTAATCAAAACACCACAGAGTACAAGAGGAAGTAAAACATTAAGTAAAACTGAAACAAGCTGTGCTGAAATTAAAGGGGGCCGGAAATACAATCCCAACTATAAAGTACAACTTGAAAGGGAAAACAACAACTGAAAAGAAAATCCATAGCGTCGAGCCGTCATCTGGAAGTCCCACCTGAAGGGTGAGTACAGATAGCCTCCACAGCTCCTCGGGTCCCGCCGTCTACTCTGAGTACATCCAGCCCAGTGGTCCACCTCCTGGTACCGACCTGCTCCGCAAGCCTCAACCGCGATCAGCACTGTCTGTCGTCTGCTACCAACACAAAGTAGTGAGGGCATAGCCCGTGCAGGGGTGAGTATAAGCTACTTAGTAGGGACCCCAAGACCCCCGAAGGTCTCCCAAAATCCACAAAGGATAAACCACAAAGGAGATGTACAATCACGAAGTAACATCCGACACTACTTAGGTATATGCCCATACATATACCTAAGTCATCAATTCCAGTTCAGATCCAAGATCTGAGCCCAAGTACAACCCATTCCACATAGGAAAGCAAAACGTAAATCCACACAAGAAAGCAAAACGTAATCCACATAGGATAGCACAACTCAATCCATAGAGGAAAGCAAAACAGGATTCAGCTCACATAGGTACTTCTTTGTATGACGTTAGAGATGATCAGATGTATCCACTGATTCATCTAAGCCGTCGGACCCACAAAGGATCGATAGGTACTAACCCCCGCAATTACCCACACAGGATCAATCATGATAAAGAAACCATAGCTATTGGTAAAACCCTTCTCTATCAAGTATAATGGGCATGCCGCTACAACCAAGTGCTTCCCTCTTACCTTGGTCTATTGTAGTACTCCACCTATCGAGTACTGTGGGCCTGCTGCTACAACCAAGCGCTTCCCACAATGGGCCTGCCGCTACAACCAAGCGCTCCCCCTCATAGCCCCTAGTCGTACTCCTTCTGTTGAGTACCATGGTTTGTCGCTACAACCATGTGCTCCTCCACCGTGGGTCTGCCGCTACAACCAAGCGCTCCCCCGTGCAGCTACAACCAAGCGCTCCTCCGTCATGGGACTACCGCTACAACCAAGCGCTTCACCGTGCCGCTACAACCAAGCGCACCTCCATCGTGGGTTTGCCGCTACAACCAAGCGCTCCCCCTCATATCCTCCAGAGGTACTCCTTCTGTTGAGTACCGCTGGTCTGCCGCTACAACCAAGCGCTTCTCCTCCATGGGTCTGCCGCTACAACCAAGAGCTCACCACTGGGCTATCTGTAACACACCGAGTCGTTCGATCAGCAGTCGTCAAGTCTCAACTGGCTCTAGGGTTTCCGCACACATCATGCCCGTTCCGGGAGGGTCCACTCCACGAGAAAAGAGGTCGATGCATCAACTGACATGTAGTTCGGAGTTGATGTATCCCAGGATGTACCGTAGTGGTCACTGCCGAAAACACAAAGGATTCCCGTACTGTTTTCCTCATCGTCGCAGTCACAGCCAGCTCTAGGGTTCCCGCACACAGCAAGCTCGTTCAGGAGGGTCAGCTCCACGAGCCGAGAGGCGGATACATCAACTAACACAAACTCCAGAGTTTATGTATCCAAAAGTTCTATATCGTCAATAAGAACTCAACGGAAAAGACGGCGCGTCAATCGGACGCCCGGTCTGAGAGTTATTGGCTTTTCCGTCCAGGGGCCCGGTTGGTTTTTAAGTCAAAACCAACCCTACCATACTCCACCTACGTCCAAACCTTGGGAGGAGTAATCCAAGAGATCCATCTCACTTAGATGAATCCATCAAAGTCGACGGCACGCAAATCGGACGTCCGGAGCTCAAATTATGAATGTTTCCGCTCCGAGGGCCCGGTTGGTTTCGTGGATGAACCAACCCGGCCGAACCCAAAGTATTCCGAAACCTTGAGTGTAATATACCAAAATGACCATCTCGATCCAAGGATCTCATCGCTGCTGACGGTGCGTCAATCAGAGGTCCGTAGCCCAAGATATTGGTCAAAAACAAAAAAGGGTCCGAAAACAGGGGGTTTGGGCCCGGACTAACCCGGCCCAACCCCCTGGGTCGGCCGAACCGGGTCGACCCGACCTGGGTCGGCATCCGACCTGGCCAGGCTGCTCGGCCGGCGTGTGGTGCTGGCCAAGCTCCATGCAAGGCAGCCGCGACCCCCCCACGCGGGGGCTGCTCTGTGACACCCGGACGCGGCTTAAGTCGCGTCCCTCCTCCGTGGTCCCGTGCGGCCGCGGGACCGGCCAGTGCCGCCGCAGATTCAGCGCGGCAGGGTTTTCTGGGGGCGCGCTGGGCGCCGCCGCATCCCAGCCGCCAGCGCCGCAGTACCGGCATGACGCGCAGGCGGGGGCTTCCACGGACCACCGGACGCGCTCCGGTGGTCCATTTTGCGCGCGGTCTTCGTTACTGCTCGTCCCGGGACCCGTTCTTCACTACAAAGCCTTCAAAATTAACTTGTGGCCCCGTTTGTCATCACCTGCCAATCTGCGCATAACAAACAAAAAGGGCGGTGGGTTCGTACTTGTTCGTTGGCCTGCACCCACCGCGTTAGCAGTTTTTAAAGTCTCACAACAATCATTTTTAATAGTCGGGGATATTAATCACAAAGATTTTAATGAAACAACCCCTACATCGTCGTTGTTGTCGAACGAGAGTTCTTCGCGGAATTGACCGTCGTGGTCGAAGAGGATCATCGCGTCGTGGAGGGGGCATCGCGTCGCCGATCTCCGAGGGTTAAGGAAAACACACAGATTTAATTTGCATGATTAAACCCAAGTTGAGGAATAAAATCCACAAAGGAAATTAAAAGATCCATAATCCCCTACCTCAATCGGCGTTGATTGAAGATGTCTCGGGGAAGGATTGTCGTGGATGAATGTCGTGGAAGAAGATTCGTTGGTGTCGCGGTACACAATGTCGTGTCGTCAGTCTCTGAGTGTTCGGCGTCCTTCGCATTCTTTGCGTTCTTCAATTTTTTCGCGAAGGAGGATGAAGGCTCAGAGTCTTCTCCAAATCCTCTCAACAAATAATCCTCAAGAAGACATGTGTTGGTCTTATTTCATTACATGCCAACAATTTGAAAAAAAACAAGTTAAGAAACGGACCATTAATTCGGTGAATTAATGGTAACGTCTTAACTGTCTAATTAATAGGAGCGTTAAGAGTTTAGAAAATGCACCAGTTGACTTTCATTAAAGAGGAGTTTTCGCGGGTGCGTTACTTAGGGTAAAAGAAACAGTGGGGCTCGTGTGGGCCCCACCTCCCAAATATCCTACCAAGAGGGTACGATATATTGGGTTCCACCCTATGCGCTTCAACTTAGCTTAAGTGGATCTAAGTGGCTTAAGTGAAATAAAATAAAATTTGTCGTACCACTTTTTTTTATTTCTTAACATAAAGCCCAAAAATTAAAAACCACACCCGAGCAAATGCAACTCCAGGAAAGGCGTTTCTAAGCAAAAGCTGGCACTGCGATTCCATCGGTGCCCTCAGAATTCAATTCCGAGCACCGGTTCAATATTTAGAAAACCACACTCATTCGTTCACTGAACATACCCGAGCCAAACTTCGGAAAATGATTTCGGGCACACCGGGCCTCAGAATCTGGTGCCATCAGAAACTGAGTTCTTGTAAAATTCCAAAGAAAATTAAGAAAAAGAATTTCCTTTAATTTTACGGGAATTTACATCACTCCGACCTCAGGGATTTACGTCCCCGTAAAGATACATCATAAACAAGGGAAACAAAAGTGGGTACTGAGCACGTATCGGAGCCTCCCGCTCCCAAGTGCTATCCTGGTGGTTTTCGTTCTGCCATATGTTGCGCACTAGAGGGATCGATCGTCCATGAAGGACCCACTCCTGTCGATCCTCGATCTCCAATAGGACATCCGCAAAATTCACCCCATCATCAACATCCAGCTCCCCATGGCCAAAGAACTACGAAGGGTCGAGCTCGTATCTCCCTAATTGAGATACATGGAAGTCTTCATGCACCTGGTGCAACTGAGGTGGGTGGTTCAAGTGGTAAAGCACCTCACCTACCCTTCTGAGGACCTATATAGGTCCGTTGAACCTCGGTGAGAACTTGTTGTCTCGACCACAACTCCGTAATCCACGTCGAGGTGAGACACGCAAGAAGATGTGGCCGCCATCCTCGAACTCTAGTGGCCTCCGCCTCCTGTCAGCATAAGACTATTTCCAGCTCTGAGCTGTCCACATCCACTCTTGGATGACTGGGACCTTTCTGGTCCTACAAGAGCTGATGAGATTTCTTCTTTCCAGATAAGAGAAATACGGTCTCATCCCCTGGATGAACCACGTTCTTCGCCTAATAGAGTCAATACCATCATGGATGATACTAACCCATAGCAAGGATGACGTCATAAGGCCTCGACGCTACTACCAAAAGATACAACCATTACTCTCGCCTCCAAGGGTTGAGTCACACTATCGGCATTAGTGTGTGGTCACTGGGTCTCCTCCAATAGGTATCTCTAAGTGAGGGTCAAGTCAACGGTTTTTAAACCGGATCCTCTTAGTAACAACGAAAGAGATGACAGGAATGTAAACTCCAAAAGAAAGTTGTCTTTTATTACTACAGCTCAAAGTACAAAGACACAAACATCAACAAAGCTAGAAGCAGCATAAAAAAAAGTCTCCAGGTCTGGAGCTAGTCACGCTCCTGTCCGACTGCTTCTGGAGCTCCATAATCATAGGCCTCAGCTACCTGAAGCTGAGCTCTCCCATGTCCACCAGTTTCCTGCGGTCGGGGTGGACCTTTTGGTGGTGGTGGTGGCAACACCTCGAAGCATCATCCACCTCCAGCTGCATGGTCAGCTCCCCTGCCATGGTCTCCTACACCATGCTGTCCTCCTCGATCGAACCTCTGCCTCAGCTTAGGAGGTCCCTCATTCATTTTATGGTCATCCGTATGGTGGGTCGGACAATCACGAGCCATGTGACCAACCCCGCCGCAGGAGTAACACTGTTCGATCATGGTAAGTCGTTGTCCACACCGGGTGCCTCACACAAACGATCTTGTGTCATGCGGTCGACCACCTGTAGGTCTAGTCCTCTTGGACCCCTACGTCATCTGTCTACTGCCCGCAGCAGAAGACTCTACTGCATGCCGGCTAGAGGTGGGTCCTGCTACTGGAGACTGCTCAGCAAGGAAACTCTCTACTAAGAGGGCTCGCTTCAGCACCCCTGTTTGTGTCGGAATGCTGTGAGATTAAACTGAAGCTCTGATCTATCGCCTGAGCCCCCGCTTGAAGGTTTGGGCCCTGAAGAATGGGTCCCATACCATGTCTGTGGAATAGTGAGAGAGATCGGTAAACCTCGCCGCGTACTGGGCTACTGTCATGCTGCCCTGCCGCAGCTGTAGTAGCTCCTGGATGCGCACCGCACAGAGGGTGGCTGGGACGAACTCCGAGCGGAAGAGGCTCTCAAAGTCCATCCAGAGGAGAGATGCCTCATCGTGCACCTGGAGCATCAAGCTCCACCATCGGCCTGCCGCCGCGTGCAGTAGGCTCGCTGCGAGGATCACCATGAGGTCCGCTGGTGTCCTCACTAACCTAAAAACCCGTACCACGACCTCCAGCTAATCCTCGGCTGCCTAAGGGTCCGTCTCCCCATGGAACCTCAGCGGTCACTGGTGCTGAAACTCATGCAGTGAGCCAAGGCGTCGTGAATCGTTAGCAGCTGGGGCTGGTAGCATTGTTGGCTCGGTAGGTAGCGGTACCGCCGGTGCCTCTGCTGTCAAAGGGCCCTACACCGAGGCCTCGTCGCTCGGTGGGCTATCGTCGCACACAACTCTCGGAACCCTAGCTAGCTACCGTCGTGGGGCCATCCTGAAAAGAAACAGGTGCGCCACGGTCAAACAGTATACCTGGGGAGCTGACACAAAGTAATCACAAATAAAACTTGAAACACACATGCAATCAATGTTTTCGTGCATTAAGTCAGAAATCAGAAGTCAGGGTCCTGGTGTACGGATACGTCGGCCACCGCACCAACACTAGAATCCCCAGACTGATAACCACACCCAATACTCATAACATTATTGCTTCACATAGAAAAATATCAGAGTCCTGAGTTCTATGGTAGAACCGAACTCCTCTGATACCAATTTGTCACGACCCGTTCTCGGTGCCCATGCCGTGACTACCACAAGCCCGCCTTCCATAGGCCTGGGGTTGGAGACTAGCACCAAAGGAGTAAATTCTGATAACTGGGAAGGCATTGCCTTTATAAAAGTAAAAAAAACACAACAGAGTACAAGAGGAAGTAAAACACTAAGTAAAACTAAAACAAGCTGTGCTGAAAGTAAAGGGGGGCAGAAGTACAAGCCCAAATGTAAAGTACAACTAGAAAGAAAAAACAGCAACTGAAAAGAAAGGCCGCAGCGTTGAGCCGTCCTCTGGAAGTCCCACCTTAAGGGTGAGTACAGATAGCCTCCACAGCTCCTCGGGTCCCACTGTCTACTCCGAGTACGTCCAGCCCAGTGGTCCACCTCCAGGTACCGACCTGATCCGCAAGCCTCAACCGCGATCAGCGATATTCGTCGTCTGCAACCAACACAACTTAGTGCGGGGATAGCTCGTGCCGGGGTGAGTATAAGCTACTTAGTAGGGACCCCGAGACCCCCGAAGGTATCCCAAAATCCACAAAGTATAAACCACAAAGGAGAGGTACAATCACGAACTAACATCTGACACTGCTTAGGTATATGCCCATATATATACCTAAGTCATCAATTCTAGTTCGGCTCCAAGCTCTGAGCCCAAGTACAACCCAGTCCACATAGGAAAGAAAAACGTAAATCCACACAAGATAGCACAACTCAATCCACAGAGGAAAGAAAAACAGGATTCAGCTCACACATGAACTTCTTCATACGACATTAGAGATGATCAGATGTATCCACTGATTCATCTAAGTCGTCAGACCCATAATAGATCGATAGGTACTAACCCCCGCAATTACCCACACAGGATCAATCATGATAAAGAAACCATAGCTATTGGAAAAAACCTTCTCTATCAAGTACAATGGGCATGCCGCTACAACCAAGCGCAATCCCTCTTACCTTGGACTGTTGTAGTACTCAAACTATCGAGTACCGTGGGCCTGCTGCTACAACCAAGTGCTTTCCACCATGGGTTTTCCGCTACAAGCAAGAACTCCCCCTCATAGCCCCTAGTGGTACTCCTTCTGTTGAGTACCACGGTTTGTCACTAAAACCAAGCGCTCCTCCGTCGTGGGTCTGCCGCTACAACCAAGCACTCCCTCGTGCCGCTACAACCAAGTGCTCCTCTATCCTGGGTCTTCCGCTACAACCAAGAGCTTCCCTGTGCCGCTACAACCAAGCGCACCTCCGTCGTGGGTCTGCCGCTACAACCAATCACTCCCCCTCATATCCTCCAGAGGTACTCCTTCTATTGACTACCGTGGGTCTTCCACTACAACCAAGCGCTCCTCCACCGTGGGTCTGCCGCTACAACCAAGCGCTCCCCACAGGGATATCCGTAATACACCGAGTCGTTTGATCAGCAGTCATCAAGTCTCAACCGGCTCTAGGGTTTCCGCACACAGTATGCTCGTTCCGGGAGGGTCCAATCCATGAGATAAGAGGTCGATGCATCAAATAACATGTAGTCTGGAGTTGATGTATCCCAAGATGTACCGTCGTGGTCACTGCTGAAAATGCGGACGATTCCCATACTGTTTTCATCATCGTCGTAGTCGCAGCCAGCTCTAGGGTTCCCGCACACTGCAAGCTCGTTTAGGAGGGTCTGATCCACGAGCCAAGAGGCTGATACATCAACTGACACAAAGTCTGGATTTGATGTATCCAGAAGTTCCGTATCATTAACAGGAACTCAACGCAACAGACGGTGCATCAATCGGACGCCCAGTCTGAGAGTTATTGGCTTTTCCGTCCCAGGGGCCTAGTTGGGTTTTAAGTCAAAACCAACCCGACCGTACTCCACCTACGTCTAAACCTTATTCGGAGTAAGCCAAAATGTCCGTCTCACTTAGAGGAATCCATCATAGTCTACGACACGTAAATCGGACGTCTGGAGCTCAAGTTATGAGTGTTTCCGCTTCGAGGGCTCGGTTGGTTTCGTGGACTAACCAACCCGGACGAACCTGAAGTATTCCAAAACCTTCAGTGTAATATACCGAAAGGACCGTCTCGATCCAAGGATCGCATCGCCATTGACGGTGCGTCAATAGGAGGTCCGTAGCCCATGATATGCGTGAAAAATGAAAAGGGTCTGAAAACGGGGGGTCTGGGCCAGGACCGACCCGACCCAACCCCCTTGGGTCGGCCAAACCGGGTCGACCCGACCCGACCGGCACGGCCTGGCCTGGTTGGGCATGACCCGACGCAGCGGTCCGGCCGGGCGGCTCGGCCGGCGCGCTGGCGCTGGCCAAGCGCCGTGAAAGGCAGCTGCGGCCCCCCCACGCGGGGGCCGCTCCGTGACACTCGGACGCGGCTTAAGCCGCGTCCCTCCTCCGCGGTCCCGCGCGACTGCAGGACCGACCCGCGCCGCCACGACGGGTTTTTCCGGCTGCACGCTGGGTGCCGCCGCATCCTGGCAGCCGGCCGCCAGCGCCACCGTGCCGGCGTGGTGCGCCGGCGGTGGCTTCCGCGGACCACCGGACGCGCTCCGGTGGTCCGTTTTGCCCGCGGTCTTCGTCAGTGCTCGTCCCGGGACCAGTTCTTCACTGCAAAGCCTTCAAAATTAACTTGCGGCCCCGTTTGTCGTCACCCACCAATCCACGCATAACAAAAAAAGGGTGGTGGGTTCGGACTTGTTTGTTGTTCCGCACCCACCACGTTAGCGGTTTTTAAAGTCTCAAACAATCATTTTTAACAATCGGGGATATAAATCACAAATATTTTAATGAAACAACCCCTACATCGTCGTTGTCGTCGAACGAGAGTTCTTCACGGAATTTACCATCGCGGTAGAAGAGGATCATTGCGTCACGGAAGGGGCGTCGCATCGACGATCTTCGAGGGTTAAGGAAAACACACAGATTTAATTTGCACGATTAAACCCAAGTTGAGGAATAAAATCCACAAAGGAAATTAAAAGATCTGTAATCTCGTACCACAATCGGCATTGATTGAAGATGTCGTGGGGAAGGATTGTCACCGAAGAACGTCGCGGAAGGAGATTCGTCAGTGTCGCGGTACACGGTGTCGCGTCGTCGATCTCCGAGGGTTCGACATCCTTCGCGTTCTTTGTGTCCTTCGCGTTCTTCGTGAAGGAGGATGAAGGCTCAGAGTCTTCTCCAAATCCTCTCAACGAAAAATCCTCAAGAAGACATGTGTTGGTCTTATTTCATTACATGCCAACAATTTGAAAAAAAATAAGTTAAGAAACAAACCATTAATTCAGTGAATTAATGGTAACATCTTAACTATCTAATTAATAGGAGCGTTAAGAGTTTAGAATACACACCAGCTGACTTTAAATAAAGAGGGGTTTTCGCGGGTGCGTTACTTAGTGGAAAAGAAACAGTGGGGCTCGTGCGGGCCCCACCTCACAAATATACTACCAAGAGGGTAGGATATTTTGGGTTCCACCCTATCTGCTTCAACTTAGATTAAGTGGCTTTAAGTGGCTTAATTGAAATAAAATAAAATTTGTCGTACCACTTTATTTTATTTCTTATCTTAATGACCAAAAATTAAAAACCACACCCGAGCAAACACAACTCCGGGAAAGGTGTTTCTAGGAAAAATCCGGTGCTGCGATTCCATCAGTGCCCTCGGAATTCAATTCCGAGCACTGGTTCAAAAGTTAGAAAACCTCGCTCGTTCGTTCACTGAACGTACCCAAGCCAAACTTCGGAAAACGATTCCGGGCACACCGGGCCTCGGAATCAGGTGCCGTCAGAAACTGTGTTCTTGCAAAATTCCAAAGAAAATTAAGAAAAACAATTTCCTTGAATTTTACGTCTCTTTACAGTCAAATAATTCTATGAGAGGTTACTGGGTATTGAAAAAAATCTCATCGATGCTTCATGCAACAATTCTCTTGTTGGAAAAAATTTAGTAGTTTCAAGATATCTCACAAGAAACATGGATAGAAACATTGCATGTCTCTATAATCGAGATCATGAACCAATCAAAAAATTCCAGGGGTATCAATCCATAGATCCAAATATGATTAGTTAGTGGATGAGTGAGATTACTGGTATTTTTTTCAAAACAATTTGTGGTTTCCAAATCCTCAACCTCAGTTTCTCTACAATATCACATCCCTAGAACTATAAAAAATTTCAAAATCTATAGCTCACTAGATAATATAACCGAAAAATGTACTCAACTATAAGATCACCCATTAGATTCTTCTTTTAATGTGGAGATTAATATAGTATTTTCTTAGAGGAACACTAACTCTCTATAACCAAGTTGGTTTGTTAGAATTTATGACCTACCCCATTATGATCCGATATCTTCAACATATAACCGAGGATCGAAGGACCATATAGTACTAATGTATTGTAATCCAATCAATAATCCATTCCAACTCCCCCATTACAATCAAAATTATTTCTTGTATGTCTCATTGTGAAAACTTCCAAAAACCATATCCATTTTCCTCATCACATAAATAGACCAATCATCCTCTAATTTCATCTCCTAGTTTCCACTATCTTTGTGATCCTTCCTAATCCCATACATAATACAGTCAATTTCTGAATTAAATAAATCAATGAAATCATAATATGGGACATGCTTCTTCATATAAGAAACTATGGGAGAGTGTTATGGAATATATTTCCCCATTCACCCATTCTATACAGAAAAACATTAAAAATAAAATTACACTACTGGAAAGATGATCTTTCCAAACACTTCTATACCAATGGTTTGTAAAAACCATTGGTATAGCTACCATTTCCCAACGGTTCACCAAAACCATTGGGAAAGCCATTGATTTACCCACCTTTCCCAACGGTTTGGTAAACCGTTGGGAAAGGGTCACTCTTTCCCAACGATTCACCAAAACCTTTGGGAAAGGGTGTGTTTTGAGCCTCTTTCCCAACGGTTCACCAAAACTGTTGGGAAAGAGTGACCTTTCCCAACGGTTCACCAAAACCGTTGGGAAAGGTTGACCTTTCCCAACGGTTCACCAAAACCGTTGGAAAAAAACTAACTTATCCCAATGGTTTTGGAAACCGTTGGGATAGGTTCTTTAATTTTTTTCCAGACCTAATAACCAAGAACATTATATAAATCAATATTTTAAATAATTATGATAATACATATATATATTTATGAAATTATGTTTACAAAAGTGATGTTAGCTTAGTGGTTAAGTCGTTCGATTATAAACGAGGGGTCCTGGGATCAAATCCTAGCGGATGTTTTATTTTTGGAATTTATATACCAACGGTTCCATTACCGTTGGTATAGATTTCATATTACCTATACCAACGGTTTTTGGAAAACCGTTGGTATAGACCTATCCCAACGGCTTACTTGGCTACGGTTCTCCAAACTGTTGGTATAGGCTATACCAACGGTTTGGAGGCCTATACCAACGGTTCCAAACCATTGGTAAAGGTTAGTTTTTTAGTAGTGTTAGATATCTTATGTCCCCCCTAATCTTACATCAATAATCTAATTCTTCCCAACTCCTAGATCAATTATTATCCAACCCCAAGTACAATGTAAGTTAAATTTCACTTCAATTTTGAATGAAAATTTGTTTTACTTAGGATGAATCATATAAATTCACATTAAATGATGATTTGGAAAAGGAAAAAAAAGTGGGAAAAGAACCTGAAGACTATCCCTCACCACCTTACAACCCTATAAGGGACCCATTTAATTTTCCTCAGTCTATATCAATGCCATATAGTCCCTTTTAACCTAATTCTAAGATGATTGAAATGATTTGATGCATTGATGTCAATATTCCCCAATTGTATTCCATCAAAATAATCCCTATATATATAAAGTTTCTTAAGGAATTCTGAACCCATAAGAGGCATATTTGTACTAAAAAAATGTTTCAATCAAATAGTCCATTACCATTAAGCACAATCAGATAGGTAATTTTATGATTCAATGACAAATACAGATTTCTAACTTTGATGATATACAAATAGTTCTTGGAGCCTCAACAAATTTCATGTCCAGATCCATATTTTAAATCCTTGGTCTAGGTACCAAGCACCCGATGAGTGTAGATATTTAGTTTTTGAGTTGAGGAACCACCAATCCTAAAGGAGTAATCAAGGATCACCTTGTTTGAGTTAGTGATCTTATCTTTCTAACCAATTTTTATGTCCTTGAAATTAAAGGGAAGATGTTTTTGTGACATCTCAGACCCAGATTCCATATAATGGGTGCCGAATCTAGGCGGGACACATTAACTCATGTACATCTACTGAAATTATAGAGGTTGCTGACTAGAAATGAGGGCATAAGGTGTGTCAGTGGGGAGACTATTCTATCATTAGAAAAGTTTAGTGAAAAAGTTATGTATAAACTAAGGTTAATAGCGGAATTAATACAATCAAATAGGGGGGAAAAGAAAAATATATACAATACTAACAATTATTGAAATAACTGGAATAACATAAAATCGTAAAACAATGGAGGATAATATGTCATGTGACTTGAAAAGTGGATTAATGGATACAAGATAGAATGCATATCATATTCCATAAATAGTGTAATGGAAATAAAAAGATAATCCCAAGCTTCCTGATATCTAGTTTGGTCATCTCATATCAAGATTAATCCTAAAAATTATGAAATCAAGTGATTGAAGTTGTATACTCATCTTTATGAAAACCTGAATTAATGTAATCTACTTCGGGTTCCAAATGGTGCCCAAAGAGGGTATTAGATAAATCTGAGTGTGCCACCACCAACGATGTTTATCACATACGGCCCATGTAATGGAAATTTAACGGTGTGTAGGCATGAATGTATAAAGTAAAGAAGGACAATGTAACTAAATACCCAAGCATCTTCTTCAGACCTCATCTTGACTCTGAATAATACCAATCCATTAATTTATTTTTACCAATTGATGAATAAGTCAAATCATAACAAAAGTGATAGTTCAAAGTTGGTATAAGGTAACCTGCAATGAAATTTAATAATGACGGTCCAAGGTAATAACCTAGGAAACGTAGACCTCAAGGGTCACGAACTTAGTAATAATTTGTATCCTGCTAAAGGTGGGAGTTTTATCCAAGGATCATAGTCTAAGGAATTCCACTTTGAGATTCCAACTTAGTCTATGGAGTTCATCCAAGGTAAAATGAGGCTATGAAATGACTGGTCCTGATGGGATTAAACCATGGAACCTATATGTCAATGCTGGATCCAAGGATTGTATCCAATGAATCCTTCAATACTATATATAGGTTCCTATGGTGTCATACCTGACATCCCATAATAAAATAGGATAGGGATATAGGCATGTCTCAATGGATGAAAGGTTTATCCTTGAATTGGAATGGGGTTCCCAAGTGATGAAATAATTCCCCGATAAGAATACAAGGTAAGATCAAGTCAAGACACTCTAATTTAATTATGAATTTAAGTAATATTTAATTTTGTTCTATCATTTCCTTTAATTAGTTTGATATGGTCAAGTAACAAGTAACCTTTTAGTCAAGTAATAATTAATCAATAAGTCAATTTGGTTCAAGCATGGACTTTCATTAGTGTGGTAAGGAAAAGTAGCATGTGGCCTTTATTAATTCCATTTAAGGCATATTCAATAATTAAGATTCATTCTGATTCCTTCCATTAATGTGTTAAGGGGTTCTACAGACATGAAACCTATATTTCATTCACATTTAATATGTTCAAGTCATATACTTAGTATACTTGTCAATTTCCCTTTAACATTTAATATAAAAATTGACGCGCTAACCTAAGGCGTGTCATATTGAAGTGACATGGTAATCTATAATAACCATTACATGATACAATAAGAATTTATGAAATGTAGGGAAACCATCAATGTGTTCATGCTCGAGCATATCCGAACAATGGCTCAAAAGTTTCAAAACACTAAAGACACAATTATGGAATATCATCCAACATGGGATAGATGGAATTATGGATGTAGCCACTAACAACTAATCATATATATATAAAGAGAATAATTATATGGTTCTGATGATTATTAGCATGAAATATAAATTCAATAAATGACACCTGATGAAATCTGTGGCCCCACACGACAATTATAGAATCAATGAACTTGAGGGATGATTTATAGACCATACTATTTATAGTTTTATGATCCTTATCCCCTGATATTAGCCTCTAATTTGGATTAGAATGAAGTAGATATATATTAAAGGAAAAAACACTCACACCTTGATATTTAGGATGAGGGAAAGAGAGGAGAAGAACAACTAAAAGGGACTTGAGTGCTTACCGTTTAACATCCAATGTGACAAACAAAAGCTTGGTCAGACTCCAGATGAATGATATCTTCTAATAAATAGATTTGGGTTTGAAGGAGATTCAAAAGGGAATCAAAACAGGTTAACACCACATAAACTCAGATTATGAGGATGGAGGAGGATTAAATAGATTATTAAATTAAAAATAGTAAAATTACCATAAAACTTTCTTATTCATGGTTTGTCCACAGAGTTTGACAAACCATGAAAACACCATTCATGGGTACCTAGGAAGAAGGGTAACTCCCATGGTTAGGTTACAAAACCATGCAGCAAATGAGCAATATGGTTCTGCCCAAAAATAGACTATTTGCATTGTTAGGAAAACTATTTTCCAACCATGGCCAACCATGGAACATGTTCAATTTCCTAAAATGATGGATTCTTATCTCTGAACAATCCCCAAACACCCCTAAAATCTTTACCAAATAATTATTAATCCATATTAGTTCCAAATTAAATAATTATACTGAAATTTAAATGATCCATACCTGAGTGAAAAATCTGGTTCTTACAATCACTCCCCTTAAAAGAACTCATCCCCGAGTTCACCTTTAATGTGTGTAGAAACACTATCTAAGAATAATTCTTGCCACTAAGAATATATGTTGGCCTCCTGCTTTCAAGTCTCATATTGCACATGGAAAAGATGTCATAACACCTATACATTAGGGATAAACCGACCTTAGATAACCTTCATGATCCAGTTGATTATGTGTACTGGATACTCTTCAAAGGTAGAATCAACATCTATCCCACCTTCCTCGGGATCAAAGGTATGAGATGGGTCGACCCGATACTAGAAAACTTGTGAAACATTGAATATTTTGTTCAAATAATGATACCCCTGGGTAGTAGAAACTGATAGTCTACTGGCCCGACTCTCTCTAGGATATCAAATAGACCTACATAATAAGGTGACTACTTTCCTTGATTTTATAACTATCTATGCCCTAGCCTGAGTGATACCAAATAGAAAATAGGATCCCAGACCTCAAACTCTTGAGGTCATCGACGATGGTCAATATGAGATTTTTTTCTAGATTTGGAAGTAGTAATACAATTTTGGATAAGCTGAACCATCTCTGAAGTCTCTTTAATGAGACGAGGACCTAGTAAGTCTACATCACCTACCTCTAGACAGCACAAAGGTGTACATCATGACCTACCATATAAGGCTTTAAAAGTATCCATCAGAATTGTCTCCTGAAAGTTTTTATTATAGGAGACCTCAGTGAGAGGAATATAATTTTCTTATGAACCCGAGAAATCATGGACACATGCTTGAATTATATCCTCTAGAACATGTATTGTCCATTCTGATTATCCATTAGTCTGAGGGTGATATGTTTTAATTAGAAGAACATGTGTTCTTATTGGCTTCTACAATACCTTCCAGAATCGTGATGTCAAACAAACATCCATATGTGAAATGATAGTATGAGGGACATAATGAATTCATAATATTTCATATACATATAGCTTTCCTAGATCATCAATTGAGAAATTATCCCTAATTGGAATGAAGTGGTCCATATTCATCATTTTATCAATGAAAACCCATACAGTGTCACTACCACTAGGAGACCGAGGTAAACCAACTAAAAAATCCATAAAAACATTATCTCATTTCTATTTCAGAACTAGAAGCTTCTCTAAAAAACCTACAAGTCTATGGCCCTCTACCTTCATCTGCTAATAGGTGGAACACCTAGTGATAACACCAGTTATCTGATGTTTCATCTTAGGCCACCAATACTAGCATCGTATGTCTTGATACATCTTCGAGATGCCTGGATGAACTACCCACTAAGAGGAATGTGACTCTTTCATCATCTCCTCTATCATACACGTAGGTACCCATTCAAGTACATGGATACACATGGTGTCGTATTAGTAGACAAACATATTCAGAGGTGGGTTATCTCATGATATAATATCACAGTGTACCAAACCTCGAGGATTATAAAATTGTCTACACTTAACCATCTCAAGGATAGAAGAGGTATCATTCACAGATGACAGATAATACTTCTTGTGACTATCATGTAAATCTATATGAAGCTCGAAAAGTAGGTCCATTAACTTCCATTCATCATTCTCTTCCTGTACAACCTTTTATTGATTTCTCTGACTCAACACAATTACAAATACATTACCCTTACCAAGTGTACATGAAAGCTCAAAATAAATGGATTTTAGATATTCAACCAATCTGCCTTGACTCAGGTTCACGTTAGGCAGGGAAAACAAATATTTGAGGCACTTGTAGTCCATGTTCACAAAAAATGATCACCAAAAAGATAGTTTCTCCAAGAACATAAGACGTGAAGAATTGTTGCTAGATCAAGTTCATGCATCAGGTAATTTCTCTCATGAGGACTCAAATATAGATATATGTACTCAACTACTCAACCTTCCTACATCAGTACTACTCCTAGGCTGATTCTTGATGCATCACAGAAGATGGTATACCCTATTCCTGGATTGGGATGAATTAGAATTGTAGCTAATATAAGAATCCCCTTTAAATCCCAATAGGATTTATCACATGCTTCTGACCAGAGGAACTTGGAACTATTCATTATAAGGACAATGAGATGTGAATAAATAAATGATAAGTACTGTATAAAAGGCCTTTGATATCAATCCAGTCCCAAGAAACATTGTATATCAAACTTCTTCTTGGGATTCTCCCAGGAAACTAAAAAAATATACTTTTTGGGGTCAACAGATATGCTTGATTCTAAGATAATATGACCTAAGAGGTGTAATTTTTTTATACAAAAGTGTAACTTAGCTAGATTTTAATAATTATGAGGCTCTCTTAGTCTAATCAGAATGGTATCAAGGTGTTTAGCATGGTTGTTTTGAGTATAATTATACACTAAGATTTCTTCTACAAATGGCATAAAAAAATAATCCAAATAGGGGTGGAACACCCTATTCATTAGATCCATGAGAATGGAGGGAGTGTTCATAAGACTGAATGAAATAACGAGGTACTCATGCATACCAAACCAAATACATAATTTTTTACGTGGTATGTATGATGGATTAATTTACACCGAATGAAAATATTATCTCAGGACGATATTAGAGAAGACTCTAGCTCCACAGAGCTGGTCAAAGAGATCATCTATTCGAGGCAATGGATATTGATTCTTGATCGTAAGATAGTTGAATATTTTTTAATTCACACATAGATGCACGTTTCTATCAAACTTCTTAGAAAAAAGCATTGGTGATCCCCAAGAAGATGTACTAGTCTGTATAAAACCATTGGCCACTAAATCCTATAACTGCTGCTTGAGCTCTTGAAGCTCTATAGATTATACCCTGTATGGGGGAATGGGCACTGGAGATTCCCCTAAAACAAGCTCAATTGTAAAATCTACCTCTCTATCAAGAGGTAATCTATAAAAATCATTGTTAAAGACATCATGGAAATGATTAACTACTGGAGGAAAATAATCTTGTCATAAACCTTGATCCTCTCTATAGAGATTTGAAATCTGGACAATTATTCCACCCATCCCATGATGATCTGGTCCCACTCTACTATCATCGAAGTCCCACTCCCCGTTATGTAGATAACTTCTTCCCTCTGGTGATGTAAATGATACACTACGACAATAACAGTCTACAGAAGCATGACACTAAACCAACAGATCCATACTGAGAATGAGATAAAATACCATCATCTCAAGAAAAAAGAGGTTCTATAAGAAAGGGTGACATCCTACATCAACGGGGAAGTGCCTACACTAGAGTATTCCATATATTTGTACCCATAATGTCATATCAAAGTTCATTACCCAAATAGTAATACTGTATCCCTAGTACAAGACCATCCATGATAGACACTGATATAAAATAGTTCAAAGAACCTGTATCAATTAATGAAGATACTATAGAAGATTCCATATGAATAGTACCTCATATATTAGATGGACCCATGGCCTGATCCTTAGGTATCGACTGTAGTGCAAGAAACTGAGATGATCCACAACTTGGTGAAATAGATGGTCTACCGTGAACCAAAATATTATGTTGGGTCTGTTGGAGATTAGATTTATGAATTCCATGTCCACGACCTCCTCCTCATCTAGTCTTGTCGATGCTATTCCAACTCCCCACCTGACATGGTGTAAAAGAAACTAATCTTAAAGGAGGAGTTGGAACAAATCCTTTTCCACTCGAAGATGGTGGAAACTTCCTGCAGAAATGCTGGAGCTTCCCCATACATCTGCAAGCCTGGTATTTACTTGGCTCTCTATCACAATGAGGATTCATGGGCCCTTTTCATCCACAATGATGACATACTGTAAAGACCCGTAAAATTCAAGGGAATTTTTTTTTAATTTTCTTTAGAATTTTACAAGAGCGCGGTTTCAGACGGCACCTGATTCCGAGGCCCGGAGTGCCCGGAATTAATTTCCGAAGTTTGGCTCGGGTACGTTCAGTGAACGAACGAGCGGGAATTCCTAACTTTTGATCCGGTGCTCGGAATTGAAATCCGAGGGCACCGATGAACTCGCAACGCCGTTTTTCGCTTAAAGAGACCTTTTCAGGAGTTGCGTTTGTTGCGGGTTGAAAGTTAATTTTTTTTGAGGGTTTAAGTTGAGTTAAATAAAATTTGTGTAGAACAAATTTTATTTTAACTTCTTAAAACCTCTCAAAGGAGGTTGGAAGTGGGACCCACACCCACTTAACCTCCCTTGGGAGGATTAAGTGTGGTGGGGCCCACACGAACCCCCACCTTTTCAACTCCCCACTCTCCCTCTTAATGACTTGACAAGTTAACTTCTATTTAATTATACAATTCATGTATATTAAATAAGTGAGTTAATTAAGGGAGTTAAACCCTTTTTGAATTTCAAACCTTTGAAATTCTTTTTGTGAATAAAATAAGACTTTGTCTTATTTTGTTGGGTTAGAACTCTTAGTCACCTTGGGAGGATTTCTTGAGAGCTTTGGAAGCATTTCTTCTTCTTCTTCAACTTGACGAAGAACCTTCGAAGAACGAAGAACGCGAAGAACGTCGTTCTTCAACGAAGAATTTCTTCGCCGAAGAACACGGACTTTCCGCGACGCCTTATCCGCGACGTGACGTTCTTCTTCCGTATCATCTTTTCCGCGACGAACGCCATCGACAACGAATCTTCCTCCGACGTCAAAGGAATCGACACCGATTTTCCACGACTCCGTCAACGTGCGACTATCGAGGTAAGGGTTCTTGAGATCGTTGCTTTCTTTATATCTTGACTTTCCTCAAGACTTGACGAGGAACGCTCTCTTTTCCGACGAAGAACGCCGCGACTCCTTTCTTCGTTCACCGTGACAACGAAGGGGACGCCATCCCTTCTTCGGACAACCTTCGTCGGCAAACGAAGATCCGCCAACGTCGTGTCTCTTCGGGCATAGCACTTCGTCAACGGATTTGACGAACGACGACCGCGACACCCGACCTCCGCGACGCCGTCTTCCGCGGAGCGTAGCAGAACCTTTGAATCCTAAACCCGAGGTAGGGGTTGTTGAATTTCTTTTGGATTCCTCTTTTTTTTATTCTTGATCGTGCTTTTAGCAAGATTAACGTGTGACATGTTTTTCTTTAAGTTGCGTTATTATTGTTAACGCGAGGGGGGGGGGGGGGGGCGGACCGCACGAACACGGCCGAACCCCCCTCCAACGTTCTTGTTTAAATTCTTGCGTTGGAAGCAAAGTGGCGTGGTGCCGTCGCACCACGCGGTTTGCCGTGCGATTAATTTACGCAACGCCGTCGCGCTTCGCCGAGGAGAGACTTCAAGAACGCGACGCCGTCGCGCCGCGTTGGGAGGATTCATGGCACGGCGAAAGGGGCGCGGTGTCGTCGCACCGCGCCGGACGATGAAGACCGCGGCCGGTTCCGGGCCGCGGCGGGACGAGGAGACCGCGGCCGGTTCCGGGCCGCGGCGGAAGGAAAGACCGGCGGCCGGGCCGCCGGCGTCGGAAGTCGAGGGCGGGACCGGAAATTCCGGTCCCGTTGGTAAAAACCGGCCGGCCAGCGGGCCGGCCGGATGTCATAAAACCGGGGGATTAAACCCCCGGCCGGTTCTTCAAACCCCCCTCTTAATGAGGGGGGCGGTTCAATTAAAGGAGGGGGGGGCAAAGCCCCCCCCGGTTCGTCCAGCCGGCCCCCACTTGCGGGGGCCATTTTTTGGCAAAGGCACGGCTCAAAGCCGTGCCGCCTTGATCAATCAGCGGGGGCAATCAAGCCCCCCGCGTGCTGCCACCCCGTGCGGCGCCCGCCGCCGCCAGCGCGGCCCGCGGCCGCCGCCAGCGCGGCCCGCCGCCGCCGCCGCGCCGCCCGCCGCCGCCGCCGCGCGGCCCGCCGCCGCCGCCGCCGCGCCGCCCGCCGCCGTCGCCCGCCGCCGCCGTCCGCCGCCGCCGCCGCCGGCCGCCGCGCCGCCGCCACACCGACCCGGGGGGGGGTGGGGGGGGGGGGGGGTCGGGCCGGGTCGGCCCGGACCCGGACCCCCCGTTTCGAACCTGATTTGGTTTTTGGCTCATAACTTGAGCCTCGGACCTCCGAATGACGAACCGTCTGCGGCAACACGATCCTTGGATCGAGACGGTCGTTTCGATATATCGCACTGAAGGTTTCGGGTTACTTTGAGTTCGGCCGGGTTGGTTCGCTCACGAAACCAACTGGGCCTTCGGAGCGGAAACACTCATATCTTGAGCCACGAACGTCCGATTGACGCGCCGTCAGTCGCGTTGTGTTCCTCTTAGTGAATCGGATCTTTTGGCATACTCCGCCCGAGGTTTGGACGCAGGTGGAGTACGGTCGGGTTGGTTTTTCCTTAAAAACCAACCGGGCCCCGGAGACGAAAATGCCAATAACTCACAGACCGGGCGTCCGATTGACGCGCCGTCTGTTTCGTTGACTTCCTCTTGATGAGACGGAACTTTTGACATACTCCGCCCGAGTTTTGGATGCAGTCGGAGTATGGCCGGGTTGGATTGTTCCCGAAATCCAACCGGGCCCCTGGAACGGGAAAGCTGATATCTTTCAGACAGGACGTCCGCTAGACGAGCCGTCAGCGGCGTTGGTGGTTACGTTGAGTAACGGTCCCTTTGAGTTTACCCTATGGGAGTTCGGGGTACAGTTGAGATACGGCCGGGATTGGTTCGCACTCGAAACCAACCGGGCCCCTGGGACGAAAAGACTATTAACTCACAGACCGGGCGTCCGATCGACGCGCCGTCTGTTGCGTTGAGACCCCTGTGACGAGACGGACCTTTGAGGCACTTCTTCGTGGGACTTTGTGATACTTTGATTATCGACCAGTAGCTCGTGGAGCGGACCCTCCCGGAGACGAGCGTGCAGAGTACGGAGACCGTGTAGCCGGCTGAGACCTGACGACTGCTTGACCGACTCGACTTGGAGTGAGTCGACTAGCCCAGTGGACGGAGCACCCGGTACTTGGCGGCAGACCCACGGCGGACGGAGCGCCTGGTAGTTGGCAGCAGACCCGCGGTACTCGACAGGAGGAGTACCTCAGTAGGCTATCTGGGTAGCGCCCGGTATTTGGCGACAGACCCACAGCGGACGGAGCGCCCGGTAGTTGGCCGCAAAACCGCAGTACTCGACAGGAGGAGTACCTCAGCAGTCTTAGGTTAGTGAGCGGCGCCCTCGGAGTCGTGACAGGACCACTGTACACTCTAGAGACGGAGCTCTTCAGCAGTTACGGTTTCGATAATGAAAATCCTGGTTTGAGCTGAGACTATTGACCTTGTGTTTACCTCATGATTGAGATGGGTCACTTGCTAAACTTTGGTATATGTATGGGCATATACCCGGGTTGTGGTTATCCTTGTTGGTTTTAGTGAGACCTTGAGGGTCTCGGGGTCCCTACTGAGTATCGTTATACTCACCCCTGCACGGGCTATGCCCGCACCTCGTTGTGTTGGTTGCAGACGACGGACAGTGCTGAAAGAAGCCGAAGGTTCGAGGACTTGACGGTACCTGGAGGTGGACTATACGACGAGGCGGTACCCGGAGGTGGACCACTGGGCGGGACATACTCGGAGCGGATGGCGGGACCCGGAGAGCAGAGGAGCTATCTGTACCCACCCTTCAGGTGGGATTTCCAGTGGACATCTCAGCGTAGCAGCTTTACTTTTCAGTTGCTGTTTTCCCTTTTGAGTTGTACTTTACAGTTGGGCTTGTATTTCCGGCCCCTTTTTACTTTTCAGCTCTTCTTTTGTACTTAGTGTTTTACTTCCGCTTGTACTCTGTGGTGCTTGTTTTCTTTATAAAGGCAATGCCTTCCCAGTTATCGGGATTTTATGCCTTTGGTGCTAGTCGCCAGCCCCTGGCCTATGGAAGGCGGGCTTGGGGTAGTCACGGCACGGGCCCCGAGGACGGGTCGTGACAAATTGGTATCAGAGGAGTTCGGTTCTACCGTAGAACTTATAACTCTGACCTTTCTTTCTGTGAAGCAATAGTGTTAAGGGTACCGAGTGTGGTTTTCAGTTCAGGGAGTCCATTGTTGGTGCGGGCGGCCGACGTATCCATACACCAGGACCCTGACAACTGATTTCCGACTTTGTGCACGAAAACACTGATTGCGTGTGTGTTTACAAAAGTTTTTCCCCTTAAAACAGCTCAAACCAGGTCAGCTCACCAGGTATAATCGTTTGATCGTGTTACGTTGTTTCTTTCAGGATGTCTTTTCTCAGACGATCAGCTAGAGCCCGGAGGGATGAGCGTGCTGACAGTCTGTCGAGCGACGAGGCTTCGGTACAGGGCCCTCTTGCAGTTGAGGCACCAGCGGAGGCACCAGCAGTAGGCAATGCACGACGCTTGAGCGCGCTGCACGAGTTCCAGCGCCAGAGGCCACCCAGGTTCCGGGGAGAGACGGACCCGCAGGCGGCTGAGTTTTGGCTGGAGGCTGTGGTGAGAGTCTTCAGGCTAGTGGGGACGCCGGCAGACTTCATGGTGATCTTTGCTACCAGCCTCCTTCAGGCAGCAGCAGGTAGGTGGTGGAGCCACTTGTTTCAGTTCTGCGATGAGATGAACTTCGCATGGGAAGACTTCGAGACCTTCTTCAGGGTGGAGTTTGTGCCAGTATCTCTACACCCCGAGCGTGTACAGGAGATTCTGCCTTTACCGCGTGTTTTTCGATCAGAAGCCAAGTCATCTGTGGGCAGTAGACAGATGATGCAGAGGTCCAGGAGGACCAGACCATCAGTTGGGCGATCTCGGGTTTTAGGACCGGTGGTGCAGGGCACCCGGAGTGGGAACAGAGTTAGCCGTGCAAGGAGCAGGTTGTGTTACTCATGCCGCGAAAAGGGACATCTGGCACCTGTCTGTCCGACTCCCGATCCGCAGGCTTTGGGAGAGCCACCGAGATAGAGGCAGCGACAAATGCTTGAGCAACAGTAAAGCAGGTGGACAGGGGAGGAACTAGTGGATACGTCTTTTGTACTTCTAGTTCCATGTTGATGTTGCTTTTATGTAGCGTCTTGTATTATGATCTGCAATAATAAAAGACGCATACTTTTGTGATGTTTTCTTTCCTGTCCTCTTTTGTGATGTTACTAAGAGGTTCCAGTTGACTGTTGACTTGACCCTCACTTGTGAAACATCTACTGGAGGAGACCCAGTTACCACACAATGATGCCGACAGTGTGACTCAACCCTTGGAGGCGAGAGTAACGGTTGGATCTCTTAGTAGTAGCGTCGAGGCCTTACGACGTCATCCTTGGTATGGATTAGTATCATCCATGTTAGGATTGACTGTTTTAGGCAAAGAATGTGGTTCATCCAGGGGATGAGACCAGGTTTCTCTTATCGGCAAAGAAGAAATCTTGCATCTCTTGTGGGACCAGAGATGGTCCGGGCCACGTCGGAGGAGGTCCATGTCATCCAGGAGCGGATGAGGACAACACAGAGCCGGCAGAAGTCATACGCTGGCAGGAGGCGGAGGCCACTAGAGTTCGAGGATGGTGACCACGTCTTCTTGCGGGTCTCACCTCGACGTGGTATTCGGAGATTTGGCCGAGGCAACAAGTTATCTCCGCGCTTCATCGGACCCTTCCAGGTCCTCAGCAGGGTTGGCGAGGTGGCTTATCGCCTGGCTCTACCACCTCAATTGCATCGGGTGCACGACGTCTTCCACGTGTCTCAGCTGAGGAGATGCGTGCTCGACCCGACGCACATCCTTGACGATGGGGCGACTTTTACGGAGGTCCCGGTGGAGATAGAGGATCGACAGGAGCGAGTCCTACATGGGCGATCGATTCCTCTTGTGCGCAACAGATGGCGGCACGGGAATCTCCAGGAGAGCACATGGGAGCGGGAGGCTCAGATGCGTGCTCAGTACCCTCTTTTGTTTCCCTAGTTTTTGTTGTAGCTTTACGGGGACGTAAAGCCCTGAGGTGGGAGTAATGTAAAGACCCGTAAAATTCAAGGGAATTTTTTTTTTAATTTTCTTTAGAATTTTACAAGAGCGCGGTTTCAGACGGCACCTGATTCCGAGGCCCGGAGTGCCCGGAATTAATTTCCGAAGTTTGGCTCGGGTACGTTCAGTGAACGAACGAGCGGGAATTCCTAACTTTTGATCCGGTGCTCGGAATTGAAATCCAAGGGCACCGATGAACTCGCAACGCCGTTTTTCGCTTAAAGAGACCTTTTCGGGAGTTGCGTTTGTTGCGGGTTGAAAGTTAATTTTTTTTGAGGGTTTAAGTTGAGTTAAATAAAATTTGTGTAGAAAAAATTTTATTTTAACTTCTTAAAACCTCTCAAAGGAGGTTGGATGTGGGACCCACACCCACTTAACCTCCCTTGGGAGGATTAAGTGTGGTGGGGCCCACACGAACCCCCACCTTTTCAACTCCCCACTCTCCCTCTTAATGACTTGACAAGTTAACTTCTATTTAATTATACAATTCATGTATATTAAATAAGTGAGTTAATTAAGGGAGTTAAACCCTTTTTGAATTTCAAACCTTTGAAATTCTTTTTGTGAATAAAATAAGACTTTGTCTTATTTTGTTGGGTTAGAACTCTTAGTCACCTTGGGAGGATTTCTTGAGAGCTTTGGAAGCTTTTCTTCTTCTTCTTCAACTTGACGAAGAACCTTCGAAGAACGAAGAACGCGAAGAACGTCGTTCTTCAACGAAGAATTTCTTCGCCGAAGAACACGGACTTTCCGCGACGCCTTATCCGCGACGTGACGTTCTTCTTCCGTATCATCTTTTCCGCGACGAACGCCATCGACAACGAATCTTCCTCCGACGTCAAAGGAATCGACACCGATTTTCCACGACTCCGTCAACGTGCGACTATCGAGGTAAGGGTTCTTGAGATCGTTGCTTTCTTTATATCTTGACTTTCCTCAAGACTTGACGAGGAACGCTCTCTTTTCCGACGAAGAACGCCGCGACTCCTTTCTTCGTTCACCGTGACAACGAAGGGGACGCCATCCCTTCTTCGGACAACCTTCGTCGGCAAACGAAGATCCGCCAACGTCGTGTCTCTTCGGGCATAGCACTTCGTCAACGGATTTGACGAACGACGACCGCGACACCCGACCTCCGCGACGCCGTCTTCCGCGGAGCGTAGCAGAACCTTTGAATCCTAAACCCGAGGTAGGGGTTGTTGAATTTCTTTTGGATTCCTCTTTTTTTTATTCTTGATCGTGCTTTTAGCAAGATTAACGTGTGACATGTTTTTCTTTAAGTTGCGTTATTATTGTTAACGCGAGGGGGGGGGGGGGGCGGACCGCACGAACACGGCCGAACCCCCCTCCAACGTTCTTGTTTAAATTCTTGCGTTGGAAACAAAGTGGAGTGGTGCCGTCGCACCACGCGGTTTGCCGTGCGATTAATTTACGCAACGCCGTCGCGCTTCGCCGAGGAGAGACTTCAAGAACGCGACGCCGTCGCGCCGCGTTGGGAGGATTCATGGCACGACGAAAGGGGCGCGGTGGCGTCGCACCGCGCCGGACGACGAAGACCACGGCCGGTTCCGGGCCGCGGCGGGACGAGGAGACCGCGGCCGGTTCCGGGCCGCGGCGGAAGGAAAGACCGGCGGCCGGGCCGCCGGCGTCGGAAGTCGAGGGCGGGACCGGAAATTCCGGTCCCGTTGGTAAAAACCGGCCGGCCAGCGGGCCGGCCGGATGTCATAAAACCGGGGGATTAAACCCCCGGCCGGTTCTTCAAACCCCCCTCTTAATGAGGGGGGCGGTTCAATTAAAGGAGGGGGGGGAAAAGCCCCCCCGGTTCGTCCAGCCGGCCCCCACTTGCGTGGGCCGTTTTTTGGCAAAGGCACGGCTCAAAGCCGTGCCGCCTTGATCAATCAGCGGGGGCAATCAAGCCCCCCGCGTGCTGCCACCCCGTGCGGCGCCCGCCGCCGCCAGCGCGGCCCGCCGCCGCCGCCGCCACACCGACCCGGGGGGGGGGGGGGGTCGGGCCGGTTCGGCCCGGACCCGGACCCCCCGTTTCGAACCTGATTTGGTTTTTGGCTCATAACATGAGCCTCGGACCTCCGAATGATGAACCGTCTGCGGCAACGCGATCCTTGGATCGAGACGGTCGTTTCGATATATCGCACTCAAGGTTTCGGGTTACTTTGAGTTCGGCCGGGTTGGTTCGCTCACGAAACCAACCGGGCCTTCGGAGCGGAAACGCTCATATCTTGAGCCACGAACGTCCGATTGACGCGCCGTCAGTCGCGTTGTGTTCCTCTTAGTGAATCGGATCTTTTGGCATACTCCGCCCGAGGTTTGGACGCAGGTGGAGTACGGTCGGGTTGGTTTTTCCTTAAAAACCAACCGGGCCCCGGAGACGAAAATGCCAATAACTCACAGACCGGGCGTCCGATTGACGCGCCGTCTGTTTCGTTGACTTCCTCTTGATGAGACGGAACTTTTGACATACTCCGCCCGAGTTTTGGATGCAGTCGGAGTATGGCCGGGTTGGATTGTTCCCGAAATCCAACCGGGCCCCTGGAACGGGAAAGCTGATATCTTTCAGACAGGACGTCCGCTTGACGAGCCGTCAGCGGCGTTGGTGGTTACGTTGAGTAACGGTCCCTTTGAGTTTACCCTATGGGAGTTCGGGGTACAGTTGAGATACGGCCGGGATTGGTTCGCACTCGAAACCAACCGGGCCCCTGGGACGAAAAGACTATTAACTCACAGACCGGGTGTCCGATCGACGCGCCGTCTGTTGCGTTGAGACCCCTGTGACGAGACGGACCTTTGAGGCACTTCTTCGTGGGACTTTGTGATACTTGGAGTATCGACCAGTAGCTCGTGGAGCGGACCCTCCCGGAGACGAGCGTGCAGAGTACGGAGACCGTGTAGCCGGCTGAGACCTGACGACTGCTTGACCGACTCGACTTGGAGTGAGTCGACTAGCCCAGTGGACGGAGCGCCCGGTACTTGGCGGCAGACCCACGGCGGACGGAGCGCCTGGTAGTTGGCAGCAGACCCGCGGTACTCGACAGGAGGAGTACCTCAGTAGGCTATCTGGGTAGCGCCCGGTATTTGGCGACAGACCCACAGCGGACGGAGCGCCCGGTAGTTGGCCGCAAACCCGCAGTACTCGACAGGAGGAGTACCTCAGCAGTCTTAGGTTAGTGAGCGGCGCCCTCGGAGTCGTGACAGGACCACTGTACACTCTAGAGACGGAGCTCTTCAGCAGTTACGGTTTCGATAATGAAAATCCTGGTTTGAGCTGAGACTATTGACCTTGTGTTTACCTCATGATTGAGATGGGTCACTTGCTAAACTTTGGTATATGTATGGGCATATACCCGGGTTGTGGTTATCCTTGTTGGTTTTAGTGAGACCTTGAGGGTCTCGGGGTCCCTACTGAGTATCGTTATACTCACCCCTGCACGGGCTATGCCCGCACCTCGTTGTGTTGGTTGCAGACGACGGACAGTGCTGAAAGAAGCCGAAGGTTCGAGGACTTGACGGTACCTGGAGGTGGACTATACGACGAGGCGGTACCCGGAGGTGGACCACTGGGCGGGACATACTCGGAGCGGATGGCGGGACCCGGAGAGCAGAGGAGCTATCTGTACCCACCCTTCAGGTGGGATTTCCAGTGGACATCTCAGCGTAGCAGCTTTACTTTTCAGTTGCTGTTTTCCCTTTCGAGTTGTACTTTACAGTTGGGCTTGTATTTCCGGCCCCTTTTTACTTTTCAGCTCTTCTTTTGTACTTAGTGTTTTACTTCCGCTTGTACTCTGTGGTGCTTGTTTTCTTTATAAAGGCAATGCCTTCCCAGTTATCGGGATTTTATGCCTTTGGTGCTAGTCGCCAGCCCCTGGCCTATGGAAGGCGGGCTTGGGGTAGTCACGGCACGGGCCCCGAGGACGGGTCGTGACACATACTTTGGGGTTATCAAAATTGGCACTTTGGTTTTCACTGCCTTGATGAGATTCCTTGAGGGAATGCTCCTTTCGTAGGAAGAAATACTGACCTTATGTGACATTGGTCATTTATGCTCAGTACTCCTCCTATCCACTAGATTACACTTAGTGATAAGAGAAAGATTGACTATTATATTATCGGCTGGTAGGAGAAATAAATTTACCAGTGTATGGATGGAATATTAGATCCCATCCTCAAAACATCTTGCATGCGAAATCTCATCACTAGCTAGAAGTAGTGGAAAGCACTGAAACTTCGTGAAACATGTTGAATACTCTATTACTGACATAGAACCCTATTCGTGATGCATAAATGCTACGGATATATCATCTCTCAGCATCTATGGAAAGAAAAGATCATTTAAGAGAGTCTAAAAATCAACCAATTACATACCCTGATGATGATCTTCCTGGGTAAACACATCCCATCAATGCATGGCCGAGTCTTGAAGCTTGTAAGTGGTAAGCTGGGCCCTATTATCTGGAGGCATTTCTAGTTGCTCAAATATAGGTACAATGGATTCTATCCAAGACTCAGAATGATGTGGAACACCATTCCTTGATAAATGTATACGGATTCTATTTTCAGAACTCACGAGTTAGATAATCCATATTAGGTGCAAGATGGGGAGCACCATGCATGGACTGAATTAGATGTAGGAAACTATCACACACTTAGGAATTAGTGCCCAGATCAGGTATAACAGATGGTACATCAAGTAGAACTTTTAGAGGTAAGATTGGCATCTCAGGTCCCACCATGTTTGGAGCATGGTTGTCACCACCCTCCTGGCATAAGATACAAGGACATTGTGGCAGCATTGATCTAATAATTCCAAGAACAATTCTCGGAACAATTTTAAGAAGAATGATAGAATCACTAGATAGATTTGAACTTAGAAAAAATCTGTACCCAAGTCATACTATCAAAATTACCCACATAGATAGCCAGGTATCAGTAAGTGATCAAGTACAAGTTTCATTTCATTTTACATTTAATTAATAGGTTCACTGTTTTATCGTTCATAAACATGATAAAGAGAGATAAGGATGTTCAACCAATTCAATTTAGATTTCATGATTTAGTTTCTAATGGATTGAAATTTTTGGTGAATCAGTCCCCATACACATTATCAAATGAAACAAAACCCATTTATTTATATAAGATTAGATAAACTCGGTAAATTAATTATCCAAACCCATGAGGGCCCATACACATCATGAATTAAGACATGCGATCACTCAATAACATCCAAAAGTAATACATTTACAATCTAACTATCATATCATCACTCAAAAATTATATGTGTATCACGAAATAAAAAGAAGTGGAATTCACCTATATGGCATGAAAATATACACAACATAAAAATTATAGGAGCCCAATATGATGCATGTTACAATTCTACTTTCCCTCATATCATCAGTCCAAGAATTAAAGAAATCATCAATCAGAGTAATAATCAATAACTCCACACAACCCTTGCATCACCCAATGGTTAAATAATGTGAAATGTAAAAAGAAAAATAGAACACCAATTATATTTTGGGTAACTTTACTTTTACCCCAAATTTGGGATCACAATGCTGTAGGATCGAAATATAATATGAGATGCTCAATATACAAGAGGGGGGGTGAATTGTATACTTTAAAAATTCCTTTGGAACCTTTAAAGTTAGTTATGAATAACTAGAGTTTCCTTAAGAAAAGGAAAGAACTAAGTTTAACAAAGTTAAACTAAGTTGATTCACACCACCTCTAACACCGAACTAAACTTGGAAAGAGATTCCAAAAGTAGGTTCCGGAAATATGGTTCCGGAATTTGAAACTTAACAAAAGTTACAATATGAGATTCTACCTTAAAGCGTATAGAATCTAAACTAATCAAAGTAAGTAGGGAAGTATAAGAAAATTATATTTTCCTTAAGATACAAAATGCAGCGGAATAAAACAAGTACAAGTAGAAGAACTACTAGTAACAAGATGATAGTCTTTTAACCCAAAGAGAAGGGTATCCAACAACCTTGGATAAAGGTCCCTTGATTTATACTTTCAAGCAAGTCTGTCTTACCCACACCAGGGTAAGCCCTCGATACGAAGATCGGTGTCTCTGTCTTGCTATCCCCGCAAGCCCTCAACTTCAAGGTAGTTGGCAACCTCTGTCTTTCTCGACAAGAAAGCCCTCGATCTTTAAGGTAGTCGGCACCTCTGTCTTTCTCAGCAAGAAAGCCCTCGATCTTTAAGGTAGTCGGCACCTCTGTCTTCCTATCCCCGCAAGCCCTCAACTTCAAGGTAGTTGGCAACCTCTGTCTTTCTCGACAAGAAAGCCCTCGATCTTTAAGGTAGTCGGCACCTCTGTCTTTCTCAGCAAGAAAGCCCTCGATCTTTAAGGTAGTCGGCACCTCTGTCTTCCTATCCCCGGAAGCCCTCGAATGTAATCACCAACATTCGGAGTCGCACGAAGCTTTGAGAGTTAATAAGAGACTCTCTCTCTAGAAATCACTTCAACAGCATGTATGCACAAAGTTCAAATGTTCATCCATCCGTTGTGAGCTTTTTCAAATGAGCTCCTATTTATAGGTGAGGTCGGCTCCTTCTCCAACGGTCATATTTCCCTTAAAGTTCGGAGGGACCTGTACACGTGTCACTTAGACAACGGTTAGTTTATAACAAAATGGACGACATCGTTTTATAACAAAGTAAGTGTAACAGAAAGTACGACATCGTTTTAAACTCTAACATAAAGGTTCGGAATAGAAATTTCGGAGTGAAAGTTCGGAGTGAAAAAATTCAGAGTGTATAAAACAATGATAATCAGATTCTGTTTAATAGGTGAATTCGGAATGAGAATTCGGAATAGGAATTCTTCATCAGAAATCGTAATGAGAATTTATCATCAGAATTCGTAATGAGATTTCATCATCAGAATTCGTAATGAGAATTCATCATCAGAATTCGTAATGAGATTTCATCATCAGAATTCGTAATGAAAATTCATCATCAGAATTCGTAATGAGAATTCATCATCAGAATTCGTAATGAAAATTCATCATCAGAATTCGTAATGAGAATTCATCATCAGAATTCGTAATGAGAATTCGGAATGAGATTTCTTCATTAGAATTCGTAATGGGATTTCATCATCAGAATTCGTAATGAGAATTCATCATCAGAATTCGTAATGAGATTTCATCATCAGAATTCGTAATGAAAATTCATCATCAGAATTCGTAATGAGAATTCATCATCAGAATTCGTAATGAAAATTCATCATCAGAATTCGTAATGAGAATTCATCATTAGAATTCGTAATGAGAATTCGGAATGAGATTTCTTCATTAGAATTCGTAATGGGAATTCTTCATTGGAATTCGTAATGGGAATTCTTCTTCAGAATTCGTAATGAGAATTCTTCATTGGAATTCGTAATGGGAATTCTTCTTCAGAATTCGTAATGAGAATTCTTCATTAGAATTCGTATCCTGAATCTGGAATAGAACTTAGTCAGAATTCATAACCGGAATTCGGAGTGAAACTTCCTTATAGTTCTTGTCCAGAATCCGAACCCTAAAACAGAATGCTTTTTATCAGTTTTAATGATTCCGAGAAAGTGAATCCGAATCTCACTCTTAAGAAAAATATTAATGAAAATATGATAAGGATAAATTTTTCTTATAAAAGCGATTTTCCTTAAGAAAGCATTTTTCCTTATAAAAGCAATTTTCCTTACAAAAGCGATTTTCCTTAAGGATAAGGTGTTTGTGATTTTCAAAACAAGAAGGAATGGAAAAGTCATAAGGAAAACCTTATTGATTCAACAATCTCCCCCTTTTTGGAAAGCACAAACATCCTTACGAAAAAGCTATTCTATGAAGAAAGAAACAAATTAAAGCTTATCTCCCTTGGTTTAAGAAAATAGATGAATACGACTATCTCCCCCTTAGGCTTTGAATCTCTAAGGATCGTATTCATATTTCCGGAGTGATGTTCCTTTAATAAAAACTCCCCCTTAAACAAACTCTTATTAGAGTTCTTTCTCCTTGGGTATTTTCCTTTCTCCCCCTTTGAAAAACTCTTAATAGATTTCCTCTTTTTCTTAAGGATCTTTTCCTTCTCCCCCTTTGTGATTTTCAAAAAGAATTTGGAGGGAATGGAAAACAATAACAAAGTACCTGAAAGATTAGTAACAAAAACAAAACAGAACAACAAGCACGATTCTCATTAAATTTGAAATGTCAGCAACAAAAACAGATTACAACAAAAAGATCGGATTGTTCATTTGGGATCTTTCTCTTTCGACATCAGCCCCTTGAGAATTGTCTTGATCTTTTTGAGGTCCTTATGATCTTCCTCTGCTTGCTTTTCTAAGGCAACTATCCTTGCTGACTGAGCTTGAATGATTTCTTCCTGAGCCTTCAACTTTTCTTCTTGAGCTTCCATTTTCTCTTCCTGAGACTTTATCCTTTCTAGAAAATTGATCCGATGATCCCTTTCAAATTTCCAACTTTGATTAACAGAGTTGAGCTTTCCATTCAGATCTCTTACTTCCTGACTCCGAATGTTCTTTTCCTCTGCCAATTTCTCATCGAATGATGCAGTCATCTCATGAAACTTCTTGTCCTCGGTTTGAAAAGCATCCTTAACATTCTCCTGAAACTCATCCAGCAACCTCATCTCTTCCACATTCTTCTTCGACCAGCTAGTCATCCTTTTGCAAGATCTTTTATGGGATTCGTAACCAATGAAGAAATTTTTGAACTGGGCTTCTATCTCAACACACTTATCCATTACCATGGATACGGAATCGGTTTTCTGATTCAGCGTATGTTGGAGCATCTGGCACCGAGAATCAATACTGGAGAAAGTCGGAATGGTTCCTACCAACTTCTTCAAGGATTGAACAACAAAATCGTGCCCCAACGAAGATGATTCCGAATCTGACATCTTGCTAGGAGAATTTTCTTCTTCAATAAGCTCCAACTTCCTCTTTGAAGAACTACCAGCTTCCTTCCTCATACTCCTTTCTGAACTCGGGGTATCAGCAATAACTTGTTTCCCCTTATCTTTTTTCGGAATAGAAACCTGTTCCGGAGATTTCTTCTCACTGTCAGAAACTTGAACAACCAAATCTTCCTCATCAACAACTTCTATATTTTCTTTCTGAGCAGCATCAAGTGAAAGATGTTCTTCTTCTCCATGACAAGAAACTTCTTCCTCTCCTTCCTTTCCTTCTATTACTGGAGTAACTAGTTTTGAAGATTCGGCTTCAGATGTTCGGAGCGACAGGTGTTCCGAAGGAGTTCCCTTGTATTCATCTACTTGTTTGAGCACATCTCCTGTCTCACCACTTCCTTCAGCAGCTTCTTCCACTTCTTCCACTAGCTCTACTTCCTCAGCATTCTTAGCAGCAGCCTCTTTCGGATCATCGAGATTTCTTCCTGGAGTCTTAGGTAGAGA
The DNA here is from genome assembly GCA_963277665.1 of Viscum album. Taxonomy (NCBI): domain Eukaryota; kingdom Viridiplantae; phylum Streptophyta; class Magnoliopsida; order Santalales; family Viscaceae; genus Viscum; species Viscum album. Next base: position 1,748,390,454 of record OY728155.1, on the reverse strand, counting down.
GTCCAAAGAAAAAGTTCTCGGAACGGGAATGGTTGCTGAAACCATTTCATTAAACTTCAACAAGGCTTGCACAGCCTCAGCTTCTGACAACTTCTTCTTCAGCTTCTTTTCCTTAGCTTGCTTCTCGAGCTCATCAGCAGCCTTTTCTTTCAGAGCCTTAGCCTCTGCGGGATCCAATCCGAACTGCGGATCTCCTTCCTTCCTCTTTTCCTTGTCAGCTCTCCACTTCGCTGCAACCTCATCAGTATATGTCTTCTTCTTCTTAGGCTTAGGAGGTGCGGAATGGACTTCCTTAGACTTAGGTTCCTGAGCTTCACCTACCACTTCTTTCAGCTTCCTCTTCCTTACCGGCTTAGGCGATTCCGGATCAGCCACTTTCGGAGTCACTTCTTCTTGAGGAGGAAGATCAATAAACATGCCAGACTTCTTGTCAAAAGCTATATTCATCCTTTTAAGAGTTGCATCACTGAGCAACATGATCTTGCAAACTTTCGGTTTAGAACTGCAAGCAACCTTGAAGGACTCAAGGCACCGAACTATCAGCTTCGACAAAATTGCCGGGTACATTACTATCTGAGCTCTCAGATTCCCTTTCTTTAAATTTTCAAGATTAAGAAGGATATGCTTCATCAGGTTGAACTTCCTTTGATTTATCAAGAAATCTAAGATGTATATCTCACTCTTCTTCAAGCTGTCCTTGTCTCCTTTTCTCGGTACAATAAGCCCTTGCACCCATAACTCTAGAATCCGGAAGTTTGTAGATAGGGTTGCAATTTTCGAAGCCTTATCATCATCTAGTCCGAGAATTTCTAAGGCTTTCTCCTTGTTGAAACTACCCAAGGAGTCTGGCAGAACATGCGAGATAAACTCAGCTTCCCCTTCATAATTCAACCCTACCAAGCTTGCAGCCTTGGTGTAAGATAGCTTATAAGTCTTGCCATACGATTTGAAGGAAAATTTTTCTCTATTGTCTTCCACAAAGAAAGTAACCGACTCATAAAACTCAACAAGCAAGTCTGGGTAAACTTCATCTTGGTTGCCGGTTTTTGATATCGCAACATCTTCCCAGCCATTGAGCTTGATATTCTTTGATATAATAGAATCATAGTTGCTGAAGAAATTTGGATGAACTAACCTTTCTCTGTAGACTAACCACTGTGAAATGGGCTTTGTTGAAGACATCTCTTGAGAAGCTAACTCTGCAGACATTCGGATTAGAAGTCTCTGAGAAGTTCGGAACTGAGAAGACTGAGGTTCGGAACTGGAAAACTGTAGTTCGGAACAGCCTTAAATCAGAGATACAGAGCTTCAGCACGCAAGAGCTTGAGATCGATGTGGGACGAGAAAATAGGGTCCCCTTTATATAGGCTTTGGGATGACGGTTCAACTTCCTCGGTTGATCTAACGGTTTAGAATGATCTGAGATCAGATCTGACGGTTGAGAGGTTGAATCCGATCTTTTTGAGGTTTTATTAAAACAGAATTCAAGAAATAAAAAAAAACCGAAAACAAACTATAAGAAAATTCCAGCAAGTAAAATACGATTACGAAAAACTTCAGTAAGGAAGTCATACCTTTCGGATTAGCTTAGGAAAGTTATTCATAATGGGTAATGTAAAGAAGACTACGAAAAAACTCAATACCAAAAACTTAATACGAAAAACTCAATACGAAAAACTCAATAAAAAAAACGAAAAACTCAATACGAAAAACTCAATACGAAAAACTCAATACGAAAAACTCAATACGAAAAACTCAATAGAAAAAACTCAATAGAAAAACTCAATAGAAAAACTTGATATGGAAGATTCAATACGAAAGTTTTTCCATTATGAAAATACCAGTACGAAAATTTTCCATTCCGGAAATTTTTCAATACGAATACTTTTATTCCAGAAGTATTTTGTATGGAAATATCCATTCTGGAAAATTGTAGTTCCGGAAGTTCCATTCCGGAAAGTTTCGTTCCGAAAAATTTGAAAACAAATTTTTTGAAAAACTTTGTTAAATAAACAAAAAAATGTACTCCCCCTATGAAAAGGAGTTTATTACTGTGAGGAGATTTTTCCAACAGAAAGTTAATTAAGGAAGATTACCTTACGGTTATCATTCCTAACTTCTGTTTAATATATTCAAATCTATCAGAAGGTAAAGATTTTGTGAAAATATCAGCAAGTTGATCTTGCGTTCCGATAAACTGAAGAATAATATCTCCTTTAAGTGTGTGATCCCTAAGAAAGTGATGCCTAATATCTATGTGTTTTGCACGGGAGTGATGTGCAGGGTTTTTACTTAGAGCAATGGCACTTGTGTTATCACACAATATTTGAGTTTTAGTAAAACTCAAGCCATAGTCTGTGAGTGTGTGTTGCATCCACAACACTTGTGCACAACAACTTCCAGCTGCTACATATTCAGCTTCAGCAGTGGAGAGTGCAACAGAATGTTGCTTCTTGCATGACCAAGAAACTAATGAATCTCCTAAGAAATGACAAGTTCCGGATGTACTTTTTCTATCCATTCTACAACCACCAAAGTCAGCATCAGAAAAGCTTTTTAGAACAAAATCATTTCCAGAAGTATAAAATAATCCTAGATCCATGGTTCCCTTAAGGTAGCGAAAAATTCTTTTAACTGCCTTTAAGTGAGATTCCTTAGGATTGGATTGATATCTTGCACATAAGCATACTGAAAACATTAAGTCTGGTCGACTAGCAGTTAAGTAAAGTAGACTTCCAATCATACCTCTAAAAGATGTTTGATCTACTGGTTTTCCAGCTTCATCAAGATCTAAAGAGTTTGAGGTACCAATAGGAGTACTTATACTCTTCGTGTTGTCATAACCATACTTTTTAAGAAGATCTTTAATATACTTATGTTGAGATATGTAGGTTCCTTCTGGTTTTTGAGAAATTTGAAAACCAAGGAAAAATGTTAACTCACCCATCATACTCATTTCAAACTCAGATTTCATTAGACTAGCAAAAGAATCAGTCAAAGATTGCTGAGTTGAACCAAATATAATGTCATCAACATAAATTTGAACAATCAAAACATTTTTCTTATCTTTCTTTATAAAAAGGGTTGGATCTGCATTTCCCTTAACATAGTTATTTTGAAGCAAAAATCCAGTGAGTCTATCATACCATGCTCTTGGGGCTTGTTTAAGGCCATACAAAGCTTTGGTAAGTCTAAAAACATGATCAGGATGTTTTGTATCTTCAAAACCAGGAGGTTGTTCAACAAAAACTTCCTCTTGAACATAACCGTTAAGAAAAGCACATTTCACATCCATTTGAAATAGTTTGAAATTAAAGAATGCTGCAAAGGCAAGTAGAATACGGATAGATTCAAGTCTAGCTACTGGAGCATAGGTTTCTTCATAGTCTATTCCTTCTTGCTGATTATAGCCTTTAGCAACAAGTCTAGCTTTATTTCTAACAATGACTCCATTTTCATCACATTTGTTTCTGAAGACCCATTTTACTCCAATAACAGAAGTTTCCTTAGGTCTTTCAACCAAGGTCCAGACTTTATTCCTTTCGAATTCATTTAGCTCATCTTGCATTGCTTTGATCCAATCATCATCACCTAAAGCTTCATCAGTGCTTTTAGGTTCTAGTTGGGAAAGAAATGCTAGATGTTCTACTTCATTTCTTAAGGAACTTCTAGTCCTTACAGGTTGATTTACATCACCAATGATACTATCACTGGGATGATTCTTAAGAAACATCTGATTTGGGTTTTGTAAAACCTGTTCATCAACATAAGGTAGAAAGTCTTCTGGGGTAAATGTTTCAGAAGTATCTTCTAGAACAATTTCCTTATTAGAAGGTTCTTCTAACAAAGGTTGACAATCAGTTTTTGAAAACACATCCGAAGATGTAAGTTGGGAAGTTTTAAAAACAAAAGGATCTGACTCATCAAATTTCACATGTACTGTTTCCTCAACAGTACAAGTATTTTTATTAAAAACTCTATAAGCCTTAGAGGTTGTGGAATATCCTAAGAAAATTCCTTCGTCTGATTTTGGTGCGAATTTATGTAAGTTATCTTTAGTATTCAAAATGAATACTTTGCAACCAAAAACCTTGAAGTAGGAAAGCCTTGGTTTTCTACCATTCCATAACTCATAAGGAGTTTTATTAAGAAAAGGTCTAATCAAAACTCGATTTATAGTATAACAAGCAGTACTTACAGCTTCAGCCCAGAAATGTCTAGCAATAGAATATTCACTCAACATGGTTCTAGTTATTTCTTGAAGAATTCGATTTCTTCTTTCAACTACACCATTCTGTTGAGGAGTTCTAGGTGCTGAAAAGTTGTGAGTAATACCTTTCTTACTACAAAAAGTTTCAAAATCAGAATTTTGAAATTCTCCTCCATGATCACTATGAATAGTTTTCAATGGAAGGTTTTTCTCATTTTTAACTTGAGCTCTAAAACTTTTGAAATAAGAAAAAGCTTCAGATTTCCTTGCTAGAAAATAGACCCAAGTAAATCTAGTGTAATCATCAACTAGAACAAACACATAGTATTTGCCTCCAATGCTTCCAGTTTGTGTAGGACCAAAAAGATCCATGTGCACCAACTGTAATGCATCGGTTGTTGAGACTTCACCGATTGACTTAAAACTAGATTTATGTTGCTTGCCATATTGACAAGGATCACAAACTTTAGAAGAATCAAATCTAAGCTCCGGTAGATCCTTAACTAGTTTCTTCTTAGAGAGTTTACATAGGTTTCTAAGATTACAGTGTCCTAGTCTTCTATGCCATAACCAAGAATGATCTTCCATTGCACTTAGGCAAGGTAAATCTTGGCTTCTTAGGTCTTCTAAGTTTAAGGTGTAAACATTCTCTTGCCTGTTGGCTGAGAGAATAAATTCTTCCTTGGAATTGTGAACTAAGCATTTATCATTCCTAAAATTCACAAGGTAACCTTCATCACATAACTGACTTATGCTAATGAGGTTGTGCTTAAGACCTTTAACAAAAAGAACATTTGAAATCAAAGTTTTACCTAAAAGAACAATATTACCAATACCAACAATCTCTCCCTTAGCATTGTCTCCGAAAGTTACCTTTCCTCCTTTCGTCTTGATAATTTTTTCAAAGAAGCTTTTGTTACCAGTCATGTGCCGGGAACATCCACTATCCATGTACCAAACATTGTTGCTGGAACTTTCTTTATTTTCCTGAAATTAAGAACAAAGTTAGACTTTCGGAATCCAAACTTGCTTGAATCCGAGATTTCCAGACAATAAAATCTTAGGTACCCACATTTTCTTGGAAAAATAAGCTTTATGAAAACCTAAGGATTGGGTTTTGTTTAAGGAACAATTTCTTGCCCAGTGACCACCACATTGACACTTAGTACAAAATGGGGCACTTTGAGGAACAAAATAATTGTTGCTGAAAACAGGTTTTGCATGGGTATAACCAAATCCGGATTTATTTCTTAAAGGTCGTATTTGAGAATACATCTTATCAAAATTTTCCTTACCATGGGTAAAGTTTGATAAGCACTTCTTTAAGGAAAAAATTTCGGACTTGAGTTTTACAACCAAGTTTTTATCTTCAAAATCATTAGTTTTGGAACTAGAGTTAGGCTCGAAAACATTTTTATTAGAAATTACTTTTTCTAACTCTTTAGAAAGTTTATTCTTCTCAGAACTTACTTCCTCAAGATTTTTTGAAATACTTTCAAAATCAGCATTTTTCTTATCAAGATCTTTAGAAAGATCTGATATCTCTTTTGTAAGAATAGAATTCCTAGAATTTGCCTTATCAAGTTTCTTGTTGAGTTTGGAATTCTCAATCTCAAGAAGTTCAGCAAATCTAGAGACTTCTTCAAAAGTAGGTAAAGTATTTTCCTCATCAGAAGATGATTCTTCATCAGAAGAGTTATAATACTTACTATCATTAGGATTTAAAGAAACATTGGTCAATGATTCAGCATTTCGTACCTTAGCCATAAGACAATGATTATCAATAGGTAATCTGGCTATAAGACCAAGATTCTTCTGTCCTGAAGATTCATATTCAGAAGATTCATCTGAAGAGTCACCACCACTGGCACTCCAGGTGTCATTAGCTTTCAAAACATTCTTAGCTTTAGCTTTGTAATATTTCTTCCTGTTCCTGTCTGAATGCCTTTCCTTTCTTTCTTTCTTTCTGAGCATAGGGCAATCTGGTCTAATATGTCCTGCTCTCTTACATTCATAACAAGTAACTTCTCCATCTTTCTTATCTTTCCTATCCTTCTTCTTATACTTGGATTGAAAGTTTCTTTGTCCAGCTATCTTGTTCATCCTTCGAGCAAGATTGGCTAATTCATTTTCTGAAACTTCACTTTCACTAGATTCGGATTGGAAAATGACTTTCTTCGATTTGGATCTGGTTACTCTCTCAGGAGTCTTAGCTTTCATCTGATTCGAAGTTGTAGTAAAAGCAACAGTACCATTTCCATTCTTCTTCTTGATGTTGTCAGCATCTCTCTTCATTCTGGTCTCATGTTGTAGAAGAGTTCCAAATAATTCATCAAGAGTTATTTGAGTAACCTTCCTGTTCTCATCTATAGCTGTTCTCTTGGATTCCCACTCATTGGGCATAATGTCAATTATCTTGTCCACAAGAGCTTCATCATCTAAACCTTTCTCTCCCATAGACTGTAGACTATTGACGATTGTCATAAATCTTTGTTGTACTTTACAGATAGGTTCTCCATAAGGAAAATTAAAGCCATGATATTCAGCTCTAAGCATAGCTCTCCTTGTCTCAATCACTTTAGAAGTCCCAAAATGAGTAACCTCTAACTTCTTCCATATACAATTAGCTGCTTCACAAGAAGAAATTTGGCTATATATATTTCTAGTCATTGAACATAATAAAGTGTTGCGTACCTTGTAGTTGAGTTGATATTCTTGCTTCTCCTGGTTAGTAAAGGTTCTGACTTCCTTGTCAGGAATTTTGTAATCACCAGTAAGCATGACAAAGTTATCTACTCCAGTATTGATAACAAACGTCTTCATACGATCTCTCCAGTATTCATAATCATTACCATCAAATATTGGTGGCCTTGTAGGATTCAAATTGTCTATCGAACCAACATTCATTCCTGCCATACTTGAAAATAACTTGGAAACAAACTTGTTAATAACAAAAATTCGGAATCAAAAAGTTCAGAATAGGAAAAGTTCGGAATGGATAATCCGGAATGAAAAAAGTTCGGAATTGAAAAGTGAGCAAGAAAAACTTGAACGTGAGTACAAGTATTTCAGTAACCTTGGCTCTGATACCAAATGTAAGAATGGTATAGAGTAAGAGGTTTCCAACCTCTGATACCAATTGTAGGATCGAAATATAATATGAGATGCTCAATATACAAGAGAGGGGGTGAATTGTATACTTTAAAAATTCCTTTGGAACCTTTAAAGTTAGTTATGAATAACTAGAGTTTCCTTAAGAAAAGGAAAGAACTAAGTTTAACAAAGTTAAACTAAGTTGATTCACACCACCTCTAACACCGAACTAAACTTGGAAAGAGATTCCAAAAGTAGGTTCCGGAAATATGGTTCCGGAATTTGAAACTTAACAAAAGTTACAATATGAGATTCTACCTTAAAGCGTATAGAATCTAAACTAATCAAAGTAAGTAGGGAAGTATAAGAAAATTATACTTTCCTTAAGATACAAAATGCAGCGGAATAAAACAAGTACAAGTAGAAGAACTACTAGTAACAAGATGATAGTCTTTTAACCCAAAGAGAAGGGTATCCAACAACCTTGGATAAAGGTCCCTTGATTTATACTTTCAAGCAAGTCTGTCTTACCCACACCAGGGTAAGCCCTCGATACGAAGATCGGTGTCTCTGTCTTGCTATCCCCGCAAGCCCTCAACTTCAAGGTAGTTGGCAACCTCTGTCTTTCTCGACAAGAAAGCCCTCGATCTTTAAGGTAGTCGGCACCTCTGTCTTTCTCAGCAAGAAAGCCCTCGATCTTTAAGGTATTCGGCACCTCTGTCTTCCTATCCCCGCAAGCCCTCAACTTCAAGGTAGTTGGCAACCTCTGTCTTTCTCGACAAGAAAGCCCTCGATCTTTAAGGTAGTCGGCACCTCTGTCTTTCTCAGCAAGAAAGCCCTCGATCTTTAAGGTAGTCGGCACCTCTGTCTTCCTATCCCCGGAAGCCCTCGAATGTAATCACCAACATTCGGAGTCGCACGAAGCTTTGAGAGTTAATAAGAGACTCTCTCTCTAGAAATCACTTCAACAGCATGTATGCACAAAGTTCAAATGTTCATCCATCCGTTGTGAGCTTTTTCAAATGAGCTCCTATTTATAGGTGAGGTCGGCTCTTTCTCCAACGGTCATATTTCCCTTAAAGTTCGGAGGGACCTGTACACGTGTCACTTAGACAACGGTTAGTTTATAACAAAATGGACGACATCGTTTTATAACAAAGTAAGTGTAACAGAAAGTACGACATCGTTTTAAACTCTAACATAAAGGTTCGGAATAGAAATTTCGGAGTGAAAGTTCGGAGTGAACAAATTCAGAGTGTATAAAACAATGATAATCAGATTCTGTTTAATAGGTGAATTCGGAATGAGAATTCGGAATAGGAATTCTTCATCAGAAATCGTAATGAGAATTTATCATCAGAATTCGTAATGAGATTTCATCATCAGAATTCGTAATGAGAATTCATCATCAGAATTCGTAATGAGATTTCATCATCAGAATTCGTAATGAAAATTCATCATCAGAATTCGTAATGAGAATTCATCATCAGAATTCGTAATGAAAATTCATCATCAGAATTCGTAATGAGAATTCATCATCAGAATTCGTAATGAGAATTCGGAATGAGATTTCTTCATTAGAATTCGTAATGGGATTTCATCATCAGAATTCGTAATGAGAATTCATCATCAGAATTCGTAATGAGATTTCATCATCAGAATTCGTAATGAAAATTCATCATCAGAATTCGTAATGAGAATTCATCATCAGAATTCGTAATGAAAATTCATCATCAGAATTCGTAATGAGAATTCATCATTATAATTCGTAATGAGAATTCGGAATGAGATTTCTTCATTAGAATTCGTAATGGGAATTCTTCATTGGAATTCGTAATGGGAATTCTTCTTCAGAATTCGTAATGAGAATTCTTCATTGGAATTCGTAATGGGAATTCTTCTTCAGAATTCGTAATGAGAATTCTTCATTAGAATTCGTATCCTGAATCTGGAATAGAACTTAGTCAGAATTCATAACCGGAATTCGGAGTGAAACTTCCTTATAGTTCTTGTCCAGAATCCGAACCCTAAAACAGAATGCTTTTTATCAGTTTTAATGATTCCGAGAAAGTGAATCCGAATCTCACTCTTAAGAAAAATATTAATGAAAATATGATAAGGATAAATTTTTCTTATAAAAGCGATTTTCCTTAAGAAAGCATTTTTCCTTATAAAAGCAATTTTCCTTACAAAAGCGATTTTCCTTAAGGATAAGGTGTTTGTGATTTTCAAAACAAGAAGGAATGGAAAAGTCATAAGGAAAACCTTATTGATTCAACAAATGCCCAATCCGGACTTATTACCAAGTCCCTAGTGTCGCTAATATCCAATCTATTGTCTCCAAATATTAATGAATTAAAGGAACCTACTATGATACCAATTTTTAATGTCCCAAACCCAAATACCACTTAATGGGTGCCCCAAGCCCAGTGGACAACATGGCCTCAAGAACATCTCCCCAATCCTCATAGGTTGCTGACTAGTAGTGGGGGCAAAGGGCATGTTCATTGGGAGACTATGACCACATGTGGAAATCATAGTGCAACTGGTAAATATAAATTGAGGTAAATAGAAGAAGAAATACAAGTAAACAGAGGGAAAAATGGAAAATAGGTACATTAGAAACAATTACTGAAATACCATGAATAACATACAAGAATAAAGAAACCGATGATGACATGTCATCTCACAAGAAAACTAGAAAACATGGATACAAGATAGAAGGCATAACATGTTCCAAAAAAGTATAATGGAAATAAAAAGATTATACCATGAATCCAAAGCTCTAGCTCGATCAACTGCTATCAATCTCTATTCTAAAAAATAAGAAAAAAGTGTCAAAATTTGTATTATTCCATTTATCAACACCTTCATTCATGAAATATACTCTATGTACCAAATTATTCCTGGAGATGGTATTAGATAAATCTTAGTGTTCTACCACCAATGGTGTCTATAACATACATCAAGTGTAATATAAATGTAATGGTGTGCTATAATGCATATATAATTTAAATTAGTACAATGTAACTAAATACCCAAATACCTGCTTTATCCCTTGAATAGAGTCATAACATAACCAATTCATTAATTTATTTTTACCAGTTTATAAATAAGTCACATGTTAACAATATTGAAGGTTCAATGTTGTGATAAGAAATCCTATAATGACCATTGATAATGATGTTCCATGGTTATAACCAAGGTAATATAGACCACAAGGGTCATAAACTCAGTAATAAATATAGCTTGGCTAAGGGTAATAGTGTAATCCAAGGAGCATAATCAACGTAATTTCACAATGTGATGCCTACCAAGTCCATGGAGGTAATCCAAGGTAAAATGTGGACAATTAATGACTGGTCCTATTGATATTTAACCATAGAACCTACTAGATAATGTTCGTTCCAAGGAGTGTATCAAAGGAATCCTTTAATACAATATGATGGATCCTATGGTGGCATAACGACGAACCAAAAATAGAAAACAATTGGAATCTAGGTGGGTCTCAACCTAAGAAAGAAATATCATTGAATTAGAATGGGGTTCCTGAGTGATCAAGGTATTCCCTGATAATAATACAAGACGAGTTTGAGTCAGGACACTCCTTTTTAATTATTAAGTCATGTAATATTTAATTTTGTTCAATCCCGGCCTTTCATTAGTGTGATTAGGTCATGTATCATGTAACATTTTAATGATGTCATAATTAACCAATATTTCCATTTGGTTCAAGCCTTACCTTTCATTAGTTTTAATGGAATATATAGCATTCAACCATTATTAATTCCCTTAAGGGAATACTCAGTAATTAAGGTTCATTCCAATAACTTCGATTAATGAGGTAAGGGGTTCTATAGACATTAAACTTATATTTCATTCACATTCAATACAGTCAAGTAATATAATTGTTATACTTTCCAATTTCCCTACCACATTAAATATATAATTCGATTCACTTAATTTATGGGGGTTAAGTGGAAGTGGCATGGAAAATTCCATTCACTATTATATGATACAACAATAATTTATGATAATGAGGCATAATATTAGTGTGCTCAAGCTCGAGAACATATGAACAATGGATTAAAAGTGTCCAAACTCTAAAAACCACATTATGGAATATCATCCTACATGGGATAGATGGATTTGTCGGTGTAACCACCAAAAAATTATCAAATATATGTAAATATCATAATCATATGGTTATAATGATTATAAGTATGACATATAAATTCAATAAATAGCACTCGATGAAATTAGTGGGCCCCACCTGCTAATTCCAAAATCAACAAACTTGATGGATGAGTTATAGACATGTGACCTTAGGGCTGTACGATACATCTCCTATGATATTAGCCTTTAATTTGTCTTAGAATAGAGTAGATATTAGAAAATGAAAAAATTCTCACACCTCGATAACTAGGTCAAGAAGAAGAGAGGATAATAACAGCTAAAAAGGACTCAAGTACCTATCATTGCACATCCAATGTGATGAACGAATGATCGGTTAGATCCTGGATGAAGGAGATCTTCCAATACATAGATTCTTCATTCAAAGATCTCAAAAAAGGAAGAATAATAGATTACTCCTGGATAAACTCAGATTATGAGGATGTGGGATGATTAATCAGATCATTAAGGGAAAATAGTAAAATTACCCAGATATTTTGTTGTGTATGACTTGTCCGTATGGTTTGAAAAAAATGCACAAACCATGCCTTGGTACCTGGTAAGAAGTCCTGATCACATGATTAGGCCACATAATTGTTCACCAACTGTGTGCCAACCGTGACACATGGCCAGTTTCCCAAAAAGATGGGTTCTGGGCTCCGAAAAAATCCCTATACACCCTTAATACCGTTTTCAACTCATTAGGAATCCATATTATGTCCAAAATAAAGTATTATACTGAAATTTAAAGGAACCATACAATATTGGAAAACCTGGTTCTTACAGATTCCTTCTCAATCACCTATAAATATTGTAATACCATTCCTCAAGACTTCTATAACTAAAATTTATGTCAATCCAATCCTCTAATCCATGGAATTCAATTACCAAATTTTTAGGTTAAATCTTTTTTAATCCATGAGATACGCATCATAGAATCACTCTGTATTATATATCTATATTTTAGATAGTATACTAGATAGTGTGTTGACCCATGATCAAACATGTTCTTCCAATTCTAATGATATAGGGGTTTTTTCTAATTTTACATCTTCATTAGTCAAGTCATAAGTGGAGAAGTTAATGTTTACCTTTCACATGTCATATCCATTGAGGTACATGATGTTGATTTCAATGAAACTAATGATATATGGTCACCCATAGTGGAAATTAACAAGGAAAATGAACTTCGTAGACTTCATTTTATTTTTAGGATCTAATATAGTATACCCCACAATCATTATATTTTATCCATGCTTTTGAAAATTAACTCAGGGTGACCCCTAAACCATTGTGCATATCTTTTTCCAATGACAAAAAATTTTGTGAGATTAGTTCCCTCTGTAATAATGTGATCACTGGTGAAGTGGAAATTAAGCTTTCTCCAGAGAAAAAATTATTATAAATGATATAGATAAATCTATTATATTTCATGTACACTTTGATACTCATTACTCTGTATTGGAATCTGATGTAAAAAATGAGTTAAAATTAACTAGGATCTCATACTGTAATTTCGTATTTCCTGAACCACATATAATAAAACAATTATAATTAAAAAATAATCCAAAACAATCAATCATATAATACTATTGCATGGTGGACTACATTTTTATTCACATTGAAGACCAATGGGAGGATACACACATTCTCTTTCCACCCTCATTGAATTACAAGAACATCAACTTGGAAGGGATGAAATGATCCTATAAACATTGGTTACTCACAAAATGTTTTTTTAAACAAGTACAACGATGATGAGAAAATATGGCGGCCATCATTGGAGTAAGGGTAGTCCACTACCACTATCAACATATAGGAAAAATAAATGTATCTCTTCTTGGGAGGAAACCTTTGTTTTCTTTAACATTTTTTAATAATTATTTCCCCTATTTTAATTAAATAAATATTGATTTTTTCTATTTTTATTTTTTATATGTAATTAACATTATTTAAAGCATCACTAAGAGAGTACACACACCCTAAAACCACATCGACCTCCCGTAGATGTCCATCTATTTGAGTATACTCACCATTGGATGTAGATATTAACCCACTAAATCCATACCCAGGGGAACCTCTTTCCCTTTAACATCCTTCCCCGATCTTCATCCTCTCTCTATCCCAATACCCTTATATCCATTTCTATATCTTTATTATTATTCTTATGTCATCCTCGCACACACTCTCATATTTTACCACTTTACTCATCCATAATTTTTTTTATTTTTTATGGACATGATTTTCAAAAGAAAAATCCAAACACAAGAAGAGTGTAATTACTCACCAAACAATTTATGAAATTTTATACAACCATTTTGAGGAGTAAAAAGAAAATATTTTACTTCAAATTTTTTTTATTTTCGACATAAACACAGAAAAATATACTTTGATCAATAGGAAATATTTTTAATGATCAATTTTTTATTTTAAAAATTAATTTTTCTATGTCATGAGTAAAAAAATAACATTCAATTATAAGGTCACATACGACCATCTTTTCATATTATGTGTTTCTCACCTCTGATTGTGAGTCTTCAGTTTTTTGTACAAGAAAGCTAAATTTACTATTTTTTGTGTGAATTTATATGATATATGAATTTTTAACTAAATGAGAATAAAAATATCAAAATAAAATCCCATTACCCTTACACTATCCCTCCTTTTGAAATCCACTCAAATCCTATAAAAACAATTTTATAAGAAAATTATAATCCAAAAACCTTTTCCCACTGAGCATATACATGTATTTTAAAATCATTTTTATTAAAATTTATGTGTTGGTGGAATGTATTTAATTTTAAGTATACATTCCATGATTTTCAATGTGTCATAATATGCTTGAGAGAACAAATTTATTTAAGTATGGGGGATAGGTTATCACAAGTTGTGGTTTCAGAATAAATTTATGTTTATGTAATTTTTTACAAATATTATTAAGAATATTAAAAAAAATGAAAAAAATATAAAATTATATAAATAATTTAATAGAATTGGTTATGTATTGGTTAGTTCAACAATCACTCTTATACACCTTTTTATGTTTTTATAACTATAACAATTAGGGGCATGAGGAGATTAAACATGGATTTTCATATGTGTGTGATATTATTCCCAAGTGAAACTATTGGAAATATAAAAGAAGAACACTTTAATTATATTTTCCAAAGTCATTGGGAGAAGTTTTTTTATTTTCTAAATATTTCTTACATTCATCTAATTTCAATTTTTTCTATCTCTTTTATTTATTGTAACAATATTACCCTTGTACATATGGATTTCTATTTCCATTCATGACCCATTTTATAAATTTTACATTAATATTTTCTAAGTTTGTTTTTCCCCCATAGTTTCCTCTATTTTGGACATTATAGTCCTAAAATACCATGTCCAATGAAAACCCCTAAAAAGTGCCTATTGATTCACTTTAACTTTGTAATAAATAATACAAGATAAGAGATATAAAAAATTCTCTATTTTTTTGGTGAACTAGTGAATATAAATTAACAACCCTGACATCACTATAAGCAGTGTGAGATTTTTATGATCAAATTTTCCATTTATAAATTTTAGTAAAAAATTTAATTAATTTTGACACATGATTACAGTAATTATTTTTGGTGGAATTATTTTTTGGTGAGCGAACAAGTCTTATCCCCCATGATTGGAGAAAATAAAATTTACAATTTTTTCTAAAGTAAAAATGAATTTTTTGTGGTTGTGTTTTGTGTTCCTTAGGACATGCAGTAGATTAAGTGTGGGGGAGTTGATGTTATTATCTTATTAATAATTTTTACTTAATCCTCATATATAATTTAAATTAAAAGTTTATAATTCGTTTTAAATTACCATGTTTCAATATTAAGAGTAAATTTTTATTATAACATAAAATAATATAGTTTAAATAAAGTTTAATATTTTAATCACAGCTCTCTCATTTCAGATCCTAATTATGTTATAGTTTTTTAGGGTACCTTATATTTTATAATAGAAACCATTATTCTAGATATTGTTTTAGCTTAACCATTTAAAGGGCCATATACACCACCCAAGAATTTATAATGAATATTCTGGATAAACATTACCATCTATGATATTCTATTTTATGGTCTCAATATATAAGTCCAAATTTAGTGACACTACAACATAAGTCTAGGTACATTCCATTTAAACTTGGATAATTTCTTCCCCATGTAATCCTAAACGGGATACAATTCATGAATTAATATCCAACCCAAAATTCTTCCCAAGAGTAAATAATATCTCATCCTTCTTTAGTTTTCTACCAATTCACATATGAAATTAAGATAATATTTTTTCATAGAAATTTAAGAGTTTTTATCAAACAAATTTAGAATCTTATGATTTAAAATGAAAGAATTCTCACATCCTAAAACCCATATACATTTAGGACATGCAATCATTCATCATATTTATTAACAACAAACCATGATTTAGGAATACAACTATATCTTTGGATTCAAAAGTAAAATGGATGGAAAATTTGGATGGTGTACTAAACACACCCATAATTAAAACTTTATAAAGAATATCAATATAGATTATGTGGTATTTATGGTATAACGATCAATTAAACATGATGGGATGTATTGGAGGGAAACAATTTCACAATATTGGGTTATAAATATAGTCATCAAAGATCATTGATATACATTAAAACATCAGCTCTTAAGACGACATATTACCATGAATGTAGATTTTCTAAAGGCCAAATAGAATCTACCCAAATCATGTTTCTACAATAAATTATAAGGAATATTCCTTAAACGATATATAATTTGGTGTTTTATGTCAATAATTAATTCTCTTACATTAAGGGACCTTTTTAGGTTTAGCGTTTTGGAGAATTTGGAAATAACTCAAACTAAACAAAACCATAAAATACAAAGAATACACTTCTGATTATTATCCATTTTTCATATAATATAAAAATTTTAATATATAGAATGATTTATTTTATTGGAAAATATCCAAAAATTTCATCTTGACTACTTCCTTTCACATACCCATCCCAAAACCCCGTGGAAAATATTTTAAAACCTATAATGAACACAAAAAGAATAGTATGTAACATAAAAAGAAATTAATCCACTATTCTAGTGAAATATTGGAAAAACAAAATAATATAAAACTTTACATTTAATGATACATGAGTGTATAATTTAAAAAATTTTCATAAAAGACACACAGACACAGGTTTTTCTCAAATAAAGCCTTTAAAAATCATAACAAACAATTAAAACCCTCTTTTTTGTGGAAAAAAGTCTAATATTCCCAAAACAATATAAAAAAACCTCCAGTTGGAATAAATATATATCTGAATTAAAATATAATCATTATGAAATCAATTTGAGTTATATATTGGTGCAACAATCATTTAAGCTACAACATGCTCACCCAACAGAATCTCATCCACCCCAACATATAAGCTGTAACAGGCTTACCCATATTTATCTAGGCGGCACCATCATATAAGTTGTACTCGGATCAACCAATTCTATCCGAGCACACCCATTTATCATTTATAATTATAAAGTAACATATCTGGATTTTCTTTATTCTTTCACTTTTTCATCAAAAAAATTTTTAAAAATAATTTGAAACTCATTAGAAAATAAATTTTCGAAATTAAAATACCATTTTCTTTTAAAAATTTATATTAAGACAATACAATTTCTTTGAAAACAAATTTTCAATTCCAAATCACCACAAACTGGAGGATGGTTTTTACATTAATAATACATGAAATATTTCAAAGGAATATAGAAATAAAATAATGATCTTGGTGGTGGAATATTTGTTGTCATCATATAATACACTAATTCTTTCTTCTTTCAAAACTTTATTTATAAAACATTAATAGATACATTTTTTAAAAATTGAAATAATGTAAAGGTATCCTAAAATTTACATTATAAAATATTTTATGCCCATATAATTTTTTATGACATCATTTTAATATCATGAACATGTAAATGAAAAGGTGTTTGAAGTAAAATGATAAAAGAACCTTTTTTAAAAGAAAAGTACCTTATAACTTTAGAAACATTTAAATCACAAGACCCATGAAAGAATTATATGAAAAGAAACATTAAATATCATGATAGTATAGAAATTCATGATATTAATTATCACTTTCACTATATATACTAATCATAAATGGATATAGGTGCATAACTTCAAAATATTCCTCAATGAAAGAAAATTGATTTGAATCCTCTTACCTTGAGGCTGACATGTCACTTGTTTATATATTTTAATGAATAAAAAATTAATTTTAATTATTAACTTTATTTATATTTATTTAGTATATTATTACTTTTATTTCACTTATTATGACATTTTATGCAATTACATAATCAGTTATTTTTTCCTTTATGTTTTGACCATATTCTTCTTAAGTGTCAAAAATTACATTGGTAGTCTTTCTATGGTCAAAGAAGTCATTATTTAAATATATATAATAATAATAATGAAATAATTATAATATTTATTCATAAATGATAATTTTAATTCTAATCAGTAAAGTTTATTTTTATAAATTAAGTATGTTACGATCATGAAAGCAGTTGGACATACGCACGAATGAGTAATGATTCCATTTTTCAAAAAACATTATTGGAATGAGGTAAGTAATAATTTAACTTCATGGAATGATAATAATATGTTATATACCATATTTTTTCATTAAATAAACTTATATATATCTTCCATGGGGTCTGGTTATGAAACAAGAGTCACATTAATTCATTACGATGGTAGTCTACATTTACACGAATGACGTTATAACATTTTTAGTTAGTGAAATGTTATGAAATAAAGTAAAATATTATTTTTGGGAATGATTAATATGTAAATAATAACATAATTATTTCATTTATATCACATATATTAATTATATTTACACTTATTATCATCCATCTTACGGGTTAGTGAAAAATGAATCATATCACTTCGTGAGCTGGTAATCCTCCAATCACACGAGTGATGTTATCATTTACATTATGTAAAGGAATCTAAAAAAGTATATATGATATAACAAATAAAAAGGTATAATTATTTTATAAATATAAAATTTATACCTTATATCCATCATCCTACCCAACTGTGAGAGGAGTAATAGAAAAAACGAATGACATCGGTTTGTGGGGATGTAGTTCATCATACACATGAATTAAGATTTATTAACCCATTTAATGGAAGACTAGATGGATTCAGGTTATGATATTAAAATTAAAACATATCAATATATGTAATATATAAATTCAATTATACAGGAATTGTTTAATAATAACTTATGGGGGTGGAAGATGAAATAAAATAAACTCTTATTAAAGAACATTACCTATTCTTTGGGTATCTTTTTTGGTTTGCCCCAAAGGTCTTCTTTGGTTGTATTGATGAAAAAAATAAGGATTCAATGATTAGAGTAGGTATTTTTTGATTTTATTTCATCCATTCTTAGGAAAACCAAAGAGGTTTGAAGGGATACAGAAGAAAGGATATGGAGTGACCTTTTATAGTTGAGGAGGTGTTAATTTTTTATAAATACCAAAAAGTATTAACAATTTGGAGGTCACTATAAAAACACGAGGTTCATAAATAAATCAATAATGGACTGAAGGTATGATTTTTATTGATACAAACCTCCATAAAATATAAATAAACATAATTTCATCAAGTTATTCTTTTGTGTTTACTCAATTATACCTTTTTAGTTTTAACCATGGGATCTTTTATCTTTTTTATTTTCCACCATATTTTATCCATTAATATTAAAATTAAAATTAATATTATTATAAAATTTATAAATATTTTTAAGTCCTAATAAATCTAATATAATAAAGAAAATATCTATTTTTTGTAAAATTAATTTATTAGAAACACATGTAATATGATAAACCCGGTTTAATCGTACTCATGATAATTAATTTTAATTTTTTCCACTAACATTTATGTAAAAAATTAATTATAAATTATTAGATAATATAAATTATTATTATTCTAAATATTAAATAAATTTTATGAAATTCAATTTACATATGTTTGAGAATTTATTTTAAACATAATCCCATTGATGTGACGAGAAAGAGGGGTTTTTAATGAAAAAATGTACAAAATCTCACTAAGATTTTATATCAAAATTCAGAAATAAAATGATTACAATTAATTAAATTGGATTAGTTTACATAAAATTAAACTAATTTTAATTTAAACCCTATTCTGGATTCATTTTCACTATATAAATAATTTAAAGAAAAAGTTATTTCTCAATTAAAATTTATTATTTGTCAATATTTATAAAGAAATGTATCATTTCAAAAAAAAACAACATTCCTAAGATAGTTTGATATTTTGATTTTAAAAATAAATATTAATTTTTCTAATAAATATTTAAATGTGTTAACCATTAATTTTAAATTTTTTGTGCAAAGCGCGACTAATCTCTCTTTTAAAAAAGCATATAATTTCATTAAATATTTATTTATCTTTTTAATGATTCTTATTTTATTAATAATAAATAGATAGTTAATAAAATTGTGTAAAATATATATTTTTGGAGTTTATTTAATACTATCCATACCTTCCATTCAAAGGGATAGGTTATAATGGTAATTTTTAAAAAATAATATTCTTATAAGGTACCACGTTTCATTAAAACTTGGTGTTCTGTCCGACAGAAGCCAAAATAATATTGCGTGTAAAAAAACACAAATCTATGTAATGAATGATAAATTCAATGTTTTGTCCTTTGTTCTATCCCACATAATTTTCTTCCTTTAATGTCTGGTGGTGTTACATACTCCCTATTGAATAAATTACATCCTCACAATTTAAACATTATCTCAATAATCAATGATTTAGTGTTTTGAAAATCCTCCATTGGAAAAAAATATTATATAATGGTTTAAAAAACATAAAATTGATAAAAGAGAAGATTATGTGTGATGTTCATCTAGAATACCACATAACTAGGCTTTTAATAAGGTTAAGACAAGTGGGATGTGAATATTTAGACATGGAAGAAAAGTTTAATGTCTAAAAAATTATGGGGAGTGAAAATGATAATTGATCACATAACATATAATTATAAATATAAATTAAAAGAACTCAAAACCATATACCAATGAACTGTGATAAGGTCATTGATTTAATGAGAAATTATGGAAATGGGATAAAATTTTTTCAATCTCTTTTTACTATAGTAGATTAATTCCATTACTGTATTGACTAAAATCATAAGAAAATATACTAACTTCTCTGGTAAAAATTCCCTAAAAAATAAATTTCCACCACACTCTCATATTTTGTCTAATGATGATCAAACAAGATGATTGTTTCACGCATCAAGCAATGAAATAAAATTATAAATAATCATTTAATTAAAAAGGATAACTAGATATAACTTATATATTTATACATCAACTACAACCAAAATGGTTAGGATGAGGTAATTAGTTTCCCAAAATTTATATTGATCCTATTCTCAAACAACAATAATCACTTAATCACTAATTTTTTTAATCCCGTGGTTTTCTATAAGTTCAAACATATTTTTTCAAAATATCTTTTATCATTATATTTTAGACCCTTTAATTTTAAAATAATGGTTTAATACTAATTTTGTGATCACATAGTTCAGTGGTAGGCATTACGCCATTATTGAAGTTTGGTTATTGGTTCAAGCCCATGCCCTTGACGGTTGTGATGGGTTTTTTCCTGGTCTTCAAGATTTCAATTTCTCAAAATCTAATCCTTATAACATTCCCAAAAATACACTGAACATCCTTTAAAATAAACATAATCATAAATGATTATATAAAACCTAAATGTTATAAATACCTCAAAATTCATGTCTAAAATGTAAAGGCATACTTCATATCAAACTAATGACTTATACCTAAACCCAAAAAAAATTTGTTAAAAATTTCATTAATCACATTATGATTTCATCCCTTAAAACCTAAAGTGGAGTTTGTAAATCTTTTATCTTATGATTATATTTTTAAAAATACTGAGCTCTCTAGAGCTACCACCACTTCACTTGATGGCCCAATACCAAATGCACACGTATAGAATGACTTTTACACACCTTCCTATTTTGATCAGGATTATTTACACACAGAGTAAATAAATTCAAACATTCATTAACTTAATGAACCATTTCATTATATCTAAAAAAGATCACTATAGATTGGATATCTATTATGTCACTCTTTGATTATTAAGGACTCTTTTATTTATAGTCAAGGACTCTATGAATAAACTTACCACACCGGTAAAACCTACTAGATTTTGAATAGAATTTAACAAAATGGATTTCAACATCCTTGGAAGATGTTTTGAGATTACCTTAATAATTTTTAGTTGTTTTTATCAATTTTCCAACACCTTCATAATTTCATTATATTATCATCTCATTTGAAAAAAAGTGTCAGTAAACACCATATATATTTTCTCAGCATAATAGACCACATTCTCAAACATTTTGAATTATCTAGAACCCAATTTTATTCATAAACATTGTTTCAATCATGATTAAAATAGAATAAATTTTCTATAACATTCGAAAATAAAATTTAAAACATCCTTAGCCAATATTGTAATGTTTTATTCATATTTGAACGTCGAATATTCATAACTTTTCTTCAAGTCCATGAATTGTTTCTCCATCCTTGGTTGAAAAATATCAAGTAAATATTTTTAATGGAAGCGACTCGAAATATTTTCCCATTTCATTGAATCAATATCATCTTTCACTATTATATTCTTAATCATAGACCACCATCGATCGACTTCACCTTCAAAATGATAATTGGAAGTGGTTTCATTTTGGTGTTCTAAACATCCAATGAAATGAAATAACTTCTCTAGGGTACTAACCAAACCCTTGACTATAACTATGCTAGATCATCCAACTAATGATGGTTTATATTGCCTCATGAAATAGACCACTATAAAAATGTTCCTTCATGGAAGATCAAGTTCCAATCTATCATGGATACACCAAAATTTATAGCTTCTGTCAATTGATCCATCACTGAAACAATTAGTTATTTTCAAATTCCAAACATCTTGGGATTCTTATTTGGATGGATATTTTCCTCTCGGTTCCTTCCCACTAAATCGTCCATGTTTTAACTGTGAACTGTTTTTAGGAAATGAATCATGAAAAAAATAAAATTCTTTATCATTCCAACTTTTCAATAAAGTAAATTTTTTAGAGGGCATGGTATTAATATTATCCTAACCTCTAATGTTTTGTAACCCATCCTCTAGTACCAACTATAAGGACCTATGGGTATACATTACATGATCATAAGATTTAATTCAATAATTAATTATCATAAATTTTAGAATATTTTTTGATTTAGTGTTTTAGAGAATTAGGAATTACTCATACATCACAAAACCATAAAATAAAAAGTGTACAATTATTATTAGTATATATATTTACAAAATATAAATCATTCAAAATAAATCTTGATTCTTTTTCATGGAAAACTACATGAAATTCAACTTGAATTCTTATATTCACTTACATATCCATAAACCCAATAAAAACATTTTATAATATGGGATGAGCACAAAAATCATAGAAAGAGACTTAAAAATAAAGAATATCATATTTCCAGTGAATAATAAAAAAACTCAAATAATATTTACATTAACCTTTAATTTTATTTGATTTTATCTATTAAAAAATTTTAATATAAAACACAAACATTTATTTCTCACATAAATCCTTTAAACCCCATAATAATCAATTAAAAACACCTTTTGGTGACTTAGTGGATCATATTCTTAAAAACCTTCCAAAACCCTTTTAATTTGAGTAAACATATAAATGAATTCCAATATAATAATTACCGAATGTGTTGAAGAAATATATTAGTACACACATAATTTAGGTTATATTGGTCTCACCTGATGATATATGGTTCTCCCCATCATATAAGCTACAATTGGCCCACTGAGTGTTATTTCCACCCCATCATATAAGCTGTAATGGGATCAACTGATGATTTCCATGAATAACTATTTCTCATGTATAATTATAAATCACCATAACATGAATAAAATATTTTAATGGTTTCACATTTTAATCCTAAAACATTAAAAAAATATATTTTAAATTCATAAAAAATCACTTTGGGGTATCAAAATAACATTTTCATCTAAAAAAATTTTCAATACCTAAAAAACCTATTTCTTTAAAACAAATTCAATACCAAAAAACCAAAAAAGGGAATTTTATTTTTCTTTTAATAAAAAATGAAATATTAAAATGGAATCAAAAAATATAATCATTGTCATTGTGGTTGAAAATTCATTATCTATATGTAAAACATTCATTTTTTCGTTTTTTAGAATGTTCCGTATGAAACACATAAACATAATAATTTTTAAAAAATGTTTAAATAAATTAAAATAGACATTAAATGTACATTATAAAAAAATTTGTGTACATGTATTTTTTCTAAAGTAATTTTTTAATAATTGACGTGGAATAAAAAAAGAATTTGATTGAAAACATTAAAAGAGTAATTTTTAAAAAAATGAAAGTCCCTTATCACATTAAAAATATTTGAATCATAATCCCCAAGAAAGAATAAAATTAAAAAAACTAAAATACCTGGATGATATATAAATTCATGATATAACATGTCAAAGGGGCTGTTTATTCTCCTTATAAAAGGATATAGGTGCATAACATCAAAATATGCTTCAATGAATGGAAATTGAGATGATGTACCTTACCTTGAGCCCGAAATATCACTTGTGCCTTTATATTAATAAATAATAAACATAAATTAACTATTTAATATATATAAAAAATCTATATTTATTATTAATTTTATTTCGCATATAATATTATTTTATACAATTACTTAATAAATAAAATTTATGTTGGATGTTTTAACAATATTCGGCTCATGTGTTAAAAATAAATTTGGTAGGTTGGATATGATCAAAGGGGTTATTATTTAAACATATAAATAATGATAAATGTGTAATAATAATCTTATTTATTCATAATGTATACTTTTTCTACCAATTATGATTTTTTTGAGTAATTAAGTATGTTATGATCATGGAGATGGTACACCGTGTGTACACCTGAGTAATGTCCCTATTTTCATAAAATCATTATGGAAAAGTGATAAGTAGTATTTTTACATTATATAATAATATTAATATAATATATACCATATTAGTTTTTAAATATACTTATATATATCATCCATGTTTATTGGTGGTGACAAAGAGAGTCACATCACTTCATGAAGGCGATAGTCCACATGTAGAGGAACAACATTATAACTTTTTAGTGTGTGTAAAAGTAAGTAATA
This sequence comes from Viscum album, assembly GCA_963277665.1. Classification (NCBI taxonomy): domain Eukaryota; kingdom Viridiplantae; phylum Streptophyta; class Magnoliopsida; order Santalales; family Viscaceae; genus Viscum; species Viscum album. The sequence continues at coordinate 1,748,365,602 of OY728155.1, read as the reverse complement.
AAATGGCATATTATATTTTAATATTTATTAATATAGAATTAAAACATAATAATTTCATTTATATCAAATATATTAATTATATTTACCCTTATTATCTTACATGTTACACATCATTGGAAATTGAATCACGTCGCTTTGCGACGAAGAAGTTCACTATACACACAAGAGACGTTATCATATCCCTTTAAAAGTGAAATTTAAATATAGATATATATATATATATATGATTATATTATTAAATATGTATAATTATGTTTTAAATATCATATATATACTTTATATCAATCATATTACCCAACCGTGAGAGGTGGTGTTGAAAAATGAATGACATCAATTCATGAGGTGGTAGTCTTCCAAACAAATGAATGATGATTTTGTAACCTATTTTGTGTAATAGGAGAGTGATTTTGGATATTATTTTAACCTAGTAATAACTCAAAATATGTAATATACCTAATTTTTATATAATCATGTTGTATGATTAATTTATGTTTGGTGTTGGAAGAAATAAAATAAAAGCAGTCATCGAAGAACATTACTTCCTCTTCGGGTACTTATTTTGGTTTTCACCAAAGGGATTTAATTGCTGCCTTTAATCAAAAAATAAAGATTTTAGTAAGACATTAGGGATTTTGTTAAGGTATTTTGAAATTTATTTTCTAAACCAACTAGGTTTTAAGGGGTAAATAATAGCAGAGAGTAAGTCGCCTTTTATAATTGAGGAGAGGGGGCATTTTTGTAAATACAATAAATTATTCACTATTGGTAGGTCACTTTTACCCCATGTTTTCCAAAATAGATCAGTAATGTATTTTATAGATTATATGGTTGATAAAACTTCCTACACACAAAAATAGACATATTAATATCATGTTATTTCTTAGGCATTAAATTTACTTTGTTTTCCTATTTTATTTTTTTCCATGGTAACTTGTATATTTTTATTTACCTAGGAAGTTTATACATTAATAATAAAATTTAAATATGATTTATTATAATATTTAAACATACTAATTCTAATTACTAAATCAAATTTATTGATGAAAAATACTAAGTGAGTGTAAAATTAATATTAATACATACACATGTTATGTGAAAACCCTCATTATTACATTAATGATGATAAAATATTTTTAATATTTATTCTAATAATTGTGTTGAAAATTTAAATTGAACAGATTAGATAATAATAATTTTCCTCCTTAAAAATATGGAACCATTTATCCAAAATCAATTCACAGTAGTGGAATAATTTATTTTAAAATAAATTTTGCAAATGCAATGAGAAAAAGCCTATTTTCAAAGAGAAAATGCTAAAATGTTACTATGATTATATATCAAAATTTAATATGAAAATAATTAAAATAAAATAAATTTTATTTTTTGATATAAAATTGAACTAATATTAAATTAAAACCAATTAAAATTATAAGTTAACAATATAAATAATTTTAATGAAAATGCAGTTTTCAATTAAAATGTAGTATTTTAACTATTCATCCAAAAATGAAATTTTTATAAAAGAATCCAAAAACTTCCCACAAATATTAGTTTTAAATTATAATTCTAAAATTAGTGTTCATTTTTTTAAATACATTTTCTTAAATAATTAAATATTAATTTTAGTTTATGTGGGCAAAGTGGTACAAAATCCATCTTTTAGAAAAACACAATTTTTTAAAAAAATATTTCTTTTCATTTTAAGTGATTATAATATTATTATAAATAAAGAGATAAATAATAAAAATATTATAAATATGATTTTTAATTAGTTATTTATTTCAATTCATACACTCCATTCCAATTTCTACATTATAATTATAATGTTTAAATAATAATATTTTAAAAGAGTATAGCATTTTATTCAAACATGATGTTGGGTAAAACACAAGACAAACTAAATATTGGGAGAAATGAAACATAAACTCAGTATTTCATGTAAGTAATGATTAATTCAATAGTATGTTTCTTTTATGATATTGAACATATCTTTCATATTTTAAAATCTTGAGGTGATGCACAAATACCTCTTCTCCACTCTTTAATTTCATTTACTTCAATTGTTTTAAATTGTAATCATTTACATTTGACTATAATTTCGTTTGTTGTTTAATTCATGACTCATAATGATATTATCTTATTTTTCTATACCTTATGTATTGTAATATTTTTGGACTTAAAATAGTTTTAATCAAGTTGAAATCCCTTCCCTCCTTCAAATTATCATTTAATCCAAAGTGAGTGTTTAGATCTCTTCACCATTCATGTGTGAGTTTCACACAAAACTCTTATAATGTTACATTTATATCTCTATTATTTTAAATCATCATCATAATAATAATAGAGCATTTTTGTAACCATAATGATGGAAAATTAAATCATCCATTTTGATGAATCATAATTTTGTGATGTTATGTGATCAAGATCTTTCACTCATTTAATATTATTTGAATTTATATTATGTATGTTAAACATGATATGTTATTTATTAAAGAAATTTTGTGTTTGAAATATAGATTCCATGGATTATTATAACCAAAATTACACATGGGTTCATTAAATATTTAACCTTCCATCAAAGAGAATTTTAAATGATTAAAACCCTAGTTAGTGTTGGTATTAAAGCCAAAACTAAATTAGAATTGTGATCAAAATAATCTTTTTAATAAGTTGATAATTTAATGGAGTGCATGAAAATATCAAGGATATCACAATATGATATCCCCAAGGATGATATCACACTAATAATTTTTCAAATTTTAAACAGGAATTCATCATTCAATCATTTCATCTAATCTCTATAGTCAATCCTCCAATTAAAAAAGGAAAATAAAAAAATTGACTCCAAAATATAGGAACATCAGTGAGGATTCGAACCGAGTGTCACTATACACGTTATAGTAGATCACCATAACATTGAACAATTGATATGTGATGATTATTTACACTTCATTATGACCAAAATAAATAGTTCTATGTATATAAAAACATGATCAATGTCTTGAATCAATTTGGAGTATTATACAGTCATCAAGGATACACATTTAAAATTAGTTTATTGGTTCGGTTGATGTGAGATTGTAACTTATTAGTGACAATAGTTATATTAAATCAATTTCATAATTATGAAACAAATAATAGTTATGGGAAAATTAAATACAACAAGAACAAGACTGTTGGAGAAATAAGAGAATTTTGTATGTAACCTAAAACAAATAGTTACTCTTAGAAATATGCAATATATAAAAAGGATAATTCCATAGAAATTATGGTATAAAGTGAGATTGATTCCACTAAAGAAATATATTATAGTGTACGATATGGAATAAATAAATCCTTTAAAGAAATACTTAAATATTATCAAATATAGGAATAAATAAACTCAAAAGGGACTAAATTTGTTATAAATATTCGACAAATGAATTTAGAAAAGGACATTGAGAATTATAACAATTCATGTTAAAAAAATAGAGAAATATAAAAACACATTCAACAAAAAGAAAAATTATAAAATATTATATTTTTGGCATACTATTGGTTCTAAAACATGTTCATCCATAAGTATTTTACTGGTTGTATAATATTTCTCTTCTATGGAAAATAATAAGGAATTATTACATTAGGATTCACTGAACACATGTGAGAATTCTACCAAGTAATCAGAAATTTGAAAATAAAGTAAAAGTAGTAAATAATTTTGAATGCTTGAAAGAGGTGTGTAGAATGTGTGATTTGGAAGGAGAAATCATATATTTGTGCTTTACCTTTATTCAAGACAATAAAAATACATTTTTACATTTTGGTGACATCTAGAAGAGTAGTAAATTAGGGGAATAAAAAAACTGCATTGATGTTTCATTTATGATTTTCAACTATGAAAAGTCATGGATCAAGGATATTTGGTGTTCAACCCAAATGACTAGTGATTTAGAAAATGTTAAATATAATAATAAATATGAATGTGGATAAATTTAAATTTTTTAATGAAATTTATCTAAAGACAAAGGGTATTGTGATAATAAACGTTGGTAAAATTCATACTAGTCTAGATAGTTTGTCATTTTCGATGATCTATGGTAAATACTGTTAAGTGTATAAAAACTATGTGAATCTATAAATGAGTTTATTTTTAGGGAAAATGGATGTATAGTTAAATATATATAACATGGGGCTATTGTTATAAGGCTTACGAGAACCCCAAGAAATTTTTTTCAGGTCAGATAAACAAATGTAGGATTTTAAATAAGTATAAAAAAATTAGTTATGGGACAATAGAATTTTTCACCTTATATAAAATTGCTTTAAGAAACTTACCTATGAATAAGATATTAAAATTTTACCCTAACAAAAATATTTCATCATTATTTACTATAAAATATGAAAAAATGGAAAATGGGTAGCGAGACATATATGGCTGTGGAGATTCAAAATTTAAAGCCTCTTGAAGTAGTTCAATCAGATCGGTGTGGTCTAATGGCAAATAAGTCAACAAATCGAGAATGATATTTTACCATATTCATAGTTGAATTCAGAATGATGAAATATATCACATTAATGCCACACAAATTAGAATCATTAAAAAAACTCAAGAGTTTTAGAAGTCTTAAAAAATTTGACTGTATTTGAAAAAATTGAGATTAGAAAATGGTAGTGAATATTAAAATAGAAAATTCCACAAATAAATTAACAATAAATTGGATCACACATGAATATAGTTCTCTATACAGGCTATAAAAAGATATAGTATCTTAAAGTAATAATAAGAGTATATTTTACATGTTTAGGAATATATTTGGTGAAATTTTCACTTCATAGTATTACTGTTTAAAAGCCATCACAATTGTTGTAATAATTCTGAAAAATTATATTTTATGAAAAAATTTAGACAAATCCCACCCTATGTGATGTGGTTTAAAAATAATCAAAACGTAACAAATTTCTAGATATTTGGACGTCCTATATAGATCACGAAAAAGGATATAATTGGAAGAAATATTGATGAAATTGTTGGACATGAACTAATTATTTAGTTTGCACTAAATGAAAATTTTATAAGTGTTACAATAAGAAATTTTATTGAATTATTGATGGAGATAATGTCCCATTATTTGAAAATTAATAATGGATCAAGAATATTATTATCATAGATGATGAGTTTGATATTTTAATTAAAGTAAATGGACAAGAAATTATATAGAAACATAGATTCATGTCAAAGATTTATATTATCATATTTTTATTTGTATAAAAGGAGAATTAAAGTCCAAAAATATGAATCCATGGCTGAAGAAACATGTTTACACTCAGAACATTATTGGGGATCTTTATAGAGGTTTGAGTAAAAGAAATAATTATGGAATCCTTTCAAAACTATTTATTATCCAATACTGAAACCAGGATAGTTGAGGAAGAAGTTAAATTGAATAATTTGTGTTATATCCTAGCCTATTCTCATGTTTCTCTCATGCCCCTACCACTGATCATTATAAGTCTATCAAAAATAAAGGTATCTCAATGTTTGATGTCAAAGTGTTTCACTATCAAAAAGGGAAAAAAGATCCTTAAAATTTTTAACTAGGGTTTAAATTTGATTTATTATAATAGAATACAATTTTTAATGAATTTAAACTTACCATCAAACAACCACTGTAGGAAGAAAATCCCACTCGCCAGCTGGTGAGGTCTACCATTCAACTCATAGAAATTTTCAAGGAAGTCAGACTAGAAATTGAAGGTTCATTTCCTTAGGATCTCTCACCTCACTCTAGATATTTGGTGTACCAACCCCCATGAAACCGTGAAGAAGCCTTCAATGTCTATAGATATACCTCCCAGAAGTCTTGTACGCAATTTGTTACCTATGGGTAAGTATTTTTCTATCACATAAGATCCATTTTTCCTTTACTTGATGTAATATTTTTATCTCTCAATCATTTATCTATAATTATATCTTTTTCCAAAATATTTTTTTGAGAAAATTTGAGATTGTGTTATAATTTTTTTTAGATAAAGAAACCCATAATTTATCATCACCTTCATGTTGGGTTCTCACTACCATTAAAGTGATTTTTTTGGGATTCATTCTAAAACCATTTAAAAAGGGATTTTCTTCTATTATTTTTTATTTTATTTCTATAAACATAAAAAATAAAGTGTATATTTCTTTTTATTGGGGTTATTGATAAAACCAATTAAAAATAATGGTTTTAGGTATGTTGGACATAGTTAAAGTAATGGGATAAAATAAATTGTTGAAAACATAATGTTGATCTTGAATTATATCATATAAGATTTCAAAGATTGATTATTATATAGGGTATTATGAAGTAATTTTTAAATTGTTTTAATAATATAAAACCTATTATATCATAGGTAATATCAATTTTGTCATTCATTCAAATTGGATATATATATATGCATATATTGATACAAATTTTGTAAAATGTGACGATAAGTGAACTATCAAATTATGATGTAGATTTATTCTTTATCATTGTTTTTCATGGAGTATTATTGGTTATGAAGAAATTTAAGGGTTATCATGAGTATAAATATTGTATGAGATACAAAATATTTTCATAATTAATAAAAATATTTTTTATTTGTTGGATAACCCCTAGGAATACCACATTGAGTGTCATACACTATTTATTTAGTATAATAGGTTTTCAAAGACCACAATGGATTCCCTTTTACCTAATATTATAGATATACCTATCACAAGAACTATAATACATTGAAACTATCCTTATAGAAGAATTTTGGTATTAGCTAATTAACGAATGGTTGGGCATGTTTCTTATCATTTTATCAGTTAGAACTCAATAAATATGATATTTTACATCATGAATGATGTGTTTGAGATACGGTCTGAATATTAAGATATATCAATCAGTGTTCAAAAACACACAGATAATATATATTATGTTCTTATATATTATTTTTATGGTTATGAGATGTGATCTTCCATTATGGTGAATAAAATGTGATATATTAAAGGGTAAGGTGAGTTTATACATTGATAATCGGGAATGTATGTGTTGGAAATATGATATTTTCATACATTATCTCGCATAAGAATTCTATTAATTTAATAAATGTAATATATGAGAATGAATTATAGCATTATATATAGTTAGTGGATTTAGATATAGAGATACATGTGTTTGATGAAGATCACTCTTGATCCCTTTATCACTTTAGTAACATTACTACTTTTCTAGAGAAATGTTGTAAGTGAATTTATGGTTCCAATTATTCATGTTTTTCATAAAACCAAGATAGTCTTATGGAATTAAATTTATGATTGATTGAATAAGGATTGAGTTTGACTAAGGGAGCTAATTTGAATGGGTTATATATTTAATCTAAATGAGTATATATTTGTATTCACATGGTATTAAACATGGTGTGATGTTTAATCCTAATGTGATAACGATATAATATAACGACATATACATTATATACATTGATATTACTTAAAATTTAATTAATATTCATTAAAAATATAAAGAATCCACCATAGGACCCTATATGTATATTGTCTTTAGAAACTGGGAATCATAAACAACTGGTTCATAAGACATCTTCATTATCGACAACTAATTTCATCATAACTAGACCCCCTTTTGACATACCATAATTAATAAGATTTTTCCTAACTTGGGGAAAATAAAAATATAAAAGGATGAGATAAAATGCACAGTAAGGATAAAAATGGGAGATATCAATCATATCAAAATCACAATACCTAAGAACATGAAATTTTACAATCATATCCTACATACAAAAGATCATGATATCATTCCATGAGAAAAATCATAAAAGTTCAAAAGAATCAATGAACATAATCCCAAAAGTAATAACAGAAGACATGAAATTTTGGGCCATTCACATGTGTATAGAAAATAATTTCATACTAGTTGGGGATCATTTCTAAGACCATCATAATAGAAAATGTCCATTACTAAACAAAGTTCACTCCTCATTCCATCCCTGTACTATTGAACTGCGATCATTTTCCATTCCAGCCCTGTTTATCACATGAGATATAAATAATTACCTAATGAATTAGAGTGATATATAGGTCCCAAAAAACATTTAATTAAAATATTCTTACATGTTCCTAAATTATATAAATCATTCATCATAATCCCATGATTAAAATTAGTTTCTTTAAACATCATTTCACTATAACATAATCCATGTAAAAAATCGTGTTCTTAAATATAATTCCATTATAAACACAATAGAAACATATTAACAGTAAGAATATTTTACTCAAAACAAAATACCTCTTATTTAATTCCATTTTAGATAGAAAATTATTTTAATATAACACTTGAAATTAATTCTTGAGGAAAATATAGCTTCTTCTTCAAAACATTTTCTTTTCTGAGAATGCCTCAAAATTTTAAAAGAAAATAATTTATTTAAAAATAAACTTGAAATATTGTGAATTATTCCTCATGGAAATAAGGTGTTATGAAAACTTAAAAACATGTTCATTCCATCTAAGATAAAAAAACATCCTTCTCATACTTTTCTCAGAAAAGTCAAAAAGTACCCAATATTGAAAATGATAAAAGAATCATTTCAAACCAATGAATAAAAATTTATCAATGAGTAAAATTGAATCTAAATAATTCTAGATGAATAGAAAGAATAATCTAGAACAAATAATAAAGAAAAATGGATATGGTGGATAAATATATCCATGTAACTACTTATGTATAAACAATATAAGATAATAATGAGATTCCAAAATAATCCTTTACCTAAGGTCCAATTTCCATTGTATGTATCTGAAAATCCAGAATAATGATTTAATTAATGTTATTGAATTATTTTAGAATCATTTTAGTTTTTATGATAACAAAAATGATCATATTATAATTTTTTTGTCAATAACATTATTACTCATCCATCGAGTGTTAACTTTTTTATTTTCTTACGCATTTTTTGTCGGATAAGTTCTTGTTACTATTATTAGGTTATAGTTATATCACATATAGAATTATATTAGTATTATATATATAGATAATATTTTTTTCATTTCATTAATTAATAGAATTAGTCTTTAAGGAAGATCACATAGAATGAATCACATCGCATCATGAAGACGATAGGCCATATGTACGCACGGGCGATGATATCATTACAATAATTATTGAATGGTATTGAAGTGGATAGATTATAATATTTTATAATAAAAATCATGTTATAATAATCATATATATTTATTATTTTTATCATTATACCCATAATTGTAAGGTGGTGATGATAAACAGATTATACCACGATGTGGAGGTGTTATGCCTTACATATGCACGCATTGCGATATCATTTTTCACATGTTGAATAGAAGTTAGAATATGGTTGTTTATTAATAATAGTAATATATATATATATATTTTATACCATTATTATTACTATATAAAGAAAAAACTCATGAAGAGTATGTATAAGAAAAAATAATATTGAAATAATCAGTAGAGGGGATTACATCTTTTTTGACGTGATACCACTAAATCTCCTCTTAAAGAAATATAGTTGGACTTATAAGAAGTAAAAAACATATAAAATGTAACTAGAAAATTTAATGAAGGAAATGGGCAGTGTATTGCCAATAATATATGCTCAATGTGAATTTATGAGGAGAGGGATGATGTGCCCTTTTCTAATTGAGGTGAGGGGAACTTTTGGGATCTCAAAAAATATGCATTCAATATAAAATAAACCCATACAAAAATATTCAAAATTCCCCCATTTAAAATATGATATGCGATAGGGTTTTAATATCATCAACCAATAAATTTTTTGAAACGTTTTTCTATTAATTTAAACCTTATAATTTTAATTAACTCTTAGTTATTGTATTTAATTTTTAATTTGGCTATCAAATGTTACCAAATTAAAAACATGATATATTTCCATATTTGATGTCAATTAGAAGAAAAATAACTCTGTTAAAAAATTTGATAATATATCATAATAATTTAATAATTTTAAAAATGTTTTATATTTTTAAAATAATTTAATAAAACATTATTTAGATAAACAATTAATAGTGTTAATTTTGACCCAGTTCAAATCATTGATTTTTAAAATATTAAGACAACAAGTTAACTTTGAAAAAATTATTTTATTATATTTGTTAGATGAATATATAACCAAGAATATTTATTTTACATATTAATTATCACAAATTATATTTATTTAAATATTTTTAAAAATATTTCTTTAATATTTTCTTCAATATAATAATCACTACAACAATTTTGTGTATTTATTTAATATACATAGTTTTTTAAAGAAAATTAAAAATAAAATACTATCAGAAAGATAAATATTCTATATTTTATATTAAAACTTATAATAGATTATATCGTTTTTATCATCCATTATTAAAAATGTTATACATATTAAAGCATGAATGTGAAAGGATTATCATCACACTAGATAAAATAATATAAGTGTCATAATCTCTCATATTAGGATCCAAATATTCAATAACTAGAACTATAGATTATTATGGTCGATATATACATGAAAAATAGGATTTGGTCATGTTTTTGGGTTTTTAATGGTTATTATATCTTTAATAATAACTATTTTTTTGATTTCTCATCAATTAAAAAATTTATGCATTATTAAATTATAAGTAAAAAATGAAATTATTTATTTACCAAAAAATAAAAATAAAATATAATGAAAAATAAAAATATTTTAGATTTAAAATTGGTATATATAATAGTATTTATCTCCTATATATTCTTTTATTAAAAATGATATACTAATTAAAATTTCAATAGGGAATATTTAAATTTTTATTAAATAAAATAAATTAAATCTACTAAACTCATCCCAGTGGCTTCCAAAAGACACCATATTGACCAAAGGATGATTTAGGATTAGGTAAAAATATCCAATGAAATTAGAAAAAGTGTTAGGGTAATTTCAAAATATTATTTTACCCTTAATTATAGGATTTACCATTTTATCATATTAATAAAAACTATCGATGTTACTTTCCAAAATTCCAAAAAATAAAAAATCTATTTAATAATTTGGACATACTGATTCCAAATATAGAATATGTTTTTTAAAATTAAAAGAACAAAAGGTTCCATAATTAATTTAAAATTACCCCTATTGTTGGAAAGAAAAACAAGTTTTAAGAGTTAAAACATTACAAAAGATAAAAATGTTATTACATATAAAATCAATTTAAAATTAATGATAATGAGATGAAATATATTGAATGATAAAAATATATTTTCCTTTATACTTTAAAACCATTCAATATTATAATTTAACCATATAAATTATTTTTATGAAAAAAGATGTTTTCAATTAAAATTTAGTGTATGTTCAATATTCATGAAAATATGGAAGCTATCCAAAAAATATTAGAAACTCATCCAAAGTAAATTTTTATAACCCTATTCAAAAGAACATGTTATTTTTCTCATATAAAATTATTAATGTGTAAAAATATTAATTTAAAAGGGGTTCTCCATTAAAAGGAGGTAAAATATCTCTTTTGAACAAAATTGGTTTTCATACATTAAATAGGGTCTATTCGTACCCAATGAAGAAAATATGTAACGCCCCGACCCCAGTTACCCAGATTCGGTGCATTAATTACATAACATCGGGATGATCACAAGAAATATCAAATCTCGAAAGACCGATTGGTTTAGTAGCCTTGGAAACACTAGATATATTCATATGTTTTACATTACATCATCAAAATAAAAAGAACTACTACAACAACATATTGTCTCCATAGTCCACACTATTAACCCCTCATAATATCCCTGCAAGTCATTCATAATTTACTTCTTCACATCCTGGGAAAATAAAACATAGAAAAGGGGTGAGCTCAAATGCCCAGTAAGGATAACAATATAACGGAAACTTTCATAAATAAGAATAAACATTTAAGGAAATGTATAACTAAAACAAAAGCCTTTTAAACTTTAACTTCAACATAGTATGGCATAAATAAAATGAAATGATGCCATTTACTTATTCACATGGATATTCTACTAATCGAATAATCACATGCAATATTAATAACCACTTTCATAATGATGGAATGCATAATGCCAGACTATCATAACCACATAGTCAACGCCTCGTGCCAAGACGACAAATAAGATTTTGCCAAGGCCTTGTGCCAAGACACTAGTTTGTCTCATGAGACCTACCGATGCATCGAGGAGCTATAGTGGGCTCCACCCGTCACATATCAAGTCCAATGCATTCCCATATGAAAAGGTTTAAACATAACATAAACATTCGTATTAAAACTAGCATACGAAATGTAAATAATTTCACCATAAAATATGAATGGTATAAAAATAGCACATCCACAGTCAAACATATCACAAAACCTTCAATACAATATTGAAGTTTTGTATCATAATAAATCAACTTCAAATAATCTTAAAATTCATCAAAGGATGTTGACATAGATGAAATCAGTATTCTTTTTAAAGAAATATCTCCTTTTAATTTGAAATCATTTAAGATCCATATAAAATAAAACATTTTCTTTTAAAATATTCTTATAAGCTTGTAAGGGAAGCTTTGAAGATTTTATAATGGCGGAAAATAGCCGCACTCGCCGTATAAGTAAAAAAAACATTCATACCTTAATTCTGTCGAAAAGGTTAAAAAAGGACCTTGTTTTGAAAACGACCAAAAGATTCCTTTATAAACCACTTAAAAAAGTCAAAAAGGGTATAAATGACCTTAACTCATATTCTAGTAAATAGTAAAAATGTTTTGAAATACATTTTTAAGAAACATGGATGTGGATGATAAAGAGATCCCAGTAGATTATTACGTATAAACAACCTCGGATAATGAAGAGATTGCGAAATAACCCTTACCTTGTACTTTTACTTGGTTGGGGTAGGTTAACCTCCTGTATAATGGTTAAATAATTGTTATTAAATTATAAAAGAATCATATACATTAATATGATATCATATATGATCTTTTAATATTGATTTGATAATAATATCTTATTATTATCGTTGTTTCGGGTGTTAACTTACTTGTTTTATTTTATATGTTTTGTTACGTAAGCCATGTTTGTAATGGATAGGTTGTATATTATTCATATCCAGAATGATATCAAGTCCTTAAACATCATTTTTAAATAATCAAATGATAATTATACTTGAATGGATACGATGGAGAATGAATCTTATCGCGATCGTGGAGACGGTAGTCCGTACGTACGCACGAGCGACAATATCATTATTTTGATATTAAAATAATATATAAATGGATGTTATATCATATATACAGAATAATTAACATGTTATATTTATTATTTACATGAGTTGCACATCATTATTATACCCATCCAAATAATAATATATTGAATAACAATTACACCACGACGTGGAGACGGTAAGCCGTACGTACACACGTATGGTGACATGTTATTTAAAGGGTGGATAGAATAATGAATATGGTTGTACCATATTTATAATAACATCACATTATATGTGAGATACTGGAGTTATTATTTTAGAATGGTAAGAATAAAGAAAGAAGAAGTGGAGGAAGAAAGGAACTTGAAAAGGGGTGGTGAAAACATTACCTCTTCTTCGGGTTCTTCCTTTTGATTTGATCAAAAGGGCTCCTTAGGTTGGCTTTCTGATCAAACTAAGGCCTCTAGGTTGTAGTGAGGGAAGTTGGGAGAGTATTTGGTCAGGGTTTTGACGAGCCAAGTGGCTTGAGAGGTGTGAGGAATGAGTAGAAGTGGTCTCCTTTTATAAGGGAGAGGAGGGGATCTTTAGGAAAGAGTGAAAGTATTACTTTATAATATAATTATATTCGGTTTATAATGGTCCAAAAATCATTGAGGTCGATGATAAGATGCCTCATATTCTAAATAACATCAACCAATAAGAATTGGATAGGTTTTAGATAATATTTTAATCATTATAATCTTATTTATTTAAATGATTTATTAATGAGGTAAACATTGCATCATTATTGTGTCATTAATAATTTAAATTATTTTATGTCTAAAAATTATAAATAAAATATCATTATGTCGGAAATCGTTTTATCTTTCTAATGAATATTTATAATCAAAAATCCAACATTTATAACCCTATGTAAAAATTGTTCTTCTAAAAGATGTAAGCTTATGCCATTTTTATTTTTATTTTAACTTTATTAATATAATGTGTCCCTACCACATACAAGTGGCTCTAAGGGGTCCCCAAATCTGCCCAAGGATGCCCATGGTCGGGTATGTGTCCACCAATAAGGTTAGGACACGTTTTAGGGTAATTTTGTATTATTATAATATTATTTTTAACCCTTATTTACCGGATTTACCCTTTAACCATGGTAAATAAAATATTTACCGCAGTAATTATTCAAAATGTGTAAAAATAAAAGTTACCTAATTACATAATTTGGACATCCTGATTCCAAATATTTAATCCATTTTTCCAAATTCAAAACACATAAGTGGCAGAAATTATTTTAAAATTAATTCCCGTTGTTAAAATAAAAAGCGTGTTTTTAAGAGATAATAACTATCAAAAGATTGACACTTGTTTATGTCTGGATTAATTGTGAAATTATGTCCAATGACAAACATTAAATTAAATGGTAAAAATATATTCTAAATATACTTTAAAACCACTCAAATTCATAATTTATCAATATTAATTATTTTGATTAAAAAAGTTGATTTTAATTAAAATTTAGTAATTTTCACTATTCATCAAAATATAAAAGTTATCCGAAAAGTACCAAAATTTCACCCTAGGCTAATTTCAATATTCCGAATCCAAAAATGAAGTCCATTTTGAAATATAAAATATATATGATTTAAAAAAGTAGGTATTACTATTCACAACGGCTAGTTTAATTAGTTGTGGTGTGTGTTAGAACTCGAGGTTGCGTACAACACACGCTATCGCATTATTCGAAGGGAAACATACCGTGGAATCTTGGGGTGTTACATTCTCCCCTCCTTCAAATAATTGCGTCCTCGCAATTTCTAGGGTATTACTGCATAAAAAGACTCGGGTGGTTCTTCATCATAAGTTCCTCGGGTTCCCACGTTGCCTCTTCCATCTTATGATTTCTCCACAAAACTTTTACCAGACGCGTCGTCCGGTTTCTCAGTACTTGTTCTCTTGTATCAAGAATCCTGACAGGCTCTTCACAATAAGACAGATCGGGTTCCAGTTCTAATTCCTCATAGGTGAGTACATGCGTTGGGTCAGGCATGTATTTTCTCAACAGAGATACGTGGAACACATCGTGAACTTTGGAGAGACTTGGCGGCATTGCCAATCGGTAAGCTACAGCCCCAATTCGTTCTAGAATTTCAAAAGGTCCGATGTACCTGGGACTCAATTTACCTTTCTTACCAAAATGTATGACTCCCTTCCATGGAGATACCTTCAGGAAAACATGATCACCGACTTGAAATTCCAAATCCTTCCTTCGATTATCGGCATAGCTCTTCTGCCTACTTTGATCTGCTTTGATGTGATTTTGGATTACCTTTACCTTTTCCACCGTTTCCTCCACCAGTTCTGGGCCTACAAGTTTTCTTTCACCAACCTCATCCCAACAGGTTGGTGTACGACATCTCTTTCCGTATAACGCTTCATATGGTGCCATCTGAATACTCGAATGGAAGCTATTATTATAGGAAAATTCTACCAGTGGTAAATATTGATCCCACATACCCTGAAAGTCAAGTGAGCAAGATCTCAACATGTCTTCTAGGGTTTGAATAGTCCGTTCTGATTGTCCATCTGTCTGAGGGTGGTAAGTAGTGCTCAAATTCAGTTCAGTATCCAGAGAATTCTGAAGACTATTCCAAAATCTTGAAGTAAAACGGGGATCACGATCAGAAACAATCGATAGGGGTACTCCATGAAGTCTCACAACTTCATTAATGTATAGTCTTGCTAGACGTTCCAGGGGTAGATCTTCTCTTATAGCAAGAAAATGTGCTGACTTGGTAAGACGATCAACAATAACCCATATTGCATCGTTCCTTCTAGGAGTCTTTGGTAGCCCCATGACAAAGTCCATCGTAATATTGTCCTATTTCCACTCCGGTATGGGAAGAGGTTGCATGACTCCTCCAGGCTGTTGCCTTCCAGCTTTCACTTGTTGACAAACCATACATCTTGACACAAAATCAGCAATCTCCCTCTTCATGTTGTCCCACCAAAAATGTTCCTTCAAATCTCTATACATTTTGGTGCTCCCAGGGTGTATAGAGAAATTGGAACTATGAGCATCATCCTACAATTCCCTTTTCAGATCAGGTAAATCGGGAACACAAAGTCTCTTCCCGAATTTCAAAATTCCATCTTCATACACAAAGTCTCTCAATCTCCCATCATTCACAGCTTTAATCTTCTTCTGAAATTCTTTATCATCGGTCTGAGAACTCTTAATCCTTTCTAGTAAAGATGGTTTGGCAACCATTTGAAAAAGCATTGATGTTTCACCTTCCCTGGTTATTCCCATGTCCATCTTCACTAGATCCATGAAAATTGTATCCCTTTCAATTCTCATCATGTTCAAAACTCCATGGTCTTTTCTTCTCAAAGCATCTGCCACCTTGTTTGCTTTCCCCGGGTGGTAGTGTATCGTGCAATCATAATCCTTGAGAAATTCAAGCCATCTCCTTTGCCTCATGTTGAGTTCTTTTTGTGAGAAAATATACTTCAAACTCTTGTGATCAGTATAAATCTCACATTTTCACCATAGAGGTAGTGTCTCCATATCTTCAAAGAAAATATCACAGCTGCTAACTCGAGATCATGAGTAGGATAGTTTTGTTCATGAATTTTCAACTGTCGTGATGCATAGGCAATAACTCTATCATTCTGCATAAGGACACAACCAAGTCCTTTCTTTGATGCATCACTATAAATAACAAACCCATCATTCCCTGATGGTAGAGTCAATATAGGAGCATTGACTAATCTTCTCTTCAGTTCTTCGAAACATTCTTCAAACTCTTTTTTCCAAACAAATTTAACCCCTTTACGTGTGAGCTTCGTTAATGGGTTAGCCAATCGGGCAAAATTCTGGACGAAACGTCGATAATAACCTGCCAAACCAACAAAACTACGTACCTCAGTTATACTCGTAGGTGCTGGACATTCTTGGATTGCCTTGTTCTTAGAAGTATCAACAGAGATTCCATCTTTAGAGACAATATGGACATGAAAAGAAATCTCCTGAAGCCATAATTCACACTTGCTAAACTTCCCATATAATTCATGCCTCCTCAGAGTCTTCAAGATAATGCGCAAGTGATTTTCATGATCTTCGTAGGTTTTGGAGTATACCAAGATATCATCAATAAATTCCACCACAAATTCATCGAGATACTCCTTGAAAACTCTATTCATCAGATCCATGAATACAGAGGGTGCATTAGTCAATCCAAAAGTCATTACGGTAAACTCGTAATGCCTGTACCTGGTTCGAAATGCTGTCTTCGGAATGTCTTCCTTCTTCACACACAACTGATGGTATTCAGATCGAAGGTCAATCTTTGAAAAGTATTGAGCTCCATGCAGTTGGTCAAATAAATCATCAATACGAGGTAGGGGATACTTGTTCTTTATCGTTATAGCATTGATCTCTCTGTAGTCGATACATAACCTCATAGATCCATCTTTCTTTTTAACAAAAAGAACAGGGGATCCCCATGGAGAAACACTAGGGCGAATAAATCCCTTAGTACTCAATTCCTCTAGTTGTTTCTTTAGTTCGACTAATTCTACAGTGGCCATTCTATAAGGGGTCTTCGATATAGGCCTTGATCCAGGAATCAAATCAATGGAAAACTCAACTTCTCGTTCTGGAGGATGTCCAGGTAAATCTTCCGGAAATACTTCTTCAAATTCTTTCACAACAGGTACATCCTCTATTTGAACATTCCTTTCCTCACCGACAGTTATTTCATTCTCTTCCTCCCCAATAATTGAATTATGTTGAGCTACTGGGGGTGGATCTAAATAAGAATTAAGTGGTGACGATTCTGCTCTAAAAATAAGGTGTTCCTTATCATTATCATCAAGAATCGTAACCTCTTTCTTCTTACAATAAATCTTCGCATCATAGTCCGAAAGCTAGTCCATACCGAGGATTATATCAAACTCAATCATAGGTATGACGATGAGATCAGCAGATAAAGAAAATTTATGTGCTCTAATGGGGACTGATTCACAAAACATTGTTGCAATGACACTTCCCTTAGGAGTTTTAACTGACAACTCCTTTATTAAATAAAATTGGAAATATCTAATTTTCTTAGCAAACTGGGAAGATATGAAACAATGCGATGATCCAGAATCAAATAATGCATTTTCTAAGCTTGAGGAAACCATTAAATTACCTGCCACCACGTCTTTCGGAGCATCTACCTCAACAGTAGTGATAGCATAAGCCTGGCCTTGATCCCTTGGCCTTTTCTGAGGTAAGTTCTCCTGACGCTTAGGACATTCATTTGCATAATGCCCCATCTCCCTGCAATTGTAGCACTGAACGTTGGTAGCTTCCTTCTTCCCCTTGTAATCACGAGCTTGGTGGCCTTTTTCACCACACTTGTAACAGACTCCCATTCCCTTCAAGCAAGTACCATGGTGTTTCTTCCCACATTTACCACAGGATGGATATTCAACCTTTCCCTTCTTCCCCTTATTTCCATTCCCAAATTGATCAGTAGGTCTCTTCTTCTCTTACTTTGCTTTAAAGTCATAAGACTTAAAGAATTCCTTTTCGGTCTTGATAGCACATGAGACAATGTCTTCATACGATGAAAAGGATTGTGAGACTAATGCTCGACGGAGAAATGGTTTTAACCCATCAAAGAAACGATCAATCTTACTTCTTTGGTTACGTATATAATCACCAACATACCTTGCTAACCTTGTAAAGTTAGCCTCATACTTTGCGACATTCTCATCCTCCTTCTGTCTCAGACTTAGAAATTGCCTTTCCATATCTGCTCGATGGTCGCGAGGGAAGTATTTTTCTAAAAACAGATCTTTGAACTCCCTCCATTCCATATTTGATACTTCATCATCTTCCTTAATGTTTTGAATCAATGACCACCATTGATCAGCATCTCCAGTGAGGCGGTAAACTGCCATGATGACTTTTTCCCTTTCACTGCTCCCAAAAGCCTGAAATATTTTCTCTAGGGAATTTATCCATTGCTCAGCTACTAAGGGATTTGTACTTCCATTGAACGTTGGTGGTTGTTGCCTCATGAATCGATCTAACATTGATCCTCCACGCTGCGGATCAGGGTGCTCCATACGGGTAAGGTTATTATTCATAACCTGAGTAAGTTGTCCCAGTATGGTGATTAGCTGATCGGCACCAGTTGAATCAACATCCCCACTATAATTATCTTTAGCAGGAGGGAAATCCCTACATGGAGTGCGTGCATTGATACGGTTTCCATTTCTTCCACTAGGCGCCATTTCTAAAAAATGGCATAAACTAGATCAGTTTATGAATCAAAATACATAATCCAATACTTATAAAACACTTAACATAAATTGAACTATTTATGGATATAATACATAATCATAAAAATGTCTCCTTTGAGGATGTATATACTCATAAACCCTTCATAATGGTTTGTAAAGAAAACGAGAATTATCCTAAGCATATCCCTCGGGAGTGTCGTAACCAAGAGTGCAGCAAGGCCCGTTGTCGTGCACCAGTTCCCGTTTGAGTCTAGCTCAAAGCGGTGTTTTCGGGTTTTACTCCTAGGTACATCTGTGCCAGAGCCGCCTCTACCTGCTCGTATCCAGACAAGGTTGTATTTCTCGGAAAACTCACAAAATCTTTACAATACCAAAATTCTAGGAAGTTTTTCTACACTAATCCTCAAAGTTCATCTTAGGTCTACGTGCTCTAATCAGAGTTTATCTAAATCTAGCTTCCAAGGTTTGTACTAAACTTCCTCTGATACCAACTGTAACGCCCCGACCCCAGTTACCCAGAGTCGGTGCATTAATTACATAACATTGGGATGATCACACAAAATATCAAATCTCGAAAGACCGATTGGTTTAGTAGCCTTGGAAACACTAGATATATTCATAAGTTTTACATTACATCATCAAAATAAAAAGAACTACTACAACAAAATATTGTCTCCATAGTCCACACTATTAACCACTCATAATATCCCTGCAAGTCATTCATAATTTACTTCTTCACATCCTGGGAAAATAAAACATAGAAAAGGGGTGAGCTCAAATGCCCAGTAAGGATAACAATATAGCGAAAACTTTCATAAATAAGAATAAACATTTAAGGCAATGTATAACTAAAACAAAAGCCTTTTAAACTTTAACTTCAACATAGTATGGCATAAATAAAATGAAATGATGCCATTTACTTATTCACATGGATATTCTACTAATCGAATAATCACATGCAATATCAATAACCACTTTCATAATGATGGAATGCATAATTCCAGACTATCATAACCACATAGTCAAGGCCTCGTGCCAAGACTACAAATAAGATTTTGCCAAGGCCTTGTGCCAAGACACTAGTTTGTCTCATGAGACCAACCGATGCATCGAGGAGCTATAGCGGGCTCCACCCGTCACATATTAAGTCCAATGCATTCCCATATGAAAAGGTTTAAACATAACATAAACATTCATATTAAAACTAGGATACGAAATGTAAATAATTTCACCATAAACTATGAATGGTATAAAAATAGCACATCCACAGTCAAACATATCACAAAACCTTAAATACAATATAGAAGTTTTGTATCATAATAAATCAACTTCAAATAATCTTAAAATTCATCAAAGGATGTTGACATAGATGAAATCAGTATTCTTTTTAAAGAAATATCTCCTTTTAATTTGAAATCATTTAAGATACATATAAAATAAAACATTTTCTTTGAAAATATTCTTATAAGCTTGTAAGGGAAGCTTTGAAGATTTTATAACGGCGGAAAATAGCCGCACTCGCCGTATAAGTAAAAAAAACATTCTTACCTTAATTCTGTCGAAAAGGTTAAAAAAGGACCTTGTTTTGAAAACGACCAAAAGATTCATTTATAAACCACTTACAAAAGTCAAAAAGGGTATAAATGACTTTAACTCATATTCTAGTAAATAGTAAGAATGTTTTTAAATACATTTTTAAGAAACATGGATGTGGATGATAAAGAGATCCCAGTAGATTATTACGTATAAACAACCTCGGATAATGAAGATATTGTGAAATAACCCTTACCTTGTACTTTTCCTTGGTTGGGGTAGGTTAACCTCATGTATAATGGTGAAATAATTGTTATTAAATTATAAAAGAATCATATACATTAATATGATATCATATATGATCTTTTAATATTGATTTGATAATAATATCTTAGTATTATCGTTGTTTCGGGTATTAACTTACTTGTTTTATTTTATATGTTTTGTTACGTAAGCCATGTTTGTAATGGATAGGTTGTATATTATTCATATCCAGAATGATATCAAGTCCTTAGAAAACATTTTTAAATCATCAAATGATAATTATACTTGAATGGATACGAGGGAGAATGAATCTTATCACGTTCGTGGAGACGGTAGTCCGTACGTACGCACGAGCGACAATATCATTCTTTTGATATTAAAATAATATATAAATGGATGTTATATCATATATACAGAATAATTAACATGTTATATTTATTATTTACATGAGTTTCACATCATTATTATACCCATCCAAATAATAATATATTGAATAACAATTACACCACGACGTGGAGACGGTAAGCCGTACGTACGCACGTATGGTGACATGTTATTAAAAGGGTGGATAGAATACTGAATATGGTTGTACCATATTTATAATAACATCACAGTATATGTGAGATACTGGAGTTATTATTTTATAATGGTAAGAACAAAGAAAGAAGAAGTGGAAGAAGAAAGGAACTTGAAAAGGGGTGGTGAAAACATTACCTCTTCTTCGGGTTCTTCCTTTTGATTTGATCAAAAAGGCTCTTTAGGTTGGCTTTCTGATCAAACTAAGGCCTCTAGGTTGTAGTGAGGGAAGTTGGGAGAGTATTTGGTCAGGGTTTGGACGATCCAAGTGGCTTGAGAGGTGTGAGGAATGAGTAGAAGTGGTCTCCTTTTATAAGGGAGAGGAGGGGCTCTTTAGAAAAGAGTGAAAGTATTACTTTATAATATAATTATATTAGGTTTATAATGGTCCAAAAATCATTGAGGTCGAAGATAAAATGACTGATATTCTAAATAACATCAACCAATAATAATTGGACAGGTTTTAGATAATATTTTAATCATTATAATCTTATTTATTTAAATGATTTATTAATGAGGTAAACATTGCATCATTATTGTGTCATTAATAATTTAAATTATTTGATGTCTAAAAATTATAAATAAAATATAATTATGTAGGAAATCTTTTTAACTTTCTAATGAATATTTATAATCGAAAATCCAACATTTATAACCCTATGTAAAAATTGTTCTTCTAAAAGATGTAATCTTATGCCATTTTTATTTTTATTTTAACTTTATTAATATAATGTGTCCCTACCACATACAAGTGGATATAAGGGGTCCACAAATCTTCCCAAGGATGACCATGGTCGGGTATGTGTCCACCAATAATGTTAGGACACGTTTTAGGGTAATTTTGTATTATTATAATATTATTTTTTAACCCTTATTTACCGGATTTACCCTTTAACCATGGTAAATAAAATATTTACCGCAGTAATTATTCAAAATGTGTAAAAATAAAAGTTACCTAATTACATAATTTGGACATCCTGATTCCAAATATGTAATCCATTTTTCCAAATTCAAAACACAGAAGTGCCAGAAATTAATTTAAAATTAATTCCCGTTGTTAAAATAAAAACCCTGTTTTTAAGAGATAATAACTATCAAAAGATTGACACTTGTTTATGTCTGGTTTAATTGTGAAATTAGGTCCAATGACAAACATTAAAATAAATGGTAAAAATATATTCTAAATATACTTTAAAACCACTCAAATTCATAATTTATCAATATTAGTTATTTTGATTAAAAAAGTTGATTTTAATTAAAATTTAGTAATTTTCACTATTCATCAAAATATAAAAGTTATCTGAAAAGTACCAAAATTTCACCCTAGGCTAATTTCAATATTTCGAATCCAAAAATGAAGTCCATTTTGAAATATAAAATATATATGATTTCAAAAAGTAGGTATTACTATTCACAACGGCTAGTTTAATTAGTTGTGGTGTGTGTTAGAACTCGAGGTTGCGTATAACACACGCTATCGCATTATTCGAAGGGAAACGTACCGTGGAAGCTTGGGGTGTTACAAAATATCTATTGGAATAAGATCAAAAATAATTTAGAAAGTAGATATAGTATATATTTCAGTAACTTCATTTTGGAATAGTAATTCTGTCAATTTATTAACACAGAAGTTCAAATATATAATTGATTTAAATTTTTTCATTAATAATTGTTAGAAAAGGAATTCTCCATAAATTTTTCCAAGATAGTTATATTTATTCTGGTAAACTGAATAGTTGGGTTAAAAAGGTCATTTTATACTATGGGTGTTTCCCAGTTAGTTTAAACTCACAATTTTGTGAAATAAATGTTATTGAAGAATTAAAATTATTTAAAAAAAATATTCCCTAAAAAAATCTGGGGGTTACGTCCTAGAACCCATAAACTAAATTTCAAACTTGAAATTCATCATTTGTAAATAAAAATATGAGGATTCTTATGAATTATCACATCCTAAATTTTCCACAAAGCTTACTTAAATTGGCGATTCATCCATAAAACATTAAACAACTGAGTGTTCTTCTTTTTTAGAACTTTTTGCTATAATTTGGATCCTCCATCGGTTGTTATTCATAAGAATTATTTTACACTAATGGCATATATTATGAGTTTAGAACATGTGAAGGATTAGGTATGTGTTTTCTCAAGATAGATTTATGTAAAACATCTTAAAATTGAGATATATTCGGTGGAAGTTCCAATTAGGATGCTAGCTTCCCAACATGATCCAAAATTTCAAAAGGACCAATATACCTAGGGATGGACTTTATCTTCATTCCAAATATCATTTATCACTTCTATGGATATACTCATATAAACACCTTGTCACCAAATTCAAGATATAACCCCTTTCTTAAGTTTTTAGCATAATGTTTTTGTCAACTTTGAGGTGATCTTATATGTTTTTTAATGGATATGACCTTTTTTACCATTTCATAAACAAGATCATGGTCTACTAGAATTATTTTCCCAATACCATCCCATAAATTTGGATTTTTTCAATTATTTACATAGAGGGATTCATAAGGATCTATCTAGATAGTAGAGTGAAAGCTATTGTTGTATGAAAATTACACCGAAGGTAGGTGTTGATTTTAATCCCCTTTGATATCCATAGGGAAAGCTCTCAACTTGTCTTCTAGATTTTGAATTGTCCTATCAGACTAAATGTCAATTTGATGATGATTACTAGTGTTAAAACATAACTATATATCTAGATATAGATGAAGACTTCTCCAGAACATCATGGTAATCCTATGTTCCCAATTAGATATAATGGAAAGTTGTACTCCATGAAATAATACAACTTTGTTTACATATATCCTGGCATGCTGATCAAGAGGTAAGTCCTCTCTAATTGAAATGATGTATGTCAACTTTGTATGGTGATAAACTACAACCCATAAACATTATGGCCATTATATGTTTTTCTAAGTCTGATGAAATAGTCAATAATGATGTTTTCCTATTTCCATTATGGTATGTGTAATGGTTGTAACATCCCTTTAGACTTTTATATCTCAGCCTCAACTCATTGACTAAATAAGAATCAATAGAAATATTTGGAAACATATATTTTCATGCCATCCCACTAGAAATACTGTTTTATGTATATGTACATATTTAATATTTTTTCGTAGAAATAGGGAATAAAAAAGTATGAGCCTCATCCAATAACTCATTCATTAATTCTGGTATGGAAGGAATAAAAATTTAATTTATGAACATTATTATTCAATCACAATCAAGGTTTAATTTAGGAACATTTATCACATTTAGTATCTCTATATCTTCCTTCCATTCCACCTTAATCTTCCTTTGTATAGACGGTTGAACATTTATTTGTGAATGTTAATATTTCTCACCTTCTGTAAAAATTAAAATATCAATCCTTTAAAAATAAATAAATATTACATCTTTTTTTATCCTCATCATGGATAGGCAAGCATGGTCCTTTTGGCTCAAATCATATTCCACCTTGTTCTCTTTCCTAGGGTGGTAATGTATTGAGAAGTCATAATCTTTAATCAACACCAACCATCTTCATTCATGCATATTCAGATCTTTTTGCGTGAGAATATATTTAAAACTTTTATGATTATAATAAATATCACACCTTTCACAATAAAAATAATGTCTCCATACATTTAATACGCATACTACAACATCAAACTTAAAATCATGTGATGTATAATTTTTCTCACGGATTTTCAATTTTGGGGAGGCATAAGATAACACCATATAATTTTGAAGGAGAACACATACCAACCCATTTTTGGATGCATCATTGTAGATTACAAAAAATTATCCACTATAAGGCATTATGATCATAGGTACACTGGCTAACCTTCATTTTATCTCATGGAAATTGTCTTCTAATGCCTCCATCCACACAAACGTAACTCCTTTCTGATTTACCATGGTGAGTGTATTAAATAATTGGGAATATTCATTCACAAAATATTGATAATATCCATCCAAACCAAGAAAACATTGAATCACAGTTACCATTGTTGGTCTTTTCCAACTTTCAATAATTAAAACTTTTTTGGATCAACAGATATCCCCTCTATTGAGTTTATGTGTCCCAAAAATGAAAATTTCTAAAGCCGAAATTTACAATTTGTAAATTTTGTATAAAGATTCTCCTTTCTTAGCATCTTCAGCACAATTATAAAGTGATATTCAGGCTATTCCTTACACTTCAAATATACATGAATATCATCAATAAATACTACCACAAACAGATCAAGATAGTATCTAAAGACTCTATTCATTAGATCCATGAAGATATTGAGGTAATTAGTAACACCGAAAGGCATCACATTAAATTCATAGTGTCCATAACTTGTACAGAATATTGTATTTGATATATCCTACTTCTTAACCCCTAGTAAATGATATCTTAAATAAAGATGAATGAACAAAAAGTATTTATCTCCATGTATTTGGTAAAATAATTCATTAATTCATGTAATATGATATTCGTTCTTGATAGTGATATTGTTATGTTCCTGATAATCGATGCAGGGTATCATTGATCCATCTTTTGTATTTATAAACAGAACAGTTACACCCTGAGGTGATGCACTAGGGAATATGAATCCCCCGTTAAGATTCTGTTACTGTTGATTCTTCAATTCTGGAAACTCAATTGGAGCTATTCTATATGGTGTCTTTTAAATAGGCATAGAAACTTATATGAGTACTATTGAAAATAGAACCTCACTATTTGGTGGAAGAATTAGAAATTATTCTATTAATACTTCATTAAACTCTCATAAAATGTGTTTATTCTTAATTGTGAGTTTCTCCCCAAATATTTGGGATGTATAGCCAACATTTATTGGAATCGGGACCCATAAGAAGGATGAAATTTCTACTGGAAGGTCATATTCATCCTTGAATCGATAGATGATCATATATTGATCTAAATATGATATGTGACTTCCCTTAATTGTAAATTGATATGAGCTCCATATAGAGAAATCCAATCAATATCAAGACTCACATCAAATTCCATTATAGTAAGGATCACAAGATTTTCCGGAAGCACATTCCCATAAACGTCAGCTAGAGAATAATTGTTAACTTTTTATGTGAATGTTGTCCCATTATTTGTTTTCACAACTAATTCAACATCTAATTTTTGAGGTAACAAAATGATACCCATAGAAAAATCATTAGAAATAAAAGAGTGGGTGGATCCATACTCAAAATAAACATTTTCTACTTTAGAGTGGATGGTATTCATACCTTTCACAACTTCATTATCATACAAGACATCGCCGATAATGATCGCATGTGAATTTCCTTTTACATTAGCCTTAAGAGTTTGCTGATGTCAATCATCATAAAAAAACCTTGGATTAGGGCAATGATTGTCATAATGCCAAATTTACTTCAAATTATAAAATGGAAGTGAATGTGGTGAATTCTAGGTATCTTTTTATATATTCATGTCATTATACATATTTTTTCCATCGCTTCAGCATTCAAATACCAGATGATCTTCTATCCCACACATAAAACATTTTTTAATTCCTTGAAAACAATTTCCTCTATGTTTCTTTCCAAACAATGAGCATTAGTGAAAACTCATATTCTATTTAGTGTAGTCTTTAGATTTTTGCTTCAATTCCATTTTCCCCTTCTCATCAAACCCATAAGACAGATGGGTTACTTAAATATCCATCTCAACCTACAGAGATCATTGAACAATTTCATCATAGCTGTTGAAGTCCCTTATGGATAATTCTCTTTAGAGATTTGGTTTTATGCCATTGAAGAATACATCTATTTTACTCGTACGTTGGAGAATAATTCCAAAAGAGTTCATTTAAAGTCTTGTAAAATTATCTTTGTATGTATTAAATGATTTATCACCCTTTTTCTTACGTTCCTTCTCCATATTTGTTTGAAAAATATAACGAAAGTAAGTTTTGAAAAATAAGTCATTGAACTCATCCCATTCCATGGATTCAATTTCATATCTTTTTCTCATATTCTTGACAATTTTACACCATTGATTAGCTTAAACTTAAAAAATATAGACTGATAAGATGAATTTATCATGATCTGAACATTGGAGAATTCAAGTTATCTTTTTAGTGGAACTAATCCATTATTCATCCACTAATTGATTAGAAGACCCACTGAATGATGGCATACGCTCCCTCATGAAGTCACAATAGAATATTGTTTCCTCTTTTGTTTGTTCGTAATTCATGCAAGATTAATATATTTAGAATATTGGGTGAGCATAGAAACAAGTTTTTTCATTACATCTCCCATATCATTCAGTGGCTCAAGAGGATAATCATTGCATTTACTATAACATTCAGCATTAACAAGATTACTCTATGTTCCCAACATTTACAAAAAACAAGAATCATTGTATGAGAAACAATAACCATAATGGGAAAACCACATAATAAATAATAAAATTTCAATGTGGGATTTTTTAGTTTTTATCCTATGTTATTGATGATCATTTAAAAAACACTAGGATTTTATCATATACTTCGACATATCATTTAGGTTTTTACTTTGTTTTTATAATTCAAGATTCTAAAGAATAACTATACCTTTCCTCTAATACCAACTATAATGACCTATAATTTACATACAATGATATTACTTCATAATTGAAGAATATTCATTAAAAAATATAATAAATATATAAAATGTTTGTATAGGTATAGTACCTCCAGACATTGGAAATAAAATTAGTTCATAAGACATCTTCATTGTCTCCCACTTACTTCATTATAACTGGACCCTTTTGACATATCTTACTTAATAAACTTCTTCATGACCTAGGGAAAAGAATCATTAAAAGGGGTGAGCTCAAATGCTCAGTAATGGTAAAAAAGGGAGATATTAGACATATCATAATCATAAGACATAAGAACCTAACATTTGAATATATTATCCTGTATATGAAAGATCATGATATCATGCCAGGGGATAAATCATAAAAGTTCATAAGAATCAATGTATGTAATCCCAAAATTGAAAACATAAGACATGAAACTTTATGAAAAACTCATAATCATATAATATCATTTCATATTTTTCAAATCTCATTACCAAGACCATCGTAGCTAACAAAGTCCATTACTTAACCGAGTTAACTCCTCATTCAATCCCTATAATACAGAACTGAGATCTTTTTCTGTTCTATCCATGTATATATCATGAGCTATAAATGATTACCGAATTAATTTGATAGATATAAAGGTCCCACCCATCTTATAATGAAAACACTCTTACATGTTCAACAATAAACTAATTCATTCATTATAACCTAAAAATAAAATGGGTTTCTTTTAACATCATTCCACCATAACATAATCCATGTAAAAAATGGATTTTATTAACTAAATTCCATAATAAACACAATAAAACCATAGGAATAATAATGATATTATAATTTTAAAAAATACCTATTAGATAATTCCATATTAGATAGAAAATAATTTTGATATGACACTTGAAATTAATTTTTGAATAAAATAACCCCTCTTCTTCAAATTTTTTTTTTGAAAAATGAAGCATAGTTTTAAAAGAAAATAATTTATTTGAAAATAAAATTGATTTTTTAAATTTAGATTCATTGAAATAAGCTGTTATTATAATTTAAAAACCCATTCATTTCTTATATGGTAAAAATACATTCTCCTCATACTTTTGATGGAAAAGTCAAAAAGTACCTCGTATTGAAAACAAAAAAAAAATTAATTTCATACCATTTATATAAATTAATCAATGAGTAAAATTAATTATAAATAAAACTTGAATTACAAATAAATATATTGGAAAACATAATTAGGAAACATGGACACAGATGATAAATATAACACAAAAAATACTAACATATAAACAAACTCAGATAATAATGAGACTGTGAAATTATCCATTAACATAGGTACAATTTCATTTTTACATATCCAAACCAAAAATATAATTATTTAAATATTTTTATTCAGTTATTTTGGAATCATAGTAATTTTTATGATATCAAATATGATCATATTATGATCTGTTTGTTAGTAACAGTATTACTCATCAATCAGGAGTTTACTTCTTTATTTTCTTACGCATGTTTTTTCAGATAATTCTTGTTACTCATATTAGGTTATAGTTATATCATTAAAATAATTGTAATTTTATAATATATATCATATTTATTCATTTATTTAATCATTATTTTATAAAGATCAAGTTGAATGAATCACATCACATCGTGGAGACGATAGGCCGTATGTACGCACGAGCGATGATATCATTCCCATAATTGTTGAATGGTATTGAAGTGGATGGTGTATAATATTTAAAAATCAATATCATTTTAAAATAAACATATATAGTTTTTATTTCCATCATTACACCCATCCATGCATGGTGGTAGTGAAAAACAGATTACACCTTGATGTGGAGACAATAAAATGTACATATGCATGCGTGGTGATTTCATTTATCAGAGGATAGATAGAAGATGGAATATGGTTGTTTAATAATCATAATAAAATCTCAGTATATAAGTGATACTATATTTATTACATTATAATGAAATAAATCATGAAGTGTTATTAGAATAAGAAATAAATTTGAAAGAATCAATAGAGGGGATTACCCCTTCATCAATGTGCACCCTCAAAATCTCCACTTAATGCACTAGAATTAGTATACTAATAATACTAGAACCTATATAACGTAAATATGGAAGTTAATAAATGAAATGGGTTGGGGATGTCTGAGTTTGAGGCTTAATGTTAGGTAATGATGATAGGGACTAGGTTCCCTTTTATAATAGATGTGATGAGCTCTATTGGGATCACTAAAAAACAATAATTTAATATTAAATCAAACCACATAAAAAAACTAAAACATTTCATAATTTCAAATATGAGATGAGATGGGGTTTTAATATGACTAGCAAAAAAAATTAATATTTTTTTTACAATTTATTCCTTATCATTTTAAATAACATTTAGTTATTCGATTTAATTTTATACTATGGTGACAAATATTTCAATATTAAAAGTATGAAATATTTACTTCTTTGATATCAATAAGATCATAAAAAATACCATAGAACATTTTAGACCATATAATAATTATTATATATTTTTAGAAATGTTTTATAAGATTTTAATAATTTATGAAAAAAATATTTGATAAACAATCAATGGTGTCAATCTCGACACAATTCAATTCATTGATTTTTAAAATTATTAAGATAAAATTTTACTTTGAACCAATTATTTTATTATATTTCTAAGAGGTCGTTGTCATATATAAATTTCATTTGAAATATTAATTATCCAAAAATATATTTATTTTAATATTTTTATTCATATTTAGTTTATAGTTTATTTAATAAAATAATTAATTCAATTGTTTTGTGTAATTATATAATATGATTATTTTTTGAATTAAAATTAAATATAAAATAAAATAAATAAAATAAATCCACTATATTTTATAATAATACTTATAATAAAATATATTTACTTTATAATCCATCATTATAAATGTTCTACTTATTAAAACGTGAATGTGAAAACTTTATCATCACTTGATATAAACTAATATAAGTGTCATAATATCTTCAATAAGGATTAAAATTTCCAATAACTCGACCCTTGGATGGTTATAGTTTATATATATATTAAAAATAAGATTTTTACAAGTGTTTTCATATTTTAATGGTTATTTGCACTTTAATAAAAATTATTTTATTGACTTCTTATCAATTAAATAATTTATGCATCATTAAAGTGTATTTCTTTAAGGTAAATTTTTATTTCCTAAAAATAAAAAATAATTTACAGTGATAACTAAATACATTTTATATTTAAAATTAGTATTTCTAATATAATTTATTTTTTAACAACCTTATATTAAAAATGATATAGTTATTAAAATTTGAGTAACACATATTTAACGTTTCATTAAATAAAATAAATTAAATGTCCATATCTCATACAAGTAGATTCCAAATGACAATATTTTTACCCAATGATTATTTAGGTAAAAAAACTCTCAACCAATGATATTATAGCAAGTTTTAGGGTAATTTCATAATATTATTTTTACACTTAATTACTTGATTTACCCTTTTACCGTATTAATAAAAATAGCTAAAGTTACAATTTATAATTCCAATAAATAAATGTAATCTATTTACATAATATTTAATGACTTATTAAAAATATGAAATCCCTTTTTTAAAACTCAAATCACATAATTTTTTGTAATTAATTTAAAATTACTTCTGTTGTCAGAAAGAGATGACGAGTTTTAAAAGTAAAAGTATTACAAAAGATTGAAATATTTTTACATATGAATATAATATAAAATTAATGATAATGAAATACATTATATTTGATGATAAAAATATATTATATTTATGCCTTAAAACCACTCAACATTAAAACTAAACCATATTAATTATTTTTATGAATTTTTTTTTCAATTATAATTTCGTGTATTTTACTATTTATCAAAACATGAATGTTATCAAAAAAAAATTAGAAACCCATAAAAAGTAAATTTTTATATCATAGTTATAAATAACATGTTTAATTTTTCATATAAAAATTATTAATGTGTTAAAATATCGATTAAAAAGGGGTTCTCTATTAAAAGGAGGTAAAATTACCCTTTTGAAAAATAATGGTTTTTATACATCAAATAAAGTTTCTTCATACATTAGGAAAAAAATATATTTTTGATGAACATAAATAATATTTTATTATGTAGATAAAAAATATATTTCCCTAATTTTGTTTAATAGTAGCAATTCTTTCAATTTTTTTAATACTAAAAAAATATATAATTGATTTATATATTTTTTCATAAATAATTGCTAGCCAACGAATTCACTATACATTTTCAAAATATAGTTATATTTATTTCACATACATAATGTCTACGTTTAAATTTTCATTTTATACTAAGGGCATATCACATTTCATTTAAAATCAGGGTTGTGTTCATTTCAAGCTATTTAATTATTAAAATTATTTATAAAAAATATTTCATAAGAAAAATCTGGGTGTTACATGTAACGGTCAAGAGTAGGGGTGAATTGACTTAAATATATAATTGAAACACTTATCATAGTTTAGTTAATTTTGTATAGGAAAAAACATAAAACCATGTATATTTATAGTATCTTAGATCAAATTTGTCACATGTCTCCTTTTTCAATTCTCACAAATATTGAAATACTTGGAACACACTAAATTATAATATAAAACTATTGATAGAGTTTCTAAACACATTAAAAAATATGTTTCAACCCCAAAAGGATCAATCCATGTTTTTTATTTTTAACATATAGATGAAGAAAAAAAATATTATTTTTTTAGGTGTGGGAAGGAACCATCTTCGCTTTTATGTTTGAAAAGTCATGACCAAATCCCCTTGAATTTTAGTAGTTAAGAAAACCCCATTGTTTCATCATAGAAAATTCTTAATCCCGATGATTGATTTTAAGGGAATGACTATTGTGTAATCATTCACATTGGGATCAATATTTATCAATGATTTTGATTATGTTTTTTTCTAGTAATTGAATAAACTAACGGTTCTATATTAATGAATGACCTACTTCCCAAAAGTAGGTGCTCGTTAAGATGTTTAGCCAATGATTCTTTTGAACTCACATTTGTCGAGGGGATTGGATGGTGGGCTCATCACACCCTTTTAGGAGGAATATTTCCTTACTCCAAGGCTCTATTATAGATTTAATATATATTTTAAAATCCTTCACTAATTCCCAAGTATGATGTGGGTCACCATATAATTAAAGAAAAATTATTAGAAAGTATAGAAACTAGAATAATCTCTATGTATTCAAGGTTCTACATCACGTGAGATATCTATAAGAATATGATGTTCCCCATCAATGGTATCCCTTTTTCTAAAAATCATATATTCTTTGGTTATTATTATGATGATGATGGGTTTATATACAGAGAGTGGGGAACTCTGAAGTTTTTCATTATCCAGTAAGACAAGAGTTGTTGTGATGTTGGGATCAGAACCTTGAGATAGGTTTCCTTCGTTTCATTGTGAAAGGTATCATAACCCATGTAGTTATATGATTCTTAATGGGGTACATAATTTCTTTTTAATTTCATGAGACAGGTACCTAACCATGATGTTTAATGTCATGCAATTGGACATTATAGGTGAATGATGCATAGTCACTGTTTGGTGTGGTACTTATGCCAAAGTGGACTAGGTTACCTAGAATATATATGGACTCCTAGGTTAAATTAGAATCTAATGTGAATGTGACTCAGAGAGAATATTGTAGATTTTTTTTGCTGGGTTTGAAACCTAGGTAGGGTTCTTATATATCCCATTTGGATAGGAATCAAATCACATATAGTTCGGTGATAAGGAACTACACCTATAAAGGCCCATTTATTTGTCTTGTAGGGGATTGTAGACCATTGAGAGGATTAAATTTGTTCTTATTCATAAGGAGGATTCCTTTTTATAGTGATGTGATTGGGAATTATTCATGAAACGGATAACCCATGGAATTGTATGACATGGATTACTTATGAGGAGTATTCCCATTGAATAGTACGAATCAGGCTTACTCTGAAAGAGTATGGTCATAGGTTTTGGGATCATGTGGATGTCATGACTACTTTCAAGCACATATCCCATGTAATTCATGAATTATGTGAGAAACAAAAGGAATAAGAAGATCTAGGAAACCACACAATTTACTTTTCCCTAAGGTTATATATTTGGCCTTGATCACTCATGCAAAGGGATTCACACTAAAGGAATAAAAGAGGATGATCTGAAATGATGTTCCTTGTAAAAGAATGTTTATTACCAAGTCGATGCGGTGTTTTTTGCTATCTTCTTTGTCCAGGTGAGCTAGGATGAGTCATCATTTAATTTCATTGACAAGGGGAAGTCAAATATCTAGATAACCCCACACTTCTCCTACTGCGCTAGTGGAAGAGGATGAGGGAACGTGAAATATAGGAGAGGACTCTGGTGTCCAACCCCTCTATGAACTGATAGGCAAGGGGGAAGTGGGAGGAGTGCAACCTCATGAAAGAAAGGATAGAGGCTTACTTCATAAATTATTCCTTAAAATTGGTTCTATAGTTGGAGGGAAGGATATTATTCCATTTTGAATGAAAAAGAAAGTGTGATCCTCACCCTCCCCACATGGAATAGAAGGCATCATCTCCTAGAGATGATTAAGGAAGGACATAGTCCTATACCTAATAATCAACACTGGGAACTCCTAAACACTCTTACCAGGGTCAGGGATCACTTGAAAAGGGGAATACAAATCCCCATGCACCCTATGGACCCTAACCATCAGGCATTGTCAATGTGGAAACCTCTAACTGTAGGAATACAAATCAAAATGGGAGACATGTTAGTGTACCTTTGTCCACTATTTTGAATGTCTGGAGGCTAGGGTAAAGGTTTGAAATTTGTTCCCTTAAGATAAGGGATCCAAAGGGGGAGGATTCATTCCATTGGTGGATTGAAAGAGGTCTCAAAGAGGGGATCACAAAGGTGCAAGATTTAGGGGTAGATGCACCTCACACAAGGATGGGTAGGAGCTGGAAGAGATTCAAACTTGGGGTATAGGTCTGAACGATCTAAAAATGACTTAGTAAATGTGACATTTGGGAAAAACAACTTTGGTGAGGCTTTATCCCAAGTAACATGTCTCTCCTCAGGAATCCATGGATGGGTCTCAGGAAGGTCACTAATATAGAAGAGGGGCCTCATGTATGTGGTTTTTATTTAGGGGATAAGGGGTTATAATGCAGTCATATTATGTTTCATCCCATAAAAGGTCTTTCATATCTTATATACCGATTAATTCTATCATATTTTAGACTTTGGAGAGATACATAATAAAATTGTGAGACCTGGGAGAAGGGTACGCATGAGCAGAGTTTGAGGGATTATCCCAATTTTATATTCACGAAAATGAGGAGATTAAGGGTCCTATTTATTGGAAAATAGGTGAACATGGGTGAATGAGTTTTCCCACATAGGCCCCGAGTGCTGGTTCTCATCATAGATTCCTAGTGTTGTGGTGGACAACCCTTTAGTGGTGTATAGGGGGCTATAAAGACCTTTTAATGCAAAGGGGTGCAAGTACACAATTTTAATTGGGAAAGTACCATCAATTATACTTTGGTCACTTTAGAAATTTCGCATGATTAATGCGATCTTCATAATATTTTCATCCACTTGACAAATCTTAGTGTCAAAAAAATTCACCCCTCAGGATTGGATCTAATTAGAATAAGAGGGTCTATCCCTCAAGTAGAATTGGGAAATTTATGAAGGTGACTCGGTGAATCGGGCAGGGTTTATACATAGGGAGGGGACACATGGAGGTGGCATAGGTCCAGTGCACATATGCCTAGGATAGTCTAGGTGTGTAGGTCCCTAGTGTAGGCCAATGGTGTCTATAAATACCACTAGCCCCATTTTCATTTTCCTTTCATCTCGAGTCTATGATTTTTTACCTCACTGCATTTCTTGTCCACTCAAATATTTTGTGCTTCCATTTTTTTGAAGAACCCCTTATGAATTTCCCAAGGTATAACAACTTGTGTATTGGTGTCGCACATGGGAACTAGTCAAAGGGGCCATGTGTGGAACCTAGTTGAAGGGGCTGCATCTGGAACCTGCTCAAAGGGGATGCATGAGTTTTTTTATTTACCAATATTCTTAATTCCAAATAATTAAAAATTATAACTCTTATAAGTTAACATTTCATCTTAATGGGGGGATTTTTGTTCCATATTTTACGTTATCAATGGAAACCCTGATGACTTACACTGAACAAGTTGTTGTATGTTCCTATGATATTATTAATACCATTGGGAGAGATGACTACCACATCATTGAGTCTTATCTACTATATTTGAAGAGTCATTTTGCACCATACCAACATGAGTACCCAAAATGTGACTACATACCATTGTATGATCATTGGATTTTGAGGGATTCCTTTATCCCTGGGGGTTAGAGTCACCTCCTAGGGTCATAGATCTTGAAGAATATCAACTTCCCCTCTACCAACAGCTCATCCAAGGGTTTTATATAAATCTATGTATGGAACCAATTTGTTGAAGCATGAATCATAGTGGTTACACTATAGATCAAAAGATACACATCAATGAATTGAGACCTTATGGTTATTAATAAACCTTTGATGCTTCATAGGAAGATCATATATTGGGTTGGAAGGAGGACTGGTATGTCTATTTTGGAGGGGGAGTCAGGCCCAACTACATGTGGGCATACTGGGTGCACCCAACTTGTGAATAATTCAAGAATTATCCACATGATGTATATATCTATGAGGTTATTTGGAAAAGATATACATACATAATAAGAACCCAGATATCTTCATGAAATAGCTGATTCGATAGAGTCCACAAACAAATTCCTTTCACTTGATTCATATTGATGTTGGAATCATCCTGTGGTATTTCTACGAAATATATGGATATGAAATTCTTGGGGAGATATATTATGTATTCATCACATTGAAGAAAACATGAGATGGAATTGAAAGGACACCGTAGTTTTCCCACTATCTTTTCAACATGGCGAATAAACTATAGAAAAATGATCCCTATTACAAATGTGAAATCCATGATACAACATGGATGAATGATTTTCTATATCTAGTAATAGAATCTCCCACATGTAGGATCCCTATTTCATATCCCACTTTAGAGAATCGAGGTGCTCCTAGAAATTTTTTTTTCCTATGCTGGAGAAGCTACAATACACCCATTGGGGTTATAAGGCCAATCCCAAGGTTGATGCAAAGACTCACCTAGACTACTTCAATGCTATGTGGCTAAGAATTTATCTACATTCGGTTTGCGAGTCTGAAAACTGTGTGAGGCAAGGAACTTTTTTCATCGTTGCCAAATTAGTAGAGGGGAAGTATATAGGGTTAGCTACCCCTATTCTGAAAATAATATACCATTTTATTCTGAATAAATACAATAGTGAATAACTATTTAGAATTTGAGGGATGTTTTATGTGATGTGGGGGATGGATCAGAATACACATCAGTTCTTATGTGGCACCGAGCCTAGTTAAAATCCCTGAGAGCTGATTTTGCCCATTCGTTCAGGCTATCCCAGGAATCGAACCTCTAAATCTAATGTACGATAAATTACTAAAGATACAGAATGTGTCGGGGTATTTTAAATCCTTACACATGGTAACCCACCAATATGTTTTTTGACCAATGATAGTATGGAAAAGAATTATGAGATGAGTTTATATATGATAGCATCCTTGGATAGCATATTGGAAGCTTGAATTGACCACGAGATCAACTTTGAATCTTATACTACACATTTATTTTCCCACCATTTTAAATGTATTATATGCTCCTGAATTTTCTTCCTATGCATGTTAGGCTGGAGAATCATTAGATGGTAGAATAACATCTTTGGATCTTGATTTCCATGGAGGTATAAAAATGTCAATCAAATTACCTCCATCAGACACATCATTTGAAATATAGGCTGTTTATTTCTCACCATGGATCTCTTCAAAACGTAAAGGGGTATTAGAGAATGTAATTTAAAAGGTAAAGGGCATAAAAACAATTGGTCATGGTATGCATGGAAAGAAGGCTCGAACTGAATATGATGATGTCGAAGCATCGGTACCTACGATGTAATCTCGGACAATGTCCACTGGGCAGGCTAGTGTCGATAAGAACACGTCTTCTGTAACAAGCCAGTCTAGTTGTGAATGTTAAGAGGAGTCATGTGTTCCATCATTTCATTACCTCATGAAATAAAATAGGTCTGGAGAGGCTCCCAAATCTAAGGGCATCTGGTCTACCTCATAACCATCTGTATTAGAGTCAAATTATGTGTGACTTTTTGCGATCTGACTTTCATAGAGCATAACTCATGACATCAGAGATGAATTTGAGTTTATCCATGAAATGATCTATATCCAAAATATAGGTGATATAGATAAACATCTAGTATCCTCCCTTCATGTTATTTATTTATGGTTATGATATATCTTCAATATTTGGAGGCTTTGATATATGCATCTCATGATCAGAACCTAGCCACAAAGTGAGTGTCTGGCATGCTAGGATGTGGAGTGTTTGAGGGCGAATATTTTCATATCAAGGGTGAATTATATATCTACCTCTACCATACTGATGTATTTTTCTTTCCCCATTTCCTTTTTCTACTCTTTAATCTATTTTCATTAATTCAGAAGTGATTTTATTTGGAATTTCATAAGATAAGAAGAAGAAGAAATGGCTTGAGGAGAAATAATAGAAGAAATTGAGTCACCAAAATACATTCCCATTGTAAATATTATCATGAAAGTTGATGAGGACCATTAATCCCTAGAACCATCTCTTGTTTATAAGTCCATGATAAAGGATATTATGGTGGGAACTCCTTGACCATCCTAAAAATCTATGTTCCCAAGAGGAATGAGGTGGAAACATCCCAATCTCGTGAGAGTAAGAAAAGAAGGGAATTGATCTTGGCCCGACGCATGTTCTAAATGAATTATAGTCATAATAATTTTATATCATGACCTGATTTATTTACTATTTTTTATCATTAATTTCTTTCGCATAATATGCATCACATTCCTCCCTTACGAGATATGAAATTGATCTTTCAAGGATCAAGGAGGATTCCCCAGGCATGGAACGAGTACAAAATGATTAATTTTTAGTTCTAATAGATAAATCATATATATATACATATGTGTCTAACCCCAGTACTACAGAGAGGGGAGAGGGACATGGTAATATTTCAAACACTCATTTAAGTTCTATTCACTATTTATAACTTTCCTCTCCAAATGATAATTCAGATTCACTTCCACACAAGAAGACCCTTTGATAGTTAATGTTGATATAGTTTTCACCCTAGAAGGAGATGTTAAAGATCTTAGATAGTTTGATGAAGGTGTTTTTGTTGACCTTAAATATGTGGCGGCTGATAATGTTGTGCTTACTGAGTAGTAAATATAGGGGATTATTGGCGATGCCAATTATGGTCTTGAATAAGGAATCATCAATACCCTTAATAGTGAGGATGCTATGTCACTTGACACCACGTATCATTATTTTAATGATCTAAGTAATACAGAAATTAATATTCTAGGTTTCATTAAGGAGTTTAAGAATTTATGAATTAAACTAGATGGATGTTAGTTCTATCATTATTTCACTTCCCTAAAATAGTTTATTTTTTTCACTTGATGCTTCACATCAATATTCAACTTGTACATCTTTTTCTGTAGAGAAAATCTTGAAGACACCTCATGAACGAGGAATCCAAGTTCACCCTACTCATGTTACTGATGGTGTAATGGATGAAAATCCTAATGTGGGAGATTCTCAAGAGCCATTGATCCCATCTACGGTGGTGGTAAATCCCAAATTGGGGAACCCTTTGAGGCTTCGACCCCATCTATATAAAAAACACAAGAGAAGGATTCCTATCTAGATGTTACAACTCTTAGAGTTGAGGTTGGGGAACCATAGACGTGAAATATCAATGATCGAACCAACGATGGGTGAGAGTCATCAACTATTTTGGTCACATAACAACCTTTTCTATTTGTTGAATTTCTGGATTTGATGTGAAGTGTTACCTGTTATCCAGTTCAATTGTATTCATTTATTGTGATTGAAATGGAGGCCTCCATGTCAATTCCACCAACATGATTGGTGGAGTTGAGGCAATTTTAGAGGGAGCAGAACAAGGCTACTCTATATGTTCACTAATTCTAGATTATGTGTCCCCCTCAAAGACATGTACAGAGTATGATCTAGAGACACAAAAAGATTTTTGAACAACACATCTTTTGAAATTTAAGGACATCTAGAAGATAATTAGAGTGACACCTCTTGATGAAATTCTTTTGTGACTTTAACAAATCCCATCCAATATTTCCATATTTGAATAAGAAATATTTAATTAGCATAAGATCCATGTTGTGGTCTAGGTGATCATCCAAAAAATGGGATGGAGATCAATGATTACAGAAAACTAAGGCATACATGGTTGTCCAATTTTAAGAACATTGAGCTTCCATAGTTCTAGTTGAGTTCAACTATTCCAAGAAGGTGGATGCCTCTCAATACCACTTTGATGAGAAGTAACTATAAATAACATTCCTTAAAGAGGAATTAAATACAACATGGGAATAAGTATCCCAACTCCACTACTCCTCGGTTGGGGCCTTGGCACAAAACAAGTGACACCATTAGTGTATATGTCTTACCAATCAATCTATATATATTTAAGTCAATAATTAGGTCCCTAATCCTAATCGAAAATACATCCTTTTTCCAACATCAGAAACATATATAAGCATGCTATATCACCACATAGGGATACATTTTCTTTCTTTGGATTAATCTGTACTTAACTATAATCATTGTAATTATTGATTTAATATACCAATGGATAATCATATAAATGGTCTATAATAAGAATGTCATGATAATTAAGCCATGCAAATATATTATGATGTATGTTCCATAGGTCTTGATCCATAGGTGGTCATGACATTGAAAATTAGATGAATTCTATGTGGATGACCCTTAAGTTATAGATAAAAGGAATTATTTTTCGATCCAATTTCATGCATGACAACAATTAATATAAATGGACCAACAACCACATACTAGGAATTAAATCAAGAAGATGTAGTAATGGTTAATCAACCCAACCTATGGAGTATCATAGGCATCACTTGAGGAGTGTTTAATAATCCCTCGTGTATATGTAACATCAATTCTGTGTAGCACCATGTACACCACCAAGATCAAGTAATCTATTAAAGAGAGAATAATAATCACTGTCACTCAAGTATCACAACCAATAGGGACACCATGAATGAACATCATAATCGTAGTGATTCCATGACAGAGTATCATAATCATAGGGATTCCATTCCTGTATATCATAATCCATAAGGCTCAAATTTTGGATCCCAACAAATACAACTGGGTATCCTAATGAAAATATATTAATCAAATAAACATCTCAGAAGGTATACCCTAGAATGTACATATGGGAATCCCAAAAGGAAATTCACATCGTGTTAGGATCATCAGCCACAACATGGAATAACTTCTGGTAATCATTGATTCATCAACATCAAACATGTGACTTCATAAATGAAAGAGTGAATATAGAAAAATCATAACCACCAAGACGCCATCACATTTTACATGTTTGGTACGAGTTCTAATGTGAGACATGTTACCATCTCTACCCAAACCCATAACAAACTATCTTAGGGTCATTAAATCAAGGGGCACTAACTTTGTACCATAGATCAAAAATCTAGAGAGGCATCCTACTCAAGATCTTCAAGGTCCATGATAAATATAGACATTCATCCTGGGGTCCCCTAAATCAGTATTTAATCATGACATCCATCTTGGGATCCAAAAATAGAATAATCAGAGGTATCCCACAAGGGATCCTTGATTATGGTCATAGCCTCAATTCGTTGTATGAACTGACACACTGGGGTTGTTATTGACAACCCAAAATTCATTTATTAAAATCTACTCATTTAATTTAATTAAATAGTTGTTATTTAAGAATTTAAATAGTGGGAGTTTCTGTCAGGTTCAAGCCTCAAAATCCATATAATACAATAAACATGCATAAATACTAATGTGAAGGTATGATTTAATACATACCTTTAATAATATTTAAAACATTTATAAGAATATATTGGATTCCCCATCCAAGAACACCAATGTCCGAGCATCGTCTCATAGGATTCTAAGATCACACCTGACACAATTTATCTCAGTTATATTCCAAAATCATAAGTTATATCATTATAAAATTTAATATAAAAAGAATTCCAAAAGGCATAACATGTGATATCTAACTATATTCCAATTATCTGATGAAAATCTAAGAAACCCCATGCATATGGCCCAACTAATACCCATAGGATCATTTCTAGAAAAATACCTAACCAACAACATTAAAAAACACCAAAAATTTAAATTTTAAGATTTATAGATTTATAAATTCAATATGGTGACATACCTAAAAAATTACACATTGTGAAGTGAATACAACCTCTCAAGATGTCTCATTATCCAAAGAGAGAAATCCCAAATCAAAACAGTCAATTCCACCATGATTCAATGGAATCAAAAAATATACCTAACCAAAAAATTCCTCAAACATGGGATGAAGAAATAATAAAAAACATAGAAGGATTAAGGAGGAATATCTTTTCCAGATTTTTTTTTTCAAATTAAACCCAATACCTCCCTGATCAGTGAAGAATAGAAAAGAGTAGAGGAGCATCAGGTGAGATCCCCCCATATGTCCCCTCCTTTTTTCTAATGAAATAAATGGGGCAAGCCCCCTATTAACCCTTTTTTAAAATATATTCTTAAAAATTTCAGGACATGAACCAATTTCATGAAGTGAACAAGATTCACGATGTGAACCAGATACCCATTTTGAATTACTCATGTTAACCCCATGAAAATTCACTTCTTGTATCTTCTAGGCCACACCCCATGAAACCCTCTCATATCATGACTGTGATTCATGGCATGAAAAGCATGTTGGAACTCTTTTTAGAAGCCCAGATTTTTATACCACCTCTAATAAATTTCTAGACACCCATAGATGTCCATCTATATTTAGAAGAAATTCAAAAAACACCACATCTGGTCCTTTAAACAATATAATGCTCCTTTATATTTTTAATTGATATTTTTTAATGTCGATCAAGGGAGAAATAAAATTCCAATTCAAAAAAAAAAATTCAACCACTCAAAAATTTTCAGACCATAATGTCTCCCTACCATAAAACTTCTCATCCACAAGAATCATTTAGGAATTATAAAAACATCATCCAACCTAACCAGGTTATGAATTTCCAATCAGATAGTTGCATTATGTCCCTGTACACCGACTGTGCTTCTATTCTCTACTTAGAACATGTAGCACA
Source organism: Viscum album (assembly GCA_963277665.1). Taxonomy (NCBI): domain Eukaryota; kingdom Viridiplantae; phylum Streptophyta; class Magnoliopsida; order Santalales; family Viscaceae; genus Viscum; species Viscum album. The sequence goes on along the minus strand of OY728155.1, from coordinate 1,748,321,649 downwards.
AAATCCACTTAAATTAGATCGAACACTTTATGTTTTTAATGAAACACCTAGAATACACTAACCTGAGATCGTATTTCTTAAGACATAGCCATGTTTTTTCCTCTTTCATCAATCATCATATGGCGCTCGTAGTCTTAGATTCTTAATTTTAATGAAAAATTCCAAACAACAATATTTCCACCATTGGAATTTCATATAAAAACATCCCCTAGTGTCCTAACGATGCTCGTGAAATAATTATAAACTCATACCATCAGATCACACACACTGAAAATAAAATTGAACAAAGATTTGGTCTCAATGGTTGAATTTAATTTGATCCATCTTATCCTAGTTGCATCAGATTTTACTTAACAATCCATTAATGGTCCTTTAATTACACCCATATCTTTCCAACAACATTCCAAATGTGGTTACTCACTCATTGAATCATACTATACAAAATATAACAAATTAACCGAATTCCAATCAAGTATTTTCAAAAAAATTGAGGTTCATTATTTGAACATCACCAAAACAGATTTCAATTTCCTTTATCCCGAGGCGTATCAAGAACATATGATCATGCTCACTGAATCCCATAACCAAATACCAGTGGATTCTCTTGGAATAACCATCCCCTTTTCATACCTATTTTCATTCCACTATACAAACACCAATACATTCATGATCGAATACCCATGGATCATCACAATTTATCCTATCCAACACCAATATAATGACCCATACTTTACATACATTGTTATTACTTCAGAATTGAAGCACACTTATTACAACATATAACAAAAACTTGGAAAGGACCGTATAGGTATAGTGTCTTTTGAAACTGGGAAACATAAACAACTAGTTCATAAAGCGTCTACACTGTCTCCCATTTATTTCATCATATCTAAAGTCCCTTTTGGAATATCTTACTTAATAACCTTCTTCCTGACCTGGGGAAAGAAAACATACAAAAGGGTGAGCTCAAATGCTCAGTAAGGGTAAACAAAAGAAATGCCAATCACCTCATATACATAAGAACATAACTTTTGGAAATCTTAACCTGCAAAAGAAATCATAATTTCATAACATGGGATAAATCATAGTAGTCAAATGCAATCCCAATAATCATAACTTAAAACATGAAAATTTGTGGCATACACACATAATCATATAGAATCATTTCTTATTAGTCAAGACTCATTGCCAAGACTATCTTAGTGGAAAAAGACCATTTCTGAACTGAGTTCACTCCTCATTTCGGTCCTGTTTCACTGAACCGGTTTAACCTGCTGTTCCATCCATGTCTATCTCATGAGATATAAAATCTTTACCCAATGCATTGGAGGGAGATATAGGTCCCACCCATCTCATAATGATACCATTCTTATGTGTGCCACAAAATCATAAATCATACATCATTGCATAACCCATGTAATAAAAATGGGATTCTTAAACAACATGACAGCATAAAACAATTCATATAAGATAAAGGATTTCATAAAAATAATTCCATCACAACAAAATCAAATTAATGTAATAATAGGGATAGAAACAGAACCCTATATTATCATAGATAGAAAATAATTTTGATAAAACACTTGAACTCCATTCTTGAGGAAAATATCCTTTCTACTTCAAAAACACTTTTCCTTTCCTAACATGTCATACAATTATAAACTAAAAGAAGTTGATTAAAAATAAACTTGAAAACTTATAAAGGAAGCTTCTTGGAAATAATGTTTTAAAAACCCATTCATGCCGTATAAGTTTAAAGAACATTCTTCTCGTACTTTTTTCGGAAAAGTCAAAAAGCATCTCGTACGAAAAACGACAAAATATTCCTTTCATATCTTTTACTAAAAACTCACCGAAGGGTAAATTTGGATTTAAAAAATTGTAGTTGAATGGATATAATATTACATATTGAGGAAACATGGATGTGGATGATAAAATACACCCTAGTAAATTTCAAAGTATAAACAATATCGGATAAAAATGAGATTGTGATATTTCCCTTACATTAGGTCCGATTTGCCTCGTAAGTGTCCGAACCTCCTGTATAATGATTTAAATAATGTTATTGACTTATTACAGAATCATAATTATTGTTATGATATCATATATGGTCATATTCGTTTCTTCTTAGTAGTAATATTTCATTGCTATTTGTTATTCGGGTGTTTATAACTTTTTGTTCTTAAGAGTGTTTTGTCGAATAAATTCTTATTATTCTCTTTAGGTTATAGATAAATCATTTCTAGAATGGTATTAATGTACTATATATCGTATTTATTCATTAAATTCATTTATATAATCATTATGCAATGAAGATCATGTAGAACGAATCACATCACATCGTGGAGACGGTATTCTGTATGTACGCACGAGCGATGATATCATTCCCATGATCATGGAATTGTATTGGAGTGTATGTATACATTTTCAGAATCAATATCACTTTAAAATAATCATATATAGTAATTATTTACATCATTATACCCATCCATGTAAGGTGGTGGGGGAAAATAGATTACAGCACGGCGTGGAGACAGTATTCCGTACGTACGCACACGCTGTGAATTCTTTTTCCGTAGGATGGATAGATGGTGAAATAGGTTTGTTTCATAAATATAATAACATATCATTATATGAGATATACTGATGTTATTACTTCATAATGAAACAACTAAATAATAAGAAGTGGAAGAACAAATAAAGATGAAAGAATCGGTATCGAACATTACCTCTTCTTTGAAGTGCTTCTTTGAGATCTCCTTTTAGGGCACTAAAATAGGTATTTGAAGAAGACACGAACCTCTAGGATGTGTCTAAGGAAATGGAGAGGAGAAATTGTAAGGGTTTGTCCGAGCTTGAGGGCTCAAAGTGGTGTGATGAAGAAAGGGAGGAGGTTCCCTTTTATAAGGGAGGAGAGGGACTCCTTTGGGAAAACTAAAAATATTATTTTATTATAAAGTCATGTTTGGTTTTAAATAGCTCCAAATTGATATATTTGAAGCTAAGGTGGGTATGGGTCTGAATCCTTTCATCCAATAGAATTTATAGAAGTTTATTTTCCTATTTTAAACTTATCATTTAGATTTAACATTAAATTAAATAATTTTACTTTTACCGTGTCTTCCTGTGTTCTTATACTATAAGGTTAATAAACTTACTATAAGCTGCCAAACGAACCCCAAGTTGTTTATTATTAATATATATAACCTTATATAAGTCATTTCGCCGAACCTTATATTTTTAGGAATAAAATAACAATTACTAATATAATATTTGTTTTAAATACTATTTTATGTCAATTTTGACACTATTTAGTAATTGATTTTTGTGAAAATCATAACAGAATGATTAGTTCTAAAATATTTAATTAAATAAATACTAACATGTCATATTAACCTCGAAAATTAGTGTAATTCATAAAAAGTCTCAAATTATATTTTTTTGGGTATTTATAACATCAATTATGTCAATATTTCATTAATAAGATAATTACTGCATCATCTTTGTGTCGTAAATAAATTAACTTATTTAAAGTCTAAAAATTACAAATAAAATATAATTATGTAGGAAAGCTTTTTATAATTCTAATGAATATTTATAGTCTAATTTATCTTATGTATAACCCTATATTAAAAATGATTTAGTTATTAAACTTTGATTTTAACTATTTTAACCCTTCTTTAAATAAATTAATAATAAATGTCCTAATCTAATCCAAGTGGGCCTAAATGGTCATATTTTATTCCTAAGGCTGTTTTTGGTCGAATTACACTTTTCCAATAGAATTAGGACATGTGTTAGGGTAATAATAATATCATTTTTACCCTTAATTACCCTATTTACTTTTAACCGTGGTAAATAAAAGTAAAAAGTTACTATTCACCATAAATTATTTTTATCTCATTGAACCACATTTTACTTACTTACATCAACCGTGTCTCTTGGATTTTTGAAATTACACTCACAGAAGAGGTAAAATTAAGTTTTATGAAAAATTCTGTTTTTTAACTACCACTTAGTGGTTTCACTATTCATCAAAAATTTAATGTTTTCAGAAAAATACCACAATTTCAACCTAGGCTAATTTCGATATTCCGAATCCAAAAATGAATTCCATTTTGATAAATAAAATTTATAAAATTTCAAAAAGGGGTTATTACTATTCATAACGGCTAGTTTTAATAATATTTTAATAGCATATCATTGTTTAGTGAAACTCGGTATTGCATACGACGCAAGCTATCGAGGAAGGTCGCGATTTCGTGTAAAGCAAGTCAAGAAAGTGTTGTGTAGAAAAAGATTCCTTTGATGATTTATATAACATAAAAGTCTTGGGTGTTACATTCTACCCCCCTTAAAATGAATTTCGCCCTCGAAATTCGTCACTTTGTAACAAACAGATGAGGATACCTCTCCCTCATCATATCATCAAGCTCCCACGTAGCTTCTTCTAATTGGTGGTTTCTCTATAAAACTTTCACCAAGAGAGTGGTCTTGTTTCGTAGGACATTTTCGCTACGATCCAGAATTTCTATCGGCTGTTCTTCATAAGAAAGATCTTACTCCAGTGGTACAACTTCTGAGCTGAGTACATGTGAAGGATCAGGTATGTACTTTCTTAGGAGAGATACATGGAACACATCGTGAACTTGAGAGAGATTCAGTGGAAGCACCAATCGGTAAGCTACATTCCCAACACGATCCAGTATTTCGAAAGGACCAATATATCTAGGGCTCAACTTCCCCTTCTTTCCAAATCTCATGACCCTCTTCCAGGGAGATATTCGTAAGAACACTTTATCACCCACTTCAAACTCTAGGTCTTTTCTTCGGTTGTCGTCATAACTTTTCTGTTGACTTTGATATGATCTTATGTGTTGTTTAATAGATCTAACCTTTTTTGCCATTTCATCAACGAGATCAGGTCCTAATAGCTTTCTTTCCCCAACTTCATCCCAGCAAGTTGGAGTCATGCATTTCTTTCCATATAGAGCTTCATAAGGAGCCATCTGAATACTGGAGTGAAAGCTATTATTATAAGAAAATTACACCAAAGGTAGGTGTTGATCCCAACCTCCTTTGAAATCCATAGAGCAAGCTCTCAACATTTCTTCTAGAGTTTGAATTGTTCTCTCAGACTGACCGTCTGTCTGAGGATGATAAGCAGTGCTAAAACTGAACTTTGTATCCAGAGTATGCTGAAGACTTGGCCAGAACTTTGAGGTAAATCTCGGATCCTGATCAGATATAATAAAAATTGGCACTCCATGCAATCTTACCACTTCCTTTACATATATCGTGGCAAGCTGATCCAGAGAGAAATCCTCTCTAATAGAAATGAAGTGTGCAGACTTGGTAAGACGATCAACTATGACCCAGATAGCATTATTTCCTTTGGATGTTTTAGGAATTCTTGTGACTATTTCCATAGTGATGTTTTCCCATTTCCATTTGGGTATGGGTAATGGTTATAACATCCCCTTAGAATTTTGTCTCTCAGATTTAACTTGCTGACAAACCATGCATCGAGAGACATATTCAATAACATCTCTTTTCATGCCATTCCACTTGAAGTACTCTTTCAGGTCCCTATACATCTTCCTGCTTCCAGGATGAATAGAGAATGAAGAACTATGAGCCTCATCCAGCAGCTCCTTCTTTAATTCGGGGATGGGAGGAACACAAACCCGATTCCTGAACTTTATTATCCCATCACAATCAAGGTTGAATTCAGGAACATTTCTCACCTTCTTTTGTAACTCGACATATTCTTTCTGTGCCTCTTTAATCTTCACATGTGTAGATGGTTGAACATTCATTTGATAAAGATACGATTTTCCCCTTTCATAATAATTCCAAGATCCATCTTTTGTAAATCCATAAATATCAGATCTTTTGTGATCCTCATCAGGGATAAACTGGCATGGTCTTGTCGACTTAATGCATCTGCCACCTTGTTTGCTTTCCTAGGGTGATAATGGATTGAGCAGTCGTAAGCCTTAATCAGCTCCAACCAACTTCTTTGGCGCATATTCAGCTCCTTTTGTGTGAAAATATACTGTAAACATTTATGATCAGTGTAAATGTCACACCATTCTCCATAAAGATAATGCCTCCAAATCTTTAATGCAAATATTACCATAGATAACTCCAAACCAGGAGTTGGATAATTTTGCTCATGTATTTTCAACTGTCGTGAGGCATAAGCTATCACCATATCATTTTGCATGAGAACACATTGCAGTCCCTTCATGGATGCATCGCTGTAGATCACAAACCTTTCTCTACTACAAGGAAGTGTGAGTACAGGTGCACTGGATAACCTTCTTTTCAAAATTTTGAAATTCTCTTCACATTCCTCCGTCCAAACAAACTTAACTCCTTTCTGAGTCAACTTGGTGAGTAGATTAGATAATCGTGAAAAATCTTTCACAAAACGTCAATAATATCTATCCAAAACAAGAAAACTTCAGATCTCGGTTACTATTGTTGGTCTCGACCATCTTTTGATAACCTCTGTTTTTGCTGGATCCACAGATATCCCCTCTTTTGAGAATATGTGACCCAAAAATGAAACTTTTTGAAGCCAAAATTCACACTTGGTAAATTTGGTATAAAGATTATCCTTTCTCAAGGTCTTCAATATAATTCTCAAGTGATCTTCATGTTATTCCTTGATATTTTAATAGACAAGAATATCATCTATAAAGACTACCGCAAACTGATCAGGATAGTCTCTAAAGACTCTATTCGTCAGATCCATGAAGATAGTAGGGGAATTAGTAAGACCAAATGGCATCACTATAAATTCATAGTGTCCATACCTTGTATGGAAAGGCATAATTGGTATATCCTCCCTTTTGACCCTTAATTGATGATACCCTGAATGAAGATCAATCTTGGAAAAGTATTGAGCTCCGCATAGTTGGTCAAATAGGTCATCAATGCACGGGAGAGGATATTTGTTCTTGATAGTGATCTTGTTAAGTTCTCGATAATCAATGTAGAGTCTCATTGATCCATCATTCTTCTTAACAAACAGAACAGGTGCTCCCCAAGGTGACGCACTAGGGCGTATGAACCCCTTATCAAGATTCTCTTGGAGTTGCTTCTTTAATTCCTGCAACTCAATTGGGGCCATTCTATAAAGTGTATTTGAAATAGGCAAAGCACCCGGTACATGTTCTATTGAAAACTCAACTTCATGATTTGGTGGAAGACCTGGTAATTCTTTTGGAAAGACATCATCAAACTCCCGTACAATGGGAATATTCTTAATCATGAGTTTATCTCCAACCATTTGAGATAAATAACCTTCATTTAGTGGAATCAATACCCATAAAATGGATGAAATTTCCACTGGAAGGTTATGTTCATCCTTGCATCGATAGACGATCATAGATTGATCTGGAATATGAAATGTGACTTCCCTTCGTTGGACATTGATATGAGCTCCATGTAGAGAAACCCAATCCATGCCAAGAATCACAACAAATTACACTATTGGAAGGATCACAAGATTTGCAGGAAGCACTTTCCCACAAACTTTGATCAGAGAAGAATTATAAACTTTTGATGTGACTGTTGTGCCATTAGGGGTTGTCACAGAAAACTCAACATCTAAATTTTGAGGTAATACAATGATATCCCTAGAAAATTCATTAGAAATAAAGGAGTGGGTGGATCTAGAATCAAATAAAACATTTGCTACTTTAGAGTGGATGGTAAGTGTACCTTTCACCACATCGTTATCGTACTCCACATCGCTGATAGAAATTGCATGTGACTTTCCTTTGTCTTTAGCCTTAAGAGTTTGTTGACGTCGACCATCATCATCAACCCCTGGATTAGGGCATTTATTGGCATAATGCTCCATCTCCTTGTACATTAAACATTGAAGTGTAGTAGGGTCATTCTGTGTATCCCTTCCTTTGATTTCACCATTAGACATCTTATTCCCATCATTTCAGAATTCAAATGCCCGATGACCTTCCTTTCCACATTTGAAACATTTACTTGTCCCATTATGAAAACTCCCTCCATGTTTCTTTCCACACTTTGAGCATAAGGGAAAACTCATCTTCTTTTCAGTGTGCTATTTGGATTTTCCTTTGAATTCCATTTTCCTCCTCTTATCAAACCCATATGACTGATGGGTTACTCCAATCTCCATCTTGACTTTGAGAGCACATCGAACGATTTCCTCGTAGCTATTAAAGTCCATCATGGCTGACGCCCTTCGAAGACTTGGTTTTAAGCCACTAAAGAATCGATCGATCTTACTCTCAGGATGGATAATAATACCAGAAGAATACCTTGCAAGTCTTGTAATATTTGCTTCAAAGGTACCAACGGATTCATCATCCTTTTGCTTCAGTTCAAGAAACTCTTTCTCCATCTTTGTTCGGAGAATACAAGGTATGTACTTGTTGAAAAATAAGTTCTTGAACTCGTCCCATTCCATGGACTCAATTTCATACCTTTGCCTCGTATTCTTAATAAGATTCCACCACTGATCAACACCTCCTTCCAAACGATACACTACTAGGATGACTTTATCATGTTCATAACATTGAAGAACTGAAAATATCTTTTCATTAGTACTAATCCATTGTTCAACAACTAATGGATCAGTAGACCCGCTGAAAGAAGGTGGACGCTGCCTCATGAAGGATTCAACATAATGTTGCTCCTTCCTTTGCTCGTTTAGAAGGCTTGCATGATTCATAGCTTGAGAAAGTTGTGTGATCATGGCTACAAGATTTTTCATTCCATCTCCCATAACGTTTGGTTGCTCCAGGGGACAATCATTGCATTGCCTGTCGCATTCCTCATTAACACGGTTCCTTCGGGTTCCAGCCATTGACTAAAACCCAGAAGAATAGTGTGAGAAACACTAATTATAATAGGAAAACCACATAATCAAGAATAAAATTTCACACTTAAGGTCTTATCCTAGGTTATTCATGGCCATTTCTAAAGCACTATGATTTTGTTCTATGCTTAGACTTATCCTTAGGATTCTTACTAAGGTTTTCACATCCTAGTTTCCAATGGTTGGCTATACCTTTCCTCTAAAACCAAATATAACGACCCATACTTTACATACATTATTATTACTTCAGAATTGAAGCTCACTTATTACAACATATAACAAAAACCAGGAAAGGAACTTATAGGTATAATGTCTTTAGAAACTGGGAAACATAAACAACTGGTTCATAAAGCGTCTACACTGTCTCCCATTTATTTTATCATATCTATAGTCCCTTTTGTCATATCTTACTTAATAAACTTCTTCCTAACCTGGGAAAAGAAAACATACAAAAGGGTGAGCTCAAATGCTCAGTAAGGGTAAAGAAAAGAAATGTCAATCACTTCATATACATAAGAACATAACTTTTGGAAATCTTAACCTGCAAAAGAAATCATAATTTCATAACATGGGATAAATCATAGTAGTGAAATGTAATCCCAATAATCATAACTTAAAACATTAAACTTTGTTTCATACACACATAATCATAGAGAATCATTTCTTGTTAGTGAAGACTCATTGCCAAGACTATCTTAGTGGATAAAGTCCATTTCTGAACCGAGTTCACTCCTCATTTCAGTCCTTTTTCACTGAACCGGTTTAACCTGCCATTCTAGCCATGTCTATCTCATGAGATATAAAATCTTTACCCAATGCATTGGAGGGAGATATAGGTCCCACCCATCTCATAATGATACCATTCTTATGTGTACCACAAAATCATAAATCATACATCATTGCATAACCCATGTAATAAAAATGGGATTCTTAAACAACATGACATCATAAAACAATTCATATAAGATAAAGGATTTCATAAAAATAATTCTATCACAACATAATCAAATTAATGTAATAATAGGGATAGAAACAGAACCCTATATTATCTTAGATGGAAAATAATTTTGATAAAACACTTGAACTCCATTCTTGAGGAAAATATCCTTTCTACTTCAAAAACATGTTTCCTTTCTTAACATGTCATACAATTAAAAACTAGCAGAAGATTATTAAAAATAAAATTGAAAACGTGTAAAGGAAGCTTCTTGGAAATAATTTTTTAAAAATCCATTCATGCGGTATAAGTTAAAAAAACATTCTTCTTGTACTTTTGTCGGAAAAGTCAAAAAGTACCTCGTACGAAAAACGACAAAAGATTCCATTCATATCATTTACTAAAAACACACCGAAGGGTAAAATTGGATTTAAAAAATTGTAGTTGAATGTAAATAATATTACATATTGAGGAAACATGGATGTGGATGATAAAATACACCCCAGTAAATTTCAAAGTATAAACAATCTCGGATAAAAATGAGATTGTGATATTTCCCTTACCTTAGGTCCGATTTGCCTCGTAAGTGTCCGAACCTCCTGTATAATGATTTAAATAATGTTATTGACTTATTACATAATCATAATTATTTTTATGATATCATATATGGTAATATTATTAGCTACTTAGTAGTAATATTTCATTTCTACTTGTTATTCGGGTGTTTATAACTTTTTGTTCTTATGCGTGTTTTGTTGAATAAATTATTATTCTTCTCTTTAGGTTATAGATACATCATTTCCATAATGGTTTTAATGTACTATATATCATATTTATTCATTCAATTCATTTATATAATCATTATGCAATGAAGATCATGTAGAACGAATCGCATCACATCGTGGAGACGGTATTCCGTACGTACGCACGAGCGATGATATTGTTCCCATGATCGTGGAATTGTATTGGAGTGTATGTATACATTTTCAAAATCAATATCACATTACAATAATCATATATAGTAAATATTTACATCATTATACCCATCCATGTAAGGTGGTGTGGGAAAATAGATTACACCACGGCGTGGAGACGGTATTCCGTACGCACGCACGCGCGGTGACTTCTTTTTCCATAGGATGGATTGCTGGTGAAATAGGGTTGTTTCATACTTATAATAACATATAAGTATATGAGTGATACTGATTTTATTACTTCATAGTTAAACAATTAAAGAAGAATATGTGGAAGAAGAAATAAAGATGAAAGAATCGGTAACGGACATTACCTCTTCTTTGAAGTGCTTCTTTGAGTCCTCCTTTTAGGGCACTAAAATAGGTCTTTGAAGAAGAACAGAACCTCTAAGATGTTTCTAGGGAAGTGGAGAGGAGAAATTGGCAGGGGTTGGCCGAACTTGAAGGCTCAATGTGGATTGAGGAAGAGAGGGAGGAGGTTCCCTTTTATAAGGGAGGAGAGGGGCTCCTTTGGGAAAACTAAAAATATTATTTTATTATAAAGTCAAGTTCGGTTTTAAATAGCTCCAAATTGATATATTTCGAATCTAAGGTGGGGATGGGTCAAAATACTCTCATAAAATAGAATTTAGAAAAGTTTAGGTTCCTATTTTAACATTATCATTTAGATTAACATTAAATTAAATAATTTTACTTTTACCGTGTCTTCTTGTGTTCTTATACTATAAGGTTAATAAAATTACTATAAGCAGCCAAACGAACCCCAAGTTGTTTATTATTAATATATATAACCTTTTATAAGTCATTTGGACGATCCTTAGATTTTTAGGAATAAAATAACAATTACTAATATAATATTTTTTTTAAAAACTATTTTATGTCAATTTTGACACTATTTAGTAATTGATTTTTTTGAAAATCATAACAGAATGATTAGATCTAAAAAAGTTAATTAAATCAATACTAACATGTCATATTAACCTATAAAATTAGTGTAATTCAGAAAAAGTCTCAAATTATATTTATTTGGGTATTTATAACATCAATTATGTCAATATTTCATTAATAAGATAATTACTGCATCATCACTGTGTCATAAATAAATTAAATTATTTAAAGTCTAATAATTACAAATAAAATATCATTATGTAGGAAATCTTTTTATCTTTCTAATGAATATTTATAGACTAATTTATCTTATGTATAACCCTATATAAAAAATGATTTATTTATTAAACATTGATTTTCACTATTTCAACCATTCTTTAAATAAATTAATAATAAAGGTCCTAATCTAATCCAAGTGGGCCTAAATGGTCATATGTTATTCCTAAGGTTGTTTTTGGTCAAATTAAACTTTTCCAATAGAAATAGGACATGTTTTAGGGTAATAATAATATCATTTTTACCCTTAATTACCCTATTTACTTTTAACCGTGGTAAATAAAAGTAAAAAAGTTACTATTCACCAAAAATTATTTTCATCTCATTGAACCACATTTTCCTTACTGACATCAACCGTGTCTCTCAGATTTTTGAAATTCCACTCACATAATTGGTAAAATTAAGTTTTTTGAAAAATTCTATTTTTTAACTACCACTTAGTGGTTTCACTATTCATCAAAAATTGAAAGTTTTCAGAAAATTACCAATATTTCACCCTAGTCTAATTTCGATATTCCGAATCCAAAAATGAAGTCCATTTTGAAAAATGAAATTTATAAAATTTCAAACTGTGGTTATTAGTATTCATTATGTCCAGTTTTAATAATATTTTAATAGCATATCATTGTTTAGTGAAACTCGGTATTGCGTACGACGCAAGCTATCGAGGAAGGTCGCGATTTCGTGTAAAGAAATTCAAGCAGGTGTTGTGTAGAAAAAGATTCCTTTGATGATTTATATAACATAAAAGTCTCAGGTGTTACAACCAATGTTTAGGCTTGAACTAAGTTTGTATTAGATTTTAAACTAAACATTTACTAATAAATTTAGGTGTATAATGTTTCATTTAACCATGTTATATAATCTCAAAAGGATCATCTAATGAATAAAATCACCATAAACCCCACCTTTGGATCATACTTTTATTCCCCATAATTGGATAAATCCTCAATTATTAAAGCATGTTCCCATTCATTAACAACCATGAAAACATTCATGGTTCAAAAAATGCTCACACTTGAGCATCAATGAAAACATCACCTATAACTGATTCCTGATCCATGGAAATGCTACCCATAGAAAAAATTCAATTTAGATTAAAAATGATGGAAAACCACCCATAAATATCAAAATGTTTACTATACACCACACAAGTAACCCTTTTCCACTACTTGAGTAAAACAATCAAGGATTCCCTCTATAAAACAGTAAATTCACATGATTCAGCTTGGTGTGTAGTTGGTGGTATCTCATTTTACTGAAGAAAATGTCAATATATATTGAATGACCACCTATAAATCCTGATTATGATAATATTATCTTTATATTTGTGTAAAGATATTTCTATCCGTACTAAATTGTAAATTGGCTACACATGACTTATATATCTCTGGAAACCATGTCTCCCAACAATATGTGTCCAGATCCAACCCCAATTCAACCATCACATGGATCCAAATTTATCATTAATGTCACCTCTATCACAAAGGGAAATTTCTCATTTGATCAAAACTCCTTGGAAACCATGACTAAATCATTTATTGAAACCATTGGTCCTTGTCTCATACACGATCAATTACCAATATATGATGTAAATGGTACCACACATAACAAATGCGTACAATTATCACCCAACTCACAATCATATGAGTAATCCACTATAATTCCATGATAAATTTGATAAAAACAAATCATCCATATTATTCTAGAAGATACATTGGAACTCTTTTTCATAATCATTCACTTAACCTATGCCAGGGTTTATTTACTCAACCATGCATCACTTGATGTTATTTTTTTTATGTTTATTCATTAACTATAAAACTACTAGCCAAATAGTCCTATAACCCAAACCATCTTGCCTATAAATGATAGTCTCAAAATGAAACACACCTTAAGTTCTTTGTCAAAAACGAAAGGTATCACCACACCTATATCGAAAAACATACGAACATACCATGAATCGGTCTTAAATAAGTTCCAAACCAATATCACACCCTTAAAAAGAATCCAAATACCTGAGAAAACCCTAATCATAGGAATCCCTAGATAAAAAAGAACATCAAATTTCAAGGGTATGAGTAAATACTATGGGCCTCTAGTTCTTCAACCTATACATAATGATCATGTCTCATAACTTGGTCACTAGGTCTAACCACCAAGCCTAAAGACCAAACCTCTCTATGGGTGATAAATATATCATCAAGCTAATAGGTTCATAACTATCATGTAGACACATACATGGGACCTGATTCTCATCGATAATCCTTTTAAGGACATCTCCTTAGAGGCCCCAGTGTCAACATATGATGAATTTTGAACTAACACTCACCAATCACTTGTATATAGTAATACTCTATAGTGGTTTAGTTTTGTATAAAATTTTAGGTTTCCAATGTAATCATAAAAAGAAATATAAGTAGGGAAAATAAAATGAAATTATCAGCTAACAACATTGAATTATGATGGTCCAAAATATACACAAAATAGTGTGTCAATAATTAACATCATATCATAAGCATGCAATTTTGTTAATTAGAATGTCATTCCAATCTATGTAGGAAAACACTATATAGGTTGTCACTAAAAATTTACATAACATAACCTATGTATCATCACCCAATGAGGGGTTCATCACATGGGAATCATATGCCCCATTGATCAAATAGGGTCACTCCACCTCCTGTGCATAAAGGCTGAGTCACCAGTCTCCCCATCAAACATCTCAACATAGTTACACATCACTTACCATATAAATGAAATATATAAATATGTCAGACGAATTGAATATAGTAAAAAATATGGGAAACCACTATTTGTAGTTTTTTTGGCCCTTCAAACTATTGACCTCAATCTTCAGTAAAAATGATACACAAGAAGGCATATAACATGCTAATCATATGTGGTAAATATGATGCATGAGAAGACTATTGCCTTTGCTGGACAATAGTAAAAACCAATTTTTACCCACTTTATAATGGGTAAAGGTTATACCGAACATGTGTGTATATATGGGAGAGAACCTAATACAATTGTAACATCACTTATAAGAAAACAAACCAACGTCAACAGAAAACAGGAGTTCTTACTGGAACAAGTATTCTCGACATACCCATATGATATCCATCATAGGTTCTGACATATTCTCAATAATCCTATCTATGATATCCCAAATTGTAATACAACAAGAAATGAATTGATACAATATATATTATATCTTCTCAACCTGGATTCCCCAAATCTAGTTCTCAAAGATGGTTCTCAACAATGCCTTAATCATCTATGTACATACTCCCAAGGCTTATGAAGTGTAGGGAGGGCCTCAATTGTATATCTGGAGAGACTATTATATTACATTAGAGTATAAAAAATGGAAATATCTAGATACAATCCAATTAGTAAATAAAAATATTGCAGAAGAAACAAGTAGAACATAAATAATTTGGTAATAATAAATAGAATTTAGTAAATAAGAAAATGGCCATGTGAAATATGCTTCATTGATCACCCAATAAGATGAACATATATATATATAGGAGTAAATAATATAAATTGAAATAAAATTATAGGGATCTACTACTACAAAAATCGCTACAACAAACTTGATTTCCATATACATATATGAACTATCATAGTCAATTTGTCCTGGGACTCGACCAGTCATATGTCTACAACAATGTGAATGCTTTCTCGAGTACCTTGGTGCAAAGGTGAACCAAGAAGGGTGTGAGTACAAAACTCAGTAGGTCACCACCAACACAAATCCATATATAGCCCATAATATGAAACTTCTGTAATAGGGAGATACTTATCAAGATCAAAATAATAACAATAATTTAATAAAATAAACTAAAAGAAAAATTCATACAAGGAATTCCGATAGAAGGTTCTCAACCATGTTTAGAAAAAAATGGACATGAATATATAATATAAATAAAGTGAAGCTAAAATCAATCTATGGGAATCTGATCCCAGTCAAATAGGTAGTCTTCCATAATGTATATATATATTTATATATTTAAATGTGTATGTATATATATTCAATAAATATTTATACACACAAACACACAATCAAATAAACAAAAAAACACACACACATGTATGAGAATGGTGAAAAATATCATAAATCAGCAGAAGGTGAACCTTAGTTCTTTAATCCTGATTGACTAGAAATCTTGTAGAAAATGGAATTGATATGGGTGTTTTACCACTAATTCCATGTATAATTACGTTGATCCCTAGGTCTATAATCCCAATCGACCATAAATACTTTGAACAACATTGGAAATGTCTATGAGAAAGTTATTTCATCAAAAGGGGATGCATTCCATAGCCCGATGTTCAACCATGCTTTCCTCAAATATTTGTAATGAAGGATGTCATTTACTAATAGAAAATCCTATAAAAGGTCTTTAAGAGAGACATCATGACACTCGATTTATATAAATATTATCAGATGTTTGAGCATCTGGCCTCAGTCCATTGGCTATCACGATAATGAAACTTAGATAAACTCTAAGGGTATGACACATAGAAATTCTGTAAAAGGTATTCTCTATTGACACATGTACTTGTAGAACATCCATTCATATAAATGGTTCAATAGACCCATCCTAGAAAGTAAACCTAGGATATGTAGTAATAGTGCATTCACCAGACCCAATGGAGAATCCTAGGTATCTCTCTAGGAGAGCATAATCATCTATCATTTATATGTCACATCAATGATGTGGAGTTCCATGTACCCTATCATGATAATATAATCGACCAGAGAGAGAAAAATCATACCAATCACTCGAGTATAAGAATAATTAGGGACTCCATTCCTGACCATCATAATAAAAGGGAATCAATGCTCAATTATTATAATAATAGGAATTACATGCCTGAATATCAAAATCAAATTGGCTCAAAAGCCATATCCTAGGAAATATATTTAGGCATTTCAATAATAATATATTAATCAAATAAATGTATTAGAATTTGGATTCTAGGATGTATGTATGAGTATCCCTAAAATAATGTCACATCATGTCAGTTTCATTATCCACAACAAGGATTAACCTTTTGTAGTCATCACTACATCAGTAGTAAATATGTGAATAAATAAATAGAAGAGTGAAGGTAGCTAGGAACCTAACTACCACTACTACCATATATTTTTGGTCTAACAGTTTTGTAAATGATCTAATGTTAAAATCATTATCATGTATACCCAAACCCATAACACACTAGCCCAGGGTTGGCCAGGCACAAGGCAACAACTAGGTCCCCTAGATTAAAATACTGGAGAGGCATCCCGCTCAGAATCCCCAAAGTCCATGGTAAAAAGTGTCAACCCTCTAGGGGTCCTCTATGTTAGTACGTAATAAACGACTCTATCTTGGATCCTAAAAAGGAATAAGAAGATTAATACCATTGAAGATCCTTGGTCATGTTCATATCCTCATGTTGTGGGATGAAGCTAGAACAATGGGTTTGTTAGTGACCTATGGAATCCACCTAGTATAATGTACCCATTTAATGTAATTAATTTTTTAATCAGGATGAATTTAAACTGTGGGTTACAACTTCATGGGAAAGATAGAGAATCCATATAATTCCATAACCATACATTAATAAAAAAGGGAATATATAATAGAATACCTACCCCTATAAATATTTGCACCATTTATAAACACCTCTAAAAATCTCCATAAAAGCCCGTTAATGTCCAATAAAAGTCGCATATGCTTCCATGTTTCTAACGATCATTGGATAGTTCAATTATAGTCTAAAAATAATAGCTAATCAATTTAACAAAATAATATATAAAGAAATAATACATTTTTGGTGATATATCATCATACACCTATCACTCAGTGAAATTACCATAAAACCGCATAAATAAGGTCCACCATATACCCCCAAGGCCATTATATGGAAAAAACATCACCAATAATGTAAAAAAAGAAACTCCCAACAAATTTATTTATAGAATTATAGTTTTATAAATTCATTGTGGAACCATTCCTTGAAAAAACAACACTTGAAGTATTTTTTATAGCCTCTTAGGATGTCTTCATCCTTGGAAGAACTAAAACACAAATAGAAACAGTTTATTCCACAATACTCTAGTGGTATTGCTAAAGATCCCAAAAACAGAAACTCAAAAAATTAGGAACAATGGAGGGGAAATAATGAAGATGAATTAAAGAAGAATATCTTACTATATTATTCTATCAAATCACACCCATGCTATCGTTGATAGATAAAAAATAATGGTATAAGAGAGGATAATCATTCAAGAGCCTCCGATTTTAATTTTCAGGTTTTTTGATGAATTAAATGGTGAAAACCCGTATTATCTATTGTAAAAATGGAAATAATGTTTGTTTCATGATGTGAACTAGTTTTATGACATGAACTAGATTCACAATGCGAACCTGATTCATGATGTGAAATAAATGCACATTGGGAATTCCATGGGGGAATCCACGTAGGATTTCACATAATGTATCCTCCAGGGCACAACCTGTCAAACAATTTCATGTCATAAATGGGATTCATAATGTAAAAGTCTTACTAGAGTTCTTTATTGCAACCTAGCTTACCATAACTTCTCTGATATTTCCCTGTACCCCATATTTCTTTCATCAATACCTAGAAAACATATAGAAACAACAAACATGGATGTTTAAACATGATGAACCTCCCTTAAATTGTGGATTACAAATATGGTCCATCCACTAGTAGAGATAAAAGTCAAATTCCCTTGAAATCTTAATCGGTAAAAAACATGATACCTTTATAAAATATAGTTCATATGAAGATTTGATTTTAAAAACCAAATTTCCTAATGAAATAAATCCTAAAAAATTGATTATTTATCTCTCCAAATAAAAAAATAAAGAAGTTTTTTTATATTTTGAAATGGATGATCAAATTTTAAAATATAAAAATGAATTTAACCAACATCATTCTATGTTCATATTCCTGCCCAAATTCTCTTTATTTCTATGGTGAAAACATAAAATACTCAATATATAATATATAACTTAGAATATCATCATAATTTGACCAATAATATAATGTGTGAGTGAGTATAAATAATAAATAGTTTCTTAACATTGTTAAAATCAACCATCAGTTTGAATGAAGACAATTGAACATGGATGGGGAATTCATTTCTCAGACCCTCTGATTGAAAATTTTATTAGTTTAAAACCAATAAAAAATCAAAAATCTAATTAAAAATTAAATACATACACCAAAAATTTCATAATAAATGAGTTTTGAAATGATTAATTTGAAGGATGTTTCCAGTTTGAATCAATGGAGAAATATAAATGATTAACCACACAATGTATCAAAAATATCCCTAAATTTCATAACAATTACATTCATTGGTTATGTAAACAAATTTTTAAGAATAGTAAATTTTGAAAATAATTAAATGAAGATTGAATTTTAATCGATTAAATTTTTTTAACATATATAAGTACCCTTCCATAAAACTCAAAACATAATATTGTCTCTCAGTTGAAATCCCTTGTGTTAAAAATTATTAAAATAGTTTATGTTCAAAATGACATTTCAATCCAGTAGATAAAGAAAATATAAATTTTTGAACAATTTATAAGACAAAAATTTTCCCAACTAAGAAACAGTACATTAAACTAAAATCATTCAAAAATATTTCCATTGATCTACAATATATAATTTACAAAGAACTAGTAAGAGTTTTTAGGAAAATTTCAACTATCATGTTAAAGTATATTTATTTCAATTTTAAAGGAAATGCAACCTGAAATAATAAAATTTAGGATTATAAATAATGTAATCATTATTAAAAAACAATAATATTGTTTTTAAAATTACACAATGTAAATAAAACATTATAAGAAATTTCATTATTTTCATTCATTGAATAAGTAGGTATCATGTTTAAATATGAAAAGGAGTAAAAAATTAATTAATAATAACTATTATATAAGTGTTTCTTTAATGTTTTCAATTCAAAAAACACAAATTTACTCCATTATAATTTAACTATGAATACTAATTTCCAGTTTAAATATTCTATAAATTTAAATAGATCAATATTAGATTCCATTTATTTAAACTCAAAATAAACATGACTTGTTTTTTTGTTAAAAAGGAAAAGTTATCAATATATTCAATCATAATTTTTTATCAATAAAAATAAAAAAAATTAGTTTTATTAAAATTCACGTAGATGAATAAAATTAATAAAACCAATAATGTTCATGGGAAGAATCCCGTTAACAACTGAGTTCAATGTCATTAGACACAGAGAATGTTTTATTTCAAAGAAAAAACAATAGCCAAACCATTTAGGTGCACATAAATGTATCTTTCAATTTAATTGAAATTAAATAATATTGGAATAATATTCTCTCTACCTAAATAAGAAACACCTTTATCTATCATCCTAATGATGATAGATGACAAGACCATTTTGAATTATGTTTCCCTAAATAACTATCAGTTTGAAATTAAGAAGAAATACATTTTTACATTCTTAGAAATTCACATTTTTAATGATTAAATCATGAAGATATTTTTTCCATATTAAATCATTTAAATTTCTTAAAATTATCCCGTAATTTAATTCTACTTCCTCAACCCTAGTAACATCCTATCATAAGTATCCTAAAAGTTATAATCCAAAACATTCACAACAATATATGACTTGTGATATAATTCCAAATAAATGTGAAATTATTTTCCAAAGAATGTATAATAAGGATACATACAAATTGGAGTCTTAAAAGAAATTCTATTAGATCATAATGAATGAAAATATTTTAACATTTTATCCTTCCTAGATTTACCAATGGTATTTTTTTAAAAAACATCATTTTTTTGAATTTCAACATTTTCCCCTAAATTATGGATGATATTTTGTCCCAATTTAGTGATCCTATCAAATAATTTATTTTTGGGTAATGAAATAGTGTTCTAATATCATTGATACATTTTATATACCCTTAAAATAAATAAAAATTTCCTTCTAAATGAATTGGAAAACACTAACATCTTGAATGATTTGAAAGACCACTACCTCACCCCAGTTATAATTATCGATGATAGCCACTTATATTTACTCAATCCTAAGGTTAATATTTAAATAGTAATGTAATATCCAAACCCAAAAAAATGAATATTTTATCTACTAAAATTATATGTTGAGGAAACTATTTATTCTATCAAACATTTTCCATTCTTATGTAAATATAATATTTAACCACTCAACATCTTGAATGAATGAAATGTGTGCTAAAAATAACATAATTTTAAAAAATATTGGGGTTTCCTCTCTCACACATGGTGTCCTTCCCATGGTGAATAGTGACACCTCTCTAAAATAGAAACCATCCCCTCCTCGGAAAAAAATCTCTTCATAATTTGATCAGCACACAACCTAAAAAGAAATGGATCATCTAAAAAATAGTAGTCAAAATTAGAGGTGAATTTATTCATTTTAATTTTAGTGTCATAATAATGAAGGAGATTAGAAGATATAAAATTTACATAATATGAAACACAACAAATTTTTGTGTTGAAACAGATATGATTTTTTTCATATATAATTATTAAATTTAACTCTCATGGATTAATATTTTGTGTATTGAACAACCAAGAATGCTGATATGAAACTAAGTAATCATCAACTTGGTTTTTCCTAACAATAAAATAGAACTCTGGAAACAAGGATCAATATAATGACTCAAGTATTATCCTATTTCTTGGATAAAATACAATTTAGATTAAAAATGGTCAGTGAAAATTGTGAGATTTTGAAAAATAAAATAATTACTAAACATCTATAGAGGAAATTCAGTAGCCAATAAATTTTACCGAGTCATTGTGTAGTTAATTTTAGATTCATATATAATTCTACAGTCATAATACACCATATTAATCTTCATCTCTTTATTCTAATCTCAAAATTCTCTCATAGCCATGTCACTATCATCATAAATAATCTAAAATGGTAACATCCAACCATGTGAGATGTTATCGATTAATTAAATAATTTATTTTAATAATATTGAATGATTAATGGAACTTATCATTAGGAAAAATGGGTGTATCCTTGACCTATTGTGAATATGATAGAATAATTGTATTTGAAAATAATTTTGTGAATCTATGGTAAAATCTATCATGATATATGAAATTCATAACACCCTAAAAAATTTTAAGGGGAGGAAACTATTAAATAATCTTTATTAATGAAGTGTCTACCCCAAATACATTATATGAAATATTTTGACCTAGAAAAATTCCCCTGGTAAACATAAATTAACATTTTTGACACCTTTATAAAACAAAACAAAAATTATATTGGTAGTACTATTTCCCTAAAAATAGAAAAATAATTCATGGATAGAACAATTATCATCTAAATCATTTCCAAAATGATATCCATCACATGTATTTGAAAACTGGATCATGCATCTCCAAAACCAAAGAGCGTTTTATTGTAAGAAAATTTTCAAAAGGGAAATGATATTGAGGTTTTTTATTATTCCTTAGTGGATATTGGAATCTCTATATAACTATAATAACTATCAAGAAAATAATAAATTGTTGGATTTTAATCCCTAGAATCAACCAATTTTACCATTATATTATCCCAATATTACTATAGTTAAATATTAATTAATTATTTATCACTCAATGATTTTTATTTTATATAATATTTTGTGATAATGTTCATAGATTAATAATCTAAATAAAGGGTCTTAGAAATTCACCACTATAATGAGAACCTAGATGTTCCTTATAAATATTCTTAAATATTTATTATATAGATATATAATATCATTTAATGAGATTGAAATGATATAGAAAACATAGGGTTAGATAATTTTTAGACTTTTGGAACACATTTTCATTATATACGACCTTAGTAGTCTTCATAGTAAGATATTATTATAGCATTAATTTCTAGTAGGAAACCCACATTTATTTGTGTCATTGGATGTTTCTATCTACTGTCATGTATAATGATCCTTAAACTATAATATTTTTGTTAATTGATGTCATGAGTATTAAAACATGATGTATTGACGAAAATACTAATGATATATGCTTTTATTGAGGTAGTATACATTGGTTGTGTCCTAATTGACCTCACAACAATGGGTAATAATAGAAAGGATTTTTCCCTTTTGTTATTTAATAAAGGCATATATATCATTCCATTTGATGGAAATGTAAATGTATTATTATGTCATTTTCCATGGAGTTTTATTTTCATGTTCATTTATATAATTTAAAGAATTATCAATTTAGTACATAGGTTGATGGAACCAATAAAAAACCTACCTGATTATATATGTCATGAAAAAAACTATTTTATATACTGTACATTTACATGTGTCTATTTTTATTTCTATATTTATCTTCTTTCATTATAAGTTTTTTAAAGCGTTTCTATTTTATAACTAAGGAATTTATGTGTCACAACCTAAATCTAGTAATAAATGTGACAACAGGTTCACAGACTACGTTTTTAGAATAGGAGATAAATTCTATATGAATTCAATATGACAGATAAATATTATTCCCATACATGGTTTAACAATTATCCATGATTTCCTAATCATAAATATTAATTCAACAGTAATTGTAGAGAATATTAAGTGAGTTAAATATTAAATAAATATTCATTTATCAATGTAATTATAATAAAAAAAATTATGTTTCTTTTAAATAAATACCATGTTTGATAGCATGCACTCCATAAAACCCATAACATAAACTACCAAGAAAATAGTATGTTTTAAATATGATTTGTATAACATAGTTTTTGGGTTTGAAAGTATGAATAGAAATAATTAAATTATAATATATATATAATTAAATTTAGAGAAAAAAGTAATTCAATCTAAATTTTTTTACATTCATCTAATTGTTGTTACAAGGTAACATATAAGAATAAATATATTTTATGCCATAATAAAAAATTCTTCATAAAAACATTTTTATGAGTGAATAACCCAAATACTCGTTTTTCTGTTTTTAGAAATTTAAAATTAAAAAATTATATTATTTTTAAGAATAGGTATTTACAAATTATCTTATGGAGTAATTATTAGTTCTTTCTTAAAAGGATTATTTTTAGATCGAATAATGAAAAATAAATATTTTACAAATACTATCACATTATGAAATTATAATTCTATAATAAAAACAAGAAAGACTATGAAAATGTTTTCTAGATTATACATATATATATATATATTATGTTGAAATTTATTTTTTCAACATAGAAATATATGTTTAACATTAAATAAAACTAGGTAATGTTCTTATCCAAATAAAAATATCTTTTTTTCATCATTATAAAAAGTTATTTTAATTGGTTCATTTCTGTTTTTATTTATAAAAAGTAATCCCCATTTTATATAAAATAATAAAATTAATTCCCTTATAATCATCATTATAATTTTTTTTGTAAAATCATTTTAATTCTTAAAATAGTTATTTTTATAAAAGTGGTTTTTAATGTATTTGATGAAAATATATAAGAATAAAGGGGTTAAAATATATAGAAATCGCTTGTAATTCCACTTAGTGAAATTGAATAATTTAAATTGAATATATATTTAAATTCATCAAAATTATTATTTTATTATAAGATAAATTTTAGTTTTATCCAAAATAAATAGTAAATGAGTTAAAAATTCATTACTGTGGTAAAAGATAAAATGGTTAAAAATGTGGTTAAGAAAAAAATACAATGGTTAAATTAAACTATTTTTTTTATAAATTATATTTTTTGATAATAATTTTAACTTATCCATATATTATTGTAAATTATGATTTTTTATCCACTTGAATAGAGTAATTTATAGAATATATATCAATATCTCAATTATTTAACATATATCCACCCACGATACATATAAAAGGGAACAGAAAGATGATAAAAAAATAAAAAAATAACTCTAAGACTATCCTACAAAATTAATACATCTTATATTATTACCCAAATTCTATATTAAGGATTATTAATGTGTAATCGAAAGGAATATTCCCCAATAATAATTCTAACTCTAAACCTAGTTCATTAATTTTATTCCTTATTATAAATCCTTAAATTATTTCCATACCATGATGATATCATAACATCAGTATCTTAAATATACAATAAAATTATGATTTTTATGGAACAAACTTTATCCACATCCTCTATATCAAATGTAAAATTAAATCATCACTCATGTGCATATGTGTAGACTACCACCTCTATGATGTGATGGATTTTTTTTTCATCACCACATTTAATAGTTTCTTTTTATTGTGGATATAATAATTCTATATTATATTTATTATACAGTTATTATATTTTAATGACAATATATAATCTAACTTCTTGCCCTTCCATCAATTGGAAAATAATAATATCGCTCATACAAATATTTGGACTACCTCCTCCATGATGTGATGTGATTCGTTTTTTATTTATTTAATAAAAATACAAAAATAATTATGTATTTAATGATTTTATTTATATTATGATTTTTTTTAAATTCAACATTTATATGTATCGTTTCTTTTTTAATACATTATGAAAATGGGATGTTTGTTAATGTGAACGTATAAAAACCATCTCCATGAAGCAACATATTTCATTTTACATGATCGCATTTCATGAGAGGTTTTATATTTGTATTTAATATATATAAGTTATAATTACTAAATGAATAATATTCATGAGATCATTGAGTAATGAATCTATCACAATGGTTAACCTACCATAATTATTTTGTAATTATGAACCAAACATTCCCAAAACATATAACCGGAACCTAACTGATTTAACAACTATACAAGGCCTAATGATAAATGAAAGGAAAGGGATTATGATTATATAATAATCAAATAATAATTTCTCTATAAATTAAAAAATAAATATAATTTTATTATATTATAGGTTGGAATGCACCTGACTAAGCAGAAACGCAAGGTATGCATTTATTCAATAATATATTTTTTTGGGGATTGTTTGTGTTAAAATTTACATTGATTGAAATTAACATTTTTATACCATTTAAACTACATATATATTTCTTATAATATATTAATCAATATATTTTATAGGTTTTCCTCTCATTTTACTATCCTCAGTACATAAAAACAAAATATAAAATTTTCTAATGGAAAAGCAACATTATTTCTCCTTTTAGTGGGGTACCATTATCTTCTACATCCATGTTCACAGAAATGTTTTCAAAAATATGAATACTATGATAAAAATTTTGTTTAAACTAATTTTTACCTCCATTTTAATTCCTTATAAAATATTAAAAGTAATCATCTTATTGTTTTTATATTTAGGTAATTTTGATTGTTTACTAAAATTGTGCAAGGAATTATTATTTTATCATTTAATGAATGAATGATTTTCCCATAGTAATTTATATTATTTTATTTTAAGTATCTGTTATAATTTTAAACAGTTATTTTCAAATAATTTTTTTTTTCAAATATTCTTGAAATTTTTTATTTAAATGTTTTGAAAGGAAATTGATTTTTTTCTCAAGTTTTAAACATAAGGATCAAATGTTCTCTTAAAGGTATTTTGATCTATTTCAAATTAAATTTATGATTCTTATTATTTATTGAGTATAGACTCAAATTATTCCATCTTACGAGTTTCTCTAGATGAAATATGATCATGTTGTTCTATTCATTAACTATGCAAAATATTAAGTGTTTCATGTTTTTGTTTTTTCAAAATAAATGATTATATTGATTATGTATTGAATTATTTGTAATTTATTTAATATGATGAATGAATTTTACTTAGTATGTTATAAGATAGGACTTTTATAACCCCTTAATATATTAGAAGGTCTCATTAGGAAATCATTATTTTTTATTTGGTATATACATTACATAATTATATATCATGTATTTAAATGAGGCTTCGATGGTAAGATTATGATGTCCGACATTATGCATTATATCATTATGAAAAAATATAAAAATATCAATGTTATTATTTATGTTTTCATGTCATCAATTGATATATTCCCCTTTCATTAAATTAGTTATATAGAATTTTGATTAAGGTTTTTATTATTTATATTTTTTAAGTGTTTTTTATTTTATGATAGTTTCTGTTGTATTTTTTCCATTACAAATGAGCTCAATCATTATTATCTTTTTCTCTCCCCATGATATCAATAAGGGATATTGGAATAATTTCAAGTATATAGTAGAATAAATAATAAATTTATCACTATAACATTAAGTTTTATATTATTATTTCAAATGTAATATTAGAATAATATATGTATCTAGTTTCCAAAGACTTCTAAACCATCCGACCCTTTGGGATGAAAAATATTTTCACTCTAGATAATGTAGTAAGATAAGTACTGGATAAAAGTTAATAGAGTTTGGGAGTTATTACTTGTAACATAGGAAGTCTAATATAAATCTATGAAATTATATTTTGGAAAAAATATATTCAAGAAAATAAACCCACGATAGATTATATTGATAAGTCTTTGTGTATGATAAAATCATGATGTTCAAGTATGGAAGATAATAGGTGGCTCAAGATTAATTAAATCCCTCTATATAAATTAGAACGTGGATTTGAATGTGACATAGATGAATCTTGTGGTAAACACGGTGAAGAAGGATAGTTGTAACACCCCGACCCCAGAAGCCCAGAGTCAGTTCATTATTACAAATCATTGGCAAGATCACAAAATATCAACTCTTTAAAGACCGATTAGTTTATTATCCTTGGATGTACTAGATATATTCATAAGGTTTACATTACATCGTAAAATGGGAAACTACAACAACATTGATTCTATAGACAATACTAAGATCCCATAGACTATCCTTGTAGGTGAGTCATAATATACTTTTTTGCATCTTGGAAAAAATAAAACATATAAATAGGTGAGGTGAGATGCCCAGTAAGGATAAAAACATAGCAGAAACTTTCATAAATAAGCATAAAAATTTAAGGCAATGTATAAGACAAAAAAAAACCTTTTAAACTAGAACATCATCATAATATGACAAAGATAAAATCAAATAATTCCATTTAATTATTCACATAGATATTCTAATAGTTGAATAATCACATGAAATATCAATAGCCACTTTCATAATGATGGAATGCATAATTCTATACTGCATAACCACATAGTCAAGGAATTTTCCCAAGACTAAATATAAGATTTTGTCAAGGCCTTGTACCACGACACTAGTTTGTCTCATGAGACCTACCGATGCATCAATAAGCTATATAAGGCTCCACCCATCACTTACTAAGTCCAATGCATTCCTCATATGAAAAGGTTTAAACGTAAAAAAAACATTGGTATTAAAACTAGCATATGAATTGTCAGTACTTTATCCATAAACCATGAATGGTATGAAATAACACATCCACAATCAAACATATCACATAACCTTAAATACAATATGTATTTCTTTATCATAATAAATCAACTTCAAATAAACTTATAATATATCAAAAGATGATAACATAGATGAAATCAAAACCTTTTAGAGAAATAACTCTTTATATTTTGAAATAATTTAAAAGTCAGGTAATTAAATAAGAAACATTTATATTTTAACATATTATTATAAGCTTGTTATAGAATCTTAGATGATGTTATAATGGTGTAAAATAGCCACACCCACCGTATAAGTTAAAAAAATACATTATTTCCTTAATTTTTTCGAAAAGCTAATAAAGGACCTTGTTTGGAAAACGACAGAAAGATTACTTTATAAACATCTTATAAAATTCAAAAAAGGTATAAATGACTTTAACCCATATTCTAGTAAATAGTAATAATGTTTTGAAAATAATTTTTAAGAAACATGGATGTGGATGGTTAAGATGCCTGAGTAGATAATTATGTATAAACAACCTCGGATAATGAAAAGATTATTGAAATAATGCTTATCTTGTACTTTTCCTTGGTCGAGGGTAGGTTAACCTTATTTTATAATGGTTATATAATTGTTATTAAATTATAAAATAATCATATACATAAATATGATTTCATATATGATCTTTTAATATTGCTTTGTTAATAATATTTTAGTAGTATCATCATTTCAGGTGTTAACTGATTCGTTTTCCTTTGTATGATTCGTTATGTAAGTAATTTTTTCTATGGATAGGATGTATCTTATTCATATTCAGAATGATATTAAGTTTTCATATATTATTTTTAATCATATAATGAAAAATATTCTTGAATGGATACGATGGTGAATGAATTTCATCTCGTTTGTGGAGACAGTAATCTGTAAGTACGCACGAGAGACAATATCATTTTTTGATATATATATTTGGATATTATATAATATATGAAGAATCATTATCATGTTATATTTAGTATTTATATCAATTACACATCATTATTATACACATCCAAATAATAATGTATTGAATCATAATTACACAACGGCGCGGAGACGGTAAGCTATACGTACGCACATATGGTGACATGTCATTCAAAGGATGGATAGAATAATTAATATGGTTGTACCATATTTATAATAACATAACAATATATAGAAGATACTGGATTTGGTATTTTATAATGGAAACAACAAAGAAAGAGGAAGCAAAATAAAAATGGAACTTGAAAGAGGTGATGAAATATTACCTCTTCTTCGTGTTCTTCCTTTTAATTTGATCAAAAGGGATCTTTAGGTTTCCTTTATGACTAAAGTAAGGACTCTAGGATGAAGTGGATAAATTTTAGAGGGTAATGTTTCAGAGGTTGGCAGATCCAAATGGATCTTATGGTGTGAATTTGAGGGATGGGGGAGTGCCCTTTTATAAGAGGGGTGAGGGGCACCTTAGGAAAAGCTAGAAATATTATTTTATAATAAAACTATTTTCGGTTTCTAATTTATCTCAAAGGTATTATTTAATGTTTGAGGTGGGGATGGGTGTAAAACCACTCAACCAATAGGTTTTAAAGAGGTTTTGGTCACTATATTAACTTTATCCTTTAGATTTAACTCTTAGTTAAATAGTTCGACATTTACGATGTATGATTTTATTTTTTATTATATGGTTAATAATCTTAATATATACTTCTAAGAGAACCCAAAGTGGTTAATTAATGATACACCCATCATTATATAAGTCCTTTGGATGAACCTTATATTTCTAGGAATAGAATATCACTAATAATATAATATTTGTTTTAAAAACTCTTTTGTGTCAATTTTGACACTATTTGTTTCTTAGTTATATCTAAATTCATAACAACATTATTACTTCAAAAAAATCATCTAACAAACCCTAAAATGTTATATTAAGCTAGAAAATTAGTTTAATTCATAAAAAGTTTCAAATTATATTTATTTGGATATTTATAACATCATGTATTTTAATATTTCATTAATTAGGTAATTATTACATCGTCACTGTGTCATACCTAAATTAAATTATTTAATTTCTAAAAAATATAAATATAATATAATTATTTAGGAAATACTTTTATATTTCTAATTAATATTTATTGTCTAATTTATCTTAATTTTAACCCTATATTAAATATGGTTTAGTTGTTAAACATTGAATTTAACACTTTTAACTCTTCTTTGAATTAAGTAATAATAAATGTCCTAATCTAATCCAAGTGGACCAAAGAGGTTCATTTTTTATTACTAAGGTTTTTTATGGTCGAGTTAAACATATCAAATAGAATTAAGACATTTTTTAGGATAATAATTATATAATTTTTACCCTTAATTACCCTATTTACTTTTAACTGTGGTAAATAAAAGTAAAAAGTTACTATTCACCAAAAAATATTTTCATTTTATTGAACCTCATTTTTCTTACTCATATAAATTGTGTGACTAGTATTTTTGAAGTTCCACTCACATAAGCGATACAATAATGTTTTATGTGAATTTGCAAATTCTATTAGTAGGTGGGTAAAAGACGGTGAAAAGTTCAATAAAATTATTATATATCTAAAATTATTATAAACTAACTCTAATGAATTACATTGAACATATATAGGTATTATGTATATATTTTGACTTAAAATAAATTTATATAAAATATATAATTATTTAAATAAAATGTAGGTTTTAACCAATAACTCAGTGTTTTTAACTATTAATCAAAAATTTAATGTTTTCAGAAAAATACCAAAATTTCACCCTAAGATAATTTTGATATTATGAATTCAAAAATTAGGTATATTTTTTAGAATTCATAACACATTAGTTTAATTTATTAATTTAAAATTAATTTTTGTAGTCAATACCAAAAAACCTGTTTTTATGAAATAATATCTAACAAAAGATTGACTTTTGTTTATGTTCAATTTCAAAGTGAAATTACTTCCAATGAATAACATTGGGTTAAAAGGTAAAAATATAATTTATTTATACTTCCAAACTATTAAAATTTTTAATTCAACACTATAAATTATTTTGATTAAAAAAGTTGTTTTCAGTTAAAATATAGTATTTTTCACTATTCACCCAAATATGAAAGTTATTAGAAAAACATCAAAAATTTATTGAAAATAAATTCATATGTCCCGATTCTAAAGAAGAAGTTTATTTTGTCTAATTGAATATATAGAAAAGTTTCAAATACTATATTTAAAAAGGGTTTTTCATTAAAAGGCTGTAAAATTTCATTTTTTGAATAAAAATTCTTTATCTGAAAAAATGAATTTGTTCTTAAATTAAGTATAAGAAAATTTGTAATATGTATTCTAAAATTAAAACGATTATTTAAAGTTCAAAATTAAGATTTCACTATTCATAACCACTTTTTAACGGCTAGTTTGGTAAGTCGTGGTGTGCTTGAACTCAATTCTACGTGTAGTGCATGTTATTTCATTACTTTGAAGAAATAACATCCTATGAAATCTTTGGGTGTTACAATAGTTGTGTACCAACTTGATCATCACTTAGTGAATGATGAGTGGGAATAATAATACAAAAATGGATAGTCATTGTTAGTGGATATTATATTTTTTATTCAAATTCTCCTTATAAACCATTGTGATTTATTTTAGAATATTATATTTTGAATATATTCCAAAAAAATAACATTATTATATAAATAAATATGAGTAAATTTTCAATTTATATTAGGAATTTCACATGATTTATAATTATACACAATATATAATAATTTTATGAACTAATATATTGAATTCCATTATTTAGAAATAGATCCTAATGGAAGGAAGTAAAATGTGTCAATATCTCTAATTAGTGTGGGTATTTCCCTCTTGATAAGGTCAAATAGGATGGCATTTGTGATGACAAGATTATGACTATATTAGGATAAATGAATCAGGTTTTAACTAATAACCTTACCAATAGAAACAAGCTTTTTATCCAACAACATGATTCAATGATGTTGGATTGCATCTTTTAGAAGAAAACCCTATCCTATAATGGATATTTTAATCCATTAATAGTAGAATAGTTGTTCATATACCTTAAAAATATTTTTGGGGCTTTGATAAGTAACAAAACTAATGTTTGTTATATAAATAAAAAATTGAAATAAAAGGAAAAAACAATGGGTATATATTATAGCTACGCTTCAAGCTAGATGTTGATAGTAGTTGTATTGCTACATGGAAAATCTATAGCCACAGTTTTAAGGGATTTAACCACGGTTGTCCACTGTGGAAATTGAGCCGATGACCATGGTCTTTTCCACTATGGCAATATCAGTCAAAGTTTTCAACCATAGTTATAGGTATATTTCTACAGTTTTAAACCATGGATACATGAACTATTTATATGGTTGAGAACAATGTCTATAACCCCTTTAAATCTTGGCTATAAGGATAAAATGAAATTCCACCACCTAGTTTTGAACCCCTTACCTTTACTATCAGATACCGGGATCATAACCGCTACACTAAATCAAATTTTATATATTAATGAGTATATTATATATAAAAATATATATATATATTAAATGTGAAAAAGGTATAAAACCATGTTAATAGGTATTTCAATACATTTCAGGTAGGAAAAAAGCTTTATTCTAGTTATGGGGGAAACGTATTGGTAAAATTTTCTATAATAGTGAATATAGCTAGGGACCTATAACAATGATTTTTTAAAACTGTGGATATTTAATAGAGGGAAAAACATATATCCAAATTTTAATAAAACTATGGCTAGAAAATATACCTATAGCCATAGGTTTTTAATAAATTTGGATTTATCTAGGTAATAAAAGCATATATTCACAGTTTTGGAAAAACATTACTATAGGTATATGGTTCAAGCCCTTTTTAGTAGTGTAATGAAATGGGGAATATTTTTTTGGGAGTGTATTTTTTTAGGGAAGATAAAAATCAAGGGTGATCATTGATAAAAAATACAGAAGAGAAAGCGATAGAGAGAATATAATGGAATAATTTTAAGGAAATATATTTTTGGGAAATATTTTCTTCAAGAGAAATGAGACGATATGAAAATGAAATTCCCTAATTTAAGATAGAAGTATGAAAAAAATTTGCTGAGTAAGATGAAAACATTAAAAGATTAGCATGGAATGTTATAGACCATGTATGTAATCTAGAAAGTTATATTGTCCATTTTTTTGATAATAAAAAAGTAATCATCCAAAGAGAACTAGTCTCTAAAAAATTTCATTATATGATTATATGGTAATATGTTCCACTATGATACAATAATAACTCTCTAATTAATATATTTTCAAATAAAATATAGGGCATAAGATGAATACAGAGTACTATGAAAATAGATAGGAATAATGGAACATCCTAAATATGATTATTATGGAAAGAAACGCCCTACTAATTTCTTGAAAAGAATTGTAGTTTGCTTCAGGTGTGATGAAAAATGACATCAAGAAAATGAATTCAAGGGTAAGAAATAATCCTCCAATTTCCAATGTTTCAGTTTTAAGAATATAGGCCACCACAAAAATGAAATCACTAAGCATCCAACAAATTAACATTAAAAAATATTAGAGAGGAAGGAAACGATTTTTAAATTACTATATATGATTTTAAAATCCCTTAAGTAGAAATTAAAAGTATGTTGATCCAAAATTCATCCATTATTGGATTCTATATATACAAAAAATAATATATTCAATGTATTTCCAATCATCCCTTGATTCTCTAGGTAATGCAATCTAGAAACCTAGTGTAGATCTGCTTATAAATAAACATATCAAGTGAATTACATTAAGACTAACATATATTACCTAGTTTCTAACAAAGTTATTATACCAATATTTAACATTGACACAATCCTTACATTTGGGGTTTAATTAGTTTTTTGGATTTTGGAATTGTTATACTAAGACTAAAATACGATATATTTAACTGGCATTTTTATAATTTAATGGGTAATGTGTCAAAGAAATTCTATGGGTGTTATTATTAATGAATTTTTAATTAATGTATTACTTATTTACATAGAAGATTCTTCATATTCAGTATCATCTTAACATATTATAATAATTTTTTTAAATATAAAATAATATATATTTATTTTATTGATCTTATGATACATTAATGGTTGTTTTTTTCTTCAAGCATGAAAAATTATTCCTATTCATTAACCACTTAAATAAAAAGTGAAAATTGATGAAAGTAATCAATCAAAGGGGAAACTTCACTTTTAAACCTAAAAAAATCAATAAATTATATTTTTTTCATAATTCCTCAAACTCATGAAATGAGAGATAAATAAATCAATTTGTATGTACATTTAATTAATTAATTACAAAGGTTATATTCTAGAAACCAATTGAGAAGTTAATGTCTTATAAAAGTATATATGTCATTTATTTACCAAATAATAATATCCCTATTATTGACATAGAAATTAAAATTCATGATAAAATATATTGAAATTTCATGATTTTCTAAAAATGAATAAAAATTGTGAGAAATTTTTTTTATAGGGGTGAGATAAGTTAACACCCATTGATTTTACTTTCCATTAAATTAATAACATATTCTTTCAGATGAACCACCGACAACTATAATCATAAACTAACTAGGAAAAAATATTATTTAAATATAACCATTTTAACCTAGGCACTAGGTTAGTATGTATGAAAATGATTAACCAAATTATGAAATATATGTATAATATATTTTACTAATAAAAATAATTGATTAATTAATTTTTTACATTCATCAAATTTGTGTTATTGGGAAAAGTAAAAGAATAAATTTCTTTTTTTCCATAAGTATAAATTATTTAAAAATAATAATTTTTAGGAATTTTATATGTGAATAATTAGAACAAATTTCTACATTTTTTAGAAACTTTATTTTAATAAATGAAAATAATTTTTTAAATTAGTGTGTCAAAGTTAACTAAGTGTAGAAATTTTGAAAAAAAAAGGTTCTTTTGGGGAATAGTTAAAAATACCAATTTTACAAATACTACATTTTTTATGATATAATAAATATATAATAATATCATAAATGTTTATGATACATTTTTTATTGAAAAAATATTTAAATAATTTAGTTTAATATTTATTGTTGAACATAAAAATCTATGAATAAAAGTTTTAAAATCTAATTAATGTTTTTAGTCAAATGTAAATTATTTTTGCTTCTAATCTATTAATATATTATTATTTTGGTTAATTTGGGCTGATTTTGTTAAAATAATTATCAATTATTTTAATAATACATTTAATGAAATTATATTCAAAAATATAAATTTTTTACTTGAAAAGTCATTTTTATGCTTAAAACAAGAAATTTTCTAAAAAAAAAATTAATTTAATTTCACAATCATATATTAAATGTAATTTTTTCTGATAAATATTAGGAAATAAATATTAGGTAATAATTTTTTATCAACCTCATCCATAATGAATGGTAATGGCAGGGGGGGATTCAATACATCATAAGAGGTTAAAATGGGGTAAAAAGTGGTTAGACAAAAAAGGTAAAGCTTAAAATATACTAAAAAATTCATAAACTCTATTTCATAATTATATTTTGACCTTATCCCTCTAATATTATAAATTTTAACAATTTTGAGCCACTTTTCATTAATAAGAGATATAATATAAAAAAGAATTTCATACATTTAAAAGATTTATACCAACCTCACTTATAAATGGAAACCCCCTATCTATTCATATAAAAAATATTTTAGACACATAGTCCACAATTAATATACCAAATAACTCCAATACTATACTCCCCATTTCACAGAGCTTTTATTCATACAATAATTCCATTTTATGAAGGATTATGGTGTTATTTAAAATGAGATTTTCAAAGAAGTCACATAACACACTGAGTTCAATTATTTTATTTCATGTTGTAAATATATCAATTATATCCTTTTCATGATGCTATAATAAAATTATTATATTCCATATAATTAAATTCTAATATTTTTATTGCATAACATTTTCCAATTTACTTTCTATCAAATGGGAAATGAAACAATCACTTGTGCGTACATGAGAACTATCGCCGCCACAAAGTGATGCATTCTGTTTTCCAACACCACACTCATTGGTTAGTTATTATGGTATATATAATGGTTATGTATAAAATTTATAAAATAATTATGATTATGGATTTATATTATGGAATATACCTTATTATATATCTATATTTTGGAAAATGATATAGTCACTCGTGAGTACGTGTAAACTACCACCACCACAAAGTGATACAAATATTTCATTTATTATATAAATAGTTATAAATATATAATGATTTAATTAATAAAAATTAAATTGATTATGTGAGATTTATTATGTAAAATTAAACCTTTATCTGTATTAATTACTTTTTATCCAATAAAAAAAATTAAAACTTCATTAATGTTATCTTATGAAGTACTATTTCTAGGAAGAAACAGGTTTCATTTTTCATTACCACCTTTTATGGTTGGTTAGAAAAATAAATTTTAAGTATAAAAATGATAATTACATCATGTATAATACTTTTGAGATAGTGTATTAATTACCAATTTGATAATTTTCAACCAACTGATGTTGTTTTGGGATTATGAACCGAATAACATCAAACCATCAGACATGAAATAATGGATTTTAGTAAAAATATAAATCATGGAAATAAATGAAATAAGAGGATTATGATAAGATAATAAACATTTAAAACCCTATTATGAAATTAAACAATTTATATAATTTTATTATAAGGAAGGATGGAACATTTATGGCTATGAATAAATCGAACGTAAGTGTTTATTATACAATCTCATGTTTCTTCTACACTGTTTCGGTTTTAATTTAAAATAATGGATATTAAATTATAATTAACATCTAAAATCTATTTATTTTCTTATAATCTGGTTATTTATGGTGTTGATTTTTTTTCCTTTTATTTTTCTCACCTTGGTACAAAAAAATGACCGGGTAAATGTTTTTTAGGAAAACCAACCTTATTTTTCCTTTTAGTTTGAAATATTTCAACTCCATATCCATGTTATATATAATATTTTCAATAATGTTATTACTATATTATAATTATTTTTTAATAGTAATTTACAACTATATTTTACTTCCTTACTATAGAGACCCGAAGCTTATCATACATAGACATTACATTACTTTTGCGGAATACTTAGTACATTACAAAAACACACACACAAGGACCGTAATAGTTTAGTGTGTTTGGAAACTCTGAATATAATCTTCTAATCATGGTGAAAGATCTTCAACATCTCCCATAAAGATATTCCTTTTTTTTTCTTACCTAAAACCTTTATTTATATCCTGGGGAAAAGAAAACATAAAAGGGTGAGCTCAAATGCTCAGTAAGGGTAAACAAAAGAAATACCAATCACATCATATTCATAAGAACATAACATTTTGGAAATCTTAACCTGCAAAACAGATCATAATATCATAACATGGGATAAATCATAGTAGTGAAATGTAATCCCAATAATCATAACATAAAACATGAAACTTTGTGGCATACACACATAATCATAGAGAATCATTTCTTATTAGTCAAGACTCATTGCCCAGACTATCTTAGTGGACAAAGTCCATTACTGAACCGAGTTCACTCCTCGTTTCAGTCCTGTTTCACTGAACCGGTTTAACATGCCATTCCAGACATGTATATCTCATGAGATATAAAATCTTTACCCAATGCATTGGAGGGAGATATAGGTCCCACCCATCTCATTATTATACCATTCTTATGTCTGCCACAAAATCATAAACCATACATCACAACATAACCCATGTAATAAAAAATGGGAATCTTAAACATCATGACATCATAAAAAAATTCATATAGGATAAATGAATTCATATCATAATATAATCCATGTAATAATAGGGATACAAACAGAACCCTATATTATCTTAGATGGAAAATAATTATGATAAAACTCTTGAACTCCATTCTTGAGGAAAATATCCTTTCTACTTCAAAAACATTTTTCCTTTCTTAACATGTCATACAATTTTAAACTAAAAGAATTTGATTAAAAATAAACTTGAAAACTTGTAAAGTAATCTTCTTGGAAATAATTTTTTAAAAATACATTCATGTCGTATAAGTTAAAAAAACATTATTCTCGTCCTTTTGTCGGAAAAGTCAAAAAGTACCTCATACGAAAAACGAAAAAAGATTCCTTTCATATATTTTAATAAAAACTAACCAAAGGGTAAAATTGGATTTAAACAATTGTAGGTGGA
This sequence comes from Viscum album, assembly GCA_963277665.1. Lineage (NCBI taxonomy): Eukaryota > Viridiplantae > Streptophyta > Magnoliopsida > Santalales > Viscaceae > Viscum > Viscum album. Next base: position 1,748,282,977 of record OY728155.1, on the reverse strand, counting down.
AGGAAATAATATTACATATTGAGGAAACATGGATGTGGATGATAAAATACACCCCTATAAATTTCAAAGTATAAACAATCTCGGATAAAAATGAGATTGTGATATTTATCCCTTACCTTAGGTCCGATTTGCTTTGTAAGAGTCCGAAACTCATGTATAATGATTTAAATAATGTCATTGACTTATTCCAGAATCATACTCACTGTTATGATATCATATATTGTTCACTTATGACTTTATTTTACCCATTCTTTTGTAAATTCCATGTTAAAGAGCGTTTTGCGTAAAATCGTTTCATTTGTCGTCCGTGTTTTGACTTGTAATTATTCATATGATTACTTAGATCATGATTACATAATTCTAGAATATAAAACATGATTTATATATAATATATATTCAGAATATACATATATATAATAGATCAATAAATGGAAAGAAATACACCGTTCATGGAGATGGTAGGTCGTAAGTATGCATGAACGCTGTTTTCGTTTCCTTATTGAGTTGAATGGAATTAAGTAGATGACATACATATATATACACATAAATCAAGTATAATTATTATGTCATATATTTCATGATTACTTATTATATATACTTTATAATCATTCATGAATGGTTAATGTGGAGAATGAATCTCATCGCGTCGTGGAGACGGTAGTCCGTACGTACGCACGAGCGATGATATCGTTCTAATGATCATGGAATTGTATTGGAGTGTATGTATAATATTTCAGAATCAATATAACTTTTACAATAATCATATATAGTTATTATTTACACCATTATATCCATACAAGTTAGGGGGTGGTGGAAAATAGATTACACCACAGCGTGGAGACAGTATTCCGTACGTACGCACGCGCAGTGATTTCGTTTTCTGTAGGATGGATAGATGGTAAAATAGGGTTGTTTCATACTTAAAATAACATATCAGTATATGATGGATACTTATTTTATTACTTCATAATGAAACAACCTAAGAAGAAGAAGTGGAAGAAGAAATAAAGTTGAAAGAATCAGTAAAGGACATTACCTCCTCTTTGAAGAGCCTTTTTGATTCCTCCTCTTAGGGCACTAAAATTGGTCTCTAAAGAAGACCAGTACCTCTAGGATGTTTCTAGGGAATTGGAGAAGAGAATTTGGCAGGGTTTTTCCGAGCTTGAAGGCTCAATGTGGTGTGAGGAAGAGAGGGGGGAGGTTCCCTTTTATAAGGGAGGAGAGGGGCACCTTTGGAATAACTAAAACTATTATTTTATTATAAAGTCAAAATCGTTTTTAAATAGCTCCAAATTGATTCATTTCTATGATATGGTGGGTATGGGTCTAAAGCATCTCATTAAATATAATTTAGACAAGTTTAGGTTCCTATTTTAACCTTATCATTTAGATTTAACATTATGTAAAATAATTTTACTTTTACCGTGTCTTCTTGTGTTCTTATACTATAAGGTTAATAAACTTACTATAAGAAGCCAAACGAACCCAACTTTGTTTATTATTAATATAAATAACCTTATATAAGTCATTTGGCCGACCTTATATTTTTAAGAAAAAAATTACAATTAATAATATAATATTTGTTTTAAAAACTATTTTATGTCAATTTTGACACTATTTTATAATTGATTTTTGTGAAAATCATAACAGAATTATTAGTTCTAAAAAAGATAATAAGATCAATAATAACATGTCATATTAACCTATAAAATTAGTTTAGTTCATAAAAAGTCTCAGATTACATTTATTTGGGTATTTATAACATCAATTATGTCAATATTTCATTAATAAGATAATAACTGCATCATCTTTGTGTCATAAATAAATTAAATTATTTAATGTCTAAAAATTACAAATAAAATACCATTATGTAGGAAATATTTTTAGCTCTCTAATGACTATTTATATTCTAATTTATCTTATGTATAACCCTATATTAAAAATTATTTACTTATTAAACATTGATTTTAACTATTTTTACCCTTCTTTAAATAAATTAATAATAAATGTCCGAATCTAATCCAAGTGGGCCTAAATGGTCATATTTTATTCCTAAGGTTGTTTTTGGTCGAATTAAACTTATCAAATAGAAATAGGACATGTTTTATGGTAATAATAATATCATTTTTACCCGTAATTACCCTATTTACTTTTAACCGTGGAAAAAAAAAGTAAAAAGTTACTATTCACCAAAAATTATTTTCATCTTATTGAATCACATTTTACTTACTGACATCAACCGTGTCTCTCAGAATTTTTAAATTCCACTCACAGAAGAGGTAAAATTAAGTTTTATGAAAAATTCATTTTTCTTATCTACCACTTAGTGGTTTCACTATTCATCAAAAAATGAAAGTTTCCAGAAAAATACCAAAAATTAGGAGTAAGCTATATTTGATATTATGAACTCAAAAATGATGTATATTTTACCAAATTAAAAACATATCAGTTGCATTAATTAATTTAAAAATTAATTCCCGTCGTCAAAACAAATTGCGTGTTCTTAAGAGCTAATAACTCTCAAAAGATTGACACTTGTTTATGTCTGGTTTAAATGTGAAATTACATCCAATGAACAACATTGTATTAAATTGTAACTATTTATTCTAAATATAATTTAAAACCACTCAAATTAATAATTTATCACTATTAATTATTTCGATTAAAAAGGTTGTTTTTAATAAAAATTTAGTAATTTTCACTATTCATCAGAAAATGAAAGTTATCCGGAAAGTACAAAAATTTCAACCTAAGCTAATTTTGATATTCCGAATCCAAAAATGAAGTCCATTTTGAAAAATAAAATTTACAAAATTTCAAAAAGTGGTTATTACTATTCATAACGGCTAGTTTTAATAATATTTTAATAGCATATCGTTGTTTAGTGAAACTCGGTATTGCGTACTACACACACAATCGAGGAAGGTCGCGATTGCATGTAATGCAAGGCATGTCAAGGATGCGTGTTGTGCAAGCTTCTTTTGGTGTTGCATACAACACAAGACATTAATGAAATTAAAAAGAATATTTTTCATAAAATCTCAGGGTGTTACATTCTACCCCCCTTAAAATGAATTTCTCCCTCGAAATTCGCCGGGGTTATAAATGGTTTACTACTCAAATGTTTCTTTAATAGAAACCCATATCGTAAAAAGGAATATGAAAAACAATATTTAAAAACAAAAGTATGAAACGTAACGGTTACCCAAAAAAACTAATCACTGGGTTTCCACATAGGTGAAAATATGGATATGGAAGAGAAATCTAACCATCTTGTTCTGATGGAGAGTGGTAGAGAACGTGGCTATGGAAAAGCCAGCAATCACAAAGCCATAAATTTGTGACGATCTAAGGTACCATCTGATTCATCAGATATAAGAGCACTAGGACATCATTTTTGGTTTTCAAGATAATTTCCCTCAAGTTGAAGAATTTAAATTAGAATAAATACTTACTTTATTTTGGTACAATCTCACTATTGTTTGTGCCTTGAACAATTTCCACTTCATCTCTAAAAGAAATGAAGTTTAATTTGTTGTTCGTGAAGTGATATCAGATCATGTGATAGAATGACTAGTCATTCCATCTGTCTCAAACAGAAGGTTAGCAAAAGTTATTAAATATACATAAGTCGATCTATAGTGAGATTAATCATATATGGTTCTAAAAATGGACTTATACTTATTATATCATAATAAAACTAGTTTCTACTAAACAGGTACTTCATGTAGGCCAATGGTAGGCAATAAAGGCTAGTCGCACTTCGGTTGTGGGTTCGATTCCCACCGCCTTGTCCAACGCGATGGGTTGTCTCCCATCCTACAAGTTGTCCTTTTTCTAAAACTAAATTACTATAAAATCCCATAAATAATATCGAAAAAACTTCTATCCTTAAACAATACTAACTTATGTCCAACATAATCCATCCCACTCTTTAGGCTTATCCAAAATACTTCAGTCCAAGCTCATAGTATAAAAATGATTACTTGAAATGTCACATAACAATCACGTGAATGCCATCATTTATCCCCCATATATCATAAGAAATATCTTGTTGCTCAAATTACAAACATGTGAATACCTTAATCATGTATACCCATTTAACCTTAGTGAAAACATGAATGCAGTTAAAAGTTAACACTTTCCACAAACCAAAATCTTCAAAATTATTTATACTCAAACCATGATATCACTTAGTCCATATATCAATCATGAGCTCATGAATACAATCAAACATCTCATTATCTTTTTCTCCCTTCATTATGTGCATATCATCTGCTTACCAAAAATATCTCAATCACATTCCTTGGTTACCATTACCATAAAATTATTGAAAACCACAATAGACCAATACATAAATATTCCAATATTCCACGATACAATATAAAACATTATTTTGGAATACCATTACATAAACACTTAATCATTCCACCACATCGTTGTCATATTCAACATCGCCAATAGTGATCGCATGTGACATCCCTTTGTCCATTGCCTTAAGTGGTTTCTCATGTCGATCATCATTAACCCTTGTATTTGGGAATTGATTAGCATAATGCCCCATTTCATTGCACTTGAAGCATTGAAGTTTTGTTGGTGTGTTCTCTGTAGTCTTTTCTTTATTCACACCATTAGCAACCCTTTTTCCATTACTTCGACACTCAGCTGCTCGATGGCCTTCTTTTCCACACCTAAAACATTTTCTAGTCCCTTTAAGACAATCTCCACCATGCTTCTTTCCACACTTTGAGCATAAGGAAACATTCATCTTCTTTTCACCATTATTCTGAGATTTCTCCTTGAACTCCATCTTTCATTTCTTGTCAAAACCATGAGATAAATATGTAACACCATCTTCTATTTCTACATTAATATCACTGTGCAAAATTTCTTCATAGCTACTGAAGTCACTTATAGTTAATGCCCTTCGAAGAATTGGTTTTAATCCCCTGAAGAATCAATCAACTTTACTTTCAGGTTGGATGATAAAGCCAGATGCATACCTTGAAAGCCTTGTAAAATTTGCTTCGTATACACCAACAAATTCATCATCCTTTTTCTTTAGTTCAAGAAACTCCTTCTCCATCTTTTTTCGAAGAATACGAGGGAAGTACTTATTGAAAAATAAGTTCTTGAACTCATCCCATTCCATGGACTCAATTTCATATCTTGGACTCGTATTCTTATTAAGATTCCACCATTGATCAGCTTCACCTTCGAAACAACATACTGCTAAGATGACTTTATCATGCTCAGAACATTGAGGAACTGAAAATATCTTTTTAGTGGTACTGATCCATTGTTTAGCAACAAGTGGATCAGAAGACCCACTGAAAGAAGGTGGACGTTGCCTCATGAAAGACTCAATAGAATATTGTTCCCTTCTCTGCTCATTTGGATATACAGAATGATTCATATCTTGGGTAAGTACATCAATAATATTTTGCACTCCATCTCCCATAACATTTGTTTGTTCAGGAGGACAATCATTGCATTGTCCATTGCATTGATCAACATGGTTCCTTCGGGTTCTAGCCATCGTCTAAAACCCAAAAAGAATAGTGTGAGAGGCAAAAATCATGCAAGGTAAAACAACATAATAAATGGGGAGTACCTTCAATATCTACCATCTTAGGTTACCGTAATTCTAGTACTATAACCTATACTTATACTTAACCTTAGGGACATCCCTAGACATACCATAGAAATATCTCTAGGGATCTCACTAAAGTTCTCGCATCCTAGTTTCCAAAGGTTGACTAAACCTTTCCTCTGATACCAATTGTAGAGACCCTAAGCATAACGTACATGGACATTACATTACTTTTGCGGAATACTTAGTACATTACAAATACACACACACAAGGACCATAATAGTTTAGTGTCTTTAGAAACTCGGAATATAATCTTCTAATCGTGGGGAAAGATATTCAACATCACCCATAAAGATATTCCTTTTTTTTCTTACCTAAAAGCTTTCTTTATATCCTGGGGAAAAGAAAACATAAAAGGGTGAGCTCAAATGATCAGTAAGGGTAAACAAAATAAATATCAATCACATCATATTCATAAGAACATAACATTTTGGAAATCTTAACCTGCAAAACAGATCATGATATCATAACATGGGATAAATCATAGTAGTGAAATGTAATCCCAATAATCATAACATAAAACATGAAACTTTGTGGAATACATACATAATCATAGAGAATCATTTCTTATTAGTCAAGACTCATTTCCAAGACTATCTTAGTGGACAAAGTTCATTTCTGAACAGAGTTCACTCCTCATTTCAGTCTTGTTTCACTGAACGGGTTTAACCTGCCGTTCCAGCCATGTCTATCTCATGAGATATAAAATCTTTACCCAATGCATTGGAGGGAGATATATGTCCCACCCATTTCATAATGATACTATTCTTATGTGTGCCACAAAATCATAAACCATACATCATAGCATAACCCATGTAATAAAAAATGGGAATCTTAAACATCATGACATCATAAAACAATTCGTATAGGATAAATGAATTCATATCATAATCAAATCCATGTAATAATAGGGATCGAAACAGAACCCTATATTATCTTAGATGTAAAATAATTTTGATAAAACACATGAACTCCATTCTTGAGGAAAATATCCTTTCTACTTCAAAAACATTTTTCCTTCCTTAACATGTCATCAAATTTTAAACTAAAAGATGTTGATTAAAAATAAACATGAAAACTTGTAAAGTAAGCTTCTTGGAAATAATTTTTTAAAAATCCATTCATGTCGTATAAGTTAAAAAAACATTCTTCTCGTCCTTTTGTCAGAAAAGTCAAAAAGTACCTCATATGAAAAACGAGCAAAGATTCCTTTCATATATTTTACTAAAAACTAACCAAAGGGTAAAATTAGATTTAAACAATTGTAGGTGGAAGGAAATAATATTACATATTGAGGAAACATGGATGTGGATGATAAAATACACCCCAGTAAATTTCAAAGTATAAACAATCTCGGATAAAAATGAGATTGTGATATTTATCCCTTACCTTAGGTCCGATTTGCTTAATAAGTGTCCGAACCTCCTGTATAATGATTTAAATAATGTCATTGACTTATTCCAGAATCATACTCATTTTTATGATATAATATATGGTTCACTTATGACTTTATTTTTCCCGTTCTTTTGTAAATTCCATGTTAAAGAGCGATTTGGGTAAAATCGTTTCATTTGTCATCCATGTTTTGACTTGTAAGTATTCATATGATTACGTAGATCATGATTAAATAATTCCAGAATATAAAACATGATTTATATATAATATATATTCAGAATATACATATATATAATAGATCAATAAATGGAATGAAATACACCATTCATGGAGACGGTAGGCCGTACGTACGCATGAACGCTGTTTTCGTTTCCTTATTGAGTTGAGTGGAATTAAGTAGATGACATACATATATATACACATAAATCTAGTATCATTATTATTTCATATATTTCATGATTACTTATTATATATACTTTATAATCATTCATGAATGGTTAATGTGAAGAATGAATCTCATCGCGTCGTGGAGACGGTAGTCCGTACGTACGCACGAGCGATGATATCGTTCTCATGATAGTGGAATTGTATTGGAGTGTATTCATACTATTTCAGAATAAATATCACTTTTAAAATAATCATATATAGTTATTATGTACACCATTATACCCATCCAAGTAAGTGGGTGGTGGAAAATAGATTACACCACGGCGTGGAGACGGTATTCCGTACGTACGCACGCGCGGTGATTTCATTTCCCGAAGGATGGATAGATGTGGAAATAGGGTTGTTCCATACTTATAATAACATATCAGTATATGAGGTATACTTATGTTATTACTTCATAATGAAACAACCTAAGAAGAAGAAGTGGAAGAAGAAATAAAGTTGAAAGAATCAGTAACGAACATTACCTCTTCTTTGAAGTGCCTTTTTGAGTCCTCCTCTTAGGGCACTGAAATTGGACATTGAAGAAGACCAGAACCTCTATGATGTTGCTAGGGTAGTGGATAAGAGAATTTTTCAGGGGATGGATGATCTTGAAGGCTCAAAGTGTTGTGAGGAAGAGAGGGAGGAGGTGCCCTTTTATAAAGGAGGAGAGGGGCACCTTTGGAATAACTAAAACTATTATTTTATTATAAAGTCAAATTTGGTTTTAAATAGCTCCAAATTGATTAATTTAGAATATATGGTGGGTATGGGTATAAATACTCTCATCCAATAGAATTTTGACAAGTTTAGGTTCCTATTTTAACCTTATCATTTAGATTTAACATTAAGTAAAATAATTTTACTTTTACCGTGTCTTCTTGTGTTCTTATACTATAAGGTTAATAAACTTACTATAAGAAGACAAACGAACCCCAAGTTGTTTATTATTAATATATATAACCTTATCTAAGTCATTTGGACGAAATTTATATTTTTAGGAATAAGATAACAATTAATAATATAATATTTGTTTTAAAAACTATTTTATGTCAATTTTCACACTATTTTGTAATTTATTTTTGTGAAAATCATAACATAATTATTAGTTCTAAAAAAGTTTATTAAATAAATAATATCATGTCATATTAACCTATAAAATTAGTTGATTTCATAAAAAGTCTCAAATTACCTTTATTTGGGTATTTATAACATCAATTATGTCAATATTTAATTAATAAGATAATTACTGCATCATCTTTGTGTCATAAATAAATTAAATTATTTAATGTATAAAAATTACAAATAAAATACCATTATATATGAAATATTTTTAGAATTATAATGACTATTTATAGTCGAATTTATCTTATGTATAACCCTATATTAAAAATTATTTACTTATTAAACTTTGATTTTAAGTATTTTAACCCTTCTTTAAATAAATTAATAATAAATGTCCTAATCTAATCCAAGTGGGCCTAAATGGTGATATGTTATTCCTAAGGTTGTTTTTGGTCGAATTAAACTTATCCAATAGAATTAGGACATGTTTTTGGGTAATAATAATATCATTATTACCGGTAATTACTCTATTTACTTTTAACTGTGGTAAAAAAAGTAAAAAGTTACTATTCACCAAAAATTATTTTCATCTCATTGAATCACATTTTACTTACTGACATCAACCGTGTGTCTACGATTTTTGAAATTCCACTCACAGAAGTGGTAAAATTATGTTTTATGAAAAATTCATTTTTCTTTACTACCACTTAGTGGTTTCACTATTCATCAAAAAATGAAAGTTTCCAGAAAAATACCAAAAATTAGGCCTAAGCCATATTTGATATTATGAACTCAAAAATGATGTCTATTTTACCAAACTCAAAACATATCAGTTCCATTAATTAATTTAAACATTAATTCCTATCGTCAAAACAAATAGCGTGTTCTTAAGAGATAATAACTCTCAAAAGATTGACACTTGTTTATGTCTGGTTTAAATGTGAAATTACATCCAATGAAAAACATTGTATTAAATTGAAAAAATTTACTCAAAATATACTTTAAAACCAATCAAATTAATAATTTATCACTATTAATTATTTTGATTAAAAAGGTTGTTTTTAATTAAAATTTTGTAATTTTCACTATTCATTAGAAAATGAAAGTTATCCGAAAAGTACCAAAATTTCACCCTAAGCTAATTTCGATATTTCGAATCCAAAAATGAAGTCCATTTTGAAAAATAAAATTTACAAAATTTCAAAATGTTGTTATTACTATTCATAACGGCTAGTTTTAATAATATTTTAATAGCATATCGTTGTTTAGTGAAACTCGGTATTGCATACTACACACGCTATCGAGGAAGGTCGCGATTGCATGTAATGCAAGGGAAGTCAAGGATGCGTGTTGTGAAAGATATTTTTATTGTAGCGTACAACACATGACATTAATGAAATTAAAAAGAATATTTTTCATAAAATCTCTGGGTGTTACACTTACATTAGTTGAGAATCAATCTTAGTGTGTATTTTTTTATAATGTGTATTTTTGATTTATTACCAAAAGCGGGAAGAGAATTTTTTTTAACATTTATGGAAAGAAATTATTTTACCAGACATCATATATACTATTTTATTTTATCCTTAATCAATAATATTTCATGGTTTTTCTCTAATGAAATCTTTGTCTACGTGTTATAAATTTTTTTAATTTAAAATTTATCAAAATAAAATTACAATTTTATCATGTTTTCAAAGAAAGGAACAGATATTATTTTAATTTCATTTTAATCAATGTCAAAAACATTTGATTATTATTATTCCTTAATAAAGATATAATTTAATGATACTATTGATCTTATTTCTTTAGATATCTTATAATCATGTTCTTTTATTTATATTACAGGGAAAATTTTAAAATTTAACATGTTAGTTTTTTTATATGAATATTTGAATTGATCATGTATTAATATGTTTAATATATTTAATATAAAGTATGAACCTGACATAGTAAGTTACTATAATGACCCATTATATCCCCATACATACAATTTTTTGGTCCCATGAGACAAAATATTTCGATATTTAACATACACATTATGCAAGTGCCCTATCAGGATGATTATATCACTGAGAGGGGGATGGGGAGAACAAATAATACTTTTTTTAGGTTTATTTGAAAAAAAATTCATGTCTTGTTAAAGAATCAATTTAGTGTAGAAAAAAATTCAACCACACATCCAGAAGAACACAAGTATTTGGAAGGTTCACTATTCAGTAGGAATAGTTATGTCCTTTTTACAGTTTGGATCTAATCAAATACCACACAATTCACTAGAAAAAATTAGTGGATTGCAATGAGTAGGATATAACTTTACACTCAGGTATAACTATATAAACAATTAAAATAGTCAGTGTGAACCCTTTTATCACAAATAGGTTAATACAATGATTTCATAATAACTAATTATACATGTGATTATTTTTCAATTCCAAAAATGTCTTCCATTGAAAAAACTTCTTCAATTTCATTCCAAGAATATGGTAAGAACTTCCTGGACATTGTTATGAAAAAATAAGTATGATTTTCCATGTAATTTTTCCATACCTGACTCCTCTGAGTAAGATTCTCTTTGATTTGATTCTTCTTGATATAATACTTCTCAACATAATTCTATATAGAACAAAAAATATAAATTTGAAATAAGATAATAGAGTTGAATTGACATCACTTCAATATTATATCTTCCTCACTTTGAAACCCCTTCTACGAAAATCCCAATTTGATTAATCCATTTTGATATGAAAATCACCTGAACACAATTGACATGTCAAATACAGTAATCAACTGAGTTTGATAAAAACTGAGTATAATGAAATGGTGAATACAATGTTATGATCTTATCTATTCTCTTTCACCTCAATCCATCAAAACTTCTTCAAATGAAGTGAATACAAAAACATATTTTTCTCCCTAAAACACGGATCATCTCTCTCATAAACAGTACATCAGTCATCTAAAAAAGTAAATTATATTTTTCCCATTTTATAGGTGACCCTTGAGTAGTTTTGGTTGGAATCCCAAAATTATTAACACTTAATAAAATTAACCCTAATCTCAATTTCCCCAAAAAAACATAGGTTAATTACGACTTTATCAACTCTTCTCTAGGATTCTTGATAATAATACGATCTTCACTTAATTTTCATAATTTTGTTTTAATTGCCAATTCTATTTCAATTCATGGGTTCAATTTGATCAAAACAAAGAACCTTAGAAATTTTAATAAAGATTATTATTAAATGGATATCATAATGTTTTCTGGATATAATCATTCTTTAAAATTTCAAAATCCCCCTTGAAAATTCATTAAACAATTTCTAATTTCAAACCACTTTTACTTATTAACATTTTTTACTAACCAATCATAAATAAAATTCAACTATAAAACAAAGGATCTTGGCCCAATTGAAATATACAATGTAATTCGACCCTTTTTAATGGTTGAGTATATTGTTTATTTGACATAATAATTTTCATTGGCCTCATCTCATCTTCACTAACATTATTTTTTCACAAGTGTAGGTATGTATCATGACTTCCTTCATGAATTTGAGTTCATATGCGAAGAACTTAATCATATTCAGACATCAATTGGAATGTATTTTAACATTCCATTCATCCTAACATATTTACTTTCTTCTCATCCCATGTATGATCTTTTCAAGGAATGGTGTCCTTGATATGATTATTTGTATGTATGATAATTATAGAGACGATCAACTTGAATATGATCATACTGTGTACAAAAGTTTTCTTCTTGATCCTATATATGATCATCCTCAGTAGGAAAGTTTTCGTATGCATATGATGGATTATCTGATACTACAATGCCTTAGTATGATTATCATGAGCATGATTTCTTTTCTATCTATACAACATCGTTCTTCTCTTCCACTGGGATATGATAAATCTAGGTATGATTATTAATACATCTTTTATCTTTTATTCCTTCAATCTTGCATCATAATTTCATTAGTCAAATTATTATTCATGTGAATTAAAAATTAGTAAAGCATTGTCACTTTTAATTTATCATAGTCATAAATACCTTGATTCTCCAACAAACATACCACTTCTTTTACACTAAATTTATAGTGAATCTGATAAACATTTAATTCCAATAATATTTGTCACTTTCATTCTAGACCTAACGTGAGTTCCATCAAAATATATTCTTTCAAACACTTTTCCTCATTATGATGGACAAAGTGAGACTGGGTTTTTAGAAAAAATGATTCTGATACTTTTAAAAACATGGATGAATATGATTCTCAGAAAATACAATAGTAGGTCAGTTTCCTTTCAATTTTATATTCCATGAAAAAACTAATCATTCTATGAAAACACAAGACCAAATTTGAAAAAAACCCCCTTCATCTTCATCAAGGTCCTAAAAATATCCCCCTGTGTACATGTTTATAAACCAAGTTTCATAAATCCTTGAACATTGTATCCTAAGAATTGGATTACATACCAATAAATATAAGCCTATATGAGCTAACTGATTATATGAAATAAGAATCATTGAGAGGAAAATCCTGATATATAGAAAAATAGATCATGAAAACCCTTTTATATTTCCTCAGATATTCTTATAAGGACCCATCCTTTTAAAATACATAATCTTGAATTTAGTCATGAAAACACTTCCTTTTACATTAAAGATATTTTTAGGTTTAGAGTTTTAGAGAATTAGGACAATAAATTCATAACATTACACATTATTACATAGTGGATACCATAAAAACAGTTTCCATTTTTTTCAAAATATAAAACATTAAGACGTAAACCTGACCACTTGACAAGTATTCAACATTTAACATGGGTTCCTTCTTTTTATTGCACATACATTAACCTGTTAAAATTATTTAAAAACTTGGTATGATCACAAAAGCTCAGTAAGGGATGAAAAAGAAGGAAAGAGCACCTTAGTCCATGAATACTCGTAACGTAGGAAAGCATTTTCAAGATATATGCTTTTCACCCATATATAATTACTTTTTGTAACATTATATTTACACAAGATCCTCCAAAAACATGAGAAAATTAATATAATCATAAAGGTATCTTGGTTCATTACTTACATAATCTTGTAACCGTCTCAGATACCTTATAATTTGTAACCCTCACGGCTACCTTACTATTTGTGTAACTATCACAGTTACACGTGGAGTAACCATACGACCGACCAATACATTTTCAAGAGATATAGGTCCCAACCTTAATCATAAACAATGACCAAGATCCAGAATATATTCATAAAACATGAATAATAGCATAAAAACATTTCTTTTTAATGCTGTAAAATGGAATTTTAATAGAGGATTTTTAAAATAAATGCCCCTTACATAATTCATGTAATTGAAGAATGATGTAATAGAGTGAATGGAATATGTTTATACACTTTTAATAAACCTAATTCAACATAATATAAACATAACCCATCACACAAACAATTTTAGTACAACATAAATAATGAAGTAGATGGTTAACCAAAGGAATGGAAATCAGGTTAAGAATTACCCTAAAAAGATCATACAATTGAAGAGAGACATAATAGAGTGGGTAGAATATGTATAAACACTATAAATACACATAATTCAACATAATATATACAAATCCCATCACACAACCAATTTAAATGCCACATAAATAATGGCATAGAATGTTAACCCAAAGAATGAAAATTAGGTTATGAATTCCCTTACATCAGGCTTGTCTTACTTGAAACTTGTTTAAAATTCTTGTATAATGGTTAAAAAAATGTTATTAGTATTTTAATGATACATGTTAATGTTTATAACATATTATATGATCATTTAATATCATCATTTCACCCTTTTATTGTTATTAGTTTTCTCCTAGCATAGTTTTTGGGTGAGTTCTTTACAGGGTTTACAAGATTGGTTCATGATGGACATTCATATCGATTTGAAGTGAAACTCCAGAATTAGAAAGGATTATTATTTACATATATTTAGTAACATAAATTATACAATTTATAATTTTCAATTTTTACATGAAAATTACTCATAGGTTAAAACATTAATAATGTTCGTTTAGATCATTTTAGTGGTTCTTTAATAATAACGACCTTATTTTGTTTTATAATTTTAGAAAATCTATACAAAATAATTCCAAATGTAACACCCCAAGCTTTCACGATACGCTTCTCTTTCAATAATGCAATAGCTTGCATTGTATGCAACTTCGATATTCTAACACACCACAACCAATCAAACATGCCATTATGAATAGTAATACCTACTTTTTGAAATTTTATAAATATTATCTTTCAAAATGGACTTCCTTTATAGATTAAGAAGATCGAAATTAGCCTCTGTTGAATTTTTGTAATATTCTGAGAACTTCCAATTTTTTATGAATAGTGAAAAATACTTAAAAACAAATTTTTTAATAAAAATAATTTATAGTGATAAATTATAACATTGAGAGGTTTTAAAGTATAATTAGAATCTATTTTTACCATTACATTCAATGGTGTCATTATAGTTAATTTCACTTTGTAATTTGACATAAACAATTGTCAATCTTTTGATTGATATTGTTTTTTAAAAACATGCTATTTGTTTTAACAAATGGAATTAATTATAAAATTAATTAATGCAACTTATATGTTTGTAATTTTGTAAAATAGACATCATTTTTTAATTCAGAATATCAATTATATCTTAGGGAGAATTTTTGGTATTTTTCTGAAAAACTTCAAATTTTGATGAATAGTGAAACCACTAAGTGGTAGATAAAAAAATGATTTTTCGTTTAAATGAAACTTTATCGCTTCTGTGAATTGAATTTCAAAAATCCAACAAACATCATTGTCATTAGGAGGTAAAATTTGGTTCAATGGGATTAAAATAATTTTTGGTGAATAGTAACTTTTAAGTTTTATTAATCACGATTAAAGGTAATTAGTGTAATTTAAGGTAAATATAATGTTATAATATTATGAAATTACCTTTACACTTGTCCTAACCTTATTGGATGAGCGATGACCGACCATGAAAATCCATGGGTCAACCTGGGAACCCCATGGAGCCACTTGGGTAAGAAAATGACATTAATAACTTTTTATTTAAAGTAAAAATAAAATTGTCACAAACACGTGTTGTTTTACTAAAACAATTATTACACGGGGTTATATAAGGTAAATTTTCGACTTTAAATATTAATTGGAAAGATAAATAGATTTCCTACATCATGGTAATTTTTTTAAAAATTTTCTGCATTAAAAAAATAAATTTATTTATGACACCATGATGCTGCAGCGATTACCTCATTAATTAATGATTTAAATAAAATGAAAATATAATCTAAAATCTAAGACATACACTTGTCAAAAACTGATTGGATGAGTATATTTCGAACCCTTATCACCTTATACTCTAAATATATGATTGTGGGACCCTTGAAATCCGAAAAGAACTTCAAAATAATGTAACATTTCATGACATTCCAAGAGTGCCCCTCCTCTCCTCTTATAAAAGGCCCCAACCTCTACCACCATATTCACACCTTCAAGCCATTTTCCTCAGCCAAAAGCTTCCAAAATACTCTCTAAAATTCACACTATTACTCCTAGAAGCCTCAATTTGGCATGAAGTCTTCCCACGGAATCCTTTGGCTCAAATCAAAAAGAGTTACCCGATTTAGAGGTAATGTCTTCACTTATTCTATTTTGTTTTATTTTGCTTCTCCAACCCCCTAAACTATTTTCATTCATTTATTTTGTAAAAAAACCAGTATATTAAATATACTATGATGTTTTTATGATAATTATTCGAGCTACACTTACACTCACCTCTGTCTAATGGTTAAAGAACAAACTGTTTCCTTGGATGGCGAATTACTGCCTCACGAAACGATGATTGTTCTATCTTCTTTTACCACCTCTCATGGTGGCCATTATGATGGAACTATATTTATTTATGATATATATTATATTTATTTCCTCTCTAAACTTCTGTATTTTACATTTAAAACATACCTTTATTCTTTGCATGTTGTGAAAATGCGATAATTGCATTTGAGGAAGTGTGGACTACCGCCCCTCAACAGATATGACTCTTTAATGCAATACATGGAATGAATAAAGAATGAAATTAATGAACTTATGTGACCTATATAACATATATATTATACTAGAATTATAATATATATATCTCATTTTGTTTTAATTCCATTAAATATGAAATAGAAATAAAAGTAGCGTTCATGCGTACGTACGGCTTACCGTCTCCATGAACAGTTCATTTCATTTCTTACCTCTAAATGTTATGTAAAATTATAAATGAGGGTATATACCGGATATATATGATATATATGATATCTACATCATGAATATAATTCTGGATGTAATGGATATTTTACCACATGAACAACTTGTAATTATAAGAAGTTTATTTTTGACTCAAGTACCAAAGATCGACAAAACGACCGTTATTAACATAAATAATTACATAATGTTCATAAAATGGTAATAAGTGATATAAAAAGAATAATGAAGTTTAAAAAGGTTCTTAAGTAATAAGAAATTAACTCTAGTTTATTATTCAGGAGGTTAAAGAACGATCGAGTCAAGTCGGACATGAGGTAAGGGATCTTCTTAACCCAATTTCCATTCTTTGAGTTAATCTCCTAGATTCAAATTATGTCATGATATTATTATGTCATATCTTGTATTTGTACTTTATTTATGTGTACTTATTGTGAATACACATAATAGATCTATTTTATTTAAAAATTTATCTTTGTAAAGGACTTCATATCAATATTCTTTCATTGAGGAAGATTTTGTTTTAATACAAGACATTAATTTATACAGTGTATAAACCCCTTGGAATTTTACTTTTATTCGAATGGAATATTTTTATACGAAGTGTTTTTACTAAACGACAAAAGGAATGTTTTGTCTTATGTATGCGGAGACAATGACTTCTCTGTCGTCATGACCATTATTTGAGTTTTGGATTCTTCTACAAGCCATAACTTTTTTTAAAATGAAAAATAAATACCAAGTTTAAATTTTATTTTATTTTGGTATTGAAAATTGTTTTGAAAGTGTTTTTATTATATCAATGTGTTGAATTGATATCTTGTGATTAAAATGTGGAAATGTTATGTTTCCATTATGCATGTTTTATGTGATACGATTATGTTAAGGTTTATGATATGTTTAAACCTATTCATATGAAGAATGTATTGGACTTAATAAGTGACAGTTGGAGCCTACTATAGCTCATTGATGCATCGGTAGGTCTAATGAGACAAACTAGTGTCTTGGCATGAGGCCTTGAAAAAATCCTATTTGTGGTCTTGGCACGAGGCCTTGGCTATGTGGTTATGATAGTCTGGCATTATGCATTCCATCATTATGAAAGTGGTTATTGATATTTCATATGATTATTCGACTAGTAGAATATCCATGTGAATAAGTAAATGGAATTATTTCATTTTATTTTTACCATATTATGCTGAAGTTCAAGTTTAAAAGGCTTTTTTTGTTATACATTGCCTTAAATGTTTATGTTTATTTATTAATGTTTCCACTGTATTGTAATCCTTACAGAGCATCTGAGCTCACCCCTTTCAATGTTTTAGTTTTTCCAGGATGTGATAAAGTATATTATGAATGACCTACAGGGATAGTATGAGGGGATATGAAGACAATATGTTGTTGTAGTTTTGTTTTACTTTATGATGTAATGTAAGACTTATGAATGTATCTAATGTTTCCAAGGATACTAATCTAATCGATGTTTCGAGACTTGATCTTTTGTGATCTTGCCAATGTTACGCAATAATGCACCAACTCTAGGTAACTGGTGTCGGGGTGTTACAGTTGGTATCATAGGCAGTTTAGTACTAACCTTGGAAGCTATATTTAGAAAAACTCTGATTAGAGCACATAACCATAAGATATACTTTGAGGATTAGTAAGGAATAACTTCCTAGAATTTCATTTTTGTAGAGATTTTGAGAGTTTTCCAAGAAATACACCCCTGTCTGGATACGAGAAGGTAGAGGTGGATCTAGCACAGATGTACCTAGGGGTAAAACTCGAAAAAAACCTCTTTGAGCTAGACTAGAACGGTAACTGGTGCAGGACAACGGCCCTTGCTGCACTCTTGGTTACGACACTCTCGGGGGATTTGCTTAGCATAATTATCATTTTCTTTAAAACCCATTATGAATGGTTTATGAGAATATACTTCCTCTAAGAAATTTATTTATGATTATAGTTCTATTTATGTTAATTGTCTTACAAGTATGGAATTATGTATTTTTATTCATAAACTAATCTAGATTATGCTACTGATTAGAAATAGAGCCTAGTGGGTGGAATGGAAACCATATCAATGCACACACTCCATGTAGGGATTTCCCTCATAGTCAAGATAATTATTGTGGAGTTGGAGATACAACTGGTGCTGATCAACTTATCACCATACTGGGACAACTCACTCAGGTTATGAATAATAACCTTACTCATATGGAGCACACTGATACACAACATGGAGGATCAATGTTAGACCGCTTCATTAGGCAACAACCACCAACATTTAATGGGGGTACAAATCCATTAGTAGCAGAGAAATGGATAAACTCCTTAGAGAAAATATTCTACAACTTGGGGAGTAGCGAAAGGGAGAAGGTTGTCATGGCAGTATACTGCCTCACTAAAGATACTGATCAATGGTGGCCGCTGATTCAAAACACAAAGGAAGATGAAGAATTATCAAGTATGGAATGGAGGGAGTTTAAGGAAATTTTCATAGAAAAATACTTTCCACATGACCATCAAGCAGATATGGAAAGACAATTTCTGAGTCTGAGACAAAAGGAGGATGAGAATGTCGCAAAGTATGAGACCAACTTTACATGGTTAGCGAGACATGCTGCAGATTATATATGTAACCCAAGAACTAATATTGATCATTTGTTTGATGGGTTAAAACCATTTCTTCGTCGAGAATTAGTATCACAATCCATCTCATCGTACAAAGATATTGTATCGTGTGCTATCAAGAAAGAAAAGTAATTCTCTATGTCTTATGACAACAAATTAAAGTAAGAGAATAAGAGAACGGTGGAACAATAGACAGATAATGGAAAAATAGGAAAGAAGGATTTTCCATTATGTGATAATTGTGGGAAGAATCACCCTGGTACTTGCCTAAAGGTACTGGGAGTTTGTTATAAATATAGAGAAAAAGGTCACCATGCTCGTGATTGCAAGGGAAAGAAAGAGGATGTCAATGTTGAATGCTACAATTCTAGAGAAATGGGGCATTATGCAAATGAATGTCCTAAGCATCAGGGAAACTTACCTCAGAAAAGGCCAAGGGATCAAGGCCATTCTTATGATGTTACTACAGTTGAAGTGGAATAATTAATGTATTGGTGCTTTTAGAATCAAGGATTATATTGTGGTTATAAGAATAATGTGAAATATATATAAGGGTTGTACTTCAGTACTTTTTGTTTTCATTAGGGTTTTAATATGATGAATGTAATGATACATTTAGGATGTGACAATAAGAGAAACTTTAATTTGTTTGGGGAATCTGATATTACAATTGATTTTGGAATTTATAGACATTTTTGAGGGAGTGTGGACACATGTATTTTGGTTAACTATAATGGTTGGAATAGATTAAGTTGAACTTTGGATAGTATTGTTTAAGATTAAAACATTTCTGAAAATTATTTTTGGAATATTATAATAAAATATTTTTAGGAAAACGACAACCTGCAGGTTAGGGGATAGCCCGTCGCATCGGACAAATCTAAAGGAATCGAACCCACAACCATAGTGCGGCAGTCCTTTATTACCTACCACTAGCCTACAGGAAGTCCCTGTTTATTACAAAATATTTTTCCTAATCTAAATGGTATGTGTTAATATTTGGAACCTTATACAATTAAGATAAATAGAATATCTTTGAGTTCTATTACATTTTAGAGTGAAAGATGGGTCTGTGGTAAAAATTTATTGAAGAATGAAAGTCTATATGAGAAGTCAGTATATTTCTTTACGTTCATAGTAAATCTCATGAATAAATTCCTCAACATTATGAAAGGTAACACAAAAGAAAAAATTTGTCGGTTAACTTTTCCTACTGGGGGATCAATGATCATTTAACCAATCACAAGTTTGTGATTTTCTTATAGTTAAATTTCTCCTAACACTATTTTCTACAACTCTCCATCAGACCTTAATGGTTTTTTTCCTCCATATCCAAATTTTCATAGAATCCTAGTATGGGCTATCTCAGGTGACCTTTGTACTTCTCTTTCTCTCTTTTAATGTTATATTATTATTATCCCTATTTCTGATGTGGGTTTTCCACAAAGGTATTTTCTATTTTCATCCTTTTATTTTCTAAGAACAATTTCAAATTATGAGGACGCAAGTAATTGAAGGAGGGGAGAACGTAACACCCCAAGCTTTCACGATACGCTTCTCTTTCAATAATGCAATTGCTTGAATTATACGCAACTTCGAGATTCTAACACACCACAACCAATAAAACTAGAAATTATGAATAGTAATACATACTTTTTGAAATTTTATAAATTTTATCTTCCAAAATGGACTTAATTTTTGGATTCGTAATATCTAAATTAGCCTATGTTGAATTTTTGTAATTTTCTGAGAACTTCCAAATTTTTATGAATAGTGAAAAATAATTAAAGACAACTTTTTTAATCAAAACAATTTATAGTGATAAATTATACCATTTAGAGGTTTTAAAGTATAATATGAATATATTTTTACCATTTTATCCAATGGTGGTCATTATAATTAATTTCACTTTGAAATTGGACAAAAACAATTGTCAATCTTTTGAATGATATTTTTTTTAAAAACACGCTATTTGTTTTGACTACGGGAATTAATTATAAAATTAATTAATGCAACTTATATGTTTGAATTTTTTTTAAAATATATATCATTTTTGAATTCAGAATATCAATTATAGCTTAGGGTAAATGTTTGGTATTATTCTGAAAAACTTCAAATTTTGATGAATAGTGAAACCACTAAGTGGTAGTTAAAAGACTCATTTAAATGAATCTTTACCTCTTTTGTGAATTTAATGTCAAAAATATGACATAAATCATTGTCATTAGGAAGTAAAATGTGGTTCAATGGGATTAAAATAATTTTTTCTGAATAGTATCTTTTAAGTTTTATTAATCATGATTAAATGTAATTAGTGTAATTTAAGGTAAATATAATGTTATAATAATATGAAATTACCATTACACTTATCCTAAAATAATTGTATGAGTCATGGAAGACCAAGAAAATCCATGGGTGAACTTGGGGACCCCAGGGAGCCACTTGGGTATGAAAATGACATTAATAACTTTTTATTTAAAGTAAAAATAAAATTGTCACAAACATGTCTTATTTTACTAAAACAATTATTACATGGGGTTATATAAGGTAACTTTTTGACTATAAATATTCATTGAAAATATAAAAGGATTTCCTCCATCATGGTAACTTTTTTATAATTTTTAGGCATTAAAAAATAAATTTATTTATGACACCATGATGATGCAGCGATTACCTCATTAATTAACGATTTAAATAAAATGAAAAGATAATGTAAAATCTAAGACATACAATTATCAAAAACCTATTGGATTAGTATATTTAGAACACTTATCACCTTATTATTTACATATATAATTTTGGGACCTTTGAAATCTGAAAAGCAATTCAAAATAATGTAATATTTCTTGACTTTCCAAGAGTGCCCCTCCTCTCCTCCTATAAAAGGCCCCCACCTCTACCACCTTATTCACACCTTCAAGACATTTGGCTCGGCCAACCTCTGCCAAAATACTCTCTAAACTTCCATCTATTACTTTTAGAAGCATCACTTTGGGCAGAAGTCTTCCCAAGGAAGCCTTTGGCTCAAATCAAAAAACGTTACCCGATTTAAAGGTAATGTCTTCACTTATTCTCTTTTGTTTTATTTTTCTTATCCAACCCCCATAAACTCTTTTAATTAAATTATTTTGTAAATACACCAGTATCTTAAATATACTAGGATGTTTTTATGATAAGTATTCTAGCTACACTTACACACACCTCTGTCTAATGGTTAAATAACATACTGTTTCTGTGGATGGCTAATTACTACCTCACGAAACGATGATTGTTCTATCTTCTCCTACCATCTGTCATGGTGGCCATTATGATGGAACTATATTTATTTATGATATATATTATATTTATTTAATCTATACGCTTATGTATTTTACATTTAAAACATACCTTTATGCTTTTCATGTTGTGAAAATGCGATAATTTCATTTGAGGAAGTGTGGACTACCGCCCCCTCAACTGATATGACTCGTTCATGAAATACATGGAATGTATAAAGAATGAAATTAATGAACCTATGTGACCTATATAACATATATATTATACTATAATTATAATATATATCTCATTTTGTTTTAATTTCATTAAGTACAAAATATAAATGAAAGTAGCGTTCATGCGTACGTACGGCTTACCATCTCCATGAACGGTGCCTTTCATTTCTTACCTCTATATGTTATGTAATATTATAAAGTAAAGTATATACTGGATATATATTATATATATGATATCTACATCATGAATATTATTCTTTATGTAATGGATATTTTACCACATGAACAACTTGTAATTATAAGAAGTTTATTTTTGACTAAAGTACCAAAGATCGACAAAATGACCGTTATTAACTTAAATAATTAAATAATGTTCATAACATGGTAATAAGTGATATAAAAGAAATAATGAACTTTAAAAAGGTTTTTATGTAAGTAGAAATTTACTCTTGTTTATTATTCAGGAGGTTAAAGAACGATCGAGTCAAGTTGGACACGAGGTAAG
Organism: Viscum album; assembly: GCA_963277665.1. NCBI lineage: Eukaryota > Viridiplantae > Streptophyta > Magnoliopsida > Santalales > Viscaceae > Viscum > Viscum album. The sequence goes on along the minus strand of OY728155.1, from coordinate 1,748,259,502 downwards.
GGAACTTCTTAACCTCATTTCCGTTCTTTGGGTTAATCTCCTACTTTCAAATTATGTCATGATATTATTATGTCCTATCTTGTATGTTTACTTTATTTATGTGTACTTATCGTGAATACACATAATAGATCTATTTTATTTAAAAAATGATCTTTGTAAATGACTTCGTATCAATATTCCTTCATTGAGGCATATTTTGTTTTAATACAAGACATTCTTTTATACAGTGTATAAACCTTTGACATTTACTTTTATTCAAAAGGAATATTTTTATAAGAAGCATTTTTACTAAACAACAAAAGGATTATTTTTTCTTATGTATGTGGCGACAACGACTTCTCCACCACCGTGACCACTATTTGAGTTTCAGATTCCTCTATAAACCATAACTTTTTTTAAAATGAAAAATAAATATCAAGTTTAAATTTTCTTTTATTTTGGTATTGAAAATGTTTTTGAATGTTTTTTTATTATATCAATGTGTTGAATTGATATCTTGTGATTAAAATGTGGAAATATTATGTTCCTTTATGCATATTTTATGTGATACGATTATGTTATGGTTTATGATATGTTTAAACCTATTCATATGAGGAATGCATTGGACTTAATAAGTGACGGGTGGATCCCGATATAGTTCCTCGATGCATCGATAGGTCTCATGAGACAAAATAGTGTCTTGGAACGAGGACTTGACAAAATCTTACTTGTAGTCTTGGAACGAGGACCTGGATACATGGTTATGATAGTCTGACATTATGCATTATATCATTATGAAAGTGGTTATTGATATTGCATGTGATTATTCGACTAGTAGAATATCCATGCGAATAAGTAAATGAAATTATTTCATTTTATTTTTACCATATTATGCGGAAGTTAATGTTTAAAAGTCCTTTATTTTAGTTATACATTTCCTTAAATATTTATGTTTATTTATGAAAGTTCCCGCTGTATTGTTATTCTTATTGAGCATCCGAGCTCACCCCTTTTAATGTTTTAATTTTTCCAGGATGCGATGAAGTATATTATGAATGACCTACAGGGATAGTACGAGGGGATATGAAGACAAGAATTTGTTTTAGTTTTGTTTTACTTTATGATGTAATGTATGACTTATGAATGTATCTAGTTTTTCGCAGGCTACTAAACTAATCGGTCTTTCGAGACTTGATCTTTTGTGATCATGCGAATGTTATGCAATAATGCACAGACTCTGGGTAACTAGGGTAGGGGCGTAACACCAGAACCATGGATTATACCAAATAAATGTATTATATCCTTGTTCAAACATTAAATTTGTTTCATGACCAGACTTTAAAGAGTAAATTAAAACCGAAATCACATCGTCCACGATGTTTGTAATTCGACACATCACAGACAATGTCATAATTACTTGAATAAGTGAGAGAGGACGAGAATAATGATGATGAATTTTCCATGAACATGAGAAAATCCATAATATACCTGATTATGTAGCATTCATGCCTCTTGGTTAAGAAGAGGTGATGAAATAAGAAGGAAAGAAAGTAATGTTTAAAGAAAAGAAAACTTGAGAAATTTCCCATGAAAATTCGGCACCCTAATGACGTATCTTAAAATTTAATAAAGATAGTTTGAGGAGATAAAAGGGATATATTTTCACATCATACATAATATGGATAGTATGGGGGGATATGGAATGAAATATCCCAACATAAGATAAATTAAATGAAGAGAATAACATAAAATGAAAGAAAATAATGAAAATAGACGAGGATGTTTACGTCTTGATCTCATCTCATTAAGATCCTTCTTAAGGGATTCAGTTTTGGTATTTTGGTGAGACCATCAGCTAGTGGATATGTGGAAGAGCCTTGGAAGGAGTATTGGGTAGAACATAGGAATGGCTCAAGGCATTAGAGGTGTGGGAAGAAGAGGAGAGTGAGGGTCGTATTTCTAGTGGAGGAGAGGGGGTATTTTTCATTATTTTAATCATTATTATAATATTTTTTCCCAAGATTATGTATAGTCTTAATTCATGTGACCTAAAATAGTAATAATGTCATGTGAGTTCGAACCAAGTGTCCTTTTATCCCTTATTATGACATAAATAGTGAATTTTACTGATAATTTGATTTAACGATATTTTATTGTATGTCACCATTCATCAAAAATTAAAGAATTTCAGAAAACTCCAAAAACTTTACCCTAACCATTTTTCGACATGTAGAATCCAAAAATAAAGTCCATTTTTTGGAAATAATTTCATAAATATTATTAATTTAATATTGAAATAAAATAAAACTTAATGCAAAAATTAACAATTCTAATTATAAAACCACTTCTATTTCATAAAGGAAAATTAACAAAGATGTTATTATCTTAAAGCCTTACGAAAATAAAATAATAATAACATTTACTATTCATTAGGGTCATATTTCTATTCAAATTACTATTCATAATTGTATGATACTATTCACAAGAAAAAACAAGTTGGATTCATCGGACTCCAAATATCTTACTCAACATAATTGAAGAAGACAGTTTCTTGAAATTCAAAACATAGAAGTGGAAAAATTAAGTTTTAAAGGCTAGTTATAAATATCTACTTAAAACAATTTCCATTAATTTATACATATTTTTACAAAAACTTGGGATGTTACATTATCCCCACCTTCTAGAAATTGCAACCTCACAATTTTATTTACTTATTTAACAATTGAGGGAAATTTTCCCTCATTGAATTTTCAGACTCCCATGTTGCTTCTTCAACTATGTGGTTTCTCCACAAAACCTTTACCTGGTGTATTACATTATTCTGAAAAAAATGTTCCCTTTGATGAATAATCTGAACTGGTTTCTCTTCATACAGAAGGTTATCTTCCAACTGAACTGCTTTTGGGGTCAAAACATGTGATGAATCTAGCACATACTTTCTCAACATTGAAACATGAAAAAAAAATTGTACCTAAAACAAGCTCAGAGGAAAAGCTATGTGGTATGAAACTATTCCAAATTCCTCCACGATTTAGAAAGGACTGATGAATCGTGGACATAGCTTCCTTTTCTTACCGAAAAACATCACACTTTTCCAAGGAGAGATTTTAAGGAACACATGGTCACCTACCTCAAAAGTGAAGTCTTTGATTCTATTATCTTCATAACTTTTCGGCCTGCTCTGAGCTATCATCATGTCTTTCTAAATCATACTCACTTTCTCAGCCACTTCCTCTAGTAATTCTGGCCCCATCAAATTTCGTTCACCAACTTCACCCCAAAACTCTGGAGTTCGACACAAATTTCTGTACAAAGCCTCAAATAGTGCCATCTGTATACTACAATGAAAACTGTTATTATAAGAAAATTCAACAAAAGAAAGATGTTGATTCCAACATCCCTAGTAGTCTATTGAACAAGCTCGAAGCATATCTTCTAAAGTCTGAATCGTTCATTCTGACTACCCAACTGATTGAAGATGAAAATATTTACTGAAAATTTACTCTATGCCTCAGTCAGATACAATAGAAATAGGAACCCCATGTAACATCAATATCTCTTTAACGTACAATCGAGAATGCTGATCCAAAGACATTTTATCTTGAATAGAAAGAAAATGTGCAGATTTTCTCAACCATTAAACAATCACCCAAATCATATTGTTACCTTGATAAGTCTTTGGTAGTCCCACCACAAATACCATTGATACATTATCCCATTTACACTCTGGCACTGGCAAAGGCTGAAGCATCCCCTTCAGTAACATCCACTCCGCTTTAACCTGTTGACATGTCAATCATCTCATGGTAAAATCCACAATATCTCTTTTCATTCCATCCCACAAATAATACTCTAGAAGTTCCCTATATATCATAAATCTTCCAAGATAAAATAAAAATATTGAACTATAAGCTTCACACGACAACTAATTCTTTAACTGAGAATCACTAGGAACACACAACCTTTTTCAAAATATAAAAATATAATCCTTATCAAGGTTAAATCCTGGAAACCTACCCATTTTAACCAAATATACCTTTTTCTGTAGCTCGCGGACTTCCTTCTGTACTAGCTTAATTATTTCTGACAATAAAGACTCTAGTAAAACCTGAAAAAAAATATATGTATTCCTTGCACCAACAACTTGTAAGTAAAAATTCATAAAATCATTAATCAAGGGATCATGTTACAAATGTAACATGGTTGAGGATGTATGATGTTTCTGAATCATGGAATACACCACTTTTTTTCTTTTACAAGATTGTAATTGATCGTGTAATCATAATCCTTTTTCAGTTGAATCTATCTTCTCTGCCTCATATTTAATTCCTTCTGAGTGAATATATACTTTATACTTTTATGGTCAGCATATATTTGAAATTTGTTTCCATATAATTGATGCCTCCAAATTTTCAATGAAAAAACCATAGCTTCCAATTCCAAATCATGTGTGGGATAATTTGGCTCATGATGTTTTCGTTGTCTTGAAGCTTAAGCAATTAACCGATCATTCTGCATCAAAACACAACCAAGTCCTTTCAATGAAGTATCACTGTAGATGACAGACTCACCATTCTGGGAAGGTAAGGCCCAAACTGTTTCATTCACAAATCACTTCTTTAGTTCCTAAAAAAAACATCACATTCTTATGTCCAAATAAATTTAACCCCTTTCTGTGTTAACTTATTTATCAGGAAAGATAACTGAGAAATGTTCTTAAAAAAACATTGGTAATCACCTGCTAATCCAAGAAAACTACAAATCTCTGTAACATTTATTGGTCTTGGGCATTCATCAAAAAAAAATTCTTAGAAGGATCAACTGTTATTGAATACTTATTTAAAATTTTCCCAAGAAAAGAAATCTATTGTAGCCAAAAATCACACTTTCTGAATTTTCCATACAGTTTCGTTTCATTTAAGGTTTTCAAAACAACCCTCATATGTTTTTCATGCTCCAGTTTATTTTCTGAAAGTACCAATATGTCATCAATAAATATAACAACAAACCTTTCAAAGAACTCATGAAATACTATTTTCATAATATTCATGAATAAATTAGGTGAATTAGTTAATCCAAATGACTTAAAAACAAATTCACAATGCCTATATCTAGTACGAAAGGCTAGATTCAGGATGTCATCCTCCTTCACCTTCAGTTTATGGTATCCGAAACTCATGTAAATCTTAGAAAAGTATTGAGCTACCTGGAGCTGGTCAAACAAGTGATCAATATGAGGAAAAAGATACTTGTTTTTAATAGCGATGTATTCAAAGCTCTATAATCAATGTAATGTCTCAGGGAAACCATCTTTCTTTTTATCAAACAAAATAAGGGCTACCCATTGTGAAGATCTGGGATGAATGAATCCTTTTTCAAGCAAATCATGCTATAGATTTTTCTACTAAATAAGTTCTATTTGAGCCATACAATATGGGGGTTTTGAAATTGGCTTATCATTAAGAACTAAGTCAATTGTGAATTATACATCCTGATCATGTATGAAAATAGGTAACAAATCAAAAAAACATCAAGGTATTCATTTACCACCGGCATATCATCCATATGAATAGTTCCCTTTTTTTCAACAATATGATCAAGATAACATTCATTTCCATATTTCAATAGTTTCTCAGCTTCCTGATATGTTATCAATTGTATGGGTTTATTATTGTATACAAACTGAAACTCTTTCTTAAAAACAACTTCTTTAGCTCTACAGTCAATCTTATCATGATGAACAGAAAGCCAATCCATTCTCAGAATAACATCAAACTCGACTACGAGTAAAAAAGGGTTTGAAGGTAATGTCTTCCCATAGACCATAATAGAAATATTATTATAATTCCTCTTTGCTATAATATTTCCCCCTAGTGTTTTGACAACAAGTTCAGGTCTCATTTGTTGAGGTGATATTTCCAATTTATCAGAAAAATTCATAGAGATGAAAGAATGTATAGACCTCGTATCGAACAAAACTACAACAAAATCTAAGTGAAAAAACAATGTACCTGATACAACTTCATTGGATGGCTTGACATCTGCTGACGTATTCGCAAAAGATCTCACTACACCGTTCTGCTTGCAGTATGACTTCTTTGCATCATTAAGATCTCTCTTTGGGTCTGAATTTGCATAGTGACCCATATCAATACATTTAAAACACATTATGGTATTTTTACTAGGATTAGTCTTTGGATCATTTTCATTATAATATCAAGCCATAATTTTAAGCTTACCACATTTAAAACACTGCCCAGTTTTTCTAAGACATTCCCCAGGGTGTTTCTTGCCAAACTATTCATAAACTGGAAGTTAGATTTTCTTACCATTAGTTTTCTTTGGTTGATTATTACCCATACCTTGCCATATAGACCAATTATTCTTCTTATTTCCAAAATTAACATGATCATCAGCAAATTCCATCTCTACCCTCTTAGCACATCAGATAAGTTTCTCATAACTTTTGAATTCATGGGGGGCCAACGCCCTTTAATACCATGGCTTCAGTCTTGTGTAAAAGTGGTTGATTTTTCTATAAATATCTAGAATAAGATTTGGATTATACCTCACCAGTCAGGTGAAGTTTTCTTTATACAAAGCCACCGAATACTTGTCCTTTTTCTTCAATTCAACAAATTGCTTCTCCATCCTAAGTCACACCACCTTAGGAAAATATTTTTCCAGGAAAATTCTTTAAAATTAATCCCACTCTATGGCATCAAAATCCTATCTACTCTAGATATTACGTACCATTGACCACCACTGATTAGAATCCCCTTCAGAATGATAAATGGAAAGACTTACATTTTTATTGTCTTTACATCCCATAACATCGAATATCTTTTCAAGGGAGTTTATCCCTACTTGAGCTACTACTGGGTCAGAAGATCCATTGAAATAAGAAGGGTGTTGTCTCAAAAAATGTTCAAATACTATCATGTTCCATTGTGGTAACTCTATTAGTTCCCTTACATGGATGACAACACCATTTATTGCTTACGTTATCTGAGCCATTACTATCACAAACTGCTCAGTTCCAATCCCTACCATTCTGGGCTGTTGATCTGGAAGGAAGTCATTTTGTCGGTGCCTCTCCTCTTCAACATCCTTGTTCCTTCTATGAACTAACATTCTAAAAAAACATATCTTAGATGAAGTAAAATTGAAATCTTTAAATTCTACAACATTTCAAATTAATCATATAGTGAAAATCATTTATGGTATTCTATTAACATAACCCAAACACATAACATTATCTAAAATATCCTATGTTACCAACTATAAGGACCCGACCATATGGAATACATAATCATTAATTTTGTCAAGAAAACAATTTATTTTACATTGAGGATCTTTTCATGTTTAGAGATTTATAGAATTGGGGCAATATATTCACAACATTGCACATTATTACAGAGTGGATAACATAAAAACAGTTTCCATTTTTTTCAAAATATAAAACATTAAAACTTAAATATGACTCCTTATCAATTATACAACATTTAACTTGGATTATTTATTTTTATTACACATACATTGACTAGTGAAAATCATTTAAAAACTTTTTATGAGAACAAAATATCAGTATGGGATGAAAAATAATGAAAGAGAATATTAGTCCATGAATACTCATAACGTATGAAAGCATTTTCAAAAGGCATGCTTATAACCCATATATACTTAAAAAGTATAACATGAGATTTAAATAAGATCCACATAAAACATGAGAAAAGAAATACAATAATACAGGTTTATTGGTTCATTACTTACATAATCTTGTAACCCTCTCAGCTACCTTATAATTTGTAATACTCACGGCTACCTTACTATTTCTGTAACTATCACAGTTACACATGGAGTAACCATATGGTAAACCTCCAACTAATACTTACCCAATGCATTGGAGGGAGATATATGTCCCACCCTTCATAAAAAATTCCCAAGAACCAGAACACATACAAAAAACATGAATAATAGCATAAAAACATTGCTTTTGAATGTTGTAAAACAAAATTAAAATAGAGGCTTTTTAAAAGAAAATCCCCTTAAATAATTCATGTAATTGATGAAATATGTAATATATTTATGGAATATGTATATACAATTTAAATAAACATAATTCAACATAATATAAACAAAACACATCACAAATACAATTTTAATAAACACAAATAATGAATTAGAAGGTTAACCCAATGATTGGAAATCCGGTTAAGAATTCCCTTACAAATTTCATAAAATTGAATTGAGTCTTTATAGATTGGGTGGAATATGTATACACACTATAAATACACATAATTAAACATAATATATACAAAACCCATCACACAAACAATTTAAATACCACATAAATAATGAAGTATAATGTTAACCCAAAGAATGGAAATGGGGTTATGAATTCCCTTACCTCAGGCTCGTCTTACTTCAAACTTGTTTAAACATCTTGTATATTGGTTAAAAGAGTGTTATTAGTATTCTAAAAAAAATCAGGTTTACAACATCTTATATGATCATTTCATGACTTCATTTCACCCATTAATTGTAAGTATTTTCCTCCTTGCACTGTTTTTGGGTGAGTTCTTTACATGATTTCCATGATTGGTTAATTATGGATGTTCTTGTCGATTGGAAGTTGAACTCCAGAATTGGAATGAATTTGTATTTACATATATCCAGTAACATAAATTATACCATTTATCATTATGAAATCTTAAATGAGGATGAATCTTATGTTAAAACATTAATGATGTTCGTTTAGATCATTTTAGTGGTTCTTTAATAATAACAACCTCGTTTTGTATTATAAATTAAAACCATTTGTACAAAAGAATTCTAGAACCATGGATTAGACATAATAAATATATTATAAACTGGTTTAACCATAAAAATGTTTTCATGGCCAGACCTGAAATATTCAATGAAAATTGAAATCACATCGTCCACGATGTCGGTAATTCGACACATCACGAACAATGTTTTAATTCGTTGAATTAGTGGGAGAGGAGGAGAATAATGGAGATGAATTTTCCATGAACATGAGAACATATAGAATATAAATTATTCTGGATCTTTCATTCCTCTTGGTTAAGAGTAGGTGAGGAAATAATAAAAAAATAAACGAGTCATTAAATAAATGAAAACCCGAAAAATTTATCATGAAAATTCGGCAGCTTAACGACGTCTCAAAAAATTTCATATAAATAGTTTGATGAGAGAAAAGATATATCTCATCAAATCTTACATAATATGGACAGTAAGGGGGGATATTTAATGAAATATCCCAACATAAGCTAAAATAAATGAAGAGAATAACATAAAATGAAAGAAAATAAACAAAATAAAAGAGGATGTTTACCTCTTGATCTCTTCTCCTTGTGATCCTTCTTAAGGGATTCAGTTTTGGTCTTTTGGTGAGACCAGCTACTCTAGGACGTGGGAAAGATCCTTGGAAGTATTATTGGGTAGAACGTAGGAATGGATCAAGGCTTGAGAGGTGTGGGAAGAAGAGGGTAGTGAGGGAGGTATTTATAGTGGAGGAGAGGGGGTATTTTTTATTATTTTAATCATTATTATAATATTTTTCCCAAAATTATGTATAGTCTTAGTTAATGTGACCTAAAATAGAAATAATGTCATGTGAGTTCAAAAAAAGTGGCCTTGCATCACTTATGATGTCATAAATAGTGAATTTTACTAATAATTTGATTATACATTATATTATCGTATTTCACTATTCATCTAAAATTAATGAATTTCAAGAAAAATCCCAAAAATTTACCCTAAATTTTTTTCGATGTGTAGAATCTAAAAAACAAGTCCATTTTTTAAAAATAATTTCCTAAATATTATTAATTTAATTTTTAAATAAAAGAGTACTTAATTCAAAAAATAAAAATCTAGTTCTATAACTACTTCTATATGATAAAGAAAAATCAACCAAGATGATATTATCATAAATCCTTAAGAAAATAATATAATAATAAAATTTACTATTAATTAGGGTCATATTAATATTAATGTTACTATTCATTAGTGTCTGTTACTATTCAAAAAATAGTTGGTTTCATCAGACTCCAAATAACATATTGAACGTGATTGTAGGTGACAGTTTCTTGAAATTAAAAACATAGAAGTGGAAAAATTATTTTTTAAAGGCTATTTATAAATATCCATTTAAAACAATGTTCCATGAATTTTTAATTATTTTTAGAAAAACTTGGGGTGTTACACTTCTCCATTCTTATATGTTCTTCATTCCCCCTAGAATAAAAAATAGTTTCTTTTCCTATAACCATGCAATCAAATAGTTGGAATAGTTCACTCACAAAACAATGATATGAATTCATACCTTACCCATAACTCACTCTTTTTACATGAAATTGAATTATGAAACAATTATCACCCTTGAAAATACAATACAAAGGTATGATGAGAGAGAGGTGAGAAACACCCACCTCAACCATAAAGAGAAAGAGGTTGAACACTCATCTTCAAAATCAATTTAGATAATTAGTCCTTTGGAAATGGATTTTTGAAAATTTAAAAAACTTGTTTTCATGTTGGAACATACTCTATGTTAAATTTATTATTTTCCACATACTCTTTGCAGAAATGATATTTGATATCAATATGTTTTGAAAGAGAATTTTTAATAGGATTTCTTGTGAGATTGATTATTCTTTGATTTTCACAACCCAGGAGAATGGGTATGTTCACATCCACAAGTAAATCTTCCAATTAAGTTTTCATCCACATAAGTTGAGTAATGGCTTGAGTGGAAATATCACCCTCAACCTCAGTCGTACTGAGGGTTATTTAATTATGTGTCCTTGAATGCCAACTAACAAAATTGTTTCCCATAAATAATACTTCACAAGATATGGATCTTCTATTATCAATATTTCCTTCCTAGTAAGCATCTGAATACCCATATAATTAAATTCTATCTAAGTTGAAATACCTGATTCCAAATTCTATTGTGCCTTTTATCTATATTAGAAATCTTTTTCCAACATTTAAATTTTATTCTTTTAGATCACCTTGAAATATGGTACATAAGGTAACTATATAAAGAATATCAGGTATTGAGGGAGTTAAATACACCAAACATCTCATCATCTTTAGAAACTCTTTATGATAAACTTATTTTACTTATCTATTATTTTTCAACTTTGTTCTTATTGAAATTGGTGTGGAAAAATGTTTTGAGTATTCTATGCTAGTCATAACAAGAATTTCCTTGGAAAACTTTTCTGGAGACTGAAAAATGTGTTCCTTCCTTTGATGTATTTGTAACCCAATAAATTATTTCATTTCCCATAGCATGGAAATTTCAAATACTATTTTCATTTATTCAGTAAACCATTCACATATCCTTTAATCATTCCAAGCAATTATAATTTCATCAACATAAACAATCATAATAATGAAAAATGTCGACTTTCTTTAATGTAGAGAGTGATATCCACTCTTCCTTTCAAGAAATTAATATTCCTTAAGAATGTATCAAATTTGGAATACCATGACCTCATAGCATGTTTTAGGCCATACAGAGTTTTTTTCGATCAAAAACATAACTTTATTCTTTCCCAACAACAAATCCACAAGGTTGATCAATGTAAACTTCCTCTTCAATATCACTATTTAAGAATGCTGGTTTAACATCCATTTAAAATATCTTGTAGCCTCATTATGAAATAATATCAAGAAAGACTCCAAGTTTTTCAAGTTTTACCACTAGAGAAAAGGTTTCATAAAAGTCAATACCCTCAATTTGTGAACACCCTTTTCAGAATAATATTGATTTGTTTCTTATCACTTCACCTTATTCATTTATCTTGTTTTGAAAACTGACTTTTTTCTAATGATGTTTTTGTTTTCTAGTCTGGGTACCTGTTCCCATTATTCATTATTTTCAAATTGTTTCATCTCTTCTTTCATGTTCTGAACTCATTTGAGATGCTTAAAATATTCTTTCATATTATTTGAATCCACATTAATATACAATGAAGCTTGTGCATTAGCATTTCTTGTTCTTCTTATTTGAACCTTCTGATTTGGTCACCAATTATATTTTTACAATCCACTACATTCCTCGTACTAGGATGAGAATCTCAAATATCTCCCTCATCATGTGAAATATCTAAGTTTGATTCTTCTTCTTGATTAGGAATACAATTTTCTATATCCTTATCAAAATTGTTTTCCTCAAATTTATCAACTTCCTTTTCAACATGAATATGTTTTTCCTTATCACCAATTTTTATAACTTTCCCATCAACAAAATCAAAATTTTTTTATTTATTTTTATTGAAGAATATATACCATCTTTATTCCATATTATAGGCAAGAAGGATTCCATCTTCACCTATCTCCTAAAACATCCCATTTTTTCCACCTTTCATCATTATAATATATAGAATCCCAAAATATTTAAAGGGTTTAGAACATTTATTTTTTCCACAAAACAACTCATATAGATTCTTATATAATTGATTCCTACAAGAACAATGGTTATACATATAAATATAAGTACTCGTTGCTTGCCTCCAAATGTAATGAGAAATACCATGTTTAAGTAACATTGTTCTTCCCATTTCCACAGAACTTATATTTTTTCTTTCAGAAAACCCATTTTTTTGAGGAGTATATGTAAAATTATACTCTTTCCTAATTAAATGGTTATTAAAATAACGATCTAGTTCTTCACTTAACTATTCACCACCATTATCTCTTCTCAAATTCATCACTGAATACACACATTATTTGTTAGGTTTCATTCTGAAACTTTTAAACATTTTCAAATCATCTGATTTATCATTTATATACATAAAATGAGTAATGTTCCTAAAATAATAAATGAAGGCGATGATGTAAGTATCTCCATTTTTTGAATGTTTTCTCATTATCCAACAGATATCAAAATGAATCAGATCTAGGGGTTGTTTTGAACAAATCTCAACTATCATGTGGACAACATTTGTAATCATTCCTTTTTAAATAATAGTAAAACACCAATATCATATTATTGGAACCTAAGGAATGTATTATACACTATATATCATTGATTACATTCCCTTATTTATTTGAAAAATGTGTCCAGGAATTTTAGGCCACATTTTATTTTCACCCACCATACTAATGTTACAATAGTTTTATATTTCACCAATATGAAACAAATTCCTTTTTGTACGTTGGATTCTTGTAACAATTTATACATCTTCTTCATTATTCACAAAAAAACCCATCTTTTATGAAGATAATTTTTTACCCTCATCACCCAACTATGAAACACTTATAAAATTGTGTTTTAGCCATTCAATATACAAATATTTCATGGAGTTCAATGTCTCTTTTCCAATGATGGATGTTCCAACACCATTGATTCTCAGGGATTCATCATTGCCAAATTTAATTGTTACATCTTCAAAATCAGTCACATTTTTTAAAAAATGTCAATATCTAATCATATTATAAGAACACCCACTATCATGGATCCATGGTCATTCTCCTTTTGTAGCCTTCAATGCAGTTTCAACAATAAGAGCTTTTACTTATTCCTTTTTTTCTTCATTTTCTGCTTTAGAGGATTGTTAAAAATTATTTATTGTACCAGTAACAAAAAAAATTCAACCTTTTGGAAGGTGTACATGTTTTTCACATCATTGAAAAATATTTTCCACTGGTTGGAACATATTTTCAATTTTTACCCCACATTTCTGAAGTTTTATCAAACTGACCTTCTCAAACATCTTCCTTCGAGGGAACTAACACTCCATCAACCTTTTCCATTAAAAAATAATGAAATAATAGTAATTTTTTGGGTTAAAACAACACATATTTTATGTATGTACAAATCCACCACAATACCAGCTATATCCATAAATGAATATTTACCTCTGGAACTTCAATACTGCCCCGAATTTTGAATACATTTCTCAACAACTCTCTTTTCATTATTTTCTAACCCAAAATAATTTATATTATCAATTAGATTATTCTTATTCTTTTCACCATTAATAGGATCAAAAGTATTTGAAACTATTCCATATTTAGATATAATATTTTTGAAAATATGATGTTTTGTATCTTCTTTATTATTTACTTGGTAAATATTTGACACATACATAATATTCCCAAATTTCATCTTTTTGGAAACAATTCCATCAACTTTTTTAACCTTTTAATATATCATCTATTGATACTTCTGAGGTTGATATATTCAAGAACTTCCACCAACTTCAGAAGATAGTGTTTTTGAAACTTGTATTTCTTTTTTCATGTTTTGAATGTTTTTTGGGAAAGCTCCAGCTCTTTATCATTAGCCTTCAGCTTCACCTACAAATACTCATTATGTTTCTTTTATTATTCATGATATTTCATCAATTAATCAATATCTTTTCCCATCCTTATGTTCTAATTATAAATAAATTCATTATTTCTTATTGAGGAACATTCATCTTATAACATTTTGTTTTACTTTTAAAGACAACTAAAATTTCTCTATGTTTCTTTCAAAAGTTATTTGAACGGATATTCAAGTTGAGTTTCTTATTCATTAGAACTAGTGATTTTGAATTATTCATCATTTACTTTACTAATAAATGTATTCTCAATACCATAATTAACTTTTTTTTTCGATTCATCATAAATTCTTTCTTCTTATTCATCTTTAGATAATACGATTTATCTTTTAGAAAGGATTAATTTCTTATAATTCCATATGGAAGAAAATTTTAATTTGTCACCATGTTTCTTCCATGACATTCATGTATTTATTTCTTCTTCTCCACTATCATCTTCGTTATTTCTTTGAGGACAATCATAATCCATGTTCTCAATTGATTGACATTCAAAAAATGTCAAGGGAAGTTTCACTATTTTGTTTTCTTATAACTCTTTTCACGTTTTTTGAAAACAAGGATAAATTATTGTCATAATTTTTACATACTATATTTTTGGAGTCAAAACCACCAACATAATCTTCAATAATAATTTTCTTTTTCTTTTCATTATTTACAGCATTGAAACACATTTCTATATTAACCTTTGTTTTTCATTTCAAGGATTTCTCCCATATAATTTCATAACTAATTAGAGTGTTATGAAAATCACCAAAAAATAATGTTTTTTGATTTATGTATTCTAATGAGGAAACTTTTGCATCAAAATTATCAAGTGGGATTCTAAAAATTCTTTTTACCACTGTAGAATCATTTATCTTTTCACTAAGACATCTGATAGTAATCATAATGTAATTTACCCTCATAAAGAAGTCCAAACAAAATTCAAGACCACCAATATTCAAATATTTATATTTCAATATATATATTGGTAAGTTTTCCTTATTCACTTTTGTGTTGCCTTTATATATGTTTTTGAATTAATCCCATATACCGTTGGTTGTGGAAACGCCTTTCACTCGTGAGAATTCACTTTCGAAATGTGATGATAATATTTCATTATTGTCCCTTCCATCATTCTAAAGATTATTCTTATCAAAATATGTAAGACGTTCAATAATTTAAATAGGGGAAACACAAATATTTTAGCTTTTAGAACATCATATCCAATAGACATAAGACAAGGTAACATTATATATTTCGAGATATTATAATTACTTCTATCGAAGATCAGAATACCTTTAATATTCTCACAATTCAAATTCTCTATCAGAAAAGAATATGAAAAGAAACCTACCCTCTAATACAAAAAAATGTGCCCAGTCATGATGATTGTATCAGTAAGAGGGAGAAGGGATGAACGAGTCCTAATTTTTCTTTTTTGTTTCTATGAATCAACATTTACACCTCTTAATGAATAAATTCCCTGCTGAAATTAATTCAACCACACATCCAATTCAGTACAATTATTTACAAGTTTCACTGTTCAATAAGAATATTCAATTCCTCGATAAGGTTTTTCAATGATCTAATTCCAAACTATAAACTAGAAAACAATCCTTGGAATACAACGAGTAAGATACAACCTTAAAAACATGTAACACTATATATATAATTCCAATAGTGCATGTGAACTCTCTTAGAAAAAATAAGTTTATATAATGATTTTGTAACAACTCATGTTACCTGTAATTCTTTTTTAAATCCAAAACTTTATTCTATTGAAAACATTTCTTCAATTTCTTACCTAGAAGATGGTAAAAACATATTAGGCTTTGTTATGAAAAGCCATATCTGATTTTCCCAGTCCGATTCCTCTGAGTATGATAATACCTGATATGATTCTTCTCGATATGATAATTATTATTACAATTCTCCTCAATTTTAAAGTTTAAAATTTATATAATACAATAGAGATAAATTGACACCACATTAATCCTTGACTTCATTAGTCTAAAAAACCTAGTATGGAAATCCCAATCTGATTAGTCAAGCCTCATATGATAATTATCCAAATAGAATTGACAAGAAAAATAGAATAATCAACTGAATACCATAAACACTGAGTATGATGATTAGCTAAATACTTGTTTGTGATATTCTCTATTCAATTTCATGTAAATCCATCAAAACATATTCAACCAATTTGAATAAAAAACACATTCTTCTCTCTAAAACTCGTAGCTTCTATCTCAAAAACAGTACATCTGTCAACAAAAATGTACAATGTACAATTATTATTTTATAGGTGACCCTTGAGTTTCTTTGGTTGGAATCCCAATATTTTTACAACTTAATGAAATTCACCGTAATATCATTTCCCCCAAAAATATCTGGTGAATTTTTTACTTAATAAAATCTTTTCGATGCTTCTCAATTCTTCTATAATCATTACATCTTATTCAGACATTCATTTCAATAGCTAGTCCAATATCAATTCATGGGTTTTATTTATTCATAACAAAGATCTATAAAAATAGTAATAGTGTTTATGAAGATAAGGATACCACTAAAATTGTAGAATTAAATCATTCTCTTTAATTTCAATCTCACCATTGACAATTCATTCATAAATTTCTGCTTTCAATCCACATTTACATTACCACTCCTTCTCTTGACACAATTTAATAAAACTTTAACTATGATATAAAGGGTATTGGCCAAATTGAAACCTAAAATGTAATTCAAGCCTTTTAAATGGTAATCTAAATTGTTGTTTTTTCATAAATATTTTTATTAGCCTCTTATCATCTTCACCATCCTCCCTTATTCAGAAGCCTCTACTTGAATCATTAATTCCTTCATGACATTGAGTTCAAATAAGAATATATTTAGAATCTTCATAATTCAATCAAAATGTATTCTAACTTTCTATCCATCATAACATATTTCTTTTCTTCTCAGCTCGAGTATGATCATTGCTCAGTATAAATAGCCTAGATACGATAGTTTCTTCCTATGATCATTCTATATATGATCACACTCCTTATAAGCTTTTTCTTCTTCAGCCTATATACAATCATCTTGCGTATGAAAATATTCATATGCATATGATAGATGA
This sequence comes from Viscum album, assembly GCA_963277665.1. Taxonomy (NCBI): domain Eukaryota; kingdom Viridiplantae; phylum Streptophyta; class Magnoliopsida; order Santalales; family Viscaceae; genus Viscum; species Viscum album. The sequence goes on along the minus strand of OY728155.1, from coordinate 1,748,242,057 downwards.
CCGGATACTCTAGTGTCTGATTACTATTGTTATGAGTATGATTGATTTTCGATCAAAAACATTTCTTTTATTTATCGTCCTATCAGATATGATAAATTTGGGAACAATTTTTAATACCTCTTTTCAATTTCTTCCATAATGCTCGCATCATTTTTTCTTCAATCAAATTATGATTTATGTGAAATAAAAATTAGGAAATCCTCATCAAATTTAATTTCTCATAGTCATAGAGACTATGATTCTCCATAAAAAAACAACTTATTTTACACCAAATTCTGATTGAATCTGATGATAGTTTACTTCCATCAGTATGATTTCTATTTCATTATAGGGCTAAGGTGAGTCTGATTAAAAAAATTTCCTTCACAAAACTTCTCATTACGATGGAAAAAGAGAGTTCATTTTTTTAGAAAACACGAGTTCTATTCTTTTGAAAACATGGATCAATATGATTCTCACCAAATACAAAGTCTGGTGATTTCCCTTCCATTGTAAAATTCTTTGAAAATAAAAACATTTTCATTAACAACAAAGAAAAAATTTGAAAACTTCCACCTTCATATTCCGATTGGTCCTAACATCTTACCTATTTATTTATGATTTCTTGGAATGAGGCCTTGAAATTAATATTATGATGTCCACCATTATAAACATTATAATTATGAAAGGTTTTATTGGTATCTATGTGATTATTTATGATGATATATCATCCATTCGTATATTCTAATTTCATGATATTAGATATAAGATATAATTTTTTATTCTTTATATCAATGATATTATTCATGCATTATTTCTACTATGATTTCTTTTGTTGTATGATTTACTAATATTTTAAAAACTTAATTTTTTATGTTTTCCTTTCCTCGTAATATCAATAAGCGATCTATGAATGGTTTTAAGTATATAAATGAATACTTAATAAATTTTTTATCGAATTTTAATCTTCATTTAAAATAATCAATATAATGTTAGAATCTTTTATATATCTATTCTCCCATGTCTGATAATCTATTTTACCATTCAGTACGTAGAAACTTCTATCTTATGCTAATATAGTAATATAACCATAGATTTTGTGTTACTAGAGTCAGGGTGCTATAATTATGATTAATTATATGAATGTATAATATAATTTCTTTCATCCATTTTCACGAATATAATATTTATATATTCAGTTAGAATATTATTTAATAAATATTTTTTTTATTGAAAATAATTTATATTTACTTATTATTTAATTATGTAGTAGTTTTTATCGATCAAATATATTTTCATTATTCATTTCCCGATAAATATTGAGGAGGATTATTCAATGGTTTTGTGAGTAAATTCACAATTATTATTATTATTATAAAAATTCTAATTTAATTATTCAAGAATATAAAAATTATTATATTCATGATTTTATAACATTCCGAGTAAATAGTAGTATAATATTTATTATTTAGACATTAGGTTCACTCGGTATAATGAAATTAATAAAAATATTTTTCTAATTATTTTTTTCTACTGTAGCTCTATTTAAACATGTTATATGAAATTTTTAGAAACCATTCCATTATATTTATTGTGAATAATGAATTATAGAGAATCATCTTCAAGAATGATATTATGAAAGAAATCTCCATCCCCCATCTCAATTCTATGGAGATCAAGGATAGTTATTCTAACCAAATTGATTCTAGAGCGGAACACTAATTAAGAATGTAAGAATTGGTAACCTTTGGGAAAGTACTAGATGTTTTATATATTTATTTTCATAAGTTCATGGTAAAAATGTAGATCACTAATATGGATAATATTCCATTTATTCCTATAATAATACAACATCGCGAAGAGATCGTTTCATCTAATTAGATAAGAAAGAATGAATTTCAATGTAAGGTAATTATTTATTCAAAAACATTAATTAAAAATTATATGTAAAAACATATCCTCATCAATGTCAGTTAGTTTTTAATTAAATGGTATCATTAATGATTTTATTCATCATGTACATCTCATGTTATTCATTTATTATGAAAAATGCCTAAGTTGGAATTATTCCAATAGTTTATTCTGCTGTTCCCGAAGCCTTCATGTGATATTTGGGCAGTATCATAATTAGCTGCTATGTACTTATTTACCATTGATTGAAGATATGAATTTTATGTTAGTTTAAAAATATGGTTTTATTAATTACTAAATATGAGTATCTAAATATTCTCTAACCATACTTCAATTTCCAATCATATAACCATGTTTTATTTAAAAATTCATAGATACTAATTTGAATAATCGTTCAATGGGAGACAAGGGTTCTTGATGGAAGAAATGTGATAAAAAAATCTACAACCAACTAGTACATGTAGGGATCCCATGTACACTCTACATAGATGGGAAAAAATAAATTTGAGTCATTTCATTGTAAATGAACACATAGGGCTTTAATCCATATTGAATGTTGATTGGGCCAGCCTAACACATGGTTTACCATATTACTTGATGCATAGATGTTATACATTCTATATAGTATATGAACATTCAAAAATTAATTCTTGAAATATTCATGGTCAAAATCGTGTCATGGATTTTTTAAACAAAACATTGGACTACTGAATTTTGAACTAGAAGTTCACATGATGTACAACTACAATGCATTTAATGATCCATACCATCAAAATGTACCCGAGTCATTCTCAAACTTAGGAAAGGGGGACCATAACTGCCTAATACCACATCCAATAGGAACATGGGTTGGCTACACACATTGAGGAAATATCAATCACAAATATGGGAGGCATAACCTTTCATATAGTTTTATGAGTAAGATATTGAAAAGGATAAACTATCAATAAATACCATTCATAAACCTAATTAAAACATGATACATGTAATGTAATACATAAACAAGAATAAATAAAAGAAAAATAAAAATCACCAAATATAAAACATGACAGTGACCAAAAACCCCCCAACAACAATAAACAACTACTCAACAATTCTCCATTCTAGTACTACATAGATCAATCACCATCCTACTCCTGCTGACATGAAAAGTGGTTCACACACACACAGACACAGAGATATATATATATATATATTGTGATCATAAAAGGATTAATTATTATGATCCCTTCTAAAACACATCTTTAAAAATGAAAAGGATGAAAATTGAATAATAATGAAAAAAATGAAACTATATTTCCCAAAAAATAGGAACATCTATGTTTTACACCCTCATCACCCATTCACCAAGTAATTCATAAAATTAATCAATTTTATATCGAAAGAATGTATATAAATTATGTACTATACTTCTAGATTCCCAAGAGTTTCTCATTATCATTCCACAATTCCAAACATAATGTGCCCATCCCATCCCTAATTAAGTCATAACTTATGTGAGTTGGGACACAAACCTTCCTACCAATGTAATGTGCATGGCCTAACATATCTCATTGGATTCAATGAACATATCTATCTCATCATCATAACCATCAAATCCAAGGACAAGTATTTATCTAATTCTAATACAACCTATGTAAATTATTTATATCATAATCCATCATATCTCAAGAATGTACACCCATTGGAAGCTAGAAAAACCAAAATAGGATACAAGTATGAACTAAAAATTATGAAATTAAAACACACATATATATATGTATAATAGAAATATGAGGCATCACATTATGAGTAAGAACAAACCCATTACCATAGTCTATTTTAGTATGAGATAAGCCATCTCATTTCAATGTCCAATATAAGAGTATGGGGGTGAATTCATCCATTTATTCCTTAATCATTATTTATGTTTGAGAAAACACCCCCATAAAAGTTGAGTCTTGGTTTCCCTAGAAACAAATTTTGTGGGGAATATAAAATTTGAAATTATAGAATAATATTTCACGACACCACATCATTGGAAATTCCTGTCCAAAGACTCATTTGTCAATATCGTCACAAATTAACCCTTGATAACACTTATAGGTCTTAGATATAAAATAACAATATGAAAATGATGGTTATTATTAATTAATAAAATAATCACTAATTTATATTATTACAATATTAATGTAAGTACCCAATTTTTCACTTTGGTATGGATCCACTTAAATTTCCGTCTAAAACATTACATTGGACCTGATATGGATTCCTAATGATTTAGTGAAGGTCCTGATGGCGCTACATCCTTTTCAGAGCTTGGAAAAACTCTTTATGAGAAAAAACGCATGGCTCAGAGTTTAGATTAAACCATTCAGGATTTTCACATTATTAGAGAAAACCATTTTGATGGTGGATTTTTGGATGGAGTCTTGTCACATGATAAGCACATGGTTGTGTGGCATAATTGTGTGAGCATCCTTTCAACCCAAGTACCCATGCATGTTTTTTCAAAACGTTCGTTCAAACTGTGAACATGTTATTTTAAGGGTATATTGTCCTTTTTCCTTTAATTGTCTAATTAACCTCTCTATCTCTTCCATAATCCTTGATTATGTAGATTTTACCTCCACAAATTTTATTTTGGATCTTTTTACAGGCCAAATAATGGGATTGGAAGATCTCCTTTATCTATGATCCATTCGAGCTTAGGTTAATTATATTGGATGTGCAACGATATGTGCTCGAGTCTATTTAATATTTTCTTCCATCTATCTTTCTCTCAACCTAGATATCATGGTGTAATTTTTTTTCTTTATTTTGTAGATATACTATGATTTGATCCAAATCATGGGCTAATACAAGAGGAGGAATGTAGTATAAGCCTAATGGGGTGGTCTAAAAATCATCACCAAATTTCATTGATTTTGTAATTGTCATGTGGGGCCATTGAAATTATCAGGTTCTATTTTTAAATTCATATGACATAATTATACTCATTATAATTATGTGGTTATGCCCTTTTCGAATATGTAATTAGTTTTCAGTGGTTACAACCAAAAATCCATTAATCCCATATAGGATGTTTTGACATATTTGGGAGTTTAGTGTTTTTACACATTTAATCCACCTTTTTGGTGAGCCTTGGCATGAATTTACTACGGGTAAGAGTTTCTAAATTGACTAGTTTTTTTCTAAAGAGAGTTTCATAATGGAAGAAATACATGTATGCTCACCACTTAAGCTACCAAATGTATGTTCTTTAGTTTTATAATTAGATGAGAAATCATTATTAGAATGTATATTAATTATATCACGCTGCCTCAATAAGAGTAATAAAATAAAGATTTCATGTTCCTAGACCTCCTTTCCATGATGATGGAAGGATTTCGAGTGAACCCTGATTAATGAATATGCCTTAAATAGATCTAATAAAGGGTTTCTTTCTACTTGACCTTATCACACTAATGAAAGGAAATGATTGAACTTAATAGATAAAATGATTGAATATGATTTTATTGAATGGTTGCATACTCAGTTATCCTTGTCAATCAAATGAAAGGAAATGTCTTGAAACTTATAAATTACGTATGAATTCATTATCAAATAGGAATATCCTAACTTGAGCTCGCCATGGATTCTGATTGGTGAATTCCACGTTCACTTGGAAACCCTATTCTGATTCAAGGATACAGTTTCTTAGGTTGAGACCCACCTAGAACCTGATCCTTATCTAATCATTGGAGGCCCGATATGATACTATAGGAACCCACATGTAGTACTACAGGATGCCTTGGATACACTCCTTGGATCCAACACTGAAAAGTAGGTTCCGTGGTTAATTCCCATTAGGACATGTATTTTCATAGATCTATTTTTCATTGGATGAACTCCTTGGACTTGGTAGGCATCTCATTATAGAATTCATTGGACTATGCTACTTGGATTAATCTCTTATCCCTTTACATGCTACAATTATTACTGATTTGGTGACCCTCAAGGACTACGTCACCATGGTTATTACTGTGGGACTTTATTATTAAATACCATTGTATGATACCACATGAAAAATTTGAAACATCACTATTATTACTCATGTTACATATTATAAATGGTAAAAATCAACTAATGATTTGATCAAATGTTCAGACACCAACCGAGGGATGAAGAAGGTACTTAGGTAATTAGTTATAGTGTACTGCATTACTTTATATATGCATGCCTACCCACTGTTATATTCCATTACACGAGCAGAAAGTTATAGGCATAGTTTGTGGTAGCCCACTGAGATTTATCTCAAACCCTCTCCAAGTACTTTTTGGTACCAGAAGTCGATTTCATGACTGAAGGTGTTGATAAATAGAAGAATATGACTTCGAACCCTTGATTTCATAATATTTCTGTTGGATCATGATAGTAGAATACTGAGGTGGATCTCGAGATGATTGGATATTATTTTGTTTTCATTTTTGTTTTTATGGAACATGTTTTTCCTAATATCTTGTGTCCCTATTTATCATTTTTCTAGTGAAAATACATATCATCATCAGTTGTTCTAGTTGATACAGTTATTGTTATCCTTCCTTATTAATTTCACTTATATTCTTCCACTATTAACATATAACTCATTTTCTATTTACCAATGTTTATATCAATCCATTGAGCTACAATTTGGTAATGAGGTTATAGTCTCCTCATAGACACACTCTATGCCCTCTCTGCAAGTAGGAAACTTCTTGCATTTGGAGAGATGCGCTTGAGACCATGTGGCCACCGGGCTCGGGGCACTTATTAAGTGGAATCCAGGTATGAGACATCACATTGTGGTATCATAGAGGGTTATACTATTTAATTATAATTTGGAGCAAAATATTTGATATTAATAACTCTTGGGACTTGGTCAGAGGTTGTGCTTGGGTGTTGCACAACCATGTTCAGGGTAAAAACCATGTTAACAAAAAATAAAATTGTTGTTTTGATTTTTCCAATTATAGTTGATATTATTTCACCATTGTGTGACGCACATTCTGGGTAGAGTTGTTGATTATTACATTATTTATAATTTGTTTCATCCTTGCCTTGGTGATATAAGGGAGAGGATAATTATTCCATGCATAAATATAGTAACCTAGATTTCACATGTCCTGTATATTACCATTCCATATAAGTGTATTTCACTATTTTTCATTTTGTGAAATGATTTTGATTTTGAATGATGGGGTGATAGTTAGCTTATAACAGTATTACCCTTAGTTGTGATTGAGTGATTTCATGTATCAATTCATAGGTTGTATGGGTCGTTATGGGTTGGGATGGGTAATTTACCGAGTCAATCCATTATGCTATAAATAAATGGGTTTCATTTCTATTGATAGGTGTATGGGAACTAATTTACCCAGAATGGTTATCCATTATAAAGTGAATCATGACATCTAAAAAGAAATCGGTTTCAAATCCTTATCTCGCCTTGTCATGTTTATGAAAGGTATAGAAGTAAACCTGGTAATTAAATGTAAAATGAATAAAACTTATACATAAGAACTGACAGATACATGGCCGTCTATGTGGGTAGTTTGGATAGTGCACTTTGGGTAGTGAGTTTTCTTACATTCAGTTTCCTCTAATGTTTCTATCATTCTAATTAATCATGTTCTGAGGATTTTTCTTGGCTATTGTTTCTAATTCCACCATGAAGTCCTGACATCGTATGTCTGGTGGTTGGCAATGACCATACACTAGACGTGGTGGGCCCTGAGCCACCACTCTTACCTCAAGGAGTGACACATGAGGCAGTGGCTATTATACCTTATCTAGTAGCTAATTCCAATATTTGTGATAGTTTTCTATATCTAATATATTATTTTAATGATGCTCCATGGATTTCACCTATGATGGATGATTGGGATCATGTGTTCCAGCAGCAGCATACTCCAACTATCTTTGGGGATCACGATCCACAGGCTGTTGAGTCTTGAAAAGTGTGAATTCTATCAATATTTGTTCATATTGATATCTATCCATAGAATAGTGTCAAATTTGCATCATACATGATATGAAATTTGTCTAGGCATTGCTGGAATATGGTTACATGGGCTGATCACCATCAAGGCATGATATGGGTTGACTTCAAAACTATTTTATATAATCAGTTCTTTCTTTATATGATGAGTGATGACAAAGCTAGGGATTTCATGCATCTCAAGATAGGTTCTATGTCAGTTATGAAATATTCATCACATTTCATGGAGTTGCGGAACATCACACTGCTTTTAGCTGGTGATGAGATTTCGCATGCTAGACTCTTTGAAGATGGCCTCTAGTAAGACATTCGTACATAGGTGAATATATTTAATTTCCCTTCCTTTCCATTAATTGTCAATTATGATTTTACCATTAACCATAAACCAAGGGAATGAAATATTACTAGTTTTAAAGGAGATGGGTCATGTTAGGCTAGTTGTTCTTTCGGTGGTAGAAATTTTTCTCTCGAGGATTCAAGTCAGGGTAGTGAAAACCAGAGTGTCTTTTTTGGTAGCTCTAAAGTGTGTAATCAGTGTGGACGATGGGGGAATTAAAATCCAAAATGTGATAGAGACCCATTGGAATGCTGGTCCTATGTTTGTACGGGGAATCTTCAACATTTCTGTTGGGCCATTCAACCCATTTTGAGTGGAAATTAATCATCCCTAGTGCCACCTTATGGAGTGGGTTTATTTATGATGCGTTAGGAAGGGGCTTGGAATATCCCAGGTAGGTCTGTTCGAGGAGGATATTGTGGCCACGGTAGATAGATACCTGATCACCAACATCACCAATAGATATATTATGATCATAGTATACCATCTATTTCACATGGCCATGGATTAGGCCAACTAAATGCGCTACAAATGTTACACAAGGATCAGGCTGTGGGACCTTCTACAGTATGAAGTATCGTTCTAGTAGCCTCTACTATAGTATCTACATTATCTAATAGATGTTATTCATACTCTTTTATCTATGTATCTATCATGGAATGACTTAGACTAGAGATATAATATTACTATGGGGTAATGACCCTAGATACACTTTTAGGGGAATGAAGAGAGAGAATATGCCAGTGTAGGGATTGACCCCTTAAGGTAGTCAGTTACCCTTTCATATGGAACCTATTTTTTATTGAGATGATGAGGATAAATTTCATAATCAGGATGGATTAGTCGGTTCACTATCATGATTTTTCAGAAGAAAATCACCGCATAATATCTTTTATATCACCAGAGGGTAAAAATTATCTACATAAGGGTGAGTGAGATTTCCAGGTTGGTAGAGCGGGATCAGAGCATCATGGGATAGGTGGAGTTAGTAAAAATATTGAAAATATCTTCATGGAGGATTAGGGTTTAGGACATGATTATTCACCTCTAGTAATAGATCATTTCAGGGATGTCTTTCCTGATGATTTTTCATGATTACCTCTGGAGAGAGAGGTAGAGTTTACAATCTAGGCAATTCTGGGAGGATCCATAGTGTCTATTATTTTTTATAGGATAGCACTGACCGAGATTCAAGAGATCAAGTGGATGTTAGAGGATTTATAGGCCAAAGGATTTATAAGGACCAAAATTTCCTCTTAGGGGTTTATTAAGCTTTTTCGCTAAGAATAAAAATGGAACATTAAGTCTATGTGAGGATTAAAGATGGTTGAACCTACTTACAGTCAAGAACTGGTATCCATTACCACATATAGATTATCTCTCCCACAAGATCCGTGGAGAAAAGGTCTTCTATAAGATCAACCTAAGATCATGTTATCTTTAGGTATGAGTTAGGCCATCAAACATACATCATACAACTTTTTGTTGAAGGTATGGTCTATATTATTACATTGTAATTCTGTTTGGTCATACGAATGTGCCTACCATTTTCATTAATCTTATGAATAGTGTGTTCCACCTCTATTTGGATTATTTTTTCATGGTCCTTGTGGAAGACCTATTGGTGTATTCTCACACTCATAATGACTATTCTAATCATCTTGATATCGTTTTGAGTACACTGAGAGAGTATAAGATTTATGTCAAGCTCCTTAATGCCTCTTCTAGATCGAAAATGTTCACTTACAAGGTCATATAATATCAGAATCAGGCATAGATTTTGACCCACAAAAGGCTAGTGATATATTTTTTTCGGATCATCCTAAGAATGTGTTTGACATACATATTATCATGGGGATGGATGGATATTATATGAATTTCATAGAGGAATTTTCTTTACTTGATTCAGCTTTTATTGGTACTGAAATTATGTGTGTCAAGTTCATATGGTATGTAGCATGTGAGAAATCATTTCTGGAGGTGAAAGTGAGGCTTGTATTGGCACCAATTATGACTCTTATGAAGCCAAGAATAGTTCATACCCTCTTCTATGATTCATCATGAATCGGTATAAGAGTAGTGCTTTTGTAGGAGGAAAATGTTGTTGTGTACAGATCTCAGGAGTCGAGGCCTCATCAGTGAAATTACCTGATGCATGACTTTGAGCTAGCAGTAGTTGTCTATGACTTAAAATGATTAAGACATTATCTGTTGTGTGAGTAATTTGTGGTGTACATTGACTACAATAACAACAAATATATATTTCTTTTATGTGACTTGAACCTCAAAAAATGATGATGGGTTGAATACCTTCAGTCCTTTGATTTTGAGCTTGCCTATATGCCTGCAATGGGCATTATTTTCACTGATTTGTTGGCTCAAAAAACTCAAACACATGCCATATGGGATTCTAGTGATGAATGGATGTTAATGAACCATCTTTATAATCTTCATCTAGAGTTTCATGGAAGTCATGAGTAGTCATTCCTCTCATCCTTCCCTCACTGAGAAGGTGAAGAGTTGATAGTTTCAGATCCCGAAGGCTTTATTTTCAGTGAGAGTGTATTAGGAGATAACCCATCTCTTGATTGGTCTGTGGACATAGATGATATATTTCATCTATGTGGAAATATATAGGGTCATAAAGATATGAGAGATAAGTTGATGAAAGAGTCCCATGCTTCTCAGTTGGAATTTCATCATGTCATATCCAAGATGTATCGAGATATGCGATGCCAGTATTAATGGTTTGGGATGAAGAATCAGATAGTAGGACATATCATTAGGTTTTCCCCCTAATAATAGTTAAGGGTAGAACACTTGAGACCTACGGGCTTATTAAAGCTTCTTCTTGTCCCGTAATGAAAATGGGAATACTTTTCTATGGATTTCGTAGTTGGCTTACCTAGAAGGGTAGCGATGCAATAAGGGTAGTCATTGACTAGATAATCAAATAACACCAATTCATTCCTATTTAGGAGACTTTATCAGTTGATGATATGGGAAAACTATATGTCCATGAGATCATAAAACTGCACAGGGTCCCTCGTACTATCGTTTCATATAGGTATGGTTGTTTAACATCATATTTCAGGATGAGATTTTAGAACACTATGAAAAATCAGGTGATTGTAAGAAAAAAAAATTCACCCTCAGACCGGTAGATAATCGAAAGAGATGATACATGTTTTAGAGTACATTCTCTGAGCTTATTTCCTTGATATTGATGGTTCATGGGAGAAACATATCCCTATCATAAAATTATAATATAATAGTAGATGTTAGGCTACAATTCAAATGGATCCTTTTGAGGACTTACATGGTAGGACTTTCTGTTCACCACTATGCTGGATAGAGATAGGTGAGATAGATCTACTAGGTACTTGTCTTATCCAGGTGAATTTAGAGAATTTTCATATGATCATACAATGTATGTCTACTACTCGGCATAGAAAAAAATCTTATGTTGATCACCATTGATGACCTCTTGATTTTGAGGTCGTGGATCATGTTTTTCTATGAGTTTCACCTAGGATATGGTATATATGTTTATAGAAGTAGGGAATGATTTCACCTTGTTTTTTAGGACCATTTGAGATTCTAGAGAGAGTCAAGATGGTATCCTATCAGATTCTACTACCTCAGAGGTACCGCAACATGCATGATGTCTTTCGTGTTTCATAGATTCTCCAGTATCATGACGAGCAATATCAAACCTTTGATCTCAAAAAAAATTGATTTATATATTGATGTTTCTTTTGAGGAGCATCCAATACAAATCATTGAACGGTTCATGAGGGCTCTCTAAGGATGGTATGTTCCTCTAGTACATATAATATGGAAGAATGACTGTGTGTAGGATGAGACATGGGAGTGGGAGGCAGACATATGTTCCCAATGGCCAGAGATGTTCTTAGACAGTGTTTATCCACCATTGGAAGGTGAACTCGGGGGAAATTTATTTTAAGGGGGGAACCTTTTAAGAACCTATTGAGTCAATAAGGTTATTTTATGACTTCTCCACTCCTTATGGTCTTATGTTTTGAAAATCACAAACACTTTTTCTTATGTACTGGTTTTTCTTAAGATCTGAAATTTTCATTCTGATATACTTACAGAATTGTAATTTCGTTATACATACAGTCCAGTTATTCTGTTTTATAATTCCAAAACTATTGAAAAAGTCATTCTAGTTTTTTGATTCCAAATCCAGTGCAAAAGTCATTCCAGTTTTATGATTCTGAATCTGGTGAAAAAGTCATTCTGATTTTATGATTTCAAATCCGGTGAAAAAGTCATTCCGATTTTATGATTTCGAATCCAGTGAAAAATTCATTCCGATTTTATGATTCCGATTCCGGTACAAATATAATATCAGTTTCACAATCTGATTTACTTTTTCTTATGAATCTGTTTTCTTGATAATGCTCTTCTTAAGAATATGTTTTCATAATAATGTTAGAGTTTTTTAATGTATCATTCGAATATTATCAGATTCTATGATTTCTTATACATAATGCTTATCTTTAACATAATATAATTTCTTATACTTGAAATGATATTGTACAATCTATTACAAACTAACCATTGTATATTGGACACATGTTTGGGTCCCTTTGAAATTTAAGGAAAATATCAATGTTAGAGTGGAGGTGACTATTGAGATGTTTTGTGTATAAATACCATTCCATTTGGACAAGAAGATAACTTTTGAACAACATTAAATGTGACTTCAATGTAGAGTGTGGATGAACTAGCTGCATGTGAGAAAGATGTGATGTAATTTCTAGAGAGAAAGGCTCTTACAACACTAAGTGCTTCATGTGGATGTTGTGAACAACTTTTTCAGGCATGAACGACTTGTTCACACTTTCTTGGTGCATACTTCAATCATGCTGATCATGGGCTTCCAGGTTTGGAAGACAGAGGTTCCAATTTCCTTCTAAATCAATGGCTTATAGGGATATCAAGACAGATACCAATCTTCAGATTGATGGATTACCTAGGTTTATGTAAGACAAACTTTCTTGAAAGAATAAATCAAGGAACATTTATATAAGGTTGTTAGATACCCATCTCTTTGGGTTAAAAGAATCTTATTGTTACTTGTTATCTATTTCATGTTTTTTTATTTCCACTACAATTTTTACATTGTTAAATAAAGAAAGTATAACCATATTATACTTTTTTATTTTTTTACTCTGATTATATTAAAGATTTTATATGCTTTAAGGTAGAATATTTCATTTATGAAAATATTTCTTAAGATTATATCTTAAGGTTGTAAAGATCAAGAAAATGTTTCTGTTAGAGGTTTTGTAAATGTTGGTTTAACATTGTTAAACTAAACATTAAAGTTTCCAATATAATTTTTAACGAAAACAATTCAACATCCACATGTATTTAAGCATCTCATTACTTATTCGATCATATAATTGGTATCAGAGGAGGTCTCTAAAATACTTGTATCCTTATATAAGTTTTTCTTCTCAAGTTTTATTTTTCTTATTTGGTCATAAAATTTTAATTATATCAAGTCTCATGGAAGGAAATTATTTTTAGTATGGCAGGCATTAATGTTGGATCTCTAGATAATATCAATACTACTAGACCATCAATCTTTGATGGCAATTATTATGAGTACTGGAGAGACAGAATGAAGACCTAAGTGATAAATACAGGTGTAGACAACTACATTATGTTAACCAAAGATTATAAGGTTCTTGATAAGGAACATAGAACCTTTACTTATCCGAAAAAGTTAGAATACCAGCTGACCTTTATGGTACGTAATAATTTTCTTTGTTTCATGAATAGAAATATATACAACCAAATTTAATCTTGTGATGATGAAGTAACACACTTTTGAAGAAGCTTGAAGTAACTCACTTTGGAACTTCCAATGTTATCGAAACTAGAAGAGCTATGCCTAGAGATGAGTATCATGGTTTCTACATACCTTATGGAGAACCCATATGTAAGGTACAAAAAAGATACATGACTATCATAAACATCTTTAAATACATGGATGAGAAAGGTTTATATTATAAAGCTCTTGTAGATAAGATTATAGAAATCATGCCTAACGAATGGGAATCCAAGAGAACTACTATAGATGAAAATATAAATGTCACATAGATTTATCTTGATGAGTTGTTTGGAACCCTTCTTCAACATGAAACCAGAATGAAGATAGATGATAATAATGTTAAGAAGAACAGTGGAAATGGAAGTGTTACTTTTACAACTACATCAAATCATATGAAAGAAAAGACTACTGAGAGAGTTATGAGATCTAGATCTATGAAGGTTATTGTTCAATCTGAATCTAGTGAATGTGAAGCTTCAGAAAATGAGTTAGCCAATACTTCCCGATGGATGAACAAGAATGATGGGTAGAATAACTTTCAATATAGATACAAGAAGAAAAATAGAAAAGATAAAAATGATGGACAAGTGATATGTTATGAATGTATAATAATCGGTCATCTTAGACCTGATTGTCCCTTGCTTAAGAAAAGAGACAAAAAGGATATGAATTCTGAGAGAAATAAGAATAGGTTCTACATATCAATGCATAAGAAATTATTAAAAGAAATTGAAACTTAGAGTCCAAGTGGTGGAGATTCATCCTATGACTCTTCAAAATATGAATCTTCTGAATAAAAGAATATTGGTCTAATAGCCCAAGCTCCATTTCAAAATCATAGTCTTATGGCTAAGGTATGAACTGTTGAATCCTTAACCAATATAACTTTATGTGAAAATTTTCGTGATAAATATATTTCTTTAGATGAATAATCATTATCATTAAATAATTATTATGATTTCCTTCCTATGAGGACGTTTCTAGATTTTCTATGTTGCTAGAGATAATAAATTTTTATGTTTCTAAGAAACTCGAAAAATAAAATTATAGAGAATTTATTTTAACAAAAGAAATTTTGGATATTACCAATGATTTTGATAAAAAATTGATATTTTAGAAACAATTTCAATGAAACTTGAGGATGTTAGTTCTGAGAAGGATAAGCTTTCTAGAGATCTTAAAAATCAGTTTTTTGAAAAATATGTTTTATAGGATAAAATTAACTCTAAGTCTATTATTCTTGAGGATAATAATTTATTTCTAAGACTAAAGTCTGAAATATTTTCCTTAAAGAAACATCATGCAAATTTTACTTCTGGTAAAGAATATTTTGACAAGATGTATTCTCAGATCCGACCTCATGGTAATAATCAAGGATTATGTTATTTTTAAGAAAAACCAGTTTCTGGAAACAATTATTTTGTCCCTCCAAGAGACCCTTTTTGTACTAAATGTCAAATTGGTGGGCATTGGAAGAAGAACTATTCTTTAAATAATTTTCAATATCTTGGGTTTCATAAGGCTTACTTTTCTAAACAAATGTGGATACCCAAAATCTTATTATCTAACAATTTCGGATCCAAGAAAGTTTTGTATTCCGAAAACCTAACTTTCATTTTTCAGGTTAATGATTGAAGTACCAAAAACATATAGTACATGGATAGTAGATTTTAATTTCAAATGACTAGAAATAAATACTATTTCAAAAAGCATTTAATGAATAAAGGTAGAAAAGTTAACATTGGAGATAACCCTCAAGGAGAAATAGTCGGTATATGTAACATTATTCTTCTTGGAAAATATTTAATTTGAAGTGTTTTTTGGTTAAAGTTCTTAGGAACAACCTCATCAATATAAGTCAATTATGTGATGAAGGATACCTTGTGAATTTTACGTATGACAAGTTCTTAGTACAGAATTCCAAGGATGAGTTTATTCTCTCAGCCCATATACAAGAGAATGTACACACACTAAACCTAGAAGGCCTTAGAAGTCTTGATCTTACTTTACTAAGTGTAATTTAAGATCAATCATGTCTTTGGTATAAAAAACTAGGACATTGTAACTTAAGGAATATTAGTAAACATTATACGAAAGAACTTGTTAAGGATATACCAGATCATAGGTTTTATTCTTTAAAAGTTTGTGATCCTTGTCAATATGGCAAGCAAAATAAATCTAGCTTTAAATCTTTAAGTGAAGTTACAACATCTAATGCCTTATAGTTAGTGCACAGGGACTTATTTGGTCCAACCAAAATTGGAATTATTGGAGAAAATACTATGTATTTTTCTTAGTTGATGAAAACACTAGATTTAATTAGGTCTAAATTCTCGCAAATAATATGAATCTTTTTCTTAATCCAAAATTTTCTGAGCTCAAGTTAAAAATGAAAAAAAACCTTCCATTGATAACTATTCATTGTGATCATGGAGGAGAATTTCAAAATTCTGGTTTTGAAGCTTTTTGTAATAAAAATGGTATTACTCACCACTTTTCATCTCCAACAACTCCTCAATAGATTTTTTTTTGTCGAAATAAGAAATCATGTTCTTCAAGGGATTACTAGAACCGTGTTGAGTGAATATTCTATAGCTAAACATTTTTGGGCTAAAGCGGTAAGTACTTCTTGTTATACTATAAATCGAGTTCTAAAAAGACATTTTCTTAATAAATAACCTTATGAGTTATGGACAGGATGAAATCCAAAATTATCTTACATCAAAGTTTTGGTTGCAAAGTATTTATCCTGAATACTAAGGATAACATACATAAATTTTCTCCCAAATCCGATGAAGGAATTTTTTTAGGTTGCTCTACTAACTCTAAGGCATACAGAGTTTTTAATAAAAACAATTGAACTATGGAAGAAATAGTACATGTTAATTTGGATGAAATTTATCCTTTTGTTTTCAAACAACAAGAACATATTTCTGATATATTTTCTGAAAATGATCACCATCCATTTATAGAAGACATTTTAGATAAAGATATTATTCAGGAAATTGTTCCTGAAAGATTTACCCATGAAGATTTTCTACCCTATGATGAAGATCAAGTCTTTCAAAATCCAAATCATTTGTTACATAAAAATCATCCCAGTGATAATATCATTGGAAATGTTAATCAACCAGTAAGAACTAGATGTTCTTTAAGGAATGAAGATGAACATGTTTCTTTTCTTTCCCAATTTGAACCAAAGACTCTTGAATAATCCTTGGGAGAGGAATATTGGATAAAGGATATACAAGATGAACTCAATGAATTCTTAAATAATCAGGTTTGAAACTTGGTTTAAAAACCTACGGAAACTTATATTATTGGAGTAAAATGGGGTTTCAGAAAAAAATGTGATGAAATTGGAGTTGTTGTTAGAAATAAATCAAGATTAGTTTTCAAAGGCTCTAAATAACAAGAAGGTATAGACTATAAAGAATCCTATTCTCATGTAGCATGATTGAATCTATTCATATTCATCTATATTTTTTAACATTCATTAATTTTAAACATTATCAAATGGATTTAAAGTGTGCTTACCTTAACGTTTATGTATAAGAGGAAGTCTATATCGATTAAACCCCTATCTTTGAAGATAAAAAAAAAAATCCTATTCATGTTTATAGAAATACCAATGGTTTGTATGAACTTAAATAATCCCATAGAGCTTGGTATGATAGACTTTCAGGATTTTTTCTTCAAAATAACTATGTTAAGGGAACTACTGATCTAACCCTTTTTATTAAGAAAAATAATAAAGATATTTTTATTGTTAAAATGTATGTTGATGACATCATCTTTGGATCTACTCTAAAATACTTAACTAATTCCTTTGAGAATCTTATGAATTATGTGTTTGAGATGAGTGTGATGGGTGAGTTAACATTTTTTCTTGGTTTTCAAATTTCATAAAAACTATAGGGAACTTATATATCTCAACAAAATTATATCAAAGAACTTCTTAAGAAGTTTGGGTATAATAATACAAAGAGTATAAGTACTCCTATCAAAACCTCTAATACTCTTGATATTGATGAAGCATGGAAACCTGTGGATCAAACATCTTATAAAGGGATGATAGAATTTTTACTTTACATAACAGCTAGTCAACCTGATTTAATGTTTTCAGTATGATTATGTGTAATATTCCAAGAAAATCCTAAAGAATATCATTTAAAGGTAGTGAAAAAAATCGCTACTTAAAAGGATCTTTATATTTGGTACTTTTTCACTCCTATGGAAATAATTTTGAACATAATGGTTTTCAGATGAAAACATTGGTGGTAGTAAAATGGATAGGAAAAGTACATCTGGAACTTGTCAATTATTAGGAAATTTTTTAGTTTCTTGGTCACGTAAGAAACAACATTCTGTAGCACTTTACACTGCTAAAGCTAAATATGTAGCAACTCGAAGTAGTTGTGCTCATGTTTTGTGGATGAAACACACACTCAAAAACTGTGGTATGAGTTTTATTAGGACTCAAATAATGTGTGATAACACAAGTTCCATTTACCTAAGTAAAAATCATGCACATCACTCTAGTGCAAAGAACATAGATATTAGACATCACTTTCTTTGAGATCACACACTTAAATGAGATATTATTCTTCAATTCAATAGAATGCAAGAACAACTTGTCGACATGTTTACAAAACCATTGTCTTCCAATAGATTTAAATACATTAAACAGAAGCTAGTAATGATCTCTTTAAGGTAATCATTCATATCTACGTCTTGTTTAAATAAACTCCTAACATTAAGCTACTCCTTTTTTTAGGGGAGTACATATTTTCCCCCCTTCTTTAAGATTTTTCTTCATCATAAAATTTTATATTTCCTTAAGATTTTTTCCATCATAATATTTTATACTTCAGTATTGAAAATTTTGGTATTGGAAATTTTGGTATTGGAAATTTCAGTATTGGAAATTTCAGAATTGGAAATTTTGGTATTGGAAATTTCGGTATTGGAAATTTCGGTAATGGAAATTTTGGTATTGGAAATTCTAGTATTGGAAATCCTGGAACCTAAAAATGTAAATAGTATTCTTATAATACCAATAAATTCCTTAGAGTATTCCAAAATTTACACTTTCGTACTCTTTATTTTCTTATCTTATATTTTTGTTGTTGTTATTTCAATTTTTTTTTAAATCCTAGTTTTCCTTACTAAAAAAGATTGGAATTCGTATTTCTTATATTTATCCTCAATCACCAGATTAGATCAGGTTATTTTAAGCTATTTGATTATATTATGGAAGTTGGAAGGACATATCTATGTTTATATAAGGGGTTCCTCATTTATGAGTGTCGCACCATCCTTATTGATCACTTTGCTAATGTTTTGTTGTCATCAAAGTCACTGTTCTGATTACTTTGTCTCTTTTATCCCAAATGGTTCTTGAATCCTTAGCAGATGAGATGATGATTTCCAAGGAAATAAAGATTTGGTCAATCTTTAGGGAATTGTTGGTATGCCATAACTTCTATGAAAAATATGACCCCCTTATCTCTAAATTGATTAGAACTAATAGATGGGAAAGTGTTTGTGTGGCTAAGGAGAAGAGTTAGGACCCGGTTTTCCCTAACCTGGTTATTTTGTTCTACGAATCTGTTACATTCTTTCAAAAGGATGGCAATGACTTGTTTAAGTTCAAATTTTATGATAAGAGTTATACAGTTCCCTATAAGAAAGAAGAAAATTTTCTCAACATACCATATGAATGGGAAGCTATTATATTCTCACAAAAACTTCTTGAGAAGGAAGGTTCATTTTAGAAAGTAAAGTCTTTGGATTATCGTGGTCTCAAGTATGTTAAGAATCCGAAGATTACGAATCTTACAACAAACCACAAGACGGTATCTCTCTGGATTCAAGGCTTTCTTATCCCATGAAAAGGTGATAAGGAATCTCTAAAAATAGGTGATATATTTCTTTAAATATTTCTTGTCAACTGAAGAAAGATTAACTTGGTTACATAAATATTCATCACCATTCAGGAAATAAATGGTGGATCCGTCAAATCTCAAATTCTTATGTATCAAGAAACTATATCTAGGATAATTGTTATGTGCCTTCAAGAGTTGAATGTCCCATGCCGATCAGTCTCAAATCCATCTAAGATTTTGTTGCTCAGTGATGACACTCTAAGGAGGATGACACTATTTCGACATAACAGTTGTAAAGTGGAGAGAAGTGGAAGCTACTAGAATGAAATTATCTATTTCCTTTGGCTTAAATCCTGCAGAGTCTAATACCTTAAAAATCAAGTAAGCTGAAAATCTTGAGAAAGAATATAAGGAGAAGAAGTTAAAGAATAAATCCTTGGAAGAGTATGTTTTTCAGTCATTACTTGAAGCTGTAGAAAAAAAATCTCAAGAAGTACCCGAACCTCATGTTGTTCATAAGAATCCGGTTTTCACTCTAGAAATTCAAAAAATAAAGAAAGTTTTATATTTAACAGAACTTGTTTAGGAAATAGAAGATCAGAAAGTTCAAGAATACAATGATGATGTTTTAAGGGAAGTTGAAGATTACATTGGAACTCCTTCGAGTTTAGTCACTAAATCTATTTCAGAAGAAAAAATCGATGAAAAAGTTGAAGAGGAAGTTGAGGAAGAAGTAGAAGCTAAATATAAAGAACAAGTTGAAGATGAAGTGGAGGAAGAAAATGCAGGATCAAAATAACAATGTATATTCTTAATATACAAGAGAGGGGTGAATTGTACACTTTAAAAATGTCCTTCAACAAGGAATGATCTAAGTTTAACCAAGATAAACTTAGTAAATTCACAACACCTCTAATACCAATGAATGATTGGGAAAAATAATGAAGTTACAAACTTCTAGTTTTATGCACTTGTTTAAATCTAGAAAGTGATTCCGAAATAAGGTTCCAGAAATATGGATCCAGAAAATGAAACGTAACCAATGTTTACAATATGAGATTCTACCTTATAGCGTATGGAATTTAAAAGAATCAGAGTACAAGTGTAAGGAAATATAAGAATATTACACTTTCCTTAAAATAAAATATGCAGTGGAAAAACAAGTAGTAAAACTAAAAGTAACAAGATATAAATATTTTAACCCAAAGAGTAGGGTATCCAACAACCGTGGATAAAGGTACCTTGATTTATACTTTCAAGAAAGTCTGTCTTAACCATACCAGGATAAGCCCTCGATACGAAGATCAGAGTCTATGTCTTGCTATCCCTGCAAGCCCTCAACATCAAGGTTATTGGAACCTCTGTCTTCCTCAGCAAGGAATCCCTCAAACATCAATGTAGTCGGAACCTCTGTCTTCCTATCCCCGTAAGCCCTCGAATGTAATCACCAACATTTGGAGTCGCACGAAGCAATCTAAACGAGCAGTTTAGTATGCACAAGGCATGAAAAGATTCTCTCTCTAGAAATCACCTTCACAGCATGTGGTCTCTAAAGTGATCAAATTCAGTATCAATTCTTGTTCTGAGATCTCTCAAATGAGTTCCTATTTATAGGCTCAGTTGGAATGGTATACTCCCTCCTCCAATGTTCATATGTTCCTTACATTTTGGAGGGACCTGTACACGTGTCACTAAACCAACGGTTAGTTAGAAACAGAATGGACGACATCGTTTTATAACAAAACATGTGTAACTGAATGCATGCCATCTTCTTGTAATGAAACAAGTGTAATCATAAGAAAAACCGTAGTTAGGAATGTATGCAAATAAAAGTTCAGAGTCTACCCAAAAAGGAATTTAGAGTCTATAATAAAAATGATATTTGGATTCTGTTTTATAGGAATTTGGAACATGAATTATGTGGAAATACGGAGTCTGAATTTCTAAGGAAATATGGAGTCTTGTTTCATCAGAGTTCAAAATCTGAACTTACAGAGTTCGGAGTCGAACTTGTAAAAGTTCAGAGTCAAACTCGTAAAAGATCGGAGTTGAAATAGTAAAATTTTGGAGTTGATCTAGTAAAAGTTTGGAGTCAAACTAGTAAAAGTTTGGAGTCAAACTCATAAAAGTTCGCAGTTGAACTCATAAAAGTTCGGAGTTGGACTAGTAAAAGTTCAGAGTCGAAATTTGTTAGAGTTCGTATATAGAATTAGGAATGGAACTATATGAGAGTTCGTATCCAGAATTCAGAATGGAACTATATGAGACTTCGTATCCAGAATTCGGAATGGAACTATATGAGAGTTCATATCCAGAATTCGTAGTGGAACTTCATTACAGTTCATGTCCAGAATTCGGAGTAGAACTTCATTACAATTAATTTCTAGAATTTGGATTCAAAAATAAAATGTTTCATATCATAGAATTATATGATTCCGAGGTTTTGGGTATGAATCTGATTTTTACACTTAATAAAAATATTGATATTTATAAGAAAATCTTAGTTATGGTAAAATTCCTTAAGGAAATAAATTTTCCTTATAGAAGTAAAATATAGATTTGCTTACGTATAGGGTGTTTGTGATTTTCAAAACATTAAGGAATGGAAAATTCATAAGGAAAATCTTGTTGAATCAATAGAAGATAAAGAAGAGGGTGATCATTAAGGTAGTGAAGAAGAGGAGTTCCAAGAGGAAGAAGATGAAAAAGTAGATCTTAATATAGTCCAAGTATCTAATGAACAATCTCCAGATCGAAATCCTATCTAAGGAAAGAGTGTGTTGATTGCCTCATCAGAAAAGGAAAAACCTCAGAATTCCTCTAAGAGAATAGAAAAATCAGTTTCCTTAACTCCAAGAGGAGCTCATAATGGGAAATATGTTTATGTTTCCGAGTCCTCATCATATGTTGAACATTAATTTGTCATGCTATATTTATGAAAGTTGGTCAGCACCATTCCGGTTCTTGAAAATAAAGATGCTCAGAGTCAAATGATGTATGAAACTCTAAATCAAAAGATGGAATCGACCAATATGCTTATGGACATGGTGTTCAAGCATGAATCATACTTCCGTAATCTTTTGATTTATTACAAAGCTCAGAAGTTGACTTGTATGAAAGTCTTTAACCGCACCAAAACCATCAATGAAGAGATAAGATAGTTTGATGACTTCATGGATTCAACAAATGGAGATTTCAATAATTCTGAAACCATGTTCAACAAGGTCAGGGCATCAATCTCTGAGAAGGCTAGTCAACTCAATTCCGTTGATCGATCTATATGTAGTGAGAAGGAAGTCAGATATGAATTAGACAAAAAGGTGGCTACTCAGGAAGAAATAATCATGTCCTTAGAAAAGAAGCATCAAGATTAGGATATCTCATTGAAGATGTTTGAAGAATATCATAAGGAAGTGAAGAAACTTAAAGCCTTGATAATGAAAATGTTGTCTGAGCAGAAGAAGGATGGATGACTTTATTGAGATTGTAATGTTATGTTGTAATCTAAACCTTATTTTCAAAATTTTTTAAGAATCTTGTTGCATATCTTTGTTTTGTTTTCGAATGGATGCTTTCTTATCCATACATATACATCTTATACTTCCCCATTATTTTTTCCTCTTTTTGAAAATAAAATAGGGGAAAAATTTATTTAATGGAAGAATTTAATGAAGATCTCAAAGGAGAAGAATCTATTAAGGAGGAGTTTACTTTAAGAAGAGATGTTTATCTAAGGGGGGATTTTTTTAAGAATAAATGTTTATCTAAGGTGGATATATTTTCTTAAGAAAGAAAACCAGACTCTAAAGATCAAGAATATGATCCTTGTGAAACATAACCTAAAGGGGATATAGTCATACTCATCCTAAAACTTATTCAAAGGTGGAGATAAGTGTTTCATACTTGTTTATCTAAGTCAATATATTCTTCCTTAGAAAATTTGTTTGTGTTTTCCAAAAAGGGGGAGGTTGTTGAGCCAATAAGGTTATCCTATAACTTCTCCATTCCTTATGTTCTTATGTTTTGATAATCACAAACACTTTTTCTTAAGTACTATTTTCTTCATAAGATCCAACAATGTCATTCTGTTATACTTATAGAATTGTAATTCTGTTATACTTACATTTTTGTTATTCTGTTTTATTATTCCAAATCTGGTGAAAATGTAATTCTAGTTTTATGATTCTGAATCCGATGCAAAATTCCTTCTGGTTTTATGATTATGAGTCCAGTGCAAAAGTCATTCTAGTTTTCTGATTCCAAATTCAGTGCAAAAGTCATTCCGATTTTATGATTTCATATCCGGTGCAAAAGTCGTTCCGTTTTTATGATTTTGAACCCGGTGAAAGAGTTATTCGGATTTTATGATTCTGATTCTGGTACAAATATGACACCGGTTTTACAATCCGATTTACTTTTTCATATGAATCTGTTTACTTAATAATGTTTTTCTTAAGAATCCATTTTTTTAATAATGTTAGAGTTGTTTAATGTATCATTCTAATATTATCAGATTCTAATATTTCTTATGCGTAATTATTATCTTTAACTTAACATCATTTCTTATAATTGAAATGATGTCATGTAATCTATTACAAACTAACCGTTGTATGTTTGACACATGTCCAAGTCCCTTCCAAATTTAAGGAAAATATGACAGCTATATTGGAGTCGACCATTGGGAAGTTTTGCCTATAAATGCAAGTCAATTTTAAAAAGCAGATAACATTTTATCTACTATAACTATGAATTAAATGCGAAATGTGGATGAACATGATGCATGTGAAAAATCTATTAAGTAATTTCTATAGAGAGAGGCTCTTACAACTCTCAGTGCTTCATGTGGATGTCATGAAAAACTTTTTTAGGCATGAACAACATGTTTAGACTGACTTTTTCCATACTCTGATCATGCTGATCGTGGGATTCCGGGTTTGGAAGATAGAGGTTCTGATTTGCTTCTAAGTCAAGGGATTGCGAGGATAGAAAGACAGATACCAAACCTCGGATTGAGGGCTTACCTAGGTTTGGGTAAGACATAATTTCTTGAAAGTATAAATCAAGGAACCCTTACCCAAGGTTGTCAGATACTCTTCTATTTTGGTTAAAAGAATATTATTATTACTTGTTTTCTCTTTCAAGTTATCTTATTTCCACTACAATATGAACTTTGCTAATGGTAGAAAGTATCTCCTTCTTAAACTTTCTAATTATACTACTCTGATTATATTACAGATTCTATACACATTAATGTAGAAAAATTCTTTTATAAAAATATTTCTTAACTTTATATATTAAGGTTATAAAGTTTTAGAAAATGTTTTATAAAGAGGTTTTGTGAATGTTTTTTAACATTTTTAAACAAAACTATAAAGGTTCCAAATAAATTTTTAATGAATACAATTCACCCCTCTTGTACTTGAGAATCTCGTTAATTATTCGATCCTACAGAACCTAGGTTTTCACTCATGTATGGATCTAATTAAATTTCAATCTAAATCATTACTTTGGACCTAATATGGATGCCTAATGAGTTAGTTAACGTCTTGAGGGTGTCTGCAGCTAGTTCGGAGCTCGAAACACCTCTTTTTGGGGAAAACAATCCTGGATCATGGTTTATAGTAAATCGTGCAGTATGTTGGCACGATTAGACCAAACCGAGAAGATGGTGTATTTTAGGATAGAGCCTCACCACATGGTTTGCACATGGCTTCTTATCATAACCATGCAATCACCCTTTCTTCTTAGGTACATCTGTAGGGATTGCTCAACATTTTTGAAACTATGTGGAAAAACCATGAACATGCTATTTTAAGAGTAAATTGTTCTTTTTTTCATTATTGATCTATTTAAACTCCTTCCTTTTTCCATAATCCATGAATATATGGGATTTACCTCAATGGATCTCATTTTGGAGATTTTTGAAGGCTATATAAACGGATTTGAAGATTTCATTTATCAATGATCCATTTTATATTTTTTTATCCCATTGTATGTGCACTGGTATGTACTTGGGTCTATTTAAGTCTTTTTCCTTCTCAATTACTTTTGACTTAGATATCATGGTGTGACCATTTTCTCACTTTCTTAGATATACTCCAATATGAGCCAAATCAAGTGTAGATACTAGATGAGGATATTTTTAGAAGCATATGGTGGGCGGTCTATAACTCATCCCTAAAGTTCATTGTTGATGGAATTCTGGTGTGGGGTCCACCGATTTAATTAGGTGTTGTTATTAAATTCTTATGTAATAATTATAATCTTTAGAATTGTAAGTTTATACTCATTTCAAATAAGGGATTACATATTAGTGGTTACGAAAAATCCATTCATCTCATGTAGGATGTTATGAAATATTTGGGGTTTTAGTGTTTGGACACATTTGAGCCATAGTTTGCGTGTGCCTTGGCTTGAAATTCTTAAGGGTAAGTGTTTCTACATTAACTTTTTTTTTAAATGAGAATTTCATAATAGAAGGTACTATTAATGCTCAGAAGTTGACCCAAATTTTTTAAGTGATTTAATTTGATAATTAAATGAGAATTGTTAATTGTAATGTATATTATGTTTATGACCTAGAATAATTATGTGTAATTAAATAAATGTTTCATGTCCTTACCTCCTCTTTCCTTTTTTATGGAAGTATGTAGAGTGAACCTTGATTAATGAATATGCCATAAATGGATCTAATAAAGGGTTGCTTTCTACATGAACTTGTCATAGTAATGAAAGACAAGGCTTGAAAAAAATGGATTAAATGATTGATTATGAGTTGATTTAATGGTTTCATACTCAGTTATCCTTGTCAAACAAGTGGAAGGTAATGTCTTGAACCATATCAATTACATATGACTTCATTATTAAATAGGAATGGCTAGACTCGATCCTACCTTGGATTCTGATCATAGACTACCTTGAGAAATTAGAAACCCCATTCTGATTCAAGGATACTGATTACTTAGGTTGAGACCCACCTAGAACCTAATCCTTGTCTAATATTTGGATGCTCGGTATGATACCATAGTATCTGAAATGTAGTACTACATGATGCCTTGAATACACTCCTTTGATCATTCACTGAAAAGTAGGT
Organism: Viscum album; assembly: GCA_963277665.1. NCBI lineage: Eukaryota > Viridiplantae > Streptophyta > Magnoliopsida > Santalales > Viscaceae > Viscum > Viscum album. Next base: position 1,748,214,982 of record OY728155.1, on the reverse strand, counting down.
GCCTTGATTAAATCCATTAGGTCCCGATCATTGCTTAGCCCCATTTTAACGTTGATGAACTCCTTGGACTTGATTGGCATCTCATTGTGGATTGGATTGGGCTATGATCCTTCGATTACACTCTTATCCCTTTCCAGTCTATATTTATTACTGCGTTGGAGACCCTTGAGGTCTACATATCCTTGGTGATTAACTTGGGACTTCATTATTAAATTTCATTGCTGGCTACCATGATACAAAATTGATCCTTCGCTATTTCTACTCATGTGACATATTATAATTGGTAACAATCAACTAATGATTTGGTTACATGTTCAGACAGTAGATTAGGGATGAATTAGGTACATGGGTCTTTATTTAATGCGTACGAACCTATGTTATATATGCACGAAACCAATCTATTATATTCCATTACACATGCGATATGTTATATACACTGTTGGTGGTGGTCCATTGATATTTATCTCACATTCTATATGAGAACCGTTTTGGTACCCGAAGTAAGATCCATGACTGGAAGTGTTTATAAAAGGAATCACAAGACTACAAACACTTGATTTCATGATTTTAATGAAATAACATGGTATTTGAAGACAGAGTTGGATATCATGATGCTTTGGATAGTCTTTTTTTCCACTATACTTTTTGGAACATGTTATACCTACTATCTTCTATCCATATTTTTTAGTTTTCTAGTGACATGACATATCAACATCATTTTTCTAGTTTATACAATTACTGTTGTCCTTTATTATCTACTGGACTTTATTTCTTCCTCTATTTACTTATAATGCTTCTGTTATTTACCTATGTTTATATCTATATAATGTGCTACACTTTGGTAATGAGGGAATAGTCTCCCCACGGACACACTCTAGGCCCTCTCTTCTAGTAGGAATCCTCTGGCATCTGGGGAGATGCGCTTGAGGCCATGTGGTCCCCGGGATCAGGGAACCTATTAAGTATAACCTTCTTTCAGTACATATCAATTAATTTTTCAAACATTATAATTTTACTCTTCTCAATCCTAGGTTCTTCAACACTATTATTTTAATGTATAAATTCTCATGTATGTCAACATCATGAAACACGTAACACTATTTCTATCTAAAAACACCATGCCATGGGTTATTTATTTATTCAATTATCATTCTAAAATATTCTAGGAACTATATGACTCAACCAAATCTACCACATCAATGATGCATGAACAATGCATAGAGTTAATCTATACCTAGTAGTGGGAACACAAAAAAATGAAAATAATACCACATTATCATTTATCTAACACTAAGAAATAGTTAATCAATGATGATAAATCCTCTCTCTGAACTCATCTCAACCACCTAGTGTCTCACATAGTTAAACATTCTATGATCCTAAACCATTAATGATGTGTTTTCTAGTTCAAATTATGCCTAATGTCCATTTAAATATATTGTAGAATGTTTTATGTGATTATGGGTAGTCTTGAGAGTATTTTTGGGTTTGGGGTATGAAAGTAGGGAAATGAGGGAAATCTAGTGCATGACATATGGTTGGTGTATGGTTAGTAATAAAAACGCACACGAAACATTCCCTCTAGAGAAGGAGGGTGAAGAGTTTGTAAACCATGAAAGGGGATCATAGAAGTCTTATGAACTTAGATATAACTAGTTTCATGCGTTCAACATAGTATTAAAAACCTTTCAGGATCAATAGAATACTGTTCAACCTATGAAATTATCTAATATAGGAGGAAGCACAATTGGTGCATGATTTAGAAAACCATGCAGCCAAACCATGCCCCGCATTAATAGTGGTTAAATTTCATTTTTTCCTCTAATATTTCAGGATTTCATAAGAAAGTTTACTACCCATTAATAACTAAGTAGATAGGGGTATGAACCAAGAGCTAACAAACCCTCCAAGGGTGATTCTCCCTCGATCTGTGGGAATTTTATGTGCTAGTGGTTACAAATTGATTCTCTAGGTATATATAAAATTTTTATTTCTTATATTTTTGGAAAGAACCATACTTTAATTTTTTACCAACTTATAAATCCCAAAAACCTATTTTCCATTGGATTAATAGATTGGAAATTAAGGCTTTTTTTTGGGAATTATTCATGGTCCCTTTTAGCAAGATTTTGTCTACATGATTTAAGAAGGTGGTCAAAATGTTATTTTCCAATAGTATTGATCATTATTCATGTGTACGTGGTTTCTAATTTACTATCCTTTTGCTGATAAATTGAATATTTACAAAGGAATAATAAATTGGGTTTCCAAATGATGTTTTATACCTTTCATGGATCCCATTGGATTAAAAGATGGTGAGTAGACTAGAAATAAGGCCACCGATGGGGGTTTTCACTTCCTTAAGCATGTAATTTGAGTTGTTGAATAATGGAATATAGTGTTATGAGATCAAAGAAATTGTAAATGTATTTAGGATGTCAATATAGTATTGTGGTTGATTTTTCATAATTTATAGAATTAAATGCGTGGTAAAGTTTTAGGAAAGGAAAGAAGAAAATATTAATGGTACATAGTCATATTTTTGAATGGATATAAAAAGTGTATAATTATGGTACTCCATTAATAAAATTTCAATGGATTAAGCATGAAAAATAGATACCTGTTTTGAATATGTTAGACCCTGGGAGTTTTGATTAAGGTATAAGGTGTACCCTTGAGATATTAATGTGATAAATGGTCCAATATTGTCGACCATTGAAGAGTAATTTTTTATATATTTAGGAATGTTAGTCATGTAGATCCACACTATAGTAATGATGTTGGTCATGGACATCCACATTAGGAATGTGTGCTAGTCATCAACATCAACATTGGAGAATGGGTGTTGGTCATAGTTTTCCACACCACAGTAATTATTTTGGTCATGGTGGTCTACATTTGTAATAGTTGTTGGTCATAGAGATACACACCATGGTTTGAGATATGAATACTTTTTTTCCTTTCATGAATTTATGTTTCCCCTAAGACATATGTTTCAGACTCCTAGCATGGGAATTAGTGTATTTGGGGTGTTTATATTGTTGTATAACCCATTGTACATCGTGATAATTGAAAACCATTTAAATATACAACATACTTTATTTAGTGATTATATATTTTTATGTGTACTTTTGCATAAAATATTATCAGAATGAATATTGTTGTAGAGAATATTGGTGGTGGCCTATTGAGTTGCAAGAATAATTTTCTTGGGCCGTTGTTGGGTACCCAAGAAGACTTAATTATTATAGATCAGGATAAGTGAAATGTCCATTTGATAGATTGTTGAATTGAGATGGAAAATGGGGGACAAACATGTTATCGGAAATTGTTGTGGGGATTTTATATAGTGTATCTATTATGGTTTTCATTGGTATTAAGACTCTCAGGACATGACATGATTATCATATTTGATTATTCTATTTAACTAGTTGTGGGGGTTGATTATTTGGTTCATGGTTATTGAATATTTATTAAAAACATGTTGCTTAGGATTTATTCTATTAGTATACTCTCATAAAGAGGGTATTGTATCTACAATTTTTCCATTAAGACCTCACTACTAGTTAGTAGCCTCTTGAACATGGGTTGGGGTGCTTGATTTTATGTGTCTAAGAAGATTAGTGAACTGGTATAGAAGCACCTACTCATGGATGTTACACACATAACAATGAACTATTACACCATCACTGATGTCAACCACAACTATAATTTAGTCTCTTAGCCCATTCCTCATTGATGGTTATCAACCAAAACAAATACATAAAAAAACAACAAAAGGCTATATTATCCTAGGTAAATTATACTTATCAACATATATTTTTTTTAATGGAACACTAAAGTGGAAACTAGGGTCATTGAACTAATGAATACAATCCTTCAACAATAATAATGGGATCCTTCACCATAAAATTATTTTTATTATGAGAAAATACTTTTTATTTCTCATATTAAATTAAATAGTTCATTAGGAATCGGTATTTAGTAATAATAAAACTATAATTTATTATATATTAATAACTATGCACAAATATGAATAATTTTATTACATTACATTCATATTCCATAAAAAACAAAGATAAATAACTATCAATTTATAAGACTATTACATTAGTCACATCATTATAATAATTCCAGATTTACATTGTTTATCAAATATCCAAAAAATTAATAATTATAATATCTAAATATCTATAATGTATATATATATATTAAACTAACTAGAAAAACAAAGGGAAACAAAAATTAGTGAGATACAAATGAGTTTAGAGAACCATAACCCAAAAAATCATTCACTTAATTCTATATTTTTTACTTGTTAAGTAAATTCAACCTTTAACCAATGTATTAAAAAATGATAATATCACAAATTCACTTTAAATTAAAAATATGTAACCAATCTCCATTCTTAAGATGAAATATTTATAATCACTGCTCTAAATGATGCAGAAGAAGGTAACTATGAATTTTATCATAGAAATGGAACATAATGGTCTAGAGTAGAGAAAACCCATTAGAAAACCAAGAAAAACATGGGAACAACACTATTATAAAATGATGGATAGAACATAATATAAATACATGTAAACTAAATGGGGGAATCTCACATTGAATTAATAAGCACTGATATTTATAAGGTATGTGTTGAATATGATTGATGGGGCATCAAGGGTCTTAAAATCACTCTTCTAGTCACCTATGGTTTGAGAAAGGATAATTGAATTATGATAATCTAAGGGGATACTATGATTATAACTAGGCTTGAAAAATTCTCTTTCATGACATGACATAAAAATTAATGTTGTGAAATATCAAATATGATGTTTTATGAATGTTAGGTTACCTTATATTAAATCCAAAAAAACCATTTATTTCATTAATAATTTATTCATTCCAAAAATTATATCTATGAAAAACCATTGTATTTTTCCTTGAAATATTTTAATACGTAACCAATAATTCAAGCTGTGAATCATTATTAATATTGTGTATGCTTATCTTATTTCATGAATTTATATTACCACCAGATTTCAGGAATTTGATCACCTAATCATGCCTTAGTTTTACGTTGAAAAAACGATGACAAAACTGGTCCCTCTCATAACATTACCTCAAGATATTATTTTCCATGATAATTTAAAACAATCCCCATAAAGGATGGGGTATTAATAAACACCTAAAGAGATACGTCTAATGGACTATGTTATACTAAGAATAAAAATTTCTTACTAGAACAACAAAGAAAAAACACATTTCATAACCAACCATAATCAAAACTCACTCATGGGGGAGATACCTTTCAAGGTAATGGACAAAACATATAGAAAACCAAGGAACAAAAAAATTTTCATAAAACTACATTGGTTTTACAAAGAATCCAAATAAAGTTAAAAAATATTCAATATATCTTGAGATAATGAGAACAAATTTATGACTCCCACTCCAAAGTACTCTCATCCAATCCATAGTTCCTCCACAAGATATAAATGAAATGAATATCATGCCCACACAACACCTTCTCTAGAAAATATTTAACCACAATAAACCATTCCTTGAAGTTTTAACTCTCTTTAATATCAAGATCACCCAATCAATAATATAGTAATCATAATAAAGTTATTAGTAAAGCTTTGATACATGGAAGATATCATTAATCAATCTCATATATGGGGGTATTACTAATCGATATGCAAAAAATCAAACCTGAACAAACACATCAAAAAATAGAATAACCCTGTAGAAATATTAGTCCTACATTTAAATAATCACTACTTCGGATGAAGAGTAAAATTTAAAAATAGGTGATCCCTAACATCAAACTACAGAGGCTTCTTCTTATGATTATCATATTAATTATAATTATCCTGCATCAATTTGATTAACTAATTGATCACCTAGATCATCTTTATTATACTCCCAAAAATTATAGTCCATGAATAGCTGACACACTTACCAAATTACGGAAAAATTAAGATCAAACAAATTCAACATAAATCACATTGAGAGGTTTCATACCAATAGTGATTTGATAATAAATATTATAATAAAACAAAAATATGGATATGTGCCTCATAAATGAACCTCAATAATCTAAAATTCACATGAACACCATATCCTCTAAAATATGTATAGTCCACTATATCTGAAAATAAAATTGAAAATGATAAGAATTTATATGGGAAAACTAAGAGACAAAATCAAGTTAAATACTTATGCACATTTTGGAGGTAAAATTGGGATCATGATTAGAGATTGGTTTATTTAGAACCTTGGGAAGCCTCTCTATATTATAAAAATGTCTCATTGAAAAGATCTCTAATGAGATCTACTCCTTAGTCAAAATTGACTGAGATAACTATATTAAGAGATCCATGGTCACCCATAGAGAACCATAACCACCCTGATATTTGGGTAAACTAGTGAAAAATTGAATCAAATGTTCCCACCACATCCACTAGAGAATATTAAGTGGATGGAGAAAACTGCCAATAAACTAAAAAATGAACTCTCAGATCACGATAAGAAGTTTCTACACAAGGATGTACCACTATAGAATAACTACATAAATCATATAGAAACACATAACACATCGCCAGAGTAATGAATATAATCCCTTTAAACATCTTCTAATGTTAATTATCCTTAGACCATCCCTCAGAAGTATCAACAAAAACAACTATATCACAAAAACTCTATTCTCAAGATCTCCCCTAATGGGACTCCACCATTTTATTCACTATGGATGAATGAACAATCATTTAATAAGAAAATATCTTTAAATAACCACACCCATATCATGTTACATCATATAAAACTATTTCAACACTCTCCAAGTGTCTCCAGACACATGAAAAACAACATATCACAACTTACTACACAATGAATATTCTTTAACATTCCATTTTATAGGATTAATGGTAATCGCGAAGTCATCATCCTTCAATAACTCCATAATCCACTATTGGTATAGATTTAATCTATGTGGGGAGAATATTTACGTAAGACTCATGTGATCTATGATGAACAAAAAGTGATCAGTGATGAGGTTGTTTCGTTAAATATTTAAATAGATCACCACAAAAACAAAATCAATATAATTGGTTGTATAGTAACCTTCATGATTCTATACCATACACTAATAATTAGAGATAGATCCACTCTATTACATCTACACATATTCAAATCTAAGACTCTAATAATAATATTAAACCTTGAAATCAATTCCCTCCTCTATAGGATGAATAAATAATGAAATTAATATCTTATCGATCAAATAATTGAAAGGATTATCGCACTGGTTAGTCATGTAAGGCCTGGACCTGACTAAAAACTAAACTGGTATCTGAACTGGTCATAACATGACTTCAATCACATCTACACAAACACTAGAGGCTTCGAACTAGTAGCAAGGTTGTCATGGTAGTTCAGTGGGGGAGACTATTCCCTCATACTCAGAGTGCATAGTTGTAAATAGATAGTAAAAATCAGATATCAACCGAAGAAGTAATATATCAATTGAATAAATGATTATTGAAGATGCTATCTTATATAATCCATTCACACCATATGATGATACATAAGAAAAAAAGTATCTTACAAAATAATTTACATTTCAGTATAAGAATAATGAAATGAAAAAAAATCCCCATGGCTGATTTCCATGAGCATCCTGAGCACCATTTGGTCTGTCGATACTAACTCCTAAGTATAAGAAAATCATCATATATAGAGTTCCATATCCATGTAAACAATAAAGGTCTTCTTGGATATGAATGGTACCCAAACAGGGTGTGAGATAACATCTTAGTAGGACGACACCCACGACGTCTATCCCAATCCAATTTGTACACTATATAAATTATACAGTGTGTAGGTAAATAGCTAATTAATAAAATAAAGTGCAAATTCTTAAGGCAAGTAAACTTCTAAAAAAATGATACCAAAATATCCTTTAAAGGCTCTTTATACTAGAAAACAATGCTCTTATAATAAGGCAGCTTCAAATAGTAAAATAACAAACAACACTACCTTTCCATTCATCCAAATATGTCATATCATCACAGACGTGGCATATATCTCAAGTGTCATATCATCCAAACCTTTTTGTATAACAATGTACCATATAATTCATAGAATTGATATACAACCTGAAGGTTCATATCACTCACAACAGAGACATATAATCACACATCACAATTTACCACAACGAGGAAATATATTCAATAGTATCATATACCTCACGACTATGCCATATATTAAGGATTCGGACCATGAAGGGCTTGATCTATGGTGTTGAAGTCCAATTCATCATCGTCGAGTCCAAGGAGGATCTTGATGGAAACTAAGTCAATCATTGGTTGGATTCCTTAGAGAATGTCATACCTGACTTGACCTACGTGATTCTAGGAATGCCAGATCCCAGGTGTATCATGTCTCAAGCCCTCCCACGAAATCTATACCCATGGGCACACTCAACCTGAGGAAACCACTACTGTGCTCAATATATATAGATATTCATCCATGAAAACTATACAATCATTCATCCATTTATTATCCTTTAACATTTTTCACCATATGAGTCTACCCACTCTCATATTAGAATTTAAAACCAAATCATATAATGAGTATTCCCACTAATAAATCCCATTTTATAACGAAAAACAATCTCATGAGTATACCCTCTAATGTATTCCAATTCCTAATCAAATATCTAAATACAAACAATCTTCATACCCTCTCATTATTGGTAATTCAATATTAAACACCTCTTATATGTTTACCCACTCATTTATAAATTTCCCATTCAAGGAATTTAATGATTATACCCACTCATTATCCATCATCTGTATTAAATTACATCCCAACATTACCTATGTGTATACCCAACCATTTTTTTCAATTTCAATTATTCATAACACATAGGTATACCCACCCATTCATCTCAGTTAACATTTTATAAATAACCATTTAGACAATTCAAGTTCATATAAACTATGAAGATAAGGGAATCACATGACAATGAGTGATTTTTTTGAACTAAGTAAACCAATTCACTTTAGTCCTAATAAATAATCCTCTAACATGGAAAGAATAGGAATACACACATAAGGTGGCTCAAGTAAGGGAGGTTCAAATATAAAGTGACCAAGTGAGACTTAGGATTTTAAAAGGTTTTGTTAATGTTTATAAGAGAAATCTCAATTAGAGATCATCTCTTAAACATGAATTATGTCACTCTATATCATCAAGCAAAGGAAAACCAAAAAATTAATCCAGTCATCTAATTAAAAAATACAAATACCTTTTGTATTATAAAAATCACACCTCTATTGTGTGGGTTTTATTATATAATCATGAATTTTTCTCTCAAACAAATCATTCATCCCAATTAAAAAGATTATTCTGGAATCAAAATTTATTTATCAAAGAATAATAAAGCAAATATGTATTTCATTCTTAAATAAAAGGGAATGATTAGGTACCCTACCTGAAGTAGTAGACCAAGAAATCACTAGAAAGTTCCCAAATCTAACATCAACTCTTGAAACCGCTCCATATCTGCATGCACATTCCTTTATATATATATATATATATATATATATATTCCAAAAAAAATGCAGTTATTGTACATGTAACGACCCAAAGTTTTTCAATGGAAATTCCCTTCATATAATTATGTCATAAAATCACATGAAAACACAACATAATGAACTACTAAGTGTTAAGTGACCTTTAAACCTAAGTTTGTCACTTTTGTGTTTTGAATTTTAAAAATCTAACATACACGGTTGTGGTCAACATGATTTTTGGAGTCTGTTGAAACAAAATTTTTTTTGGGTGAATAGTGACATACCCTTATGAATAGTAACATATCCTTATGAATAGTATTATGACCCTTATGAATAGTAAGTCAGCAACATAAGAATAACCTTACCCATGATAATTAAATAGAATTTAGACATCTTATAAAGTAACAATTCGACCTTCGTCAAAATTTTGGTATTTTGTATATCATAAATAATTAATTATAATTAATTAATTAATTTAAAAGAAAATTTATTTTCCAAAAATGTGTTCATAAATTATCAAAACAATGTCTTATAGTTTTTATATAATTTTATAAGACCCTATGTAATTTTTGAAAGCACTATAAAATCAGTTTTAACTTTTCAAAACTATTTTTTAAGTAAATTATGATTTTAATAAAATATAAAATTTAGAAAATTTAGAAAATTATTTTTGAAAAATGGACTTCATTTTTGGATTCTACACGTCAAGTAATGGTTGGGGTAATTTTTTGGGATTTTTCTGAAATACTTGAATATTTGAAGAATAGTTAAATACTATGATTTACAAAAATAATCTAAATAAGCTAATTATAGAGTCATGTATGATGTTATGATGATTTTATACCACTTATTTTGGTATCACATGATAAAATTACTATTCTTGGTCATTCATGAATCACTATTCCTTGTCTTAGGGGAAATTAATAAACTAATGAATTTTATATTAAAGAAACCCCTCTCTCCTCAACTATAAATATCATCATTCACACCCTCATTTAATCACACCACTCAAGATCCAAGCCTTATCGAAACTCTGCCCGAAAATCTTCCCTATCTCCTCTCCCACGTACAAGAGCTTCTGGTCTCATCAAAATACCAAGCCTAGCTTCTTTAAGGATGATCTCAAGAGGAGGATTTAAGAGGCAATTTCACTCCCTCTTCTCCTTTATTTTTTTCTCTCAAGTTCAAGTTCATTTATTGATCTCTCCCCACCTATCTTCATCTAAATGGTATTGTAACTACAATATTATAAATTTATTGTATTATTATGATGTTAATATGATATTATATCATCCAACTACCTTTCCCACTTTCTTTTATTTTATTAAGAAGAACGTTGTTCCTGAGATGTTAATTTATCACCTTCAAGAATGACATGATTTCTTCTTCCATTTCTACCATCAGATCGGGTCATGAATCCATTTTTATGGTTGAATAAGAATATTTTATATATATTATCTTTTATGTAATGTTCTAGAACTTAACTATGGATATATTTATAAGTGATAAATTAAAACAAGTTTATTGTGATCCAAAAAACCACCCAAATTAACCCAAACAATATTCATTTAATTCTTAACTAATGATTCACCCACATGGATCTAATATAAATCATTATAATATAATTTTAAATTATGTAATTTCATTAATAACATGTAATATTAGTTCTGTATATTTACCCATGATCTACACGATCTGCAATTTAAGAATACAAGTTAACCACTCAAGAAAACCATAAAGACTAACATTCCCAAACAATGTTTTTAAGCTCTATAACTCATCCAAAGAAACATAAAATCCCTTAATGAAATCATAATAAACCATATTAATTTAAACATGGTTCTGGATTTTTAATTAATGAATATAATTTCATTATACAGGACATTAAAGAGAAATAAGCATTCAGATACATGGTAAGGGGAATTCTCAAACCCAACTTTCATCCTTCCGATTTTTCCTCTTTCACTGCATTTTTGATATGGTTACTTCTATAAAATCATGTTTTCATCATTGTATTTCCTTATATATGATATAAATTTTTTCCACTATTGTTTATTTCAAACAAAATGTTTTTCAAAAGAAATCTTCTTTTTAGAACACACCTTTTACTTCTCACTCAAAGTGGATGGTTCTTGTATCAAGTATGTTGTTCCCTCTTTATTTTGGGAACCCGAAGTTTATGAATTTATTCATATGATATGAAACCCATTCCATACCATGGGTTATTTATGTTCAATATTGATATATGTTCTATGTGGTATGCATGATAATGATGAAACTATGAGGTGACGGGTGTGCCCAGAATTATATTGCGCAATTTGAATGTTTAAATGTGATGGGTGCACCCGGAATTATACAACGCTTAAATGCATTAGGTAAAGTGATGAATCTCAAAAGTAATTGTGAAATTATTTGTGGAAAAGATGATAGATTGGTTCACATGTATGTGTGTTATTTAACCACTAAGACATGATGTTTCATTTTTATGCATTTCCACATTTCAAGTATTTTATTATGCTCCTCCCATGTACATGATCTTTTTCCTATGTCATGATTATGCTCACGCAATGCTATATAGTTCATAGCTATCCCCTTACTGGGATTCTACCTCACCCATTTAGAATTATATCCTCAGGTGGCTACATGTACTAAGGAGAGAACAAGTGCCAATAAGAATCTAGAGAAGATGAAATTAAATAAATGTTTATTCTTGATTTTGTATTGGTTATGTATGGTCCTTGTTTTCCCAAGACACTAAACCTTTGGATCCTCTATTTGTAATACTATTATATTTTTTATCATTAAAATTATGTAATAGTAATGTAATAAAACACTCGGGATGCTATAATTGGTATGAGAGGAATGGTTTTGGTCATTTGGGAATTAGGATTAGTGAACCCTAGAGAAAAACTATAGCATGACACTATGGACAAATATGAACACAATAATATTTACATAAGGATCCCATATGTTATGTTTTGGGTATAAATTGTTTAAATGAAAAAATTATTCATAACTTGTTTACTTATGTTTTGTTCTATCCTTTTATATTTTATAAAATGGTGGCAACTAGGAGAAATCAAGCCAAAAAATCACGCGAGGGCCATTACAACGATTGCCCAAACGACGTCCCTAAGGATTTGGGAGGTGGAGTTCAAAAATTCATGGAGATTCTTACCCAGTTATATCAGGTTATGAACAATAACCATAATAATGGGGAACATCCTCCTTCACCAAAGCGGGAGCAACTAGCTATCAAATGTTTTATGTGGAAATAACCACCAATGTTAAGTGGATCCTCTGATCCACTAGTTATTTAAAAGTGGGTCAACTCCATTGAGAATATCTTTTCTGTGCTTTGCTATTCTAAGACGGAGAAGGTGGCCTTAGTCGTTTATCATCTAGATGGAGAAGCCGATCAATGGTGGGATTTGATTAAGTACACCATGCCAAGGGAGGAAATTGAAGAGATGTAATGGGAGGACTTTAAGATAATGTTTCATAATAAGTATTTCCAATAAACTCTTCATAAGAAGTTGGAGATATAATTCATAGAGCTCCTGCAAAAAGAAGGAGAATCTGTCACAGACTATGAAGAGAATTTCACAAGTCTTGGAAGGTACGGTTTGGGGATTGTTATAAAAAATGATAGCAAAATTGATAGATTCTTTAGTGGATTAAAACCACACCTTCGAATGCATTTTGCAATTCGAGACTTTGCGAGTTATGAAGAAGTTGTTCGATGTGCTCTCAAAGTGGATATGGAGTTTGGATAATGGTCCCATGGCAATGGTGATATGAAACGAAAGATTGAGTTTCTTTCCAGAGGATCTAATGACCAATGTGGGAAGAAAACTCAATGACCAACATGCCAAAAATTTGGGAAGATACATCATGGGAACTGCCTCAGAGGGACAAGGAAGTGCTTCAAGTGTGGGAAAGAAGGACATCATGCTCAAGAGTGTCGAAAAGACATGAAAAAGAAAGATAATTTATCCGCTAAAAGGAGAGAACCACTCATGATTCAATGCTACAACTATAGGGAGCTAGGGCACTATGAAATCTAGTGCACTAAACCTCGAGTTCTCGAGGTTATTCTATGTCAGTAGCCTCCAAATCCAAAGGAACAGGGGAAGGCTTATGCCATCACTACTACAGAGGTGGAGCATGATAATGAAGTCATACAAGGTATACTTACTATACACTGAAGAATAGAAAAAGTCTTATTTGATTCTGGTTCTAGGTATTCCTTTATATCTAGAAAGTTTGCTAGAACTATATAATCAAAGCCCTAAAACCTTGAAGTAGAGATATCTGTAAAAACACCAAGTTGTGCAATCATTACATCCAAAGTGTTTGACTCTTCTCCTGTTGGCGTATGTGGGAATATTTTTTCTGGAAAATCTCATAATAATTCCCTTAGTGTAATTCAATGCTGTAATGGGAATGGATTGGCTCTCGTTATATATAGCACATATCAACTGTTAGGAAATGGAAATATCTTTTCATATTCTGAACAATCCCATTCACCTCTACAAATGCAAGGAAGATCATGAATCTCCATTGAAAAATCCTTCAATGGTGTGGGAGTTGATTCCCTATGAAGAAGCATACCTTTCCCAAATGGTTGAGTCAAAGGAAAGTGAAAACATTGAATAAATTCCCATTGTGAGGGAATAAAACGATGTATTTCTCGAAGAGTTACCCAGAATTCCCCCAAATCATGAGGTAGAGTTCTCAATTGATCTCATTCTCGGAGATAGTCCTATCTTTTTGTGTCCCTACAGGATGGCTCCTATCGAACTGGAGGAGTAAAGAAGAAGTTGCAAGAGAATCAAGAAAAAGGTTTCATACACCCTAGTGCATCACATTGGGGTGCACTAGTGCTCTTTGTGAAGAAGAAGGATAGAACAATGCGGTTGTGTATCGATTATCAGGAACTCAACAAGATCACTATAAAGAACAAGTATCCTCTCCGAAGGATTGATGAATTGTTCAATCAGTTAAGTGGTGCTCTATACTTCTCAAAGGTGGATCTTCATTCTGGATATCATCAGGTAACGGTGAAAAAGGAAGATATTCAGAAGATAGCCTTCTGAACAAGGTATGGGCACTAAGAGTTTTTGGTGATGCCCTTTGGACGTGCTAATGCCCCTGAAATCATCATGGATTTGATGAATAGAGTCATTAGACATTACCTCGACAAATTTTTGGTAGTGTATATGAATTATATTCTCATCTACTCTAAGAACAATAAGGAATATGAAGAATATATAAGACTTGTGTTGGCGTCATTAAGCAAGGATAAGTTGTACTCCACATTCAGCAAGTGTGACTTTTGGATGAAACAAGTCACGTTCTTGGGATATGTGATCACAAGTGAGGGAATTTCTATAGATCCTTAAAAAACATAGGCATTTAAGGAATGGCCCAGACCCTCTAGTGTCACATAATTCCGTAGTTTTCTTTGATTATTTGGGTACTATAGATGTTTTGTGAGAAACTTCTCACGATTGTCAAGCCTGATAACTGTGTTAACAAGGAAAGTGGTAAAGTATGTTTTGACGGAAGAATGTGAGGGAATATTCAAGGAGATAAAGAGAAGGCTGATCACTGCACCTATACTCAAACTACCTAAAAGTGGAAAAAGTTTTGTGATATACAGTGATGCTTCAAAGAAAGGCTTGGGTTGTATAGTCATGAAAAATGACAATGTGATAGCCTACGCCTCACGAAAGTTGAAGATCAATGAGCAGAACTACCCGATGCAGGATCTTGAGATGACAGTCGTGATTTTTGCCTTGAAAATATGGCGGCACTACCATTATGGCGAGAAGTGGGACATATACACTGACCACAAGAGCCTAATGTATATATTCACTCAAAATGAGCAAAAAATGGGTCAAAGTAAATTGTTAGATCTAATCAAGGATTACAATTACTCTATTCACTATCATCTTGGAAAGCCGAACAAGGTAGCTAATTCCCTAAGCTGAAAAGAACCTGCTACTCTATCCATGTTGAAGATTGAGAAAGTCCCTATCTTCTTGGATATGCAAAGAATGGATTTGGAAAACATAAGGGCAGAGGATACATCCTACCTTTCCCAAATGATTGCACAACCATCAATCTAGGAGAAGATTAAAGAAGCAAAAAGGGATGATGTAGAGATAAAAAAGAGGGTGGATGTAGTAAAGGAAGGGATGCTGAAAGAGTTCCATATTGACGATGATGGTTTGATTTGGTTTGTAATGTGGCTTTGTGTGCCTTCATCACCTGGGATAAAGAAGGAGCTATTGGACAATGCACATAGATCAACATTCTCTATCCATCATGGAGGTACCAAAATGTACCGTGATATTCAAGAACACTTCTGGTGGTATAACAAGAAGATAGAGATTGCGGAATATATATCAAGGTGCTTGGTATGTTAGAATGTTAAAGCTGAGTGAAAAAATTCCAATGGTATGATGCATCCATTACCTATACCCTTGTGTGAATGGGATAATGTTTCTATGGACTTTTTCATGGGTCTCCCGAAGACATCGAAGGGAAATAATGCGATATGGGTTGTGGTTGACCGACTCACCCAGACTGACCATTTTATCACTATTCGGGAAGATCTCTCGCTTGAAAAAATTTAAATGATATATTTGAAGGAAGTGGTGAGACTACATGTTGTTCCACTCTCGATTTTCTATGACCGTTATCCAAGGTTCACATCTAAATTTTGGAGGAGTCTTCAACATGCTTTGAGTACAGAATTAAATTTCAGCACGACCTATCACCCTCAAATTGATATCCAGTCTGAAAGAACTATTCAGAAACTTGAAGATATTCAAAGATCCTACTCTCTTGAATTCAAAGGTGGTTGGGGTCATAATCTCACATTGGTTGAGTTCTCATACAACAATAGCTTCCACTTGAGTATTCAGATGGCTCCGTATGAAGCTATTTATGGGAAGCGATGTAGAACTCCAACCTATTGGGATGAAGTTGGAGAAGGAAAGCTACTTGGACCTGATCATGTTCAAGAGATGACAAAGATGGTTCAAGCCATTCAGAAACACATCAAAAAAGCTAACATTCTGCAAAAGTGCTCTGCTGACAATCATCGAAGGGACTTGGAGTTCGACGTTGGACATAAAGTCTTCCTTCGAATATCTCCATAGAAGAGAGTCATGCGATTTAGGAATAAATGGAAGCTAAGCCCAATGTATATTGTCCCCTTTGAGATCCTTAAATGCATAGGATATGTGACCTATCGTCTTTCACTTCCACCGAATATGGCTCAAGTTCATGATGTGTTTCTTGTATCATTACTGAGGAAGTACATACCAGACTTCTCACATGTACTAAACTCAGACGTGGTGCAGTTGGAAGATGATCTCTCCTATGAGGAGCAGCCAGTACAGATTATAGATCAGAGGGATATGGTTCTACGCAACAAGACAACCCATATTGTCAAAGTGTTGTGGAGGAACCATAAGTTTGAGGAAGCAACATGGGAACCAGAAGAGGCAATGAAGGAGAAACACCTTCACCTATTTTTGTAAAGTGAAATTTCAGGGGAAAAATTTCTTAAGGGGGGAAGAATGTAACGACCCAAAGTTTTTTGATGGAAATTACCTTCTTATAATTATGTCATAAAATCACATGAAAACGAAACATAATGAACTACTATGTGTTAAGTGACCTTTAAACATATATTTTTCACTTTTTTGTTTTATGTTTCGAAAATCTGACATACACGGTTGTGTTCAAGATGAATTTTGGAGTCTATTGAAACAAAAATAATTTTCAGTGAATAGTAATGTACCCTTGTGAATAGTAACATGCCCTTATGAATAGTATTATGACCCTTATTAATAGTAAATAATCCAACATAAGTGTAACCTTACCAATGAATAATTAAATAAAATGTAGACATCTTTGAAAGTGACAATTGAGCCTTAGTAAACGTTTTGGTATTTTGTAAGTCATAAATAAATAATTATAATTAATTAATTAATTTAAAAGAAAATTTTCTTTTTTAAAATGTGTTCAAAAATTATCTAAACAATGTCTTAATGTTTTTAGATAATTTTATAAGACCCTATGTAATTTTCGAAAGCACAATAATATCAGTTTTATGTTTTAAAAACTATTTTTAAGTAAATTATGATTTTAATTACATATCAAAGTTATAATATTTATAAAATTATTTTTGAATAATTTAATTCATTTTTGGATTATACACGTCAAAAAATGGTTGGGTTAAATTTTTTGGATGTTTCTGAAATACTTGAAGTTTTTATGAATAGTGAAATACCGTAATTTACAAAAAAATAAGCTAAATAAGCTAATTTATAGAGTCATGTGTGATGTTCTGCTGATGTAAGCCCACTTGGTTCGGGATAGCATGATAAAATTACTATTATTGGTCATTCAACACTCATTATTTCGTATCTTAGGGGAAATTAATAATCTAATTTATTTTTTATTAAGGAAACCCCTCTCCCCTCCACTATAAATACCACCCTTCACACCCTCATTTCCTCACACCTCTGAATATTAAATCCTTCTCTAAAATCTACAAAAAAAACTTCCCTAGACCCTTTCCCAAATACAATAGCTTCTGGTATCATCAAAATACCAAGCATATCTTCCCTAAGGAGGATCTCAAGAGGAGGATTTAAGAGGTAATTTCTCTCCCTCTTCTCCTTTATTTTTTTCTTTCAAGTTCAAGTTTATTTCTTAATCTATCTCCACCTATATTCATTCAAATGGTATTGTAACTCTATTATTATAAATTTACTGTATTTTAATGATTCTAATAGGATATTATATAATCCAACCCCCTTTCCCTCTTCCTTTTATTTTATTAAAGATAATGTTGTTTGTGAGGTGTTAATTTATCACCTTCAAGAACGACATGATTTCTTCTTCAATTTCTACATTCAAGTCTGGTCATGAAACCATTTTTATGATTTAACCAGAATATGTAATATGTATTATCTCCTATTTAATGTTAAATAACTAACTTATGGTCATATTTCTAAGTGGTAAATTAAAACAAGTTCATTGTGATCCAAAAACTGCCCAAAATAACCCAAACAATCTTCATTTAATTCTTATCTAATGATTCATCCACATGGATCTAATATAATTAATTATAAGATCATTTTAAATTCGGTAATTTTATTAATAACATGTAATATTAGTTCTGGATGTTTATCCATGTTCTTCCCGAACTTCAATTTAAGAATATAAGTGAACCACTCAAGAAAACCATAAAAACAAACATTCCCAAACAATGTTTTTAAACTCTATAACTCATCAAAAGGCACATAAAATCACTTAATGAAGCCATAATGAACCATTTTAATGTAAAAAAGGTTCTGGATTTTTAAATAATGAATATAATGTCATTATACAGGACAATAAAGAGAATGAAGCTTTCGGATATAAGGTTAGGTGAATTATCGAACCCAACTTTCATCCATTGGGTTCTTCATCTTTCACTCCATTTCTGATATGGTTACTCCTATAAAATCATTTTTTCATCACTGTCTTTTCTTTTCTAGGATATAAATGTTTTCTACTATTTTTTATGTCAAACAAAATGTTTTCAAAAATAACTCTTCTTTTAAGAACACTTCTTTTATTTCTCACTCAAAGTTGATGGTTCTTGTATCCTGTATGTTGTTCCCTCTTTATTTTGGAAAACCGATGTTTATGAATGTATTCTTATGATTTGAAACTCATTCATTAACATGGGTTATTTATTTTCATTATTGATATATGTTCTATGTGGCAAGCATGATAATGATGATATTATGTGGTGACGGGTGCACCCAAAATTATATAGCGCAATATGAATTTTTAAATGTGATGGGTGCGCCCATAATTATACAGCGCTCCAATGCATTGGGTAAAGTTATGAATCTCATTAGTAAATGCGAAATGATGTGTGAAAAATATTCTTGCTTGGTTTATAAGTATGTTTGGTAGTTAACCACTAATACATTATGTTTCATTTTTATGCATTGCCATGTTTCAAGTCTTTTAATTATGCTCCTCTCGTGTTCATGATCTTTTCCATATGTCATAATTATGCTCACCCTATGCTATATTGTTCTTACTTATCCTCTTCCTGGGATTCTATATCACCCCTTTTGATGTATATCCTCAGGTGGCAACATGTAATAAGGATAGGACAAGTTCCAATAACAATATAGAGAATAAGAAATTAAATAAATGTTTATGTTTGATGTTGTATTGGTTATGTATGGTCCTAGTTTTCCGAAGACACTAAACCTTTGGATCCTCTATGTGTAATAATATTATGTTGTTTATCATTAAAATGATGTAATAGTAATGTAAAAAAAGTCTAAGGATTCTATACTCCATGCCATTATAGTATATGTACATGGAATATATATATATATACACATAATTACATGTGTGTGCTCCGTCAAATTGGTCAAAACCCATTAAAAACAATTACAGAGACTCATAAAAACCTTAATACCCCAATTTAAAGGGTGTAAAAAAATCATGTGTAGAACCTTACTCAAAATAACAACAACAAGCCAAATAAATCCACCAACCACACCTTCGGTGGTGAATGGAGGAATATGAACCCACGAGTCTTTAGGAAGCATTCAGACGCCATAATACTCGAAGAACAACCAAAATTTTGTATTATACCAACCCTAGGGTTTTTTCCATGTGAAAACATGGTGGTGGGAGATGAAACAATGCATAAGCGAAGGATGAGGAGGAAGAAGAAGGCCATAACTTGGGACATTGAGTGATAACCATGAATGAATTAGAAGGAAATGGTCGATGGAGATGGATTTGGGAGAGGGGGTATTCACTCATCAAACGAGAACCCCCAAGAGAGTCCATCATGTGGGTCCTAAGAGGGAGTATATGGGTGTTTGTGTTTATGTATTTATTGAATTTTAATTTTAATATTAATTAAATTGTTCTCCAAATATAGAACCTACTGCACAGTTTGTCTCGCTTGTTTTTCCATCCTTTGTCGAAACCATGAATTCTACATTGTTTCGGTACTTCCTCTAAACCCCAACCATGTGGGATAGGAGCATGGTATTGAAATCCATGTGTATCCCATGCCTACAGCCACATACCCACCTATATAAGGCCACAAATGGTCCTACATGGGATGCACAATTTCTGAATAACTATGTGCCCATTGTAGACCATTTAAAACATGATTTTTTTGGAACTAGTGCTCATGAACTCCTCAAGTCACATGCGAAACATCCCATGCCTTACCCAATTCCAAAAACATCACTCTAATTCTTCCAAATTCTGGAAATTTATTTTAAAGATTAATTTTAAATTTGGCACGCCTAGTAATTACAAAAAATTTAAAATCCCGCAAAACCACCCAGTCCAACCCACTGGATTCAACAATCTCCCCACCTTAACACTTCTCATACCTGATAAGCCTTTTAGAATTTAAAAAACATAAACAAACCTATAGAGGTGTTGAAGCATCATTCAAACGGTCAGGTTTCGTTTCCAAATTCCAAATTCAACATTAATAATCTCTATAATACCATGTAATTTAATCCTTAAAAACTCAAGACAAAGTTCAATTCCTAACCAAAACATCGAATCATTACTTAACTACTTTATTAGAAAGAGACACAACCATATCTTTGTCTCTTTAAACAACATCACATTTTTAATCCCACTATGGGTTTTATCATTTAACGACCAATTCCAACCCATGAATCTTACACCATTGGAATTCCCTTAAAAATAAATCCCCTTTGGATTATAACGATGCTCATAAAATGAATTATCATATAAGAGAACCCATTAACATCCAAGGCTAAAATAGAGACCTCATTGAATGGAGAAAGTTGAATATCATTTGACCAAAAAACGGGATGCACATTATTTCCTCAAAGGAAATCACCGACCATAAAATCCACTCACATCAATCTAGAGATGTGATTTTTAAAACTATTTCATCACCAACCGTAATCATTTGACCAGAAGGATAACTCATCAATCCACTCTGAACAACTTATCTCACAGCTACCCATATTACACACCAATTACATTTGAAACTGAATCACAATGAATTTCTCAAGGAAACCATATATTAACACAGACACATACACTAAAGTCCTTACATGTCTTCTGGTGAAATTCCTAGATCATGTAATCAGTAGGACATTTTAAACAACCTTTCTTTTTAATGAATAAATAGCCAATAAATTTCATACTGAATGATGTGAAAACTTGATTAATGATTTTACAATCTTGAGAAGGCTCCAAATTACGGTTAACTTCCCACAACCCCTTGGAACCATTGATGTTTGATGGCTTCCTCTATTTGTAGGTTGGGATAAATGCAACATAGATGGCTCCTCAAAGGGTAATCGCAAACCTTATGGATACAAAAATCTTCTTCCAAGATCATAATGGTGACTTTCTCAAGGGGGAAAATGGTACATGAGGCTATGACAAAACACTTTAGGCAGAGATGCATGATCATATTAATGCGGTTGATATTTCTCAACAAAGAAACTGGAACCTGGTCTAGTTCGAAAGTTACTCAACTACAACCATGCAAGCAGTTTGGAAGGGTCATATTCATCTTTTGTGGATGCTCACAAACAAATGGAATTACTACCTAAGAACACGTTCTTCAATGAACATCATTATCACACACATTTATTGTGAGGCGAATCAACTTGATGAATGGCTTCCCAACAATGGGGCCTCTAAAAGGAATTTTACTCACTACTCAAGAATATCCAGTGAGTTTAAGGCCACACATCAACGTGATAAATGTAAATTTCCGTCCTTCTGACTTGTGTAACTCTGATTTTTATTAGTGTTAATCCTTGGAGATTTATTTTCTAAAAAAAGAATAAAATCACAACCCATATCCAAACCATCAGAATCTGTTACCCTTTTAAACACACCTACGATCTGGAATTCATGTCTGAGGTAAATAAAGATTACTCGAACTAGAGTATATGAAACTAACCCATGGTAGTCTACAAACCACAAGATAAGAGATCCATTGGTTTATTAACAACATGTATACATCAGATCATTAACTATGCCCATGGAAGTATCCACCTAGCAGCCATGTTATAGGGAAATGAATGGTGTCAGAGAGAATATCCAAGGAATTCATACATGAGATCCCAAGTATCTTTCGAAAATAACTAAGGATCCAAATAACCATGAATTAAACATAAAACACTTATAAAAAATCTTACCAATCTCAGTAGCATTTAAAAAATTAGAGAAGAACAAGACCGACATAATCTTAGTGAATCCAGGATGATGTCAAGGTATGGGACATGATCAACACATTAATAGGATCACACTAGTAGTATACCAATGGTTACTAGGAAGATCAGTCAAACCAAAATTGGTTGACTCTTTACAAAAATATCAACTTTACCTACTGGCGCATCATCAACCAAACGCTGATGCCTATACCACCTGAGGCATTCATGTTCTTTCAAAATATACCTCAAAACTCTTCAAAGACCAACATAGTTTTAATGTATTTTTTATACAACCAACTTCATCGAATTTGTTCTTACAAGAGAACAATTACACACACACACCAGAACTAACATGACTCTTCTAATATTAGGAGTGTCCAAGTCATCAAAATGAAAGGTCATATTCTCACATGAAAAACAATTCAAAATCATTTTAAACATGTCTGTGATGATCCACGAACCATGATCACTATGTCGAAACATTTGGCATGAAAGATGAAATTAAACTGACCGGTTTGTCAAAATACCTGAGTCCAAAATAGTTATCAATAGCTATGAGAAAAATTTATTTCCTTAAAATTCAGGTCACTCTACATTGGACTTGACCTGAGAAAGTTCTAAACTGTAGAAGGATCAACAATCACACTAATGTCAACCGGTTCATTACATAATATAACACTTCATGGGTATCGCATATTCTAACACATACTACCCCAAGGTTTCAAGGGAAAATAATACATCTAAAGCATTATCAATAGGTTGTACAACCTATGAAATAATTTATCATATGGCTCATGCCAAAACTATACTAGAAGAACAAAATATCATACCACCATTAACTCAAATGTTGACTTAATAAGTCTTCCATTACTAAAGAAAAGTGAGGCCCACATGACCTCTAAAGCATCTACAACACCTGAGACATGTCTAACCTGCTGAAATGATAATTCCTTGATTGTTATTCCCATATAAAGAGTTGTGATACATGACCTCCAATACAAAAGAGGGTTTTATTTTAAAAACCAATCCTTGTCCTAGGGACAACGACACCCAAACAACAGAAAATTTTAAAATCTCATTGAAGAAAGTAAGGAATCAAGATCCAAGGGTTCTACCTACAATGATATAACCCTTTATGAAGCATAAGCACTAAAACCATTATTATGTCATTCAAAAATTATTTAACTAGGTCTAAGATCCATTTTTAATTTAATCCATTACTACATGAATTATCCCATAAATAAATGCTCATGTATCCATTCCATGAAATACCATACAAAACATTTAAAAATACCCTTCCACTATGGTTTAAACAAATAGAACCACTTCACATTTCAATTTTATACCATTTCACTAATTCACTTTGATATTTAAAGATTTTAATAATTTTTAACAAACTCTCAAGTACCATTTTACAAACAAGGAACATATTTTATCCAAAAAACAAGGGTAAAAAAGGACTGTTATATCAAAATTACTTTTGAAACATATAATATTCATTGACATTATATCAGAAACATGAAATTTTTCATATAAATTACTTTTAACCAAAAATGTGACCTTCGAGGTCCAAATAATCCAACCTGGTTTATTTTATAAGAAACCCCAAATGAATTCATTAAACATCAATCACATTAAAGCACCCTTAGAGGTTTATTCCATAAAATATTCCCCAAACAACCTACCTAGGTCTCTTTATGAATTTTAAAAGCTAACCAATTCATTTATGTTCAATAGTCAACAACTTTCACATTAAACCTTTTCAAACATATCATGCATTTATATTTAATGCAATTTTCCATTTCCTAAATCATGAAGTTCCCATACACTTAATAAATTTAAAATTATATCCCATTAATCAAAACAAATTCAATTTTACAATTTACCTTTAATATCCCCTCTTCAATGGTTCAAATACATGTGTTACCCTATTCCCAGTTATAGGGTTCCCATACACCTTACAGCTAAAACTATCCCCCATCGTAAATGCATCCATTAAATTTTTTCCCATGAAATCGTTTACCAATAAAACATTTCTAGCATGTTAGGTAATTTAGAAACAAATAATCATGATATAACACATAGTAATGGAATAATAGAAAAAATATGCTAGAAGAAGAGGGAAAATAACATATAATCATCTAAACATGTTATAAAATTAGGTATGCAAAAGAAAATAAAAATAATGTAATTACACTAAAGGAATGTAACCAAACATTAGTAGGAATCAAAAAAATTAATCTAAATAGAATACATTTTCATGGGAAATAAATATCAATGTGCCTAATATGATGCATGTAATTCTCCATCATGTCTATACGAGGACATGGAAATATTTCCAAAATTATCATAGTCAATAAGAATCAAAAAATATCCCAGTCACCAATGGTGAAATCATATCAAATGTAACATAGATCAGTATAAAAATTAAAACCCACCCTTGAAACATGTTCATTACCCATACGTGGAGTGATCATCCATAATAATAACTAATTTCCAAGAGTTGAAACATTTCTTGTCTCTTGTATACCATATAAAAATAGTAAATCAATGAAAAGACAACCTATGATACCACTTTGTAACGTCCCTGATCGACTGAACACTAAACTGGTAGCCATACGGGTCATTTCATTACCTTGAGTGGGTATCGAGTATTCCAAAGTCAGTCAACTGGTAGAGAGGGTTTCAAGGTAGTTCAGTGAGGATACTTATGGAATCACTCATTTTTAACATAACTTTTCATTACATTTTACAAACAGAGGACCTTTAAATTCTAGTGTCGTAGAAATTAGGAACAAAATACATGAAACATTATTTTAAATCCCCTTAAAAAGACTCTTGAGAAGTTCATCCTATGTACATATACTACATCACATAACCAGGATACATATATCAAAGGAAAGGGTTAGCAGAAAACACAATACGGAAAGCAAGGGAATCAATTTACTTGTCATATAAATAAGAACATGATAAAAAATAAAGACATGAGAAATGGAAGTATAGGAATTTGATAATAAGAAGAACATTAAATATAAAATGAATATGTGGCTAAAAAATTTTATTTAATCATTCATGAACATATCACAAAGGTTCATCACCAAGGTGTCATAAAAATGACCAAGGTTATTCACCAAGGTATCATGAATCTTTTCATCTCTAGAGATTAAATTATTTGCCCAATGCATTTGAGAGCTATCAAGGAGCTCCCTTAATCTATCATTATATTCATGTAATCCACATAGATCATAATAAAAATTTCATAAATAACCCATTGAGATTAAAAGTAATTGGTTTCACTTCCAAATCATGACGTTTTAAAAGTGCTTAGAAACATGATCGTTATGTCTTTTATAACGCTTGGAAAGGGAAAGAGGGCTTCATTTATGACAATTATAGGATAAAATAGATTAATTTTATGTCTTGATCAATACATCTGAAAATGAAAATATATTTGGGTATCTAGTTAAATAAAAAAAGATATTTTTTTGAGAAAAAGAGAGATATATTTTGAGACAAAATTTTTGTAGCATAATGGCTACATAACATGGTTTAAAAAAAATAAAATGAGAGGGGAAAAAGCTCTCCCATCAAGAAATGAATCATTTAAAGTATAGGTACATAATATAAATAAATAATATCATGGTGTGGAATGACACACCACATGAAAATGAAACATTAAAGAAAAGAGAAAATGTGATTTCTTTATTGAAAATTCGGCAGCCTAACTGCATCACATAAAAATTCAAAAACTAGATTGATGAGAGAATAAAGGGTGTTTTATCATTTGGACATGAAATGGAATTTAATAATAATATATAAGAACATACCCTCACATAATAATATGGAAACAATAAGACATAACATAAAGGAAATCATGACTAAAAGAGGAGGGTGGAAGGTTCCCTTACCTTGAAGAGTAACTTCGAAAGCATAACGGTTGGGACAATGGGGGGCTTGAGGGAACCTTGGGAGGACTACATGGGAGTTAAAAAGACTATAAAATCTTTGGAGAGGATTTTAGAATCAAATAAATTAGGGAATGGCATGTATTTATAGGTAAAGTGAGGGGATATTTAATTAATTTCCATGGGACACCTCATATGTGGTATTGGCAAAACCATGGGCTTGACCCTTGAATTTTACCATAGTATTGGCCAATTGGGACATCTCATAGCATATCTTAATATTAAAAATTCTACTAGAATGATTACATCATTATTACGTCATTATTATATCATTAATGGTGTCATTAAACACCCGAAACACAATACTGTATTTTCACTATTCACCGAAAAACAAAACATTTTATAAAAATCTCATAAATTCACCCTAACCTAATATCAATGATCTGAATTAAAAATGAACTCCAATTTATTAAAATAATTTTATTAATATTTCTAATTTAATTTTTAAATAAAATCATCATTTATTAAAAATACAACTCTAAAATTATACCTTATTTGGTAATCCCTTAAAAAATAAATCAACAAAATTATCGTATAACCATAAGACAACAAAGTATAAATTTATGATAACATGTTATGATAATAAATTTTCCTTTTAAATTATTATGTTAATTTTAAAATTTTAAATAAAATTTTTATGAAAAAAAAATATCAAAAATTATACTATGATTGATTTTTAACTTTTAAGATCTGTAAATGGTATTTATATATTCATAGGTGATGTTTCTATTTTTTAGCTGATTTGTTATTCATTACTATTTATAGGGGTATGTTACTATTCATACTTTACTACTTACTAAAAAACAATTTGATCTTATTATACCTCAAATTTCATACTGATCACAATTGTAAAAGACCAGTTTTTGAAAATCATTTCATATTATTAATTATTTAAAGTTTAAACGAATATTTTAAAATACCTTTTTTCCAAAATTCCTCAATAATATTCATCCTATATTTATTTAATCATTTGAAAATCACAATTTTAACCATAATAAGAAATAAAAATTTTATTTACACAAAGGGATTACCAAAAGTAATTAAATGCCTCGTTATATAGATCCTTATAACACCTTTATAGGACCTAAGTGTAAGGTGTGCTATGTTGATATAATCTTGGGGTGACTTGGAAAACATTGCCCGAGTGGTGATTTCTATCATCTTGAACTTCTCACTTAGGTGATCCCATTCAATTTTCACATGTTGAAGCTCAGCTTGGTCTTGGTCCATATGAAATCCCAGAGATGTTACCTCTTTCCCAATATCTAACAGATGGGCTTCATACAACTAGAGTCTACTGGATAAAGCCATTGACTCTTCATTATATATTAATTAACCAAGATCACATGTATTTATAAAAAATAATTTTAACATTAAGATTTTAGTTTCCAATGGTCATATTGACCAATAGTCATATAACAGTTGAAACCCAATGATATCACTTCATTAATTAAACAATATAGTTTTGTGGATTATAAAATGAAATTACACACAAATTTAAGAAAAAAATATTCTTATAAAGTTTGGGTCATTAAATTCTACCCAATTAATAAATTTCATCCCTAAAATTTTAACTCATACCCTATGAAGAGAAATGGTGTGGGTACTTCTGCCTCATAGACTCATCTGGTTCCCACGTGGCTTCTTCATATTTGTGGTTCCTCCACCACACCTCAACAAGCTGGATAGTCTTGTTGCATAGAAACTTTTCACTATGATCCAAGATCTCCACTAAATGCTCCTCATAAGATAGGTCATGTACCAATTGTACCACCTCTAGATTTAGTATCTGTGAAGGGTCTAGTATGTACTTCTTCAAGAGGGATACATAGGGGACATCATGAAGTTGTGCTAGATTTGGAGGAAGTGCAAGCAAATAAGCCACTGCTTCTACGTGATCAAGGATTTAATAATGGAAAATGAACCCAGTTTTGAACTTCCCTTTCATCTGAAACCTCATGACTCTCTTCCTTGGTGAAATTAAAAGAAATAAATTTTCACCAAAATCAATCTCCAAGTCCATTCGATGGTTGTTGGCATAACTCTTTTGCTGGCTCTGAGCAGCCTTAATGTGTTGTTGGATGGAATATACTTTTTCTATCATCTATTTCACTTGATCAAGCCCAAGAATAATTATCTCACCTGCTTTATACCAAAAAGTAGGAGTTCTACGTCACTTACCATATAGAGCTTCATAGGGTTCCATTGGAATACTCAAGTGGAAGCCGTTGTTGTAAGAGAACTCAACTAAAGGGAGATGTTGATCGCATACACCATTAAATTCCTTTGATCATGTTCACAGCATATCCTCAAGTGTTGGAATAGTCCTTTCTAATTGGACATTATTTTGGTGGTGCTAGACCATACAGAAATTCAATTCAGTGCTCAGAGCCTGTTGAAGACTTCTCCAGAATTTTTATGTGAACCTTGGATCACGATCAGATATGATAGAAAGTGGAACTCCATGCATTCTTACCACTTACTTCACTTAAATCCTGGAACTTTGATCCAGATAGAAATATTCCCAAATAGAAATAAAATGGAATGTCTTTGTGAGATGGTCCACAATAACCCGTACCGCATTTCTTTCTTTTGGAATATCTTGGGAGACTAGTGATGAAGTCCGTAGTCATATTGTCCCACATCCATTCGGGTATGGGTAGTGGTTGCAATACCCCTTTAGGAAGTTGTTACTCTATCTTCACTTTATGAAATACCATGCACCTTGAAGTATAGTAATAAATCTCTATTTTTATATTATCCCACCAATAACGATCACAAAGTTCCCTTGACATGTATTTACTTCTAGGATGTATAGTAAAAGAAGGGATTTTAGCTTCATCCACCAGCTCCTTCTTTATTTCAGGAATATATGGAACACATAGTTTGGTATAAATTTTCATTACACCTTCTTCATCAATATTGAACTCAGGAAACTTCCCATTCTTTATTGCCTCAAACATCCTCTGTAACAAATGATCTTTTTTCTGATCATTCTTGGTCTTCTCTAGTAATGACGGTTGAGAAATAATTTGGATTAGGGTTGATGATGTCTCTTACCTTATAATTCCCATTCCAATATTTACTAGGTCATATATCGAATGGTCTATTTGAATCCTCATCAGGGAAATAACAGGTGGGCCTTTCCTGGTTAATGCATCAGCGACTTTGTTAGCTCTTCTAGGATAATAATGAATTGAACAATCATGGTCATTGAGAAGTTTCAACCATATCCTCTATCTCATGTTCAATTCCTTTTGTGTGAAAATATACTTCAAACATTTATGGTCTGTGTATATATCACATTTCTCCCCATAAAGATCGAGCCTACATATCATTATAATAAAAACGACGGTATCCAACTCTAGATCATGCATTAGATAGTTCTGTTCACGAGTCTTCAAATATCAAGATGCATAAGAAATGAAATTTTCATTTTTCATGAGGAAAAATCTAATCCCTTTCAGAGATGTATCACTAAAAATAATGAATCCTTCTCCACTAGATGGAAGAGTTAACACAGGACCAGTAACCAATCTCTTCTTTAGCTCTTGGAAACTTTCCACACACTCCTTTGTTCAGATGACCCTGACCCTTTTCAAGTTAACTTGGTTAATGGATTAGAATGTTGTGAATTTTTTTTCCCAAACCTCCTATAGTACCTTGATAATCCAAGGAAACTAAGAATCTCAGTTATTATTGTAGGATGAGCCACTCCTATACAAATTTTTTGTTTGTAGGGTAAACTATGATTCCTTTATTGGTAACAATGTTCCCCAAGAAAAAATCATGCTCTAACCAGAATTTACATTTTATGAACTTCACAAAAAGCCTATCATTCCATAGATCTTGAAAAATAACGCTTTGATGATCCTCATGCTCCTCATGAATTTTGGAATATATTAGAATATCATCCATAGAAACTAGAAAAAATTTATAATGGTAGTCTTTAAATACATTATTCATAAAATCCATAAAAATAGCACATGAATTAGTAAGTCCAAAGGGAATACTTACAAACTCATAATGCCCATATCTTGATCAGAAGTCAGTTTTTGTAAAATCTTCCTTCTTCACCCTCAATTGATGATAGCTAGATCGAAGATCAACCTTTGAGAAGAATTGATCCCCACAAAGTTGGTCTAATAAGTCATCAATTCTCGGAAGAGGTTATTTTTTCTTAACTATGATCTCGTTCAATTCTCTATAATCAATGCATTTCCACATCGATCCATCCTTCTTCTTTACAAAGTAAAATGGTGCTCCCAAAGGAGACACACTCGATTGGATACAACCCTTCAAAAAAATATCTTTTTGTCATTTCTTTAACTATTATATCTATACATTTTACATCCGATAAAGGGTCATTGAAATCAGATGGGATCTAGGTACGAGTTCAATATAGAACTATACCTCTCATTCTGGGGGAGGTATGGGTAACTCCTTAAGAAATAAGTCAACGTATTACTGGATGATGGGGACATTTTCTATCCTCAAACACACAATTCCTTCTTCTTCATCACCAATCATCTCCATAAAGAAGGATATATGAGGATCATTTAGAAATATATCAGGTTGAGATATCTCTCCTTAGAAGATAATTGTAGGCTTTCTATTCAAGACTATATACATTTCATTTCTTTTGCATTTGATCTTAGAATTATACATTGAGATCCAGTCCATCACTAGTATAATGTCAAATTCCAGCATGGGAATTACTACTATATATTTTATAAGATTGTTCTCACTAAAGTAAATACTAGAGTTTCTATACACTAATGATGCATGGATAATTCCATGAGGATTCTTGACTAATAACTCTACTTTTAGAAAATCAGGGGTTTATTATAAATTCTTTGCAAACATGGATGAAACAAAGGAATGAATAGAACCAGAATTTGAAAAAGTACTTTCTAGCTTTGAGATAAAAACAAGAGTACCTACCACCTCATCATTTGGTGCTTCAACTTCATCTGTAGTGATTGAAAAAGTTCATTCTTGTTCCCTTGGTCATTGCTGAGGCTGATGGTGATTCCCCTCTACTACCATTGGATTTGTACAGTGATTGGAAAAGTGCCCAAGTTGTCCCCAATTATAGAATTGGACATCAGGTAGGGCCTGCGCCATCTTCCCCTTGCCATTAGTGTTATGAAATTGTGTATTCACCGCACTATGATAATTCCGCACAATGTGGCCATCTTTTCTACACTTATAGAAGTTCCTGCTCCTGAGGAGGAAGTTCCTCGAATGCTTCTTCCTACATTTATTACATGTGGGATGTTGTAATTTCTTTCCTCCTCTTCCCTGATCTAAGCTCCTCCCTCAGTTTGGCTCCAATGGTCTTTTCATTTCATTTTATTTATGAGACCACTGTGTCTCACCAAACTCTAGTTCCACTTACATCTCACTTTACACGATCTCCTCATAACCATCATAATCTCGGTTGGCTAGATTCTTCCACAGATAATTTCTTAGTCCATTGAAGAATCTATCAACCTTACCATTTGGATCCTTGACAAAGCTAGAGGTGTAATGTGAAATCTTTATTATGTTCACCTCATAGCTTCTCACGGATTCACTATCCTTCTGCTTTATCTTGAGAAAATCCTTCTCTATTATTGTTCTCATGAATCGAGGCAAATACTTGTTATAGAATATCCTTCTGAACTCTTCCCACTCTATAGAGTCAACTTCCACTCTTGGCATAGTTTTTTTGTTAGTTCCCACCACTGATCAGCTTCTCCCTCTCAGTGATAAACAACCATGGTTACATTCTCTTGTTCAAAACAGCAGAGCACAGAAAAGAACATCACGATAGAGCTGATCCACTATTCAACAATCAATGGGTTAATAGATCCATTAAATATTGGTGGTTAGTGAACCATAAAATATTCAACATAATGTTATTCACATTGGGGTTAGATCGGTCTCTCAGCTTGATTCAAATGTTTTCCCATAACTTGAGTCAGTTGGTTCATCATTCACATAAATTTTTCCATTCTGGATTCCATCATTGGTCCGTCATCACATTGTCCATTGCGGTCACCATTTGAATGGTTCATCATATTACCCACCATTTTATAAAAGAATAAAACCTTAGTGAGAAGGTTATTTTATTTATGAATCACTTAACTATAAAAGATATTATGTCTTAAAAAATCATGATTTAAACAATTACATTTTTCTATAAATCTAGTATAATGATTTATAAAAAGATTATGATTATCGAAACATATCGCTCGAGAGTGTTCATACCAAGTGTGAAGAAAGGCTCGTTGTTGTGTACCAGGATACCTCAGGTTAAGTCTGAAGCTCCTTGTCAGTGTTTTCACTCCTAGGTACATCAGTTCCAGATCCGCCTCTACCTTCTCGTATCCAGATAGTGATGTATTTTTCTGATAAACCACTTTTTCAATACTCACCAAAATAAGAGGAATTATTCATATATTTAAAAATTTCTATAGGGTTCTTCCTAATGTTTTCATAGACTAATTTCAATAAATATCTAAACATTCTTTTGATACCAACTATGGAATCATGATTTTTAACATAACTTTTCATTAAATTTTACAAACGGAGGACCTTTAAAGTCTAGTGTCTTTGAAATAAACAAAAAATCATGAAAAAATAAAACAATCTGTTAAATACCTTTGAAAATCGTCTTGATGATTTCATCCTATGTAAAAATACTACATCTCATAACCTAGAGACACACATCAAAGGAAAGGATGAGCAAAAGGCACAATAAGGAAAGTAGGGGAATCAATTTACTTGTGATATTGATAAGAACTTGATGAAAACATAAATACATAAGAAATGGAAGTATAGAAATTTCATAAAGAAAATAACATGAACCATAATATGAATATGTGGATAAAAATTTTAATTTATACATTCAAGAACATATCACCAAGGTTCATCCCCGAGGTGTCAAAAAATTACCAAGGTTATTCACCAAGGTATCGTGAAACATGTTATCTATAGAGATTTAATTATTTCCCCAATGCATTAGAGCATTATCAGAGAACACCATTAATATGCCTTTATTTTAATTTGATCCACATCGATTATAAACATGAATTTCATAAATATCCCTTTGAGAGAAAATTTAATGGATTTCACTTCAAAATCATTACGTTTTAAAAGTTCTTAGAAACATGATTTTTATGTCTTTTTTAACCCTTGGGAAATAAAAGAGGGTTTCTTGTATGTCAATTATATAATCAAATATATAAATTTTATTTCTTGAAGAATACCTCTATAAATAAAACTATATTTGGGTATTTAGAGTAAAAAAATATAATTTCTTGAGATACATAGAGAGATATTTCGAGACAAAATTTCTACAGCATAAAGATTATATAACATGGATTTTGAAAACAATAAAAAGAGAGGGGAAAAAGGTATCCCATAAATAAATCAATAATTTAATTTAGAGGTAAATAATAAAAATAAAAAATATCATGGTGTGTAAGGACACACCACATGAAAAGGAATCTTGAAAGAAAAAAAGAACATGCGATTTCTTTAACGAAAATTTGGTAGCCTAATAGCGCCACGTAAAAATTCAGAAAATAAATTGATGAGAGTAGAAAGGGTATCTCATAATTTGGACATAAAATGTACACTAATAAGAATATATAAGAACATACCCCCAAAAATGTATATGGAAACAAAAAGACATAATTTAATGGATATCATGACTAAAAGAGGAGGGGGGAATGATTTCTTACCTTGAAGAGTAACTTTGAATGGTAAAGGGTTGGGACCTTGGGGGCTTGAGGGAATCTTGGGAGGACTACATGGGAGGTAAAAAGAATAGAACTTCATTGAAGAGGATTTTGGAATGAAATTAATGAGGGAAATGGCTTGGTATTTATAGAAAAAGTGAGGGAATATTTAATTAATTTCCAAGGGACCCCTTATCGGTGGTATTTGCAAAACCATGGGATTTCCCAAGAAGATTTCCCATGGAATTGGCCACTTGGGAGACCTCATAGAATATCATATTATTCACAAGTCTACCAAAATTATTACAACATTATTACATCATTAATGATGTCATTAAACAGCCGAAACTCAAAATTGTATTTTCACTATTCACTAAAAAACCAAACATTTTAAAAAAATCTCATAAATCCACCCTTTCCTAATATAGATGGTCTAAATTAAAAAATCAACTCCATTTTTTGAAAATATTTTTATAAATATTTTTAATTTAATTTTAAAATTAAAATCATTATTTATTAAAAAACCACTCTAAAACTATTACTTATTTTGTAATACCTTGAAAAATTAATCAAGGTCCCATAAAATTATTATATAACCATAAGAAAATAAAGTAACAATTTATGATTACATTTTATGAAATAAATTTTCATTTTAAATAATTAAATTAACTATAATATTTTAAATATAATATTTATGACCAACAAAAATAACAAAACTTATACTATGACCATTTTTTTCACTTTTAAGATGTCTAAATTGTATTTATACATTCATGGGTGATGTATCTATTTTTTGGCTGATATAATATTCATTTATATTGATAAGGGTATGTTACAATTCATACATTACTATTTACTAAAAATCAATTTGAACTTATTAGACTCTAAATTTTTACTGATCACAACTATAGAAGACCATTTCTTAAAAATAATTTCACATTATAAATTATTTAAAGTTTACATGTATATTTTAAAATATCCTTTTACCAAAATTCAAAAATAATATTCATCCTATATTTATCCAAACATTTAAAAATCACAAATTTTACCATAATAAGAAATAACAATTTTATTTATACCGAGTGATTACAAAAATTATATAAGGCCTCGTTACATAGCCACTTATAACACCTGCATAGGACCTAAGTGTAAGGTATGCTATGGTGATAGAATCTTGGGGTGGCTCAGACAACATTTCCCAAGTGGTGATTTCGACGAGCTCGAACTTCTCCATTATGAGATTTCGTTCATGCTTCCCATGTTGAAGCTCATCTTGGGCTTGGTCCAGAGAAAATCCCAGAGATGCTACCTCCTTCCCAAGCTTTAACAGATGGGCTTTGTATGGCCTGAGTCTACTGGAAGAGGACATCGACACTTATATCTATACTAATTAACCAAGATCACCTATATTTATAAATACTAATTTCATGGTTAAGAGGTAAGTTTTCAACGGTCATTTAACAGTCGAAACCCAATGGTATCACTTCATTAATTAATGGATATAGTTTTGTGGAGTATAAAATGAAATAACAGTCAAATTTAAGAAACAAATATTGTTCAAAAGTTTGAGTTGTTATAATACTATACCCTCACACATATTGTGCACAGTGGTAAATGGATAGTAAATCATATAAATTAGTGGAATTTGTAATATAAAAATTGAATAAAAGGTTATGGATAGGGCCAATTTGTATAATTCATGAATGACAGCTGATGATATATAAAATAAAAGAGTAACATACCACATGCTTAACATTTCATTATAGAAATAAGGAAATGACCACAAGCCCCAAAGTAAATCTCCACGAGTATCCTATGCTCATGTTCGGTCCTTTGCTCCTAACTACCATTTACATGAAAGTTAGCATAAGTAAAGGTCCATAACCTTATAAAAAAGACGAGGCTACTCGGGTACCGATGGTACCCGAGCAAGGTATGAGATATCATCTCAATAGGGCAACACCCCTGGTGTCAATCCCAATTGAATTTCGTTAATATATAAATATGAAAGTTCACAAGTAAACAATTATGTAGTAAAAGAAAGTGAAAATTCCTAGGACATTGAAATTTGTAATATTGTGATACCAAAATAGCTCATCCAGGCTTCCTGAACAATATATTCAAGCTCATATAAAAAGGTAGCTACAAATAATGCACAAATAAACAATATTTCCTTGCAATTTATCCAAACATGTCATACCATCACAACCATTCCTTTTTCCACATGCGTCATATCAATCATGATCTTTCTATATAACTACATACCATATCATCCATGACCATGATGTACAACATGAAGAGTCAGATAACTCACAACAGAGCCATATAATCACATGTCACAATTTACCTTTTCCATGTCATATATTCAAGAGTATCATAAACCTCACAACCATTTTGTATATAAAAGAATCAAACAATTAATGGTCGAATCATTGGTGTTAAAGACCAAGGAATTATCATCGAGTCCTATGAGAATCTTGATGGAAACTCAGCCTTTCATTGGTTGAATTTATAGGAGCATGTCATACTAGACATGACCTACATGAGTCCAAGAAAGCAAAAACCAAGGGGTAGAATGTCCCAAGGCATCCCAATAAATCAAGACCCAAGTGAATAATCAACCGCAGGAGTCAACTACCGCATTAAAGATCTATAGATATCCATCCATGGTATATATACAATCATTCACCCATTTATTAGCATTTAACATTCGTCACCATATTATTCTACCCACTCAAATGTAAAAATTTACATTCAAATCATAAAATGAGTATACCCACTCATTAATCCCATATTATAATAAAACACATATCATGATTATACCCACTCATGTATTGAAATTCATAATGACATATCAATGGGAAACCAATGAGCATACCCTCTCATGGTTAACCCTTCATATTTAAACACGTCCTATGAGTTTACCCACTAATTTATCAATTTCCCATATAAGTAAATTAATGATTATACCAACTCATTATCCATCATTCATATTAAATTTACTTCAAACATGTACTATGGTTATATCCACCCATTTATTACTAATTTAATTTATCCATAACATATGTGTATACCCACCCTTTCATCTCAGTTTACATTTTTTTAAATAACCATTTGAACAATTCATGTTCATAAAAAGTATTAGGTCAAGGGAAGCACATTCCAAGGAAGGAAAACAACTCTTAACTAGGAAAAACAATTTTCTTTAGCCATAAACAAGCTTCCTTTGACTAGGAAAGCATAAGAATATAGCATGTGGGTGGTTCTATAAATGGAAGTTGAAATTTATAGAGACCAAGTGACACTTAGAATGTGAAAAGTTACCATTAATGTTCATATGGAAAATCTCCATTAGTCACTATATCCCAAACATCCCATAAATCACACTATGTTATTAGTCATAGTGAATGCAGAAAAAATTAATCCAATCATATAATTTAAAACTACATATCTTTTTGGATTAAAAGATAGCGCACCTCCATTGGAGGGGTTTTATTATAAAATCAGAACATTATTTTGCAAATAAATCATTTACTGTAATTAAGAAATTTATTCTAGAATAGTAATTCATTTATCAATGTATACTTATGAAAAAAATAATTCATTCATAAATAAAATGGATTGGTTAGTGACCCTACCTCAAGCATTAGAATAAGCCGACCATCATCACCTGTCAAATTTAACAGAAACCCTTGAAACCTCTCCGAACACGCAAAATCATACCTTTATATATATATATATATCCCATAACCCAATTCATGTAGTCCCCATTGTATAGAGAGTACGTACTTAGAAGATATATATATATATATATACATGAGTACATGAAAGAACTCCTTCAATATAGATCAAAACCCACTACAAACAATTCATGAGACTCATAAGAACCTTAAAACCCAAATTAAATTGGTGAGAAACAAAACTAATAGTGTGGAATATTACCTAAAATTACAACAACAAGACAAAATGAACACATCCACCTTGACTAGGTGGTGGATACTGAAATGCAAACCCACGAGTCTCGAGAAAGATTTTACATTCCCCAATACTAGAATATCAAAAAAAATAGGGTATTATATGAACCCTAGGGTTTCATTAATTTCAAAAACAAGAAACAGGAGACCAAAAATAGTTGAATTGAAAGAGGAGAAGGCATTAACTCATGAAATTGATTGATTTCTTTGAAGGGATTGGGAGGAAATAGTGGATGGAGAGGGAGCTAGGAGAGGGGGTCATCGCACATCGAAGTGGAAGCCCCAAGAGGATGCTTCATGTTCATATGGAGAGGGAGGATATGTGTGTGTGTTTATGTTTTTATTTTATTTAATTTATAATTAAATTCATTTCCTAAAATAGAACAAACCACTCAGTTTTTCCCACATTGTTTTCCAAACTATGCACAAACTGTGCAATTTTTATTTTTTAGGTACTGCCTTCAAACACCAACTATGCGGGATAGGTTCATGGTATGGAAAACCTTGAATAGACTATGCGTACCACCACTTACCCATCTGTGTAATGTTGAACAAATTCATTCTTGGGCTGCATAGATTCATACAAACTATACACCCAATTTTGACCCTTTAAAACCTTACTATTCTAGGTTTGTCATTACCGAAACACCCCTATACACTTGGGAATCTTATTGAGCATTTTCCCATTTCCAAAAAACACGTTAAAATTATCCAACTCTCAAAACATCATTCTGATGGTCGGTTTTAAATTTTTCTTGTCAAGTAATTGCAAAAAAGTCAAAATCCTTTATAAAAATAACCTAGTCAAAAACACAGGATTCTACAAGTCCAAAATAATTATAGATAATTCATAGATAATTTAATTATAGGAGACACAATTTGAAAGAATTTGATAATGATTATTATGTAGTAACCAGAAATATAAATGAAAATATGTACCTATTCAACATTATTGTGATAAATATCAAAAATCACAATCTCAATCAATGAATGATCCATCACAAAAGCATGATGATAAAAAACATTTCCCGACAAAATGACTTCATAATCTCAAAAATATAACATTTAAGAGTTTCCAGAGAAGATGATGAAACTAAAGATCTCCCAACATTTCTCATATATGCTTTTAATTATCTTACTAATATGTTACAGAAACAAGGATCTAATCAATAAAGACCACCAAAAATGGTACAGAAACACAGGGAACACTGCATTCATTAGTCTTGTGAACATTATTGTAGTGTTTTTTACACCTAATAACATAAAAACCAATTCTAAATTCCCTTATCAATATCTAAAATTTGTCTTCAGAATAACCTCCTCATTCACTCGCATATGATGATATCTAAAACAAAATTCATCAGTTGAGAACTAATTTGTTCCAGATTAATTATTTAATAAATCATTAATCCCAAGGAGGGGATAATTGTTGTTTACCATTAACTTATTCAAATATAAATAATTTACAGACAACCAAAGGCTTCCAATGACATTCATCAAAAAAAATTATAGATATCTAAGGTGACACACATGGATGAATAAATATTCTCATCAAGTGATCGTGAAATTTAATCTAAATCCCCCACAACTAGAAATGGTTCATCAGATGTAGATACATTGATATTATATAAATACCTAGTTGTAACTCCATACCAAACCTGACCTATCATTATGGGGGTGGTGTCACAACCTCTTTAGGAAAGATATCATTATACTCTTTAAAAAACCTAGGAAACACAACTTGTGAAACCTATATCAATCTAATAATCTACTAAATAATGAATAAAGATTAGGTGTCACCAATCCCCCTACGCATATGACATTCACTCTAACAAATGAACACTTTCTGGTCTCCATAAATGTTGTCGAATGATATCATACACTACATATATCTATGATGGGATACTTTAGTTGCATCCCATCCATGAAAATCATGAATTCATATTGCAATATACATAAAAAAATGAAATCACTAAAATAATAGTACTTCACCAACACCAATATAGAATCTATGCACACATCATACATGATGACTCTATCTCTAACTCGAGTAGTCAATACCAAGAGTATTGAGTGTCTTTCCACCTCAAGTCTAAAATCCTGGAATAGGGTGGGTGAAGAAAAGGATTTCATTAGTCCAAAGTCAAACAATTCACTACACCAAGTCTATAATAGGCATAAAATTCCTTTCATGATGTTTGGATCTCCTGACACATATAACAATAAAGAATGCATCTTACTGTGACATGTTCCATGATGCATCTAGTATTGTTCTTGACATACTATATGGATACACCTTGAAATATGTACTTATATAAAAGGGGTATCATATAGATTCCCCCTACATGACCCATCCCATCTCTACTACTCATTAATAAGAAGGCCCTACTACTTCTGTTGATGAATCACCTAAAATTTATGAAAATGATGGGCTTGAAATTGGCCACCATCCACATGATGACTACTGGTAAAGGTTTAATTCTCTCACTTATCATTTAAATAGCCTCCCTAATAAAATAAAACCATTCCCAACCCACTAAAAAGGGACTCATAACTTCCATATATGATGAAGTGTGTTGGAGATAAACGAAACCTTCTTTGTACAAAATGAATCTTATTTCAACCACGCCACTATGAATCTTGGTTACAAATCTATTTCATGAAGAGTCCTTATTGATCCCTTCTTATAATGACCTGGTCCTATCAAATTTTATATCAATCACCTTCACTTATTCATGTACCTATAGGTATAAAGTTTATATTAACATGGTTATCTGGTGCTTTATTTTTGGGAGAAAATTCCCCTAAAAAGGTAATACCCTAGAATTCTCATCTAGAAGAAGGTATATATCATAACATAAGAGGTTCTTTTAGTGGGTAATTAGATATAAAAAATTTAATTTCATATTCAAAGGGTAAGCATATCCTTGCAAAAAGATTCCATAATGGGTAAAGATAGAAACTAGGCTTGAAATTTTTCTATGTTATTTTCCAACACAACCATCAAATTCTGACAATCTCTATGGTAAACAATCCACCACTACTGATAAGAACCAAAAAAAATCATAAAAACTAATGAAACATAGTGCTCTTTTTTAGGATGAATAAAACAAAACTCTATATCTAAATCATACAACAAATACTTCATCTCTTGATCTAAAATAGATTTTTAATGCTTATGTAGACGCTAGAACGGGAACTAAGGGAGTGTCCTCCTCCATGTTACGTTTCCT
Source organism: Viscum album (assembly GCA_963277665.1). Taxonomy (NCBI): domain Eukaryota; kingdom Viridiplantae; phylum Streptophyta; class Magnoliopsida; order Santalales; family Viscaceae; genus Viscum; species Viscum album. The sequence continues at coordinate 1,748,173,237 of OY728155.1, read as the reverse complement.
TAATCCTCTACTCTATGATGATTTTTAAGAACATACCATTGATTTTATCCTTCATGAACTTGAAAGGGACATCAAACTTGTTTAATATCCACAAAATAAAAAATATCGACACTCCTCAAACTAAGATAAAAATATTATAAGGTCACTTAATTAATTCATCTATACTTTTTACTAATTTTCACATTGACTAAAAAAAATAAAAAACCGGAACCAAACATCTTAATTTGTGAACATTACATACCCCTATAAAAAATTATTTTATCAACTAACTTATAATTTTTATTAAACATCATGGTCTTTACATCAAGTCATGTCTAGCTCAAGAATCTCATGTCTTAGTCAGTCTCCCATGTTTAAATCATGTACTAACCCTTCTGCTACAATCTCTATATCATTACAAACATCCTTATAAATTAATAAAACCAAAATATATCATATATCCTAACCATAATTTTTTATAAAACATTTTCCTAACCCCCCCTCAAGTTACCTCACATAGGCTGGTACTGAAGAAAAGGGGATAATGACCCCTGTATCCTTTCTCCTATTGGAAAAAGTATGGTGACTAGATCTGAGTGTAAACCAATAAAACATTTGGGTGGAATTATTATATATGTTGTTTTATTTATAATATATAAGAAGAATAATGTACCAACTAAAACAATTCATAAACCCAAAAAACACTGATACATTTAATTTCATACATTAACTGAATTAATTAAAAAAACCCAATGTAAAACTAGGTAGTGAAAACACACCCCAATAGTTTTGGATAGATTATTAACAACTTCTTCAAGTTATTACTTCCTTGATTAATCACCAACACTCTCATACTAATGTAAATTATCGATTATATTTACCTAGGGTGATAATAACATGTATACTCTATAGGATCCTCCCTAAAACCACTGAATGTTTTTTTGATTGAAGATCACTAAATCCGAGCGAATATAAAAATTAAACAAACTCATCAACAAAACTAGAAGTGTTTTATTTTATATCTAGAACATGTATCACTCACTGAGTAACAAACATAATTAAACCATTATATATAAAATAATATATATAAACAAGGACCCCTACTATCACTTCCGCAAATTATTTTTATTTTCACTCCCAAATTTCACACATTCCTTATTAAACCCTTTTATAATTTTGTAATATTTGAAATGTTTCAGGCCTCGAACATATGAACCTTAATCCTACACATGACCACCTAATATTTTTAGCATTATTCCATATATTCATCCCATCATCATCATCATCCAATCTGTTACCAGGTATAAGTTAAAAAAATAAACTCTAACATATGTGTATTCATTATATCATAAGTCAATATAACCCATGAATATACACATATGGTATGAAAGAACCACAAGGACAAGATAAAAGTATGCGGTATACCTCAATCCATTTCGAACCGTACATAAATGTATTGTGTAACTAATAAACATCACATCTAATGTATAAAAACACCTAATATCATTAGAAATTATATCCCTATTATATGGTTAGTCATATCTATTTATAAAGGGAGAGTGGGGGAGAGGTTGAATTCAACCATTAATTTTATCACCATCATAGATGTTAGAGAAAACACCCTTCATAACATTTGGGTGTTAGTTTTCATACCATCATAGATATTGAAGCATATAAAATAACTAAATATAGAATAATATCACACACCTCCACACATTGGGAAATACCATTACTTATAATCATCTACATATATCATTTCACATGACCCTCCAACTTACAATAATACGTTAAAAATATCAAAAAAGCATAAAAGCATCATGTTCAATATTAATTAATCAAATAATTTATTAATTTATATTATTTAATTACTCATTTCCCAATAATAACATTGTATTCTTATTAATCACGATGCCTTTTTCACCACTATTCATCTTCTTACATTCTCAAGTATGCCGATATCATTACCCCTTTACATCACTGCTGTCAACAATACCCTATTTCATGGGTTATTTATTTATTAACTTGAAATTCAAAAATATCCAGGCACTCTAGGAGTCTACCTATGATACCACATCCAATATGTTCACACTATGCATAGAGTTTAACTTCATCATGAAGTAAGAAACCAAAAAGTAGACTATCGGGCCCCCAACACATCATAAAATCCTCTAGAAATAAGAAAAATTTTATAAGAAATCCCCAATATATAAAGTTCTTAACCAACCAATGTCTGAAACCATTGTCTATAATTTTAAAATTCCCATATATTACCAGAATCATCCATTACTACAATTGAGGATCACATCTCATTGCTCATTAAAGGTTCCTAATGACAAAAAATTCACAAAACACCCACATGGTTCTATCATCATAGATAAATCATGCATGTAAAAATAATAATTTTCAATACAAAAAACTTATATGAAAACTATGCCCATAAAACCAAGGAATAAAAACCATCTCTAACATGAACATGATTGGTATTCCCCAATGATTTTTTCATTTGAAAAACACCTTAGTAATTCCTATCTTTAATTAACTGGTTCATTATTAAAAGATTTTTACCAACATGAAACATATAAAAGGTCAACTATCAACAGATATAGAATAATAGAAATAATAATTTTAGATTACAATCATATTAAATAAATTAAATGAAAGAAAAACTATAACTTTTTAGGCCACTTACCATAGATACATCATTATAATTATTATAGATTTATATTTTTCATCATATTTTTATAAAATAAACCACAATAAGAATAAAAAAATCCAAAACCCATAGATTTTAAGATATTTATAAGAACAATAGGCATAAACAGTATATCATGATTTACATGTGATCAAAAAGACCAAAAAAACATCTTTAAATTAAATCAATATTTTTATCTTTATTAGGATAGCTCCCCTATTAATCAAATGAATAAACTTGATAATGTGACACTTGTAATTTATATTTAAGTGTGGTAATGAATCACCTAACTCAAGATAAAATTTCAATAATCAATAAAAAACTATACAGAAGAAGGAAAATATGAAGCTAGTCATAGAAAATGGCTATAGTTGTACAGATCAAGAAAAAAACATTATAATACCTTGATATATAGGTAAATAATGCTTCTATAACACAAAAAGAGACAATAAAAGTGAAAAACGTATCAATGGAAGGGGTAAAATCACCCCAGATCACCACATACTGATCTTGAGAAGATGAGGGTTAAATATGATTCATGGTGTATTAAAGGAAATCGTAACACTATTTTGGTCATCCAAACTTTGAGAGTAGATTATTGAATAAAGAGGAAAATAGGGGGTCCCTAAATTATATCAATGTTTAAAAACACCACATTCATGGATTGAAACACTAATCAATGTTATGCAATCTCAAATTTTATATTTTCTAAAATTTAAATCATATACTAAAAAATCATAAAAACTACCTTTCATGTTATAAATCACTTATTGATATTGAAAATTATTTATCGTTATATCCATAAAATTACACTTAAATTAAAATTAATATGTTAATGAAATTGAAGTTATAAATAAAAATTATTGATGTAAATGTTGAATTCACAGTTAAAATTTATCCAATTACCAGATTTATTGATTTTGACCACCCATTATTACCTCAATATGTGATAGGGAAATACCCGTGAAAATGACCCTTATAATACAAGTCATGTACCACATAAATTCTTGTGGAAAGAGAACATGTTAGGTCCCAAGCGTGCATCGTGAAATGTTATAGATGGCGTGTAGTTTGTTATACATACTATGTTCCCAATTCCCATATACATGGATTACACACCATCCCGAAAATAATAGTGTGGTTTAGTTTCATGGAAGAAAAATTAATTATAGAATTTAAGTAATCTACATAGTGTGTAGCTGAGTTACATGTAGTGTGACAAATTGTATAGAAATTTTAAATCCCTAAATAATTAACTCATAAATTAATCATTATATTCCATATACAATTTTCATTTTTACCATATTTTATACTATCATTAAATCAAAACACATCATATATACTTATTGTGAAATTTTCCTTAAGTATGTTGAATTTATTCTATATAACAAACTATAAACGGTTTAATATGACAGACATTATGTATGTTATATGATATATTCAATACATAGTGAAATACAATACAAGGTAGAACATAGATTTGATGGGTATTAATCCCATTAACACCTTGATTAATTAATTATTATTGATTAAGATTAATTACAATAGTAAATACATGACTATTTTTATAGTCATTTAGATAAAATAATTAATTAGTTTATCAATCAAATTAATTGAGGTTCCTTAATATTAATAATAAACATGTATCAAATGATATACAAGTTATATTTCTCTATAAATTTAATGTGTAAGGATGATCATGATATTAGACCGACCGTATGTATGTGAATAGTTTCATTAATATAATATTATTACATGGTTTTTGAGATAATTTTATTAAATAAAATGATTTCTTTCATGTCATCCCCTCCTATCATTACAAAATTTCATTCACATTTATGATTTATTTTATTTAATACATATAAACCAATAGTTTATTTCCCCCACACCTTTATGGGAGTAATGATTATGTAAAGGAATGTGCACCCATGTGAATGGATGCAGTTCATCTTTTGAACTACATTAAATCAAATGAATGATATACATAATACAAAAGGTTGAATTCTACAACAAAAAATTAATTTATGGTTGAAGGGGTTTCCCCCCTAGGGTCAATGTTTAGTTTAACAAACAAAAAAAATAAACTAACCATTGCCAAATGTCATGATCATAACCACCTTATTATTTTATTTTTTGAAGTTTAATAGTTAATTTAACTATAGATTCTTTATCCCAATCATATAATTAAATTCATTAAAAATAATTAATGATTAAAATAAAATGAATTATGAATACTTTTATAAATACATGGCTAAATACTTCAGGAAATACTCTTAATCTTAATGAAAATGTAATAAAGGTAAAAATGGGAAATTCATTCACAATAAATCCATCCAATCAATTTGTTAAGTTATAATATCCTTCAAATACTTATTTTAAAATAAAAAAATATTTCAAAGTTATTGACTATACTAAATCATGTTTTATTCAATTATTATGGTATTTTTGAATGAATTTTGTGTCAAAATAACCCAGATTACATCAAGGGTTGAATTCAAATTAAATAATTCGTGTAAATGATAGGAAATTGTAATAGAAAATAGTTTTTAGGATTTTAGGATTGGGGAGTACACTAAATATATCATGTATTTAAGATTAAATGGAGTTTGAAAGTAATATAATCCAAAATCATTTAGAATAACTTGTTAGGAAAAATTTTGGGTTATGATGAGGTAAATATAGATCTATACTATTAGAATATCTATGTGAAAGTATGTGCTAAAACTAATAAAGAGGAATGTTGGGTTTTGATTAAATAGTGGTATGTAAATAAATTTTAAATCTATTGATTAATTCATAATATAGATAAAAATAAAAAATGATTTTAATTATTTTAGGATAAATGGAAAGAGGAATTGTGAAAAAAAAAATTAATATTTACTTATCATACAGTGTGTCCTTACAAATAATATTTTTTATATGGTATAATAATTTATATGATACATTATTATTAAAAAAATTGTATATATGAATTCTTTATTCCTAATTATCCTCCATAGTAGGTGAGTGAAGGTGAAAATAAATTATTCTAGAGATATGTAGAGGATTCATACAGTGTATATTTTATTATACTATAAACTATTTCATTGTATTTAATGGTAAAATAGAAGGACATGGATTGTTACATAATAATTTCTTATCTTTAGTCAATTTAGAAGGAGAAGTGATGTTTTATGATAAATAATATTGTCAATGCACTATATCAGTTTAAATTTGAATAAGGGAATCTAGCTATTAATCATGTTTTCAAAATTATAGGGTATATTGATTATATAACGTTATTAACCATATTCTTGGATAATAAATTATCCATTTATATCATTCTATCACCCTTAAAACAGTGGTTATCATTGTTTAAACAATTCTAGATAAAAAATATGTATGTTATAGTGAATTATTCAAAACATAACATAAATAATATATTAATATCATAGTTTAAATAACACAACACACAAAAGGTTCATAACCTAATGAATTATATGTTTGGTGTCTTTGAAACTTGCTATGTAAACAAATTATTTCAATACACTTACATATATTTCCCCATAATCAATATCCTCTAGACATTTTTCTATAAATATCACAAGATGTATTCATATTCATATCCTAGGGAAAAGAAATAGGTGTAAAATTTGATCTCACATTCTCAGTAATGATATAACATCTCAAAACATGAAGGAGAATATGAGAGATACATAAATATCATAATAAAAGGTGGTGAGGTGATGGATGATAATCACATGAAATTTTTGAGAAATATAAGATCATAAAATACCATCAATGTATTATAAATTATATAAAATGGATCAAAACATTTCTCAATGGACATATAACATGGGTGTAGTTCATAAAAGTGCATAATAATTTTAAAATTACAATGTATAATCCTAAAAAATGGAATTACATGGAAATGAAAAATACATTCAAAATTTCACATAAATGGATGGATAACATATACATGTGGCATAAATTCATAAATTTAAAATTGTGACACAACTATATGAATTGGAAAACCATTGTGAGAAAACACATCATGCCTTTATTTATGTGAAAAAATTCATAATGACCACACCTGAAAATGTGAAAAAACCAATCATGACAACAAATTTGTGAAAAAAACCATTATGTTCATAAATGAATATATAAATAGATATAATATTACAATAAATCATTTGAGGGTTATTTAATAACCCACCCATCAGCATCTATACATATCTATGCCACATAAAATCAATCATCATTCTAAATTAAATAACACATGGAAAAATAATGGGTTTCATAAACTTATCAAAAAAAAACTAAATAAATCATAAATTTCCTATTTTCAAAAATTAGTCAAAATATTATAACACTTATAAGATTATTAAAACATCACATCATTGTTAATAAATTCTAGAGGAAAAAATAATGTGAAAATAAAAAAAATTTCAATAAAATTTTATAAACATTATTGTAAAACATGAAATTAAAATTATTTTTAAAAAAACAATTTGTGAAGATAAAGATATTTTTTTCAACCCATACTTTAAAGTGTTCCAAAATACAGTATTATTTAAAATACATAATGTTTAAAAAATATAAGTTAAAATACTTTAAATTTGATTACTATTGACAAGTCTATTTAATACTAGTAATATGATAAGACTTATAGTTTTCAAAATTGGAATGTTAAAATAATTTGTAAACTTAACACATAAAAATATTATTTAATAATTTAAAATAAAAAAAGTATATTTAAAAACTCACCCAAAAGCATCTATACATGTATACGCCACATAAAATCAATCATCATTCTAAATTAAATAACCCATAGAAAAATAATGGGTTTCATAAACTTATCAAATAAAAAAATGAAATAAATCATCAATTTCCTATTTTCCAAAATTATTCAAAATATTATAACACTTATATGATTATTAAAACATCACTTCATGGTTGAAAAATTCTAGAGGAAAAAATAATGTGAAAATACAAAATATTTCGATAAATTTTTATAAACATTATTGTAAAACATGAAATTAAAATTAATTTAAAAAAACCAATTTGTGAAGATAAAGATATTTTTTTCAACCCATACTTTAAAGTGTTCCAAAATACAATATTATTGAAAATACATAATGTTTAAAAAATATAAGCTAAAATACTTTAAATTTGTATATTGTTTACAAGTCTATTTAATACTGGTAATAGGATGAGACTTATAGTTTTCAAAATGGGAATGTTAAAATAATTTGAAAATTGCACACCTAAAAATAATATTTAATAATTTAAAATAAAAAAAGTCATATATTTTGTCAAAATAAAATTTGGACTAGATGATAAAATCCATAATTTTAAAATGATATAAAAACCTTTTGAAAATTTTTAAATAACAATGATGAAAACCCAAATTATTAAAATGATTTATAAACTACTATTTTAAAATTAATATATTGGAAAAAGGATCATTGGTTTTATTTTGTTTTGTTTTTACACTAGGGAAAGGAGACGATTAATGGTAAGTAGAAACATGTACATTGAAGAAATATATGTTAAGAGAAATGGGAATTACTCATTCCAAAAATGAATTTATATAAATTAAAAACTCTTCATTGAATAATAATTTGGATTGAAAAATTATTTCCCCTATAGAATAATTTGGAAATAAATCTTAAAATCACCATAGTTTAGGATATATTAACATTTAAAAATAATAGAAAAATAAAAGTGAATATGACATACGAAAGATATTTGAGTCATGAAAACCCCTAATTCTATTGTATCTTTTGAATAAAAACCCCATGAGAGGCATACATTTAAATAAAATATTGAATATCATGATATATATATGGAAGATGATAGAAAATTAAAATAGGTATGTATTTACATTATTTTTAAGAAAACATGGTGTATAGATTAAACATATATCAAGGGATTCATATTTGAGACAAAGAATCACATGTACATTTAGAAACATTCAAATAAAAACTCATTGAAAGAAATGGATTTAAATTGAACTTAAAATACAATTATTAAAACACAATTCAAAATATTATATATCAACAAATTAAATTTATACACAACATAAATATAATAAGGTTCATAGTAACAATCATGTCTCAAAGAAATGTATTCGAGATAACAAACCCTTACATTGTTTCCTTTCATAGAAAATCACACACTAACATATTATAAAAAACACCACCAAATTAATATAATATTTTATAACCATAATTATAAATATTAACATTTTATAAGAAATATTATCATTATTCTATGAGGAGTACATTAATTAGTAATAGCCTATTGTGACCATCGAGAGTTATTAACATTAACTGTATTTCACATTTTTAATAATTATTGTAACATTTACCATAATTTGATAAAAAGTACATTATTTTTATAAAATTTTAGATTATGTAATTTATAAATTATATTGATTTAAAATTTTCATATTTCATTCAATGTATTTTTTGGTTATGTTATATATAAACCGAAATGTCAAGGGATTATTTTAGTAATTCTAATAAACTAGAATGATAAACTAATATAATGATAAATAATTAATATAATAATTTTAAAAATATATAATAATCAAGATTTGGTAGATTTATTATAAAAATTATAGATTCCATGTTTATATATTCATATATTATTTTACTTTATGGCATTTTTAGTATATGTGGTAAAATTGAATGAAACATAAAATTGCTTTAAATCGATTGGTGATTACGGTAGAATTTGTGTTTATTTTCACATAATATTATTATAATATATGATTCATGATTTTCTATGTTTTAATGATATAATATTATATTTAATGATCGAGGGTTAAATAATGAAAAACAAGAATAAAAAAGAAAAAATGATTCATTATGGAGTTGGTAGTTCACACACATGAATAATTAACATTAATTTTTCTAAGAACTTTTAATATAACAACTAATGTTTATAAAATTAATATAAAAAATATAATTATAATAATTATACTGAAGTAATTATATTATTATGATTACAATATATTTGGAAGAGTATGATAAATAATAAAACAATTAAGGAGATAATACTTACGTTGGAGACTGATTTTTACTTGGATATTCCCTAGAAACTAAATGAGTTAAGATAAATATGAGTGGAAATGGAATTATGTTTTTGGGATATGTTACTATTTATAGCTAAATGGAAGAGTTTAAAAGAGTAATTCAAAATATAGGATTGTGTTTGAAAGGTTGGAAGTGATTCACTTTAATAAGTGAGGAAACATGACGTTTTGGAAACACCCTTTACATTTTAATAATTACATCACAAGATTCATGGTTCAATGGATGAATAATGAAATATTTTGAGTTTGGGGTATGTTTTTTGATAAATAAATATTTATTAATATCTCCTTGATGTTTTGAAAAAGTAGTGAAACAATTTGATTCTTATGAAATCTTATGGAATCAGTTCTGCTGTTGATGATGATGGAAACAACATGGGAAAAGATTTCTAAATTCAAATTGTCTAGTGATAATGTAAGTAAGACATGAATTTTTTGATTTTATGAGGAAATATTTTCTATTTTCCTATGATGAGGTTTTTTAATTATGAAGGATTCCACAAGGTGGTCTCTAAATAAATGGCTTTATTTTTATGTTAGTGTTATTGATGTAGAAACATTGATGGTATTTTCTACATAATGGAATAAAGGAAGCCCAAAATTTTGTTAGTTACATTCCCTAAGGAGAGGACCATTAAAATTAATATCCTGGTGCGAAAAACAATGATTAAGAGTTTCAGGCATGAGGAAATTATATAAGGACAATCTAAAGCTACAACACAAGTGTAAATCAAAGATACAATAGAAGGAGATGTAAATCAACTCAAGAGAGAAGATATTTAAAATGAACCTTTATTTCTGTGATGGCCCAGTCCTACCCACAATCATGATATTCTCCCCTTTGGGCCTATCACACATGGTTTTTCTTTCCCTGGGATCTAGTCCTAAAGAATCCCTATGGAAAAGGCCTCATTATGAGAGAGGTATCTACACAACCATATAAAGGGGTGATTTTTTGATCCTCCTCATTTAATGTTGGATTTCCATATTCCACCTCAAGAAGGGTCCAACATCCTCACTAGCACATCAAATGTGCATTGGCTCGAATAGCATTTGTGATGGCCCAGTACATCCCTTGATGATGATATTTTCTACTTTGGGAATAGCCTTCAATGTTTTGATTTCCCTCGGCTCTGGACCCTAGTAATCCCCTGAGAAAAGGCCTCATGATGGGAGAGGTATCCACACCACTATATAAAGAGGTGCTTTGTTATTATACTCATATGATGTGGGACTACCATAATCCACCCATTATCACACCCCAAAACATAAAGTTGTTTTATTTCATTCATTCTTGTCTACAAATCTTCACGCCAAGATTCAAGTTGAGTCTCGATTTGAATCTTCATGTTTTTGTGGTAAATAGACATTTTCGGGTTGACAACATATGGCACACAATTGGAACATGGTTTGGGAAACCATGTTGTGACCATCAATTCTAGTTATGGATCAAGGCTTTGGTGTTCAACAGGGTTGGAACATGGTTTGGGAAACTATGCAGCCAACCCATGCGTGTGCCACTTCGTTCCAGTACGTGCACAAGGTTGGTGCAGGGTCTGGAAGAACGTGAATCCAAACTATTCAAAATGAATTGTTTTCAAAAATAATAAAAAGTAAATTAAAATAATTAATAAAAATAAAATAAAATAAAAAATAATGTTTTAACAAAAATAATAGTGATGATAATATTAATAATGAATATTATTATTGTTATTATTATTATTCTTATTAAAATTATTATTATTATTATTGTTATTAGTATTATTGTGATTATTATAATTATAATTATGTTTAGTTTTTTTGGAAACCATAATGGGGGATTTTCCCCTTTTCTCCACTTACCCCGCATAACCTATCCCTCCCCCTTCCCCCACCCTCTCACGTCACACCTCCCCCCTTTCCTCCCTGCTCACGTGCGACCCCCACCAGAAGAAGGCCGTCGGTGCTCCACCACATCTCTGACAGCTAACTTATAGCACTGTTATTCTCCCTCTCCATTTTAATTCTCTTTTGATACCCCTATCCAAACCTCCTTCCTTTTGTGAATTCCCCTCAGTCGAGCTACTCCGGTTTGGCACCTATGTCCCTCTGATGATTATTTCTTCCATAAATTTGTTATGTGGTCTTCTTTGGTGGGCCTCTTCTCCATTCCCATTCCACTATTATGTAGATCTCATTGATTTCATGGGGGTGAGAACTTTTTGGCCAAACCCTAAATTGATTTTTTGGAGTTTTATTTGTTGAATATTGCTGATTAGGGTTCGTTGGTTCCCTTCGAGGCCGGTTCTAGCCACTGACATCAAGGGAAGTCGGTTATCTTGGGATTTCAAGTAAGGGTTTACCAATTTATTGAATGTGGTTTAATTTTAATATAGAGGATTTATGATTTCTGAGTTTTTGGTATTTTTAGAGAATTCATTGTGTCTTTTTTATGTGGTTTCAAGTTGTGAGTGTTAGGAATGCCTACATGTGCTTGCATAGGGTAAGGCATATATATATATATTAACTCTTTCTACATATTCTCTCATGGTGTGGGGAGTATGTGAAATGTATCGATGGGTATATATATATATATGTATGTATAAATTCATGTGCGTGCTTGTGTGAAGTGTCAGTTCGGTTTATCTCCATCAATGAGTGGCATGTACGAGGTAGGCCCCTATGACTAAAGCTTTAATTCTAATTTCATAAGTGATTGATAGTTTTAAAAATATTTATATATTTATGTAGTATATTTATAATCCATGAAATATGGTGGACATTATTAGATTAGGTTCTGCATTTGGTTTTCAAAATTTATCTAAGTTTCCATTGTGTGTTTTTCTTATTGATATCTCCTCTCGATTATTTTTTTGGAAAATGTAATTCATTTATAGTTTTCAATTTGTTTTATATATTAAATCGGTTGAACTGGCTTCCTAAATGGGTTTGAGAGTGACATAAGTATTTCCAAAGGTAATTAATTGGTGTATAATAGTTGTGGAAGGTGGATTCAATGAAGATGGGGTAGTTTGTGGTTTTAAAAGGGGACCATCTTGTTTTGTGTTTCTTGAAAAAAATCATGGTATACGGTAAGAATTTGATGTTAATTGTTAATTTTCCATTCAAAAAATGCCTATAATTTTTTGCGTGAATTTAAGATATTTTTTAAAGGCATGGTGCCTTTAGTGCTCATGCCTTCTATATCTTATTAGTTTTAGGTGACTTTAATTTGGATAGCTCTTGGAGTGTGCGCGATTCTCATTTTGGAGGTGACCCGCAAGGTAACTGGGATTTATGTTTAGCTATGGATTTTAATTATATTTTTATGCTTTTAGTGCTTATTTATTTATTTTTGTCCAATTAATATTTATTTTTCTTTTATTTGTGGTCTAAACCATTCCCAACTATTTTTCATTGATTCTTGACACTTGTTTCCACCTTGTGGAGATTGTGAGCACCCTTTATGACTTGTTGTGGGCCGATATGGGTGACCAGTTCAGGGTTAACCTAGGTTGGTTCATGAAAAAATTATATCAGAGGAGGACCTCGTTATTTTGGGTGTGTGTTATCTTAGAGATCAAGGTTTTAGATATTTGAGAGGTAGGTGCTCGAAGGATTTCTGAAACACTTTCTTGTCCTGAGCCTCATGTTTCCAAGGGTAGTTCAGGATTCGAATTTTTCTTTTTCTTTGTCTTTGTAGATAATGTATGAAAACATGATTGATTTGGTGTTATGTTATGGGGTTTCATAGAGTAGTGACCCATGTATAGCCCAACTACACTATTCAGTATACTTCATGTGGTTGATGACCACCAAGAGCACGGTCTACTAAGACATGCTTCGAGGATGGCACAGCCACTAGTCCCTTTATTTCTGTATGTTTTGTTGTGAGTTATTTTTAGGCCTTGATTTAGGTCGACATTATTAGATTTAAAAAATGTAAATGGTTCATAGAGAAGTGGGATTCAAAATGGAATTTTGTTTTGGGGTGATAAAGTGGTTTTTGAAATAGAAATTGTTTTCTTATAATGGAGTGTGTGGTTTCAATGGAAAAAATGATTGGTGTTTTCAATATTGTTTTGGGATAATGGAAAAACTTTTTTGAATGTGAAATGGAAAACATTTTGGAATTTGTAAATGTATTTTTTAATGATAAGTGAAATTATCAAATTATTTGGTAATTTTTTCTTTATGTTGAATGATCTATTTTGAAAATGAGTAGTGTTTTGAATTGCCCCGGGTTTTCCTATAAATGATCACACATATAAGGGTGCACATTTGATACAGTGATAATTTTTGGTTTGTGTGGAAGGGTTCTCGAGCTAGAAAAATTATATATATATATATGTATATATATATATATTAGACTTCATGGAAGACTAGTGGTTTATATTTAGTTTGTTTTGTTTATTGAAAAAATGGTTTCCATAAAGGATAATTTAAATATTTTGAAAAGACAGTGGGAAATCTTTTAACATTATAATTTCTTGTTTTATATCATTTTTTATAGGCTTCTGATTTTGGAATGATATGGATGTCATTAAAAGGGTGATTTGAGTTTGAGTTTTGTTTTGTAATTGAAGTGAGAGAATTCAGTTTGTGATTAGTTTGATTCAGCTTTGTGCCTATTGTTTTTGAGTATTTAGTAGAAAATTATCATTAAGGAGTTAATAGTATGACAATATGATTATTTCCTCTGTGTTTTTGTGATGTTAAATTTTGGGAATTGGTTTTGGTCATCATTATTTGATGGAATAGGTCATAACATAGGTGGTTAGTGATCTTGATGAAATTCTAAATGTGTGTTTATTAGAGTTTTTTCTTTGACGAATCTATCATGACTCTAAATTGAGTGGTGGAGTCAAAGTCTTTGTTGATTGTGAACCACAACTGAGTCTTCATGGGTTTTCACTGTAATTACCTGTCTTTAATTACCCAGAGTTGGCGCAATATTACATATCCTTTTCATGATCACAGTGGATCGAATCCTGAAAGACCAATTAGTTTAGTAGCATTGGAAGTACTAGATACATACAAAAGTTTTACATTACATCATGAAATAAAAACAATAGAAACATTTATTCCCAATTTAATGCAGTTAAATCTCATAGCCTATCACTGATGGTCAACCATAAAATACTTCATCACATAATGGGGGAAATAATACATAGAAAGGGGTGAGCTCAGATGCTCAGTAAGGATAACAATATAGCGAAAACATTCATAAATAAGCATAAACATTTAAAGAAATGTATAAGATTAAAACAAAATCCTTTTAAACGTAAACATTAGCCAAATATGGAAAATATAAATCAAATAATGCCATTTACTCATTCACATGGATATTATACTAGTTGAATAATCACATGAAATGTCAATACCCAATTTAATATTGATTAAATGCATAATGCCAGAATTCATAACAATATATTCAAGGACTTAGGAAAAGAATACAAATAAAATATTTCCAAGGCCTTGTGAAAAGACACTATTTTGTCTCATGAGACCTAGTGATGCATTGAGATGCTAAAGCAGATCCACCCGTCCCTTACATATTCTAATGCATTTCTCATATGAAAAAGGTTGAAACATAATCTAAACATTCATATTAAAACTAGCATATGCAATGTCAATATTTTAAACACAAACCATGAATGGTATAAAAATATCACATCCACAGTCAAACATATCTCATTCAATATAATATTGAAGATTTTATTATAATATATTATCCTCAATATATAATAACGAATTATTTTGACATGGATGAAAATAATCATAAAAAATATTTGAGAGAAATATCCCTTTTTTCTTAAAACCATTTAAAAGTATTACTATTTATCAAGAAGCCATTTAAAATAGATTTTTGAATCAAAGTATACCATAAAAAATTGAAACTTTTAAAAAGAATTATAATTTTAAAACATTAATGTCCATATAAATAAATCCTTAAACCCATTTTTATAACATGTACATTAATGTGAAAGATTTATAAGGATAAATCTTTAAAACAATAAAAATGATATTTTAGTTAGTGTTTTTAACCAGATGAGAGGCACTTGAATAAAAATAATTGAAATAATAAAAAAATTATAATATCATGAGAATAAAGGTATTCATGATATACTATTTCAAATTACAGTATATACACCATATAAAATTTAACTCGCGCATAACAACAGAGAAGTCTCAATGGAATGTAAGTTGGGATGAAATACCTTATAAAGACCATATACTTAATTTAAGGATAACTCAATTACCTAATTATGTGTAAAAAATATAAATACATTCAATATGATTGGATGTTCAGTGTAAACCAATCATAGAACATTCACACACATTCTATTAAAAAGAACACCAATGACATGGATATTTAACTCAATGAGTATAAATTGAGTTAAAATTACTCTTATCAGGTTCATATTGATGAATTAATAATTTATAAATAGATTTTTTTAGTATATCAAAATTATATCCACACAAATTTGAGTGTTAATTACTGAATAATTAAAAAAATAATTATTTCACACATAATCGAGGAGAAAAGTAATCATTGATGTTTGCATAAAACTAAATGAGATGAAATAGAAAATTGAAATTCCCTTACCAATTTGGTACCTTACGAAACATACATCCCATGAAAGAATGTTCAAACCATGATGATTTAAATACCCATAAATTAAATTATATTACACAAATAATACAATCATGTAGAGTACACACACCTCACAAACAGAAATTGTGGAAAATATAGCATGAATATCACAAGAATAAAAAGTATGATGAAAAACCCTTATCTTGTACTTTAACTTAGTAAAGGGTAGATTAACCTCCTATATAATGGTGAAATAATTGTTATTAAATTATAAAAGAACCAAATATATAAATAAGGTATTATATTTTATCTTCTAATATTGCTTGGTTGATGATATTTCAATAGTATCATTGTTTTGGGTGTGAACTGATTCATTTTCCTTAATATGTTTTGTTAAATAATTCATGTTTCTTATGAATAGGATGTATATGATTCAAATCCAAAATGATATTATTTTCATAAACATTATATTTAAATAATCAAATGAAAATTGAGTTTGAATGGTTACTATCGGTAATGAATATTATAGAGCTTTTGGAGACGATAATCCATATATACGCATGAGTGACAATATCATTCAATTGACAGTAAAATTGTATAGAATTTGATGGTATATAATATATATGGAATCATTAACATTATTTATTTATTATTTACATCAATTGTACTCATTATTATACACATCCAAAAACAATGTGTTGAATAACAAACTACCCCACGATGTGGAGTTGGTAAGCCGTACGTACACACATATGGTGACATTGTCATTAATAGGATTGATAGAATAATGAATATTGTTGTACCAAATTTATAAAAACATCATAGTATTTAGAAGATACTAGTGTTATTTTTTAATGGAAACAAAAAAGAAATAGGATGTGGAAGAAGAAAAGAACATTGAAAGTGGTGGGGAAATTATTACCTTTTCTTCTGGTTCTTCATTTTGATTTGATCAAAAGGACTCATTAGGATATATTTCTGATCAAATTAAGGAATATAGGTATAAGATAGGGTATTTGGGAGGATATTTGATAATGGTTTGTCCATGCCAAATGGGTTTGGATTTGTGAAATTAAGAGAAGGGGAAGTACCCTTTTACAAGAGAGGTGAGGGTCACTTAAGGTAAAGCATGAAATATTTTTTTTAATATAATAATTTTCGGTTTATAATGGATCCAAATTGATTTATTTCGAGGTTAAGGTGGGGATGGGTTGAAATACCTTAAACCAATAGTTTTTAGATATGTTTAGGTCACAATATTATCCTTATCTTTTATATTTAACTCTTAGTTAATTAGTTTATCTTTTACCATGTCTTCTTTTATTCTTACAATATATGGTTAATAAACATAAAATAAACTACCAATAGAAACTAAAGTGGTTCATTAATTATATATCTATCAATATATAGGATTTTTTTCTGACCCTTATATTTTTAGGAATATAATATCTTTTAATAATATAATATTTGTTTTAAAAATACATTTATGTCAATTATGACACTTTTTGGTATTTGGATTTTGTAAAAGTAATAAAATCATGATTACTTCGAAATTAATTTATTGAATCAACCATAACATGTCATATTAATCTATAAAATTCTTGGAATTCATCAAAATTATCAATTTACATTTATTAACATATTTATAATATCAATTTTTTAATCCTTATTAATAAGGTAATTACTACATCATCATTGTGTAATAAATAAATTTTATTATATAATGTCTAAAAATTATAAATAAAATACCATGATGTATTAATTAGTTTTATCTTTCTAATTAATATTTATAGTCAAATTTATCTTCTGTATAACCCTATATTAGAAAAGTTTTAGTTTAAAAAATTTAAATTTAACTCCTATAACTCTTCTTTAAATAAAATAATAATAAATGTTCGAATATAAACATTGTGGACCCAAGAAGATCATATTTTTTCCTAAGGTTGATTTTGGTTTAAATACACGTATCCAATAGATTTATAACATGTGTTAGAGTAATTATAATATCATTTTTACCTATAATTACCATATTTATGTTTAATTGTGGTAAATAAAATTCAAAAGTTTTTATTCCCCAAAAATTATTTTCATCTTATTGAACCACAATATACTTGAATATTTCAAAAGTGTCTCAGTTTTTTGAAATTCAATTCACAGTAGTGGTAAAATTACATTTTATGGAAATTTGCTAATGTGCCGAGAAGGTGGGTAAAAGACGTTAAACAAATTCAATAAAATTTTATACATATAATTTTATTATAAAATGAATCCAAAGAATTAAACTGAAATAATATATGTATTATTTATATATTTTTAATTAAAATAAAATAAAATAAAATAAATAATTGTTTAAATAAAAACTCGGGTTTTAAACATTAATGCGGTGATTCTTGCAATT
Organism: Viscum album; assembly: GCA_963277665.1. Taxonomy (NCBI): domain Eukaryota; kingdom Viridiplantae; phylum Streptophyta; class Magnoliopsida; order Santalales; family Viscaceae; genus Viscum; species Viscum album. Next base: position 1,748,154,510 of record OY728155.1, on the reverse strand, counting down.
TATAATAAATTGAACGTTTACAGAAAAAAAATTACCCTATGCTAATTTTAATATTGATAATAAAAAAGTGATGTATATTTTACCAAATTCAAAACATTGAAGTTTCATTAATTAATTTAAAATTAATTCCAGTTTTCAAATTTAAAAACTAGATTTTTGAAAAGTAAAAACTATCAAAATTTTGATATGTATTTTCGTATGAATTAAATTTGAAATTACATCCAATGACCAACATTAGATTAAATGATAAAAATATTATCTAATTATACATAAAAACCATTCAAATTTTTAATTTTACACTATAAATTATTTTTATTAAAAAGGTTGTTTTCAATTAAAAGTCAGTATCTGTCACTATTCATCAAAAATAGAAAGTTATCAGAAAAACAAAAAACATTTATCCAAACAAAATTAATATGTCTCTATTATAATGAATAATTTAATTTCATCAAATTTAATATATAAAAGTTTCATATATTTTATTTAGAAAGGGTTCTCCATTAAAATGAGGAAAACTGCATTTTTTTGAAAAATACTTATTTTATCTAAAAAATGAATTTTTCCTTATATTATGTAAACGAAACACTAAATATGAATGTTAAAATTATATGGGATATATATAAAATTCAAAATGTGGTTATTACTAATCATAAACTCTTTCTAAATGACTAGTTTGATTGGTCGCGGTGCGCTTGAACTTGGTGTTGCGTATAGCACAAGCTATTGAATCACATTAATGAAAATAACTTACTATGAAATCATGGGGTGTTATGTTCTTCCCCCTTTTGGAAATTGCTTCCTCTTAAATTTAAAATTGGGATTGGAAACTTCATTGAATGTCCCACATTAGAAAAAGTGCTAATAAAAATATCACTTTAAAAGAAAGAAAATGAAATACAAAGGTCACCTGAGATTACCCATATTAGGATCCCATGTAAATAAAAATGGATATGAATTATAAACTAAGTGTAATGTTCTAAATGTTATTGATATAAAACATGATCAAGAATAAGTTAACAACAATAAAAACATAAACTTGTGATGGGTTAAACAGTCAATAGTTTCATAGTAGGAAAAGTAAACCGACAATGTTTTTTTATTTTATATTCCATTTCAAAATGTCAAAGAATTTATTTATGATATTGACTAAGAACATAAAGAGATATACTTAATTTTTCAATAGAGTTTCATCCTTTAATAAATTTATACCACTGACTCATCTTTCACTCTAAATTATGAGTATGAAGATGACTTAGTTACACCTGAAGCACTAGAATAAACTTATAGAGAATCACAGAATCCAAAAATGGTGAAATATATATTTCCCTTGTATTTAGGGATTAACCAAAACCAAAATGGTTATTACAAGATCATATGATCACCAAAAAGGATAATCCTATCAGGAAAGAAATACTAATGTTAATTTATAAAATTAATCCACCAATACCCAAAGTTCAATAAATACTATTCAATAAACAATTGTCCTTAAATTAATTCAATATAATCCAAACTATGATTGAAACCCAAAACTCAGATGAATTTAATTTCATAGTCTTCCAAGTTAAATTGTATATCCAAATAACATTGACTACTCTTAATGTCACATAAATCAAATAAAAAATCTCTATGATAGGTTCATCATTTCCATAAATAGCCCAAATTTCTCTAAATACACAATATATACATAGATATAAATCTACCAGTAATCCTCAAATTAAATCCTACAGTATTCTATTTTTCTTAGGTATATAGTGATCCCAATATAGAGAACGGCTTCTAGAACAACATTTATCACTTAATCACCAAACCATTTTCCTACACTAAGGATATCAATTTGATAAAACATAAGATCTCAAATCAACATATTATTGATCAATAAAATATTTTAACTAAGGAAAATTAGTCAAACTAACAAGGGACTTCATGTAGTCTTATGGTATGCGATAAATTCTAGCCACACTTTGAGTGTGGGTTCGATTGCTGCAACTTTTTCTGATGTGATGGGTTGTCACACAGTCTGCATGTTGTCCTTTTTTAAAAAATATATTTTATATCATTACCAAAATGAGATAAATTCCTCAAAATAACCATAACACAATTTAAACACAAATGTTATCCCATACTTCATATTTTCATCCCAAAAATTAATAACCTGTAATTGCCTCAAATTCAAGGATCATATATACCCAAATGGTTATTTATAATTATACCCACAAAAGAAAAGATAATTCTTCCCTGAATAGAATTTTCAAATAACAAACATCTAGGTTACACACACAAGAGAATATTCTTCCAATGGAATCCCGTCAAAAAAAGCACTAATACTTTTAAAAATTTCACTATCCATTTATTTCCACATATGATCTTCCTCGACCTAGAGGTTATCCTATAAAATAGATAATTGACTCGGGTAATGCCCATGTCTCCTATATTTATGGAAAATGACTCTAAATGGATTATTTGGATCATTTTTATTTTCTTATATAGTATTCTTCATATTTCCTCAGCAATTCATTAATTTATTTCCTATTCCACAAATAAAAAATTTATTTGTTACATTTAGTCACTTTCCTAGGTGTCCCATTCCACATTTCTTGTATGATGGAAATTGATATTTCTCTTCTCAAGGGTATCCACTGCTAGAGTTCTTCTCATTCACCACATTTCTCTTATTTATTGAGTTTGGTAGTTGGTTATTATATATTTTGTCGATCATATTTTTGGAGAACTAATTCCATATGAACACGTTATATTTTACGCCTTTCAACATTCCATTTTGTTGCTCATTTCTACCTATATGCTCATCGTGTACATCATGTTCAATGTTACTATAACTTCCATGGAATCCAACCATTGACTAAAAATAGAATTCATTATGTGAGTAACAATAGTGATAAAATTATTTAGAGAATATCTTTACACCTTATTTTTAATCTAAAACACCTTAGGATTAACCAATGTTATTTATTCTCATCTTATATTAATTTCTTTCAAATTAGTTTGTAATGAAAATGTGAATTATACTAAGCATATCTTATAGAAGCGTCTTAACCAAGAGTGCAACAAGGCACGTTGTCATGCACCAGTTACCGTTTGAGTCTATCTTAAGGCGGTGTTTTCGGGTTTTACCCCTAGGAACATCTGTGCTAGAGACGCCCCTACTTGCTCATATAAAGCCAGGGATGTATTTCATAGAAAACCCACATAATATTTACATTACCAAAAATTTGGGAGGTTCTTATATACTAACCCCCACAATCTATCTCTGGAAAATGTTCTATAATAAATGTTTTTCTATATTTAGTTTCCTATTTTTGTACTAAAATTTCTCTTATACAAACTATAAAGACTTGACCCTAGATACCCATATTTTGTGAAATATTATATAACATTGGAACGATCACATGGAATAATATCCCAATAGACCGATTAGTTTAGTATCCTTCTATGTACAAAATACATACATAAGTTTTACATTAAATCATGAAATAAAAACAACTAGAACATTATTGTCACATTTGGACACACTTATATCTGTTTGCCTATCCCTACAAGTCAATCATAAAATACATCTTCATATCTTGGAAAAAATAAAACATTGAAAGGGGTGAGCTCATATGATCATTATGGATAAAAATATAGTGAAATATTTCATAAATAAGAATAAACATTTAAGGCAATGTATAAGACAAAAAACATAAGCCTTTTATACACAAACATCAAAATAATATGGAAAATATAAATAAAATAATGACATTTACTTATTCACATGGATATTCTTCTAGTTGAATAATTACATGCAATATCAATATCCAATTTCAAAATGATGGAATGCATAATGCCATACTTCATAACCACATAGTCAAGGTCTCGTTCCAAGACTACAAAAAATATTTTTTCAAGGTCCTGTTCCAAGACACTAGTTTATATCATGAGACCTAATGATGAGTCTAGGAGCTATACCAGGCACCACATGTCACTTACTAAATCCAATTAATTTCTCATATGAAAAGGTTGGAACATAATCTAAACATTTGTATTAAATCTATCCTATGAAATGTAAATATTTTAATGACAAACCAATAATGGTATAAAAATAGCACATCCATAGTAAAAAAATAACTCATTAAATAAAATATGGAATATTTTAATATAATATATTAACCTCAATTGATAATAATGAAGGATATTGACATAGATGAAAATAATTATCAAAACTATTTGATATAAATATCACCCTTTTTCTTGAAAACATTTAAAAGTCCCACTATTTATCAAGAAGATGATTAGAAAATATTTTTGAATCAAAGTGTCTCATACCACATTGAATAATTTAAAAGTAATTTTAGTTTTAGAACATTAATTTCCATATAAATAAATCCTTAAAACCATTTCTAAAAGATATAAAATAATGATAAAGATTTAGAAGATTAAATCTTTAAAACATTTAAAATGATATTTTAGTTAGAGTTCCTAACCAAATGAGAGATGCTTGAATAAAAAAAATTGAGGTGATAAGAATGTTATAATATAATTAGAATAAATGGATTCATGATATACTATATCAATGTAAAGTATATACACTATATAAAAGTGAATTAGTGAATAACAATAAAGAAGTCTCAATGGAATATAAGTTGAGTTGAAATCATTTATAAAAATAGTTTCATTATGTTAAGGATAAATACATGACATAATTATGTTTGAAAAATATAAATAAACTAAATATTATAAGATATTATGTGTAAATAATCTTATGACATTCACAGATATTCTTGTAAAAACAACACCAATGACTTGGATGTTTAACTCAATGAACAAAAATTGAGTTAAAATTACCCTTATAATGTTCAAATCGATGACTTGAGAATTTATAAATGAAGTGATAATGTGTATCAAAAGTATATCCACACAAAGGGTAATGTGAGTTAGTACATAAGTAAATAAATAGTGAGTTCACACATAATATTGGATTAAAATAATCAATGAACTTTGCGTAAAACCGAATGAGTGGAAATTGAAATTTGAAATTCCCTTATAGATTTGTTAACTTACGAAAAATAAACCCAATGAAAGAAGGATAATAAAATGATGATGTAAATAACAATAAATTAAATTCTATTAAAAAAATAATACAGTCATGGGAAGTACATACACGATACAAAAGTATATAGTGGTAAATATAGCATGAATCTCACGTGAATAAAAAGTGAGATGAAAACCCCTTACCAAGTACTTTACCTTAGTATAGGGTAGGTGAACCTACTATATTATGGTTAACTAGTTGTTATTAAATTATACAAGAACCAAGTAAATAAATATTATATCATATAAGATAGTCTAATATTTCACTGTTAATGATATTTTAGTAGTATCATTGTTTTGGGTGTTAACTGATTTGTTTTCCTTTATACGTGTTGTTACGTAAGTCATGTTTATTTTATATAGGATGTATTTGATTCATATACAAGATGATATTATGTTCTTAAAAATTATTTTTAAATCATCAAATAGAAATTATTATTGAATGGTTATGATGGGGAATGAATCATATCACATTTGTGGAGACAGTAATCTGTATGTTAGCACAAGCAATAATATCATTAAATTTATTGTAAAATTGTATGTAATTGGATGGTATTTCATATATACAGAATCATTAAAACGTATTATTTTTTATTTACATCAATTATACTCTATATTAAACCAATCCAAAAAATGAAGTATTGAATAACAAACTACACCACGACGTGGAGATGATAAGCTGTATGTACACATGTATGGTAACTTTTTCATTCATTGGATGGATAGAATAATGAATATGGTTGTACGATATTTATAATAATATCACAGTTTGTATATGGTACTGTATTTATTATTATTTCATTTAAACAACAAAGAAAGAGGAAGTGGAAGAAGAAAAGAACTTTGAAAGAGGTGGTGAAATTATTACCACTTTTTTAGGTACCATTGATTTGATCAAAAAGGCTCATTATTTTGGCTTTATGAACAATGTAAGGAATATAGGTTGAAAAATGGGTAGTTGGGATGATAATTGAGTAGGGGATTTTGGAGCCAAATGGATTTAGTGGTTTCAAATTAAAAAAATGGGATGTACCCTTTTACAAGAGAGGTGAGGGACTCTTTAGGAAATGATTGAAATATTATTTATTATATAATCATTTTCTGTATATAAAGGATCAAAATGTATTTACATAGAGTCTAAGATGGGGATAGGTAGAAATAACTTCTACCAGAATATTTTAGACATGTATAGGTCACCATATTAACCTTATATTTTTGGTTTAACTCTTAGTTAATTAGTTTAACTTTTACCATGTCATCTTTTATTCTTACACTATATGGTTAATAAACATACTGTAAAATTCCAAGCGAACCTTATGTGGTTCATTAATGATATATCTATCATTATATAAGTCTTTTGGAAAAAAATTGTTTTTTTGGAATAGTATATCATTTAATAATATAATATTTGTTATAAGAACTCATTTATGTCGATTATGACACTATTTATTTTTTGGTTTTTGTAAAGGTTATAACAGCATGCATACATCGAACAAAAATTCATTGAATCAACCCTAACATGTCATATTAATCATGAAAATTTGTGGACTGAATCAAAACAATCAATTTACATTTATTTTTATATTTGTAACATCAATTATTTTAATCCTTCATTAATAAGGTTATAACTGCATCATCATTGTGTAATAAATAAATTTAATTATTTAATGTCTAAAAACTATAAATAAAATTCAATGATGTATTAAATCCTTTTATCTTTCAAATGAATATTTATATTCGAGTTTATCTTATGTATAACCCTATATTAAACAAGTTTTTGTTATTAAAATTTGAATTTAACACTTTTAACTCTTTTGTAAATAAGATAATAATAAATGCCTTAATATAATCCAAGTGGAACCAAAAGGATTATATTTTATTCCTAAGGTTTATTTTAGTCAAAATAAACTTATCCAATAGAATTATAACATGTTTTAGGGTAATTAAAATATCATTTTTACCTTTAATTACCCTATTTTCTTTTAACCATGGTATATAAAATTCAAAAGTTACTATTCACCAAAAATTATTTTAATCTTATTGAACTACATTTTATTTACTGATGTCAATAATGTCACTCAGATTTTTGATATTTAATTCACAAAAGATATAAAATTTTGTTTTATGCAAATTTTCTTAGGTGCCTAGATGTTGGGTAAAAAACCTTACAAAAAATCAATATAATTTGATACAACAAATATTATTATAAAACGACTTGAATAAATTACATTGAATTAATATAGGTATTATTTATCTATTTTGACTTGAAATAAATTGAAATAAAATAAATAAAAATTTCAATAAAAAGTCAAGGTTTAAACAATAATTCAATGATTTTCTCATTTTATCAAAAAGGGACAGTTTTCAGAAAAATACCAAACATTCACCATAATGTAATTTTGATATTCCAAATTCAAAAATGATGTCTATTATAAAAAATACAAAACATAAAAGTTTGATTAATTTATTTCAAATTAATCCCTGTTGTCAAAACCAGAAATTGGGTTTTTAGGAAGTAAAATCAATCAAAAGATTGATATGTGTTTATGTTCGGTTTAAAAGTGAAATAAAACCCAATGACCAACATTGTATTAAATGATAATAATATAGTATAATAATACTTCCAAACCATTAAAATATATAATTTAATAATACAAAATATTTGGATTAAAAAAGTAGTTTTCAATTAATATTTAGTTTTTATTTCTATTCATCATAATATGAATGTTATCAGAAAAACACCAAAAATTTATCCAAAATTAAATTTTTATGTCCCGTTTCTAATGAAGAATTAAATTTCATAAAATTGAATATATAATAGTGTCAAACATTAGATTTAGAAAGGGTTCCCCCTTAAAAGGTGTAAAAACAACATTTTTTTAAAAAACACTTCTTTTATCTGATAAATTAAATTTATCCTTATATTATGTCTTAGAAACACAAATAATTAATGTTAAAATTATTTGGGATATATATAAAATTCAAAAATTAGTTATTATTATTCATAACCGCTTTCTAAATGGCTAGTTTGGTAAGTCTTGGTGCACTTGAACTTGGTGTTGCGTGTAGCACAAGCTACTGAACTTGGTGTTCCATTTCATAATGTTGAGGAATTTATTTATGAGATTGACGAGGATCATAAATAGATATACTTACTTTTTAAGTAGAGTTTCATCTTTTAATAAATTTCTACCACTAACTCATCTTTCACTCCAAGCAATGAGTATTCAAGATGACTAGGTCACACCTGAAGCATTAGAATCGACTTATAGAGAATCACATAATCCACAAAGGATGAACTATATATTTACCTTGCCTTTATAAATTAACCAAAACCAAAATGGTTAGCATAAGATCAGATAATCCCCAAAAAGGATAATCCTTTAAAGAAAGAAATACTAATCTTAATTTCTAATATTAATCCAACAATACCCAAAGTTCAACAAATACTATTTGATAAACAATTTTCCTTAAAATCATTCAATAGAATCCAAACTAAGATTGAAACCCAAAAACTCCAAATAATTTTATAACATAGTCTTATAAATTAAATTGTATCTCCAAATAATATCAACTAATCTTAAAGTCACATACTTAAAATTAATTAACCTAATCACATATACCCTATGAAAGGTTAATCATTTCCATAAATAACAAAAATATCATCAAATCCACAATAAAAAAGTAAATAAAAATCCACCATTACTACTCAAATGAAATCCTATAGTATTATATTTTCCGTATTCATATAGTGCTCCCAATAGAGTGAACGTCTTCCAAAATTACATCTATCACTTAATCAATAAATCATTTTCCTACACTAAGGATACACATTTGATAAAACATAAGATCCCAAATCAACTTATAATAGATCAATAAAATCATTTAACTAATGATAATTAGTCAAACTGACCATGGACTTCACGTAGTCTAGTCGTAGGTGATAAATCCCGGTCACACTTTGGTTGTGGGTTCGATTCCCACAGCATTGTCCAATGTGACAGGTTGTCACATGGTCTGCGTGTTGTACTTTTTCAAAAACTATATTTTATATAATTCCAAAAATGAGATAAATTCATCAAAATAACCATAACATAACTTAACCACAAATTTTATCTCACATCCTGCATTTTCATCACAAAAATTAATTACCTGTAATTGCCCCAAATTCAAGAATCATATAAACCCAAAGGATTATTTGTAACTATATCCAAAAAATAAAAGATACTTCTTCCTCTAATAGCATTTTCACATAACAAAATTTAGGGTTACATATATAAGAGAAAAGTATTCCAAAGTAATCCCATCAAAAAATAACACTAATGCTTTAAAAAAATTCACCATCCATTAATTTCCACATAGGTTCTTCCTTGATCAAGATGTTATCCTATAGAAAATTTCATTGTCTTGGGTAATGCATAGGTCCCCTACATTTACGAAAAAATTATTTTCAATTGATTTTTGGGTTAATTTTTATTTTCTTCCATAGTATTGTTCATTTTCATCAGAAATTCTTTACTTTATGTCCTTCTACTCCACACATAATGAATTTCTTTGTTAGATTGAGACACTTTCCCAGGTGTCTCCTTCAACATTTACTGAATGATGGAAATTGAGATTTCTTTTCTCCATGGTCACCACTCCTGGAGCTCTTCTCATTCACTACCATTCTCCTCTCTATTGAGTATGGAAGTCAGTTATTATATATGTTGTTGATCCTATTTTTGGAAAACTGATTTGGCATGAACATGATATCTTTTACTCCTATCAACAATCCATTTCGTTTCTCATTCCCAAAACCATGATCATCTTTTACATCATCACTACTAAAAATATAGCTTATAATAGCGTTAAAAACCACCTCTAACAGTGCTAAAAAAGAACTATTAATCTCGATGAAGATAAAGGGGGGTCCCCTTTTTCAGCGCTAAAAACCCGCTGATAAAAGTGCTCTTTTATCAGTGTGAAGAAAGATCTAATAAAGGTAGTATTTATGAGTGCTATTTTCATTGCTGATAAATGTATAATATATTAGCACTCAAAATAGCACCGATAAACACTACCTTTATCAGCGTTATTTTGAGCGCTGATAAAAAAACCATTATAAGTGCTCAAAATAGTGCTGATATATTATCCATTTATCAGTGCAAAACTAGCAATGATAAAGGCCAAAGATCCTGTGAAAAACCAAAACCTATATAGAACCTGCACAGAACCTGGGCAAATTACAGCACCTGCACACAACACAAACAACACCTGCACATAGCACAAACAACACCCACACAGAACATATAGAAGAACAAAAATTCTACATAAATTTACTTGAAATCATGAATAAAAACATCACACTGCTATATAAATTTCAAGAAATTTTTAATTTTGTTACAATTACAATTTTCCAACACAGTTAAAAAACAATGATGTTCCATCCTTTTTGTGTCTATCAACTCTAAAAAATTGTCATCCATGGCGGCGGTTTCTGAACAAAGCATTCGAACAGAAGAAAAATATTTCACCTACATAAGAAAACAAATATTATGTTAGTAATAAAAATATGAAATAAAGAATGGGGTTGCTAAATGGGATAATACTAGTGAGGCACAAAACATAAAATAACCAATTAACCAAGAGACACAATTAGTTCAATGCCCTTACCTCAACCAGAAGTCTAATAAAATATCTTCAGCTCATACCAACAACAAATGAGTCCATAATCACATGTATTAATGTCCAAAAACATTAAATTACATAATTAGTTAATTTTATCCACAAATCTATCATGGTATAATAGGCGCCAAACACATCGTGTAATCCAAAAAAGCCAGAATGTTGAAAAACTAGGTGCGATCCACTCCTGACGCACCCCTAAGCCTAGAAAACACTAAATCCCCAATCTATATTACTAAATTTTTGGTAAATTAAGCCTAAATTTTTAAAAACCCCTAAATAAATCTTCCACAAAATATAATCTGCATCAAATAATGATTGATAACTAGTTTACAAATTTTTTGACATGCTCTACGTGTCATATATAAAAGTCCCATGAAGAAAAATGATTTATCCATACTATGGTATAATAATTACACATAGAACCCTAAAAACCGAATGAAAATCTTTGGGTAAGAAGTTGGAGAAGGAAGGAAGATATAGGAGAAGATACCACATTGATTTGAAATGAAAAACAACTGATAATCCACTCAGGTTTAAGGGGAAGGAAGGAGGGGAATGGGGTTTGGCCACCACCAAAGAACATGGTGCCCAAAGGAAGAAACTTGAGGAGGTTTATACTTTGTAAACCCATCACCCACAAAAAAATAAATTTTAAGTCATGTTACATGAAAGGAACCAAGTGGTCACATCACTATATTCTGGGTCCAAACCCTTACTTGACCACTTTTCCCCATTCACGACCATTATCACCCTATTAAATGCATTCATGTTGTGAATTACCCTTTCACACTATGAGTAGCCCAATGCTACTGAATTTCAATTGAATGACAACCCAAATCAACCTTGATATTCTCCCAAAACCCAATGACATCCCTCTAGCACCAATACATGTCTGAAACACCTATTTGAACTGGTATATTGTACCCGTTTCGATGATTTTTTTGTTATTATAGAATTCCATAATTCCCCATTGGAATTGTACCAATGTAATAATCAGATGTTATATGATATACCATGAAGATTCTTCTGTCCATGTTTTATATGAGATATCAATGAAAATTTATCTCATTATTATACATACCAACACCTCAAATCTGAGCATTAGATACCTTCAGGTTTTCTTCAACTACTTCCAGTTATGACATGGAAGTGGGACAAGATTTCTGTGTGATATTAGGTTAGGTTTTCGTGTACCCCTCGATGGAAGAATTAAATATGGGTTTTGATCATTTGGATTAACAAATAATCGCAATTTATATACATTTTATATGAAAAAAATTAAAAGAAAATCAAAATTCAATTTTTAATTGAGATTACATTTTTATATTGATTTAATTCTACTATAGTATTTTATAGGGAACCTCATTTTACATCCTGTTTTTGGAGAGGTCCCTATGAGAAAATGGGATTCCATGTATGATTGAGCGTTACATATGTTTCTGAAACTTTATGCCGGGGAACATTGCCTGGAACATGTTGACGTTTGATGGCGGTGCATTGTACCACACATTGATTCATTAAAAAGGTGAGTGAAATTCATCACTTATAAAGAGATGTCTTCTCATTGATTAAAATACGGTTATAGGATGTCGTTCATTCCATCGATGGATTCCTCCTAAGAATTCATTTCCTAGTATTAGTCTCCCTTATAGAATAATACGTTGTTTTTGAAACTTGTTCCTTGTTCCATATCTTTATGTATGATGGTTAATTACAATGATTATATCTAGACATTCCAAAGGGTCATTCCAGGGCATAATACACCGATTAGGAATGTATTCACATTTGGAATCAGTGGAATTTATGTACACTAGAACATTGGTAACATGTATTTATCGTCGTCAAAGGGATTCTCAACGAAATGGAAACCCATGTTTAACTTGTGGTATTCCATGAGTTTAACATCCCACAAGGTTAGGGGGTCATGATTTAATTTCTTACAGAGATGAAATAGGTGGATCAAAACACTTATAAAGGTGGATCATGTAGGTACATCTCTAGGAGGGAGCACTTGGAATGTTTACTTGATAGATGGATCAAAACGCCCAATGAGGTCTGACCCAAGTGCGGTGCATCCCATAAAGGTAAGGTTTCTCATTTTGAAGACTTATTCAGACCCCACTAAGGAAAAAACACGAGGGATAATAAGCGAAGGTGTACCCCAGTGAGGGGGTCACCATGGTTTACCATTGGTTGTGATTTAACCTCATGGAGGCTTCCTACGTACCCTATTTAGAATACAAGGATCAAAACCCTTAAAATTAAAAGAGGTATGGTGTGGGTATTACCCATGGATAACTTCCCTTCACACTAAGAATACTCTTGGTTGGATGAGTATGGGTTTTGTGGGGCTTATGCATTTTCAGATTTCCAGGATCATCTAAGAGTAGCAATGAGATGAATGGGACATACATGATAAGATGGACCATGTGAATGCCTTGATCCTACTAGGATGTGGTGGCCTGAGTAAAATTAGGATGGAAATGGGGGAAGTATTAAAGTGGAATGGAATGGATGAGATAGAATCGAAGTGAAGATGAAATTATCAGGCTTGAACCTTGAGGGGCATCCGATGAACCCTAGTTTGATAGGAATCAATGTCCATGAAGTTATTATAGGGGAATATAGGGCTAATTCATGGTTATCCACCGAATAAAAATGGGAAATATGGTTTGGGATTATGCATGGTTAGCCAGGAAGTGCACCCCTAGGAAGAGGAAACTAGGGTTTACCAATGGTTTTCATTGATCTTCTAGTAGGCTTCATAAGAACATATTTAGAATATAGGGATCAAAACCTCTTTTGTTAGGTGGTTTGAGGATTACACATGTTTATCGTCCTGGGTAATGTAAATATAGGGGGATCACAGGGAGGATCATTGTGATGTTTAGGTTCTTCGTTGAGGTTAGGGATTTGTAAATATATAAGCTCCACGAAGTAGGGTACCCCTTGTTTGTTGTAGAGACCTGGGATGTAAAAGCAGTTCATTGTGAAGGATTGATGTTTCTCAAATCCTGATGTACCCTGAAGTTCCTTCCTTTTTAGTGAAGGGTATCCCTACAATAGGAAGGGGTAAATATGAAAAGGGAAAGGTGGTTTCTCAATGCTCCAGTACCTTGGGGGATTCATTTTTCTATTGAATTCATAGTGATTAAGGGCTCCGAAAAATGGAGATTGAAAAGAGAAATGTCAGGGTAATGATGATTGTGAGGGGGGATAAATTTTTATAGGAAAAGGGGGATTTTTAATGCCCATAGGCACGACATGAAGAAAATGTGAACCTTGTAAAGAGGCAAGAGGCACAATAAAACATGTGGAGCTATCTGTACACATTATTTATAGTGGCCATAGGGCTCATCAGACTCCCCATACCTTCCATAAACACCTCAAAACATCACGAGGACCAGATTTTACATGATGGTGCATCACAGGGTTGATTTCTTTGATGATGTAATGGTCGTTTGAGGTTGGATTTCATCTCAACCAGCCTTTCCCTTACTTGAATTATCATAGGACACATATTTTTCTTCCAAAAAATCCCTCAACTATGCCGATTATCTTATGCATCTACCTAGAAATAATTGTGCAAGTCAAACAAAAACACATGTGATCAAACACAAGTTCAAAAAAATGAGATACATAACATTTAAATTTCTTAAAAATGAACCAAGGGGTACACATGTGCTCAAATACTATCTCTTCATGTTAAATATGATCCCTCTACATTAATTTCAACAATATTTATTTTTAGGACCTATATCTAACTAAAAATGGAGGATATATACCATATTTATTGTTTCCATCCATCATTTATTGGGAAATAGATTTTTTTGATCCTCAATGGTTTCGTAGTTCACCCCATACGCACTGCACAACATCATGGATTCAATATTTTTTTGTTCAAAGATCAATAATTTGCATCCGGGGATAGAAAACATTGAGTAATAAATTATGATTTCAATACATCCGAGCATTCTCAATTCACCAAAAAAGGTTGGAGGATAATCAATGATCATATCTTGATAACATAAGTAGTATGAATTCACCATTATCCTATTTGTGTACAATATTCCATCAGGTATGTTTCCCATTCATTTCTAAACACATATATATATATCATCTTCCGAATATGAGTTTTTGCGACAATCATGGTATTGATGAAAAATATAAATACCAAAAGGATTAATAAATATTTTATATGAACTCGAAATTATTTTCAAAAATACCTCGTCTGGGATGCTAATTTTTGAATGAAATACGATCTCTTTCATAAATTTACAAACATAATACCCACAGTCCATTCCAATTGTTTGTTTTGGACACTGCAGAAACATAAACAAGAATAAGTAATTTGTTTTGATATGTGTTTGGATAGTGTAATGTTATTATATATACCAAGGTAATTTTCTAGTTTTAGATATTGTAGGCGTTCTTATCCTTAGGCCCTGGATTCATTCCATGCATTAGACAATATTGATGCACCGCCCTATCATAACCGAATCATCATTAAAATATAACATAAATTATATAACTAGATGTTAATTTTAAAATGATGCATCTAGTGTCTTAGAAATTAACAAACGCCATCATGAGTGGTAGGTTTGTTGGATATCCATGCTTCGAATTGAGAAAATAAATCTTTGGAGTATCCAAATTGACTGTAATCAGTATCCAATGGTTCCTAAAAATAAAAAAAAGGAATAATTAAAGAAAGAAATGAAAATATAATTGATATGATTAAATTGTAGAGTTTTACCCCTGAATCGTTGGTATTAAAAAGAGTCTGTCATCTGTAATTTTGTTTTCAAACGATTTGAGCAGGTATGAAATTACTGCGGCCACTTTATCAGAATCTATTTCGTCTTTTGAAAAGGTGATGTGAGGACTAATGAGTCCAAATATTTGTTCATGGGGAAATGCCTTCAATTGTTTTTCATATATAAGCCTGTGACAAATATAAAATGTATTTAGTCATAATTATCATAGTATATCAGCTTTTCTAAAATAAAATCATGAAAACATACCTCATGTACACATTTACAACTGAGGCGCCTAGCCGTTCATACACGAGGAGTTAAATTACATTTTAAGCACCAATGAAATCTGATGTTTCCTCTCCATAAATATCTTTTTCGAAATCAACTGTTTGAGTATTGTCGTCTTTTAACTTTGTATCCACATGAGCCTGAAATGATATTAACTATGGATATAGAACGGGCGGGGTAAGGGTGCTCTCAGTAGACTGTTTCAATTGGTTGGTTGATCCTTCAAATAGTTTTGATCTGATATTTTGTTTCACCCCAAATTCATTGTTTTACGTAATAACATTCATTGGTTTAGACCTTTTTTATTAAATATTAATGGTCCAGCTTGAAAAATAAATTGGAAATGGATACCTTTTTGTTGAAATGTTTGATTACAAGAACTGTCGGCCATGAGATGAATGTTCCAATAGCCTGCTCAACCGTATGAATGTCGTCATTGTCATTTGGAATAGGTAACACGACACTTGGATCATTAGCTACATTATTTGACACTCTAAGATGATCTTTTGGAAGCTGTCTGTTGTGTAGAATGTCATTTTGCGTATTGAACACCATAGCCCTCACTACAAGGCGATAGGTGGGAGTTGATAAATATAAATCACAGTCATTTTCACCCTATGGAATATTAGTACTGGAAAGGTATCAGTGTCTATGTAAATCACATTTCACAGAAACAATTATTAAAACATTGATTAACTCTTCTATGTCTGGTTTTTTAGGGGAATGGCTCGCCTCAAAGCTGGTGGGGGTGGGGCGGGATCGTCACGCATGGGTTTTTGTTAAGTTTTTGCTTCTCTTTTTCTCCCCCCATCAATTTTGCTATCATTTATCTCTGGTATTTTAATTATTCTTGAAAAATAGATAATTGTTCTTGTAGATTTTCCACTTTTTCATTGTGATCCTCCGCTTTTTTTTTGTTTTTGGAAATATGTTCGGGGTGTCACCCCAAAACCCACACCTCTGACGAGACGATACTGTTCTAGCTTCTTTAAGGCTGCTGAAAGTATGTCTGTATCTACTGCGGTTGTTGTTGATTCTTGTGACTATGTCAGATAGAAAATATAGGAAAATAAGTAGTTATTTTAATGTAATTATGATTTAAAGAAAATAAAATTTATATTATTTTATACTTACACATGTTTCCCACACTTTTTGTATGTTTTCATCTATCAGTATCCCCTCTTTATTTACACGAGACTCCTTCCATAGCACATGGAGTGGGATGAATATGGCTTTCTATTTTGATTCATCAATCTACATATAAATAGAGAAACATGGTTATGGTTTTTTATGTCACATACTAGTAGTAGGGTACATATAAAAGATGTACAAATTATTTCTCAAGTTCAGCATACCCCATCCTTGCTTTATGGTAAGGGTACGCTGGTTTTGTTGCACGTTTTTTATTTGCAGCACTTAGTAGATGTTTCATAAATAAAAAACTGTCAATCAGAGTTATGAATACAAGAAAATGTCAAACAAAGTATTACCCCACACAATGTACCTGAAAACTCTGCTCCCCATGAGAGTTTCTAAATGCTTCCCACACTACTTGGGATATCAAGTGTGCGTAAAGAGGAGGTGGGTGTGGCTTCATTTTCTCTTTTGCATCTTTAAGATGATATTTTGTTAAAATTGTGCGGAAACCTCTATGAATACTTCCTGTAACTCTTAATACATATTCCTTGTGTGAGGCATCTACTATAAATGCACTCTATAGTGGATGATGAAGAGTAAGTTAATGTTTTGGTATTTTATTTTATTTTAATAAATTAAAAAAATGATATCAAAATGTTACCATAATCTCTTCCCACATTAGTGTTTTTAGCCCGATGACAACATGGTGCCACAAATCTACATCAATCGGCTCACATTTCTGAGTGACGATTCCAATGTAGCTACTAAAGATGGCTCTGTTGGGGTTATCATGTTGGCCTCTCTTATTCCATCACACCTAAAATTTATGCCGTTTTCTTTTTCCTTAAGGATTTTGGATAAAAATGAAAAACTATGACACTATTGTATTTTTTGCGCTTTCAGGGTTTCATTTCCCACCATTTCCTCAGAAGTAGCATCTATATCTTCCCCAGGAGTGCTAGCATCAGCAATCGTACCAACAGAAATAGGTCGAGAAACCTGTTGGACCTCAGCACTGGGACCAGAAACAACAGGTTGAGAAACCTATTATTGCTCTGCACTGGGACCACCGACATCTGGTTGAGAAACCTGTTGTTGCTCTGTAGTGGGATCACCAGCTGCTGGTTAAGAGATCTTTTGTGCCCCAGGATTGGGCGCATCAACAGGTGCAGAAGTCATTATATGTATAAGTGGTTTAATATTTAATTTAGATTACATAAATATATCAGTGAACAAATAATAACATAACTTAACACAATGTATGTTACAATAAAAAAATAACCTGATTATTGTACTCTCTTTTTTTCTTTAAAGGCTGAAGAGATTTGACTCCTCTTTCGACTATATAAATCCCTTCATTGTGGTCTCCTCTGACATACAAAACGCCATTTACATTGGTACCACTGTGAAATGATTGTGAAGTCCCTATAAAAGGGTCAACCTCCGTTGAACTTTCATCTGACCCATCAGTTTTTTTGGTCGATAACAGAATAATTGAAAAATTTCAGTTTACGGGGTCTGGAACGTAAAATACATGTACTTCCTGGGATGCCATTATACATGGTTTGCCTTTCTCCCCTTCCTTACTTAAATCAACTTTCATGAATCATAATTCATCTTCTTTAACATGAGTCCTATTATCAACCCACTTTAATTGAAAAATCAGCACTTTGAATTTCGTATAATCCAACTCCCATATTCTTTTTATGATTCCAAAGTATGACATATTCACATAAATTGGATTTTTTTCCTTAGCACTGGAAATATGCATTGCCTCAACCACATGTGTAACCCCACTATTCTACATGGTACTGTCTTCATCATGTTCATTAGTATAGAATGTATAACCATTAACTACATAAGCATTGTAAGATAATACGTACACACATTCTCCTCCAGCTAGCCATCATCGTCGTTATGAAATTGAGTCTAGATTTTCATCTAAATACATAAAAATATGGTCTTGAAACCATCCTATAAACTGTCTATTATGTGTATCTGATATCCATTTTCATCCCTATAGGGATTCAAAGGTCTAGGAATTTCTTTGTGGGTTTGAACATATGGGTCAACGTCAAAACTGTTATGCAAAATGTAAAGGTGGGACTGCTCCCGATCTGTAATATTGACTGTGACAACCTCTCTTCCAGATATTCCTTCACCCTCAAGCTGCTCAGTGTGACGAGATTTTGATAGGTCAACAATTTTCACACCAGACTGGTATTCAGAAAAAAATTAAACAGATTCATCAACAATATATTACTCTGCAATACAAAATCTTCATATACCATTCAGTGGGGTACATACATCTAAAATGTACAGGACCACATAGTCGAATATCTCTCACCAAATGAACCATCAAATGAACCATTATATCAAAAAATGTCAGGAAGAAGAACATTTCCAATTCACATAATATGACGGCAATTTATCTTACCATATTTGGAAATTTCACCGGGTCTATAACTTTGCTGCATATAGCTTTGAAGAAGAAATAGAGATTATTTAATGTATGGTGGACATTCTTGGGAAAAATGCATCATAAAGCTATCGGAATTAGATCTTGCATCAAAGCATGGAAGTCATGTGATTTCAGACCCTTTAATTTTAAATTGTCCATTGACACGATGTTCTTGATATTTGATAAATACCCCTCTAGAACCTTCATGTCGTTCAAGATGTTGCAAAACTCATATCTCTCCTTCCTGGAATGAGTGTAAGAAGCAGGAGGAAGAAATGATCATTTTTCACCCTTCACTGGTGCCAACTCTTCTTGTATTCCCATATCAACCATGTCCAATCTAGCCTTAATTCCATCCTTTGTTTTTTCAGGTGCATTTAGCAACGTCTCGATGACACTGTCACATACATTTTTCTCAACATGCATAACATCAAGAAAATGTCTGACTTACAGACAATTCCAGTATGATAATTCAAAAAAATTGATCTCTTTTTCCAACCAGTTTTTGTAAGGTTTTTCGAAAATGGTTTACCAAAAGTAGTGTCCAAATCTTTTACTTTCTCAAAAAATTGATCACCTATTAGTGGAGATGGTGTTGTATGTTATTCTGAACGTTCGTAGAATGATGTCATCCACGATCGGTACTTATGTCGTTGGGGTAGAAATTTGCGATGTCCTAGAAACATGGTTTTTGATAAATGTTTCAACCTAATTGACTGTGTACCTTGTTCGCAAACGGGACACCCTTGAGTTCTTTTAATGCAGTATCCTAACAAATTTCCATAAGCAGGAAAGTCATTTATCATTCTATACAACATGGATTTCAAAGTGAAATTTTCATTTTTGTAAGCATCATACAACGTAATCCCTGAATCCCAAAATATTTTCATATCCTCGGTCAATGGGGCCAAATAAACATCAATATCATTACCCGGGTGTTTTGGTCCTGATATAAGCATAGATAACAAGATGTATTTTCTTTTCATGCATAACCATGGTGGTAAGTAATAGTTTACCAACATAACCGACCATGTACTGTGAATGATGCATTAAAAACCAAAAGGATTCACCCCATCTATAGATAATGCCAGACGAAGGTTTCTCGGCTCGTTCCCAAATTCAGGATACTCGTGATCAATTCTCTTCCACTGAGGAGAGTCTACCAAGTGACGTAGTTTCTCATATTTAATTCTTGTATCTGCATGCCATGTCAATTTTCCTGCAGTCTCCTCACTTCCATATAGGTGTCTAAACCTAGGTATGATTGGAAAGTACCATACAAATTTCGTTGGACTAGAATCATCATTCTTGAATCAGGAAGCACCACACATTGGACATTATTTAAGTGATTTTTGGTCCTTGTGAAAGAATATATAGTCATTCGGGCAAGCATGTATTCTTTCAGAGATCATACCCATCGATTGTAGCATTTGTTTGGCATCATATGCTCATATTGGGAGTTCATTATCTTCTGGGAGCATGTCATTCAGGAGAGCAAGTAGTTCCGTAAAACTGGCATCACTCCACCCATTTCTTGCTTTCAAATTATACAACTTCAATAGGACTGACAGTGTTGTATATATAGTGCAACCATCATACAATGGCGTTTTTACACAACTCTTTAACTTCTCAAACAATTTTGGGCAATCACGAAGTTCATCTTCAACTGTCCTTGTCATTTCCTCAATACGATCTTCATCATCATTCACATCTGTAATCACACCCTCCATATGATCATCTTCACTGTTCACGCTTCTAATCATATCAGATGATCTATAAAATGTCGTGTTCTCTGAGTCACTACCTACACTCATTTTTTCCCCATGTTTATTACAACATGTATAACATCGATCCATTCCGTGATAGATCAAGTGTTCTTCTGACTCCTCTGGACTAATTTTTCTTGAATAACAACAGTATAAACATAGACAAAGGATTTGAGAATGGTCACATGCATGATCTTCTGCAAATTTGATAAAATATTTCAGGCCATCTTCATACTCTTTTTTCAATCGATTGGCATTCATCCATTCTTTATTCATATGCATCATATTTATGGGTTCAATATCGAACTTCCCTAATATTATGTTTTAACTAATCAGGTATAATTTTCTGGGTTTTATAAAAAAATCATGGTACAAATTCCTTTAAGCACATGTGAAATCCATATACATGGTGTGTCCAATAGGGTGAACATAGTGTATCTATAAGATACCTGATTTAATTTGACATATATCAAATTTATTCAAAGTTAGTCTTATAAATACTGAATGATTCCTTTGAAAATACATGACATTTAGACCAACTTGAGCTAAAGGTGTGTACTTTAGATACATATTGAGTCACCTCACCAGCAATGCATCACATTTTTGTGGAATACATGGTGGGTAGTCCTTACATGACCACTAGGGGTGTATAGTCTATACACATCAAGTTTCTATGGTATCTATACATGGTGTGAGTGAATTAAAACACATTTCATATGGTTCTACCATTATTTCAGGGCATGCACATGGTTTCATGCTGAAGTATATGTCTTGGAGATACATTTTGTGTGACCTAGGTTCACATGAAATGTAACATTTAAAATGAAACTTATTCCATGTTTGAGTCAGAAGATTAGTCATGTGGTGTAAATTTTGGAGATAAATGTTGTGTGGCATTAAAATCTATATGAAATCCATGTATGGTGAAGCATGTTCCATGTATTTTAAAGTGTCTCATAGAGTCCTCTAGAAGTGGTTTTCTATGATTCAATGGAATTTCACTAGTAACAAAGTGGTAGTGCCATTCAAATGGGTAAAGTTTGGATTGATATTTAATGATGTAAGAACTAAAACAGGGATGAAAAATCACATATCAATCATGCCAACAACCACAACACCATACAAAAACACAACCGTGATCACAATCGTAACACCATACAAACCAAACAATCAAAATTTTAGATATTACAAAGCATCCCTTATTCAATTTTTTTGTTAATTCAGGGGTTATCACAGAAGTTTTATCATCCTGGGGTGTTCATTCATAATTCAAGTATACATAAATTACCAATTTATATATTCCAATGTTTAATAAGAACCAACCAACATTCAATTCATTTAGTGCACAAACAAGGACCACCAACGACCACGATTTTCAGCGGGACGTTTAGCCCATACCTTTCACATTATAACCATCAATATCAAATAGGAATAACATGAGAACAAGAGGAAACCAATGAGTAACAGGAGAAAACTCACTGTAAAGGTGTCGTTTGGCACACAACAGAGGAGCGTTCGTGGCAGAGGATAGGCGCACAACAGAGGAGATTTCCAACTGAAAAGAAAACCTAAAATAGCGTAAACCCATGATAATAAATTAATCTAAAACAGAGTACACTATTTACCACATCCCACAAACCCCAAAAGACAATTCATGAAAATAAATTTAACTTTATTGATAGAAATCAGTATCTAATCACTAATTTTTATCCAAACCATAGGTGCAAACAAATCCAAATAGGAATCAGAAGGATCACATACCTCGAGAAAAGAAATCCAACCATAATAGTGATCAATAATAGAACAATGTGAACAAGATGGGAGGGAGTCACCCAAAATATCATCGGGATAAAGATCTATCCAAGAGAATAATTTTGTAAAAAATATGAAGCCTCAAGAAATATATGGATCCTAAAAAACCTTTTCTATGACATTGACACTACATGTAATAAATTTACATGTCGTGTAATCCTCTTGACTAAAAAAAGTCACTTTTTATTTAAAACATTATATTTTTTATTAAAATGATATGTAACCATTAAAAAGTTTGTAAAATTGTCACATTGTGCATCCAGTTAATGTGTCATTTTTGGAGGTCATTACATGTCATGTACTCCATTTACACGTCATGTAATTTCTCATAATATAGTAAAAAATGTTGTTTTGTTTCTAAAAATTCCCTAAAGATCACTAAATTTACCAATACATGTGTCCTCCAAATCCTTTCTCGGCATTCCTCATCCAAAAAAATCCAAAAAAAATGTTAAAACATACCTCACATAAAATGTAATGAGACCAACCAAGAAGTCTTAAAACCACATAGGAACAGAATTTCAAATTTCCATTGATTTTCTCAACCCATAACATTGATGGTCAGCACAACCTCCCCCATAATGATTATCTTACATGAAAATCCTTGGAGGATAAACAATATCCATGATTTCACCTTAGATACCATCAAATCAAATGCCACCTTGAATATCAAACAACCAGTCTCAAAGTTCCCCCAACACTTCCAACTAATGTTCATTCATCCAGGACTGTTTTTATTCTTCCCATCATGGGAATATCATTATCATCACCCAATAGAAGAAATAATAAACCCCCACAACCCGTTATCTATATAAAACTGAATGGAATGATTAGAAATTATTGAATTAGTATCAAAATAGTTTCCAATCCCAATTCCCAGATCACCGTGAATGACATCCCACATGTTCAACAATCCACTTATATTGAGGATCACAGTCTCCAATGACCAATGGTACACTCCTACCTATATGTATTCTTATACATTTAACCTCAATTACTCACCACCACAATCCTTTTCAATGAAGAGTGAATCCCCAAGAACCTCTCATTGGTCCTCATGAAACCAGAATGAAAAACTGGGATCAGACTCACATGAGTCAGACAGAAAAAAAAGGCTAAAAGACACAATCAACCGACTATTCCCCTATAGCATGTTAGTCCCAACCAGCTAGAGCACTTTCAATTCCCATCTTCAGAATTAAGGAATATTCCTTATACCAAGATAAGACAGACGACTACACACCACCTAGGTATTGATCTAGAACCATCCATTACAAACCATAATTTGATCATAATTCATTAAGTGAATCCAAAAATTGAAGAACCTACATAGAAAAGCATCTAACCACACCCACCTTGTTGGCAGTGAAAGAGGCGGAGGCAGCGGTGGTGGTAGAGGAGGCGGTGGTCACGGTAGTGGGGGTGGAGAAAGTAGAGGCAACGGCAGTCACGATAGTGGGAGCAGGGGTGGAGGCGGCGGCGGTGATAGAGGAGGAGGAGAATGAGGAAGAGGAAGGACGAGGAGGAGGAGGATGAGGAGGAGGAGGACGAGGAGGACGAGTAGGAGGAGGACGAGGACACGACGGCGGGGGGACTGGTTTAGCTTCTGCGAATGCTTGACCGCATATGAGTGAGGATGGCCAGTTAGGTTTATTAAACAAAAACTGACGGAACCATTATCAGTGCTCATTAAAATCATGGATAAATAGCTACCTTTATCAGCTCTAAAAAAGCACTAATAAATATAACATTTATCAGCACTTTTAGATAGCGCTAATAAAAGCATACCCCTTTATCAGTGCTTTCTGTTTAGCATAGATAAAGGGTAGCACTTCCCTTGCCCTGTTTTGAGGTAGTGAATGTTAAATTTTACTATGACTTCTGTGTAATCCATCCATTGACTAAAACAAGAAAGCATTTAGTGGGGAATAATAGTCATAAAATTATTTAGAGAATATCATGACACCTTTTTTCCAATCTAAAACACCTTTGAAATAACCATGGTTATTTAGTCTCATCTTATATTAAATATTTTGAATCAATTTGTAATGAAAATTTGAATTATCTTAAGCATATAACCCAGGAGTGTCATAACCAAGAGTGCAGCAAGGCCCATTGTCATGCACCATTGCCTGTTTCAGTCTCTCTCAAAGCAGTGTTTTCCTGTTTTACTCTTAGGTAAATATGTGCTAGAGCCACCTCTACGTACTCATTTCTAGAGAGAGATTTATTTCATAGAAAACCCACAAAAATTTTACATTACCAAAAATTTTGGATGTACTTCTTCACTAATCCCCAAATTCTATATTAGGTAAATGTTCTCTAATCCGAGTTTTTCTAATTCTAGTTTCCAAGGATTGTACTAAAATTTATCTGATACCAACTATAACGCACCAACCCTAGTTACCCAGATTTGGTGCAATATTATATAACCTTGGAATGATCACAAGGGATCAAATCCCAAAATACCAATTAGTTTAATATCCTTGGATGTACTAGATACATACATATGTTTTACATTACATCACGAAATAAAAACAACAACAACATTTTTGTCCCATTTGAAGACACTTATATCCTTTTTCCTATCCCTAATGGAATACCATAAAATAAATTTTCACATCAAGTAAAAAATAAAACATAGAAAGGGGTGATCTCAGATTCTCAATAAGGATAACAATATAGAAAAAACATTCATAAATAAGCATAAACATTTAAGGCGATGTATAAGACTAAAAAATATTTGTAAACATAAACATCAGTATAATATGGAAAATATAAATCAAATAATGACATTTACTTATTCACATGGATATTATACAAGTCGAATAATTACATGAAATATAAATAGCCAATTTCATAATAATGGAATGCATAATGGAAGACTTAATAACCACATAGTCTAGGCCTCGTGACAAGACTACAAATAAGATTTAGTTATGGCCTTGTTCCAAGACACTAGTTTGTATAATGAGACCTACTGATAAATATAGGTGCTTCAATATGCTCCACCTACAACTTACTATGTCCAATTCATCCCTCATATGAAAATTTTGAAATATAATATAAACATTCGTATTAAAACTAGCATCCGAAATGTCAATATTTTAACCACAAACCATGAATGGTATAAAAATAGCACATCCACAGTCAAACATAAATCATTAAATACATATTTGAATATTTTTTTATAATATATTAAACAAAAATAATTAATAATGAATGATATTGACATAGATTAAAATAATCATCAAAACTATTTGAGAGAAATATCACCCTTTCTCTTGAAAACATTTAAAAGTCTCACTATTTATCAAGAATCCATTTAAAATAGATTGTTGAATAAAAGTGTCCCATAAAACTTTGAAACATTTAAAAGGAAGTTTATTTTTAAATCATTAAAGTCCATGTTAATAAATATATAAAACCATTTTTAAAACATTTACATTAATAAGAACGATTTAGAAGAATAAATCTTTAAAACATTTAAAATTATATTTTAGTTAGAGTTCCTAACCAAATGAGAGATTCTTGAATAAAAATAATTTAGGTAATAAAAACGTTATAATTGTAACAGCCCGAGATTTTATGAAAAATATTCTTTTTATTTCACTAATGTCTTGTGTTGTACACTACACCAAAAGGAGCTTGCACAACACGCATCCTTGACTTGCCTTGCATTACACGCAATCGCGACCTTCCTCGATAGCGTGTGTAGTACGCAATAACGAGTTTCACTAAACAGCGATATGCTATTAAAATGTTATTAAAACTAGCCGTTATGAATAGTAATAACCACTTATTGAAATTTTGTAAATTTTATTTTTCAAAATGGATTTCATTTTTGGATTCGGAGTATCGAATTTAGCCTAAGGTGAAATTTTGGTACATTTCGGATAACTTTCATATTCTGATGAATAATGAAAATTACTAAATTTTAATTAAAAACAACTTTTTTAATCGAAATAATTAATAGTGATAAATTATTAATTTGAGTGGTTTTAAAGAATATTTAGAATATATTTTTACAATTCAATACAATGTTGGTCATTGGATGTAATTTCACATTTAAACCAGACATAATCAAGTGTCAATCTTTTGATAGATATTGTTTCTTAAAAACACGCTATTTGTTTTAACAGCGGGATTTAATTATAAAATTAATTAATGAAACTTCTATGTTATGAATTTGGTAAAATAGACTTCATTTTTGAATTCAGAATATGAAATATAGCTTAGGATGAAATTTTGGCATTGATCTGAAAAACATCAATTTTTGATGAATAGTGAAACTACTAAGTGGTAGTTAAAAAAATTAATTTCTTCATAAATCTTAATTTTACCTCTTCTGTGAATGGAATTTCAAAAATCCGAGAGACACGGTTGATGTCAGTAAGTAAAATGTAGTTCAATGAGATGAAAATAATTTTTTGGTGAATAGTAACTTTTTACTTTTTTTACCGCGGTTAATAGTAAATAGGGTAACTAAGGGTAAATATGATATTATTATTACCCTAAAACATGTCCTAATTCTATTGGATAAGTGTAATTCGACCGAAAACAACCTTATGAATAAAATATGACCATTTAGGCCCACTTGGAATAGATTAGGACATTTATTATTAATTTATTTAAAGAAGGGTTAAAATAGTTAAAATCAAAGTTTAATAAGTAAATCATTTTTAATATGGGGTTATACATAAGATAAATTAGACTATAAATATTCATTAGAAAGCTAAAAAGCTTTCCTACATGAAGGTATTTTATTTGTAATTTTTAGACATTAAATAATTTAATTTATTTATGACACAATGATGATGCAGTAATTATCTTATTAATGAAATATTGACATAATTGATGTTATAAACACCAAAATAAATGTAATTTAAGACTTTTTATGAATTCCACTAATTTTCTAGGTTACTATGATATATTAATGTTGATTTAATCAACTTGGTTCGAACATATAATTCTGTTATGACTTTCACAAAAATCATATATCAAATAGTGTCAAAATTGACACAAAATAGTTTTTAAATAAAATATTATATTATTAATTGTTATTGTATTCCTAAAAATCTAAGGTTCGGCCAAATGACTTAGATAAGGATATATATATTAATAATAAACAATTTGTGGTTCTTTTGGCATGTTATAGTAAGTGTATTAACCATATAGTGAAAGAAAACAAAAAGACACGGTAAAAGTTAAATTATTTAACTTAGAGTTAAATCTAATTGATAAGGTTAAAATAATACCCAAAACTTGTATAAATACTATTGGTTGATAGGATTTCGACCCATACCCACCTTATCTTCGAAATAAGACCCTTTGGAGTCATTATAAACCGATTTTGACTTTAATATAAAATAATATTTTGAGATATTCCTAAGGTGCCCCTCTCCTCCCTTATAAAAGGGCACCTCCTCCCCCTCCTCGTCACACCAATTTGAGCACTCAAGCTCGGCCAACCCCTGCCAGTTTCTCCTCTCCACTTCCCTAGAATAATCCTAGAGGTCCTGGTATTCTTCAAAGACCAATCTTAGTTCCCTAAGTGGAGGATTCAAAGAGGCGTTCCAAAGAAGAGGTAATATCCATTACCGATCTTTTCAATTTCTTTCTTATTCTTCTTCTTCTTTAGTTGTTTCATGATAAAGTAATAACATCAGTATTACTTACATACTGATATGTTATTATAAATATGAAACAACCCTAATTCACCTTCTATCCATCCCACGGAAAAATTAAATCACCGCGCGTGCGTACGTACGGAATACCGTCTCCACGCCGTGGTGTAATCTATTTTTCCACCATCACTTTACAAGGATGGGTATAATGGTGTAATGAGTAACTATTTATGATTATTATAAAGTAATATTGATACTGAAATAATATATATATACTCCAATACAGTTCCACGATCATAGGAACGATATCATCACTCGTGCGTACGTATGGAATACCGTCTCCACGATGTGATGCGACTCGTTCTACATGATCATCATTACATAGTAATTATATAAATGAATTGAATGAATAAATATGCTATATGTTACACTAATACCATTCTGGATATAAGGTATCTATAACCTTAAAAGAAGAATAAGAATGTATTCGGCAAAACACGCATAAGAACAAAAGGCAATAAAGACCCGAGTAACAAGTAACAATGAAATATTACTAACAAGAAGCTATGAATATGACCATATATGATATCATATCAATATGTATGATTCTGTAATAAGTAAATAACATTATTTAAACCATTATACAGGAGCTTCGGACACGTACAAAGCTAATCGGACCTAAGGTAAGGGAAATATCACAATCTCATTTTTATCCGAGACTGTTTATTCGTAAGTATTTACTGGGGTGTATTTTATCATCCACATCCATGTTTCATCAATATGTAATATTATTTCCATCCACCTACAATTGTTTAAATCCATTTTTACCCTTCGGTGAGTTTTTAGTAATATGTATGAAAGGAATCTTTTGTCGTACGAGGTACTTTTTGACTTTTCCGACAAAAGTACGAAGAATGTTTTTTTAACTTATACGGCATGAATGGATTTTTAAAACATTATTTCCAAGAAGCTTCCTTTACAAGTTTTCAAGTTTATTTTTAATCAACTTCTTTTAGTTTAAAATTGTATGACATGTTAAGAAAGGAAAAGTGTTTTTGAAGAAGAAAGGATATTTTCCTCAAGAATGGAGTTCAAGTGTTTTAACAAAATTATTTTCCATCTAAGATAATAAAGGGTTCGGTTTTTATCCCTATTATTTCATTGATTTTATTAAGTTGTGATGGAATTATTTTTATGAATTCCATTATCTTATATGAATTGTTTTATGATGTCATGTTGTTTAAGAATCCCATTTTTATTACATGGGTTACGCTATGATGTATGGTTTATGATTATGTGGCACACATAAGAAAGGATTCATTATAAGATGGGTGGGACCTATATCTCCCTCCAATGCATTGGGTAAAGATTTTATATCTCATGAGATAGACATGGCTGGAATGGTAGGTTATACCAGTTTAGTGAAACAGGACTGAAACGAGGGTTACTCGATTCAGAAAGGGACTTTGTCCACTAAGATAGTCTTAGCAATGAGTCTTGACTAACAAGAAATGATTCTCTATGAATATGCGTGAATGCCACAAAGTTTCATGTTTTAAGTTATGATTATTGTGATTACATTTCACTACCATGATTTATCCCATGTTATGAAATTATGCTCTCTTTTGCAGGTTATGATTTCCAAAATGTTATGTTCTTATGAATACGATGTGATTGATATTTCTTTTGTTTACCCTTAATGAGCATTTGAGCTCACCCTTTTATGTTTTCTTTTCCCCAGGATATAAAGAAAGGTTTTAGGTAAAAAAAACAAGATCTTTATGGGAGATGTTGAAGATCTTTCACCACGATTAGAAGATTTTATTCCGAGTTTCCAAAGACACTAAACTATTACGATCCTTGTGTGTGTGTTTTTGTTATGTACTAAGTATTCCGCAAAAGTAATGTAATGTCCATGTACGTCAGGCTTCGGGTCTCTACATTTGGTATCAGAGGAAAGTTTTAGTCAACCTTTGGAAACTAGGATGCGAAAACGTTAGTGAGATCCATAGAGATATTTCTACGGTATGTCTAGGGATGTCCCTAAGGTTAAGTATACGTATAGGTTATAGTACTAGAACTACGCTAACGATCATAGAATTAAACCTAAGATGTTAGATATTGAAGGTACTTCCCCTTTATTATGTTGTTTTCCCTAGCATGATTTTTTCCTCTCACACTATTCTTTTTGGGTTTTAGACGATGGCTGGAACCCGAAGGAACCGTGTTGATCAATGCAATGGACAATGCAATGATTGTCCTCCTGAACAAACAAATGTTATGGGAGATGGAGTGCAAAATCTTATTGCTATACTTACACAAGCTATGAACCATTCTGGACTTCCAAATGAGCAGAGAAGGGAACAATATTCTATTGAGTCCTTCATGAGGCAACGTCCACCTTCTTTTAGTGGGTCTTCTGATCCACTTGTTGCTGAACAATGGAACAGTACCACTGAAAAGATATTTTCAGTTCTTCAATGTTCTGAACATGATAAAGTCATCTTAGCAGTATATCGTTTGGAAGGTGAAGCTGATCAATGGTGGAATCTTATCAAGAATACAAGGCAAAGAGATGAAATTGAGTCCATGGAATGGGACGAGTTCAAGAACTTATTTTTCAATAAGTACTTCCCTCGTATTCTTCGAAAAAAGATGGAGAAGGAGTTTCTTGAACTAAAGAAAAAGGATGATGAATCTGTTGGTATATACGAAGCGAATTTTACAAGACTTGCAAGGTATGCATCTGGCATTATCATCCAACCTGAAAGTAAAGTTGATCGATTTTTCAGTGGCTTAAAACTAAGTCTTCGAAGGGAATTAGCTATACGAGACTTCAGTAGCTATGAAGAAATTGTGCATTGTGCTATGATGGTAGAAATGGAAGATGGTGTTACATATCCATCTCATGGTTTTGAAAAGAAACGAAAGATGGAGTTCAAGGAGAAATCTCAGAATAATGGTGAAAAGAAAATGAATGTTTCCTTATTCTCAAAGTGTGGAAAGAAGCATGGAGGATATTGTCTTAAAGGGACTAGAAAATGTTTTAAGTGTGGAAAAGATGGTCATCGAGTAGTTGAGTGTCGAAGTAATGGAAAAAGGGTTTCCAATGATGTGAACAAAGCAAACACTGCAGAGAACGCACCACCGACACTTCAATGTTTCAAGTGCAAGGAGATGGGACATTATGCCAATAAATTCCCTAATCCAAGGGTTAGTGATGATCAACATGAGCAACCACTTAAGGCAAAGGACAAAGGGAAGTCACATGTGATCACTATTGGAGATGTTGAATATGATAATGATGTGGTGGAATGATTAAGTGTTTATGTAATGGGATTCCAAAATAGTGTTATATATAGTATCGTGGAATATTGGAATATTTATGTATTGGTCTATTGTGGTTTTCAATAATTTTATGGTACCAGTAACCATAAAAAGTGATTGAGATATTTTTGGAAAAAGAATGATATGCGCATAATGAAGGGAAAACGAGAAAACAAAATGTTTGACAGTATTCATGAGCTCATGATTGATATAAGGACTAAGTGATATCATGGTTTGAGTATGTAGAATTTTGAGGATTTTGGTATGTGGAAAATGTTAACTTTAAACTGCATTCATGTTTTCACTAAGGTATTCAAGAGAATACATGATTAAGGACTTTGAATGTTTGGAATGTGACAAACAAAACATATCTTATGATATATGGGGATCAACGATGGTATTAAATCTCTGGTAATTGTTTTCACTATATTATGAGAGTGGACTGCAGTATTATGGGTAAGCCTAAAGATTGGAATGGATTATGTTGGACATAAGTGATTATTGTTTAAGGATAGAAGTTTTTTTCGATATTATTGATGGGATGTTATAGTAATATAGTTTTAGAAAAAGGACAACCAGCAGGACGGGCGACAGCCCATCGCGTCGGACAAGGCTGTGGGAATCGAACCCACAACCGAAGTGCGACTGACCTTTATCGCCTACCACTGGCCTACAGAAAGTCCCTGTTTAGTAGAAACTAGTTTTATTATATTAAGCAGTATGA
This sequence comes from Viscum album, assembly GCA_963277665.1. Classification (NCBI taxonomy): domain Eukaryota; kingdom Viridiplantae; phylum Streptophyta; class Magnoliopsida; order Santalales; family Viscaceae; genus Viscum; species Viscum album. The sequence continues at coordinate 1,748,121,856 of OY728155.1, read as the reverse complement.
TATATGAAGTATAAGTCCATTTTAGGAACAATATATGATTAATCTCACTATAGATCGACTTATGTATATAATTTTTGCTAACCTTTTGTTTGAGACAGATGGAATGACCCGTCATTCTATCACATGATCTGCTAACACTTCACAAATAACAAATTCAACTTCATTTATTTAAGAGATGAAGTGGAAATTGTTCAAGGCACAAACAACAGTGAGATTGTACCAAAATAAAGTAAGTATTTATTCTAATTCAAATTTTCAACTTTAGGGAAATGATCTTGAAAACCAAAAATGTTGTCCTAGTGCCCTTATATCCAATGAATCAGATGGTACCCTAGATCATCAAAAATTTATGGCTTTGTGATTGCTAGCTTTTCCATAGCCATGTTCTCTACCACTCTCCATCAGAAAATGATGGTTAGATTTCTCTTCCATATCCATATTTTTACCTATGTGGAAACCCAGCGATTAGTTTATTTGGGTAATCGTTACATTTCATACATTAGTTTTTAAATCCAAGTTTTGGTATTCCTTTTTACGATGTGGGTTTCTATTAAAGAAACTTTCGAATAGTAAACCATCTATAACCCCGACGAATTTCGAGGGCGAAATTCATTTTAAGGCGGGTAGAATGTAACAGCCCGAGATTTTATGAAAAATATTCTTTTTTATTTCACTAATGTCTTGTGTTGTACGCTACACCAAAAGGAGCTTGCACAACACGCATCCTTGACTTGCCTTAAATTACACGCAATCACGACCTTCCTCGATAGCGTGTGTAGTACGCAATAACGAGTTTCACTAAATAGCGATATGCTATTAAAATGTTATTAAAACTAGCTGTTATGAATAGTAATAACCACTTATTGAAATTTTGAATTTTTTTTTTCAAAATGGATTTCATTTTTGGATTCGGAGTATCGAATTTAGCCTAAGGTGAAATTTTGGTACATTTCGGATAACTTTCATATTCTGATGAATAGTGAAAATTACTAAATTTTAATTAAAAACAACTTTTTTAATCGAAATAATTAATAGTGATAAATTATTAATTTGAGTGGTTTTAAAGAATATTTAGAATATATTTTTACAATTCAATACAATGTTGGTCATTGGATGTAATTTCACATTTAAACCAGACATATTCAAGTGTCAATCTTTTGATAGATATTGTTTCTTAAAAACACGCTATTTGTTTTAACAGCGGGATTTAATTATAAAATTAATTAATGCAACTTCTATGTTATGAATTTGGTAAAATAGACTTCATTTTTGAATTCGGAATATGAAATATAGCTTAGGATGAAATTTTGGCATTGTTCTGAAAAACATCAATTTTTGATGAATAGTGAAACTTCTAAGTGGTAGTTAAAAAAATTAATTTCTTCATAAATCTTACTTTTACCGCTTCCATGAATGGAATTTCAAAATTCCTAGAGACACGGTTGATTTCAGTAAGTAAAATGTGGTTCAATGAGATGAAAATGATTTTTTGGTGAATAGTAACTTTTTACTTTTTTTACCGCGGTTAATAGTAAATAGGGTAACTAAGGGTAAATATGATATTATTATTACCCTAACACATGTCCTAATTCTATTAGATAAGTGTAATTCGACCAAAAAAAACCTTATGAATAAAATATGACCATTTAGGCCCACTTTGATTAGATTATGACATTTATTATTAATTTATTTAAAGAAGGGTTAAAATAGTTAAAATCAATGTTTAATAAGTAAATCATTTTTAATATGGGGTTATACATAAGATAAATTCGACTATAAATATTCATTAGAAAGCTAAAAATATTTCCTACATGATGGTATATTATTTGTAATTTTTATACATTAAATAATTTAATTTATTTATGACACAATGATGATGCAGTAATTATCTTATTAATGAAATATTGACATAATTGATGTTATAAACACCAAAATAAATGTAATTTAAGCCTTTTTATGAATTCCCCTAATTTTCTAGGTTACTATGATATATTAATGTTGATTAAATAAACTTGGTTCGAACATATATTTCTGTTATGACTTTCACAAAAATCATATATCAAATAGAGTCAAAATTGACACAAAATAGTTTTTAAATCAAATATTATATTATTAATTGTTATTTTATTCCTAAAAATCTAAGGATCGGCCAAATGACCTAGATAAGGATATATATATTAATAATAAATAATTTAGGGTTCTTTTGGCATGTTATAGTAAGTTTATTAACCATATAGTGAAAGAAAACAAAAAGACACTGTAAAAGTTAAATTATTTAACTTAGAGTTAAATCTAATTGATAAGGTTAAAATAATGCCCAAAACTTGTCCAAATCCTATTGGTTGATAGGATTTCTACCCATCCCCACCTTATCTTCGAAATAAGACCCTTTGGAGCCATTATAAACCGATTTTGACTTTAATATAAAATAATATTTTGAGATATTCCTAAGGTGCCCCTCTCCTCCCTTATAAAAGGGCAGCTCCTCCCCCTCCTCCTCACACCAATTTGAGCACTCAAGCTCGGCCAACCCCTTCCATTTTCTCCTCTACACTTCCCTAGAATAATCCTAGAGGTCCTGGTCTTCTTCAAAGACCAATCTTAGTTCCCTAAGTGGAGGATTCAAAGAGGCGTTCCAAAGAAGAGGTAATATCCATTACCGATCTTTTCAATTTCTTTCTTCTTCTTCTTCTTTTTTAGTTGTTTCATGATAAAGTAATAACATCAGTATTAATTACATACTGATATGTTATTATAAATATTAAACAACCCTAATTCACCTTCTATCCATCCCACGGAAAAATGAAATCACCGCGCGTGCGTACGTACGGAATACCGTCTCCACGCCGTCGTGTAATCTATTTTTCCACCATCACTTTACAAGGATGGGTATATTGGTGTAATGAGTAACTATTTATGATTATTATAAAGTAATATTGGTACTGAAATAATATATATATACTCCAATACAGTTCCACGATCATAGGAACGATATCATCACTCGTGCGTACGTATGGAATACCGTCTCCACGATGTGATGCGACTCGTTCTACATGATCATCATTGCGTAGTAATTATATAAATGAATTGAATGAATAAATATGATATATGTTACACTAATACCATTCTGGATATAAGGTATCTATCACCTTAAAAGAAGAATAAGAATGTATTCGGCAAAACACGCATAAGAACAAAAGGCAATAAAGACCCGAGTAACAAGTAACAATGAAATATTACTAACAAGAAGCTATGAATATGACCATATATGATATCATATCAATATGTATGATTCTGGAATAAGTCAATAACATTATTTAAACCATTATACAGGAGCTTCGGACATGTACAAAGCTAATCGGACCTAAGGTAAGGGAAATATCACAATCTCATTTTTATCCGAGACTATTTATTCGTAAGTATTTACTGGGGTGTATTTTATCATCCACATCCATGTTTCATCAATATGTAATATTATTTCCATCCACCTACAATTGTTTAAATCCATTTTTACCCTTCGGTGAGTTTTTAGTAATATGTATGAAAGGAATCTTTTGTCGTACGAGGTACTTTTTGACTTTTCCGACAAAAGTACGAAGAATGTTTTTTTTAACTTATACGGCATGAATGGATTTTTAAAACATTATTTCCAAGAAGCTTCCTTTACAAGTTTTCAAGTTTATTTTTAATCAACTTCTTTTAGATTAAAATTGTATGACATGTTAAGAAAGGAAAAGTGTTTTTGAAGAAGAAAGGATATTTTCCTCAAGAATGGAGTTCAAGTGTTTTAACAAAATTATTTTCCATCTAAGATAATAAAGGGTTCTGTTTTTACCCCTATTATTTCATTGTTTTTATTAATTTGTGATGGAATTATTTTTATGAATTCCTTTATCTTATATGAATTGTTTTATGATGTCATGTTGTTTAAGAATCCCATTTTTATTACATGGGTTACGCTATGATGTATGGTTTATGATTATGTGGCACACGTAAGAAAGGATTCATTATAAGATGGGTGGGACCTATATCTCCCTCCAATGCATTGGGTAAAGATTTTATATCTCATGAGATAGACATGGATGGAATGGTAGGTTATACCGGTTCAGTGAAACAGGACTGAAACGAGGGTTACTCGATTCAGAAAGGGACTTTGTCCACTAAGATAGTCTTGGCAATGAGTCTTGACTAACAAGAAATGATTCTCTATGAATATGTGTGAATGCCACAAAATTTCATGTTTTATGTTATGATTATTGTGATTACATTTCACTACCATGATTTATCCCATGTTATGAAATTATGCTCTCTTTTGCAGGTTATGATTTCCAAAATGTTATGTTCTTATGAATACGATGTGATAGATATTTCTTTTGTTTACCCTTACTGAGCATTTGAGCTCACCCTTTTATGTTTTCTTTTCCCCAGGATATAAAGAAATGTTTTAGGTAAAAAAAAACAAGATCTTTATGGGTGATGTTGAAGATCTTTCACCACGATTAGAAGATTTTATTCCGAGTTTCCAAAGACACTAAACTATTACGATCCTTGTGTGTGTGTTTTTGTTATGTACTAAGTATTCCGCAAAAGTAATGTAATGTCCATGTACGTCAGGCTTCGGGTCTCTACAATAATATAATGAGAAGAAATGGAATCATGATATACTATGTTAATGGACAGTATATACATCATATAAAAGTGAATTGGCGCCAAACAACAAAGAAGTATCAATGGAATGTAGGCTGAGATGAAATGCCTTTTAAAGACTGTATCCTTTTGTTAAAGATAAATCAATGAAATTATTATGTGTGAAAAATATAATTTGAATAAATATGATTGGATGTTCTGTGTAAATCAATCAAAGGACATTCACACATATTCATGTAAAAACAACACCAATGACTTGGATGTTTAACTCAATGAATAGAAATTGAGTTAAAACTTCTCTAATGAAGTTCATATCAATGAATTTAGAATTTATCAATGGTGTGATTATGTGTATGAAAAGAATATACACAATAAAGTGAGTGTAAGTTACTACATAAGTAAATAATTAGTGATTTCACACATAATCTTGGAGTAAAATAATTAATGATGTTTGTGTAAAATGGAATGAGTGGAAATTGAAATTTGAAATTCCCTTACCGATTTGGTAACGTAAAAAACATACACCTCGTGAAATAAGGATCATAAAATGATGATGTAAATACCCATAAATTAAATTATTTTACACAAATAATACAATTAGGGAGAGTACATTCACCACACAAAAGGAAATAGTGGAAAAAATAACATGAATCTCACGGGAATTAAAAGTGTGATAAAAACCCCTTAACTTGTAATTTTCATTAGTATAGGGTAGGATAAGCTCCTATATAATGGTGAAATAATTATTATTAAATTATAAAAGTATCAAATAAATAAATATGATCTCATATATGATCTTATAATACAGCTTTGTTAATGATATTTCAGTAGTATCATTGTTTTTTGTTTTAACAGATTCGTTTTCCTTTAAATGCCTAGTTACATAAGTCATGTTTTTTATGTATAGTATGTATTTGATTCAAATCAATAATAATATTAGGTTATTAATAATTATTTTCAAATCATCAAATGAAAATTATTCTTTAATGGATATGATCAGTAATGAATCCTATCACGTTGGTGGAGTCATTAATCAATTCGTACGCACAAGTGACAATATCATTCAATTGATTTTCAAATTGTATATAATTGGATGGTATATCATATATAAAAAATATTTAACATGTTTTATTTATTATTGACATATAGATTACTCATTTTTAAACCGATCCAAAAAATGATGTGTTGAATAACAGACTACACTACAACGTGGAGATAGTAAGCTGTATGTACGCATGTATGGTGACCTTGTCATTCATAGTATGAATAGAATAATGAATATGGTTGTACCATATTTATAATAACATCATAGTATATATAACGTACTGTAGTTATGATTTTTTATGGAAACAAAAAATAAAGTGGAAGTGTAAGATGAAAATAACTTTGAAAGTGGTGGTGGAATTTTTACATCTTTTTAGGTGCTTCCTTTTGATTTGATCAAAAGGGCTCCTTAGGATGGATTTCTGATCAAAGTAAGGACTCTAGGTTGAAGTGAGGGTAGTTGGGAGGATATTCGGGTAGGGTTTTTCCAGGCCAAATGGCTTGGGAGGTGTGAAATTAATATAATGGGAAGTACCCTTTTACAAGAGAGGTGAGGGTCACTTTATGAAAGGTTTGAAATATTATTTTATTATATAATAATTTTCAGTTTATAAAAGATAAAAATGGATTTATTTCTAGGATAAGTTGGTGTGAGTAGAAATTATTTAAACCAAATTGTTTTAGACATGTTTATGTCACCGTATTAACCTAATCATTTAGATTTAACTCTTTGTTTATTAGTTTAACTTTTACCATATCTTCTGGTATTATTACACTATATGGTTAATAAACTGACTATAAATTTCCAAGAGAACCTAAAGGGGTTCACTAATGATATATCTATCATTATATAAGTCCTTTGGCCAAACTGTATATTTTTAAAAATATATATAATTTAATAATATAATATTTGTTTTAAAAATTCATTTAATTCAATTTAGACACTATATATTATTTGGTCTTTGTAAAAGTTATAAAAGAGTTATTACTTATTAAAGTATTCATTGAATCGACCCTAACATGTTATATTATTCTAAAGAATTTTTTTATGCATCAAAAGTATCAATTTTTATTTATTTTTTTATTTATAATATCAATTATCTTAATCATTCATTAATAAGGTAATTAGTGCATCACCATTGTGTAAAATATAAATTTAATTATTTAATGTATAAAAATTATAAATAAAATACAATGATGTAGGAAATCATTTTATATTTCTAATTAATACTTAGAGTCGAATTTATCTTATGTATATCCAATATTAATATTGTTTTTGTTATGAAAATTTGAATTCAACACTTTTAACTCTTCTTAAAGTAAAATAATAATAAATTTCCTAATCTATACCAAGTGGAACCAAAAGGATAATATTTTATTCTTATGGTTTATTTATGTTGAAATAAATTTATTCAATAGAATTATTATATGTGTTGCGGTAATTATAATATCATTTTTTCCCTTAATTACCCTATTTACTTTTAATTGTGGTAAATAAAATTAAAAAGTTACTATTGACCAGAAATTATTTTCATCTTATTGAACCAAATTTTACTTACTGATATCAACCATGTCTCGTAGATATTTAAAATTCAATTCACAGAAGCGGTAAAATTTACGTTTTGTGTAAATTTGTTAACATGCATCCAAGGTGGGTAAAAGACGTTAAAAAAAATTCAATACAATTTTATAAATCTAATTTTATTAAAAATGAATTAAATGAATTAAATTGAACTAATATAGGTATTAAGTATCTATTTTGACTTAAAATAATTTTAAATAATATAAATAATTATTTAAATAAAATGTCTATTTTTAAACAATAACACAATGCTTTTTACTATTCATCAAAAATTGATTGTTTTCAGAAAAATAAAAAAAATTAACCCTAATCTAATTTTGATATTCCGAATCCAAATTTGATGTCTATTTAACCAAATTCAAAAATGAGAAGTTTCAATAATTAATTTAATATTAATTTCCATTGTCAAAACTAGAATGTGGGTTTTTGATAAGTAAAAGCTATCAAAAGATTGATATGTGTTTATGTTTATTTTAAAAGTGAAATTACATCCAATGACCAACATCAGATTAAATGATAAAAATTTAATCTAATTATACTTAAAAATATTTCAAATTTATAATTTAACACTATAAATTATTTTAAATAAAAAATATGTTTTCAATTGAGATTAAGTATCTTTCACTATTCATCATAATATAAAAGTTATGAGAAAAAAAACAAAAATTTATCAAAAAGAAATTTTTATGTCTTGATTATAATGAAGAATTAAATTTCATTAAAGACAAAATATAAAAGTTTAAAATAATTTTTTTAGAAATGGTTCTCTATTAAATGGTGGAAAACTGGATTTTTTATTTAAAAAAATCTTCTTTTATTTGAAAAATTGAATTTGTCTTTATATTATGTCTAAGAAACATAAAATATGAATGTTAAAATTATATGGGAAGTATATAAAAATCAAAATTATGTTATTAATATTCATAGCCACTTTCTAAATGGATTGTTTGATAGGTCGTGGCTTGCTGGAATACGGTGTTGCGTGTAGCACACGCTATTGAATTATTTTAATGAAAATAACATACTATGAAATATTGGGGTGTCACATTCTTCACCCCTTTTGAAAATTTCATCCTAAAATAATTAAAATTGTGCTTGGGAACTTCATTGAAATCCCCACATTGGAAAAAGAGTTAATAAAACCATCACTTTAAATGAAAGAAAGAGAAGTAGAAATGTCACTCGAGATAACCTAAATTAGGATTACATGTATGGAAACATGTATATGGAAGATAAACTAAGTTTCATATTCTGATGGAGAGTGATAGAGAACATGATCCGGAGAATGTTAACAACAAGAAAACCACACAATTGTAATGGGTAAAATGGTCATTAGTTTCCAAGTAGGAAAAGTAAACGGACAAATTTTTTTGTTATATGTTCCAGTTCATAATTTTGAGGAATTTATTTATGATATTGACTAAGAACATAAATAAATATACTTAATTTTTAAGTAGAGTTTCATCCTTTAATAAATTTCTACCACTAACTCATATTTCACTCCAAAAGATGAGTATTAAAGATGACTTGGTCACACCTGAAGTGAAACAATAAACTTATAGAGATTCAAAAAATACACAAAAGATAAACTATATATTTTCCTATTCTTCAGAGATTAACAAAAACCAAAATGGTCAGTACAAGATTAGATGATCCCAAAAAAGGATAATCCTTTTGAGAAAGAAATATTAACATAAATTTATAAAATTAATCCTACAGTATCCAAAGATCATCAAATACTATAAAATAAGCAATTGTATTTAAAATCATTCATTATAATACAAACTAAGATTGAAACACAAAACTCAGAAGAATTTTATTATGTAGTATTCCACATTAAATTATATTTCCAAATAACATCGACAACCCTTAATTTCACATACATAAAAGTAATTAACCTAATCACATATTCTATATAATTGTTTAATCATTTTCATAAATAACCCAAATCGATATAAATCTAAAATAAAAACATAGATAGAAATCCACCATTACTCCTGAAATAAAATCCCATAGTATTTTATTTTCCTTAGGCTTATAGATCTCCCAATAGATAAAACGTCTTCCAAAACAATATTTATCACTTAGTCAACAAATCATTTTCATACAATAAGGATATCCATTTGATAAAACATTAAATCCCAAATCAACTTATTATAGATCAATAAAATCATTTAAATCGAAAGAATTAGTCAGACTAACCATGAACTTCACGTAGTCTAATGGTGGGAAATAAATCCCAGTCTCACTTTGATTGTGGGTTCAATTCCTGCAAATTTTTCTGATGCGATGGGTTGTCACACAGTCTTTGTGTTGTCCTTTTTCAAAAACTATTTTTTATATCATTCCCAAAATGAGAAAAGTTCCACAAAATAACCATAACATAATTTAAACACAAATGTTATCTCATACCTTGAATTTTCATCCCAAAAATTAATAACTTGTAATTGCTTCAAATTCATGGATCATATAAACCCAAATGGTTATTTATAACTATATTCACAAAATAAAAGATACAACTTACATGAATACCAGTTTCACAAAAAAAATCAGGGTTATAGATACAAGAGAAAAGTCTTCCAAAGTAAGCCCATCAACAAAGAGCACTAATACTTTTCAAAATTTCACCATCAAATTATTTCCATATAATTTCCTAATTGACCAAGAAGTTAGCCTATAGAATAGGGAATTTTATAACGTTATTCCTAGGTCCCCTACATTTAAAGAATATGATTGTTAATAGATTCTTGGGATCATTTTATTATTTTTCAATAGTACTCTTCATTTTACCTCACAAATTTTTTACTTTAGGTCCTTTATTTCCACACATAAATTATTTTTTTGTTCCATTGAGACACCTTCTTGGGTGTATCCATCCAAATTTCCTACATGATAGAAATGTAGCTTTCTTTTCTCCATGGTCTCCACTGCTGGAGCACTTATCATTCACCGAATTTCTTTTCTTTTTTGAGTTCAGGAGTTGGTTAATATATATGTTGTTGATCATAATTTTGGAAAACTAATTCAGAATGAACATGAAATCTTTTACGCCTATAAACATTCCATTTCATTTCTCATTTCCACCACCATGATCATATTGTACATCATGTTCAATGTTACTATTACTTCATTGGAATCCAGCCATTGACAAAAACCAAAAATCATTATATGAGTAACAATAGTCAGAAAATTATATTGAGAATATCTTGAAACCTTATTTTATATCTAAAACACCTTAGGATGAACCAAAGTTATTTATTCTCATCTTATATTAAAATCCTTAAAATCATTTAGTAAAGAAAATTTGAATTTTCTTAAGAATATCCCCCAGAGGTGTCATAACCAAGAGTGCAGCAAGGCATGTGGTCGTGCACTAGTTCCCATTTGAGTCTAGCTCAAAGTGGTGTTTTTAGGTTTTAACCCTATGTCCATCGAAACCAGGGCCCCATTTACCTGCTCATATCCATACATTGATTTATTTATTTGGAAACCCGCATAATATTTTCATTAGTGAAAATTATGGATGTTCTTATATACTAATCCTTAAAGCCTATGTTAGAGGAATGTTCTATAATCATAGTTTTTATAAATCTTTTTTTCAAGGAATGTTGTTAAAATCGTCTGATACCAACTATAACGCCCTGACCCTAGTTATCCAGAGTTGGTGAAATCTTATATAACATTGGAATGATCACAAGGGATCAAATCTTGAAAGGCCGATTAGTTTAGTATCCTTGGAAGTACTAGATACATACAGAAGTTTTACATTACATCATAAAATAATAACCACAAAAACATTTTTACCCCATTTTAATACATTTATATCCCATTTCCTATCACTTCAGGTCTACCATAAAATACTTTTTCAGATCCTGGAAAAAATAAAACATAGAGAGGAGTGAGCTCAGATTCTTAGTAAGGAAAACAATACAGTGAAAACATTTATATATAATCATAAACATTTAAGGTAATGTATAAGTCTAAAACATAAGCCTTTTAAAATTAAAATTCAGCATAATATGGAAAATATAAATAAAATAATTTCATTTTCTTATTCACATGTATATTCAACTAGTCTAATAATTAAATTCAATATCAATATAACATTTCATAATGATGGAATTCATAATTCCATACTTCCTAACCACATAGTCAAGGCCTTATTCCAAGACTACAAATATAACTCTGTCAAGGCCTTCTTCCAAGACACTACTTTGTCTTATGATACATACTAATGAATCTAAGAGCTATTGCAGTCTCCACATGTCACTTACTATGTCAAATGCATTCCTTATATGAAAATGTTGAAACATAATCTAAACATTTGTATTAAAACTAGCATACAAAATATCTATATTTTAAAGACAAACCATGAATAGTATAAAAATTGCACATCCACAATCAAACATAACTCATTCAAAACAATATTTAAGATTTTATTATAATATATTTTCCTCAATCAAGAATAATGAATGATAATGACATAGATGAAAGTAGTCATGATTGCTATTTGAGAGAAATATCCCCATTTTTTCTGAAAACATTTAAAAGCCTCACTATTAATCAAGGAGCCTTTTAAAATATATTTTTGAATAAAAGTGTCTATTATAAATTTGAAAATTTTAAAAGTAATTTTAACCTTAAAACATTAATTTCCATATAAATAAATCCTTAAAACCATTTTTAAAACATGTACATTAATGAGAAACATTTAGAAGAATAAATCATTAAAACATTTAAAATAATATTTTAGTTTGAGTTCCTAACCAAATGAGAGATGATTGAATACAAATAATTGAGGCAATAAAAATGTTATAATATCTTGAGAATAATGGTATTCATGATATACTATATCAAATTACTATATATACACCATATAAAAGTGAATTGGGACATAACAACAAAAAAGTACCAATGGAATGTAACATGAGATGAAATCAGTTATAAAGTCGGTATCTTTAAGTTAAGGATAAGTCAATGACATAATTTTGTGTAAAAAATATATATACACTCAATATAATTGGATATTCAGTGTAAATCATTCAGATAACATTCGCACATATTTTTGTAAAAACAACACCAATGACTTGGATGTTTAACTCAATGAATAGAAATTGAGATAAAATTACTCTTATCAAGTTCATATCGATGACTTGAGAATTTATAAATGGAGTTATTATGTTCATAAAATGTATATCCACCAAAAGGGGAGTGTAAATTACTAAATTAGTAAATAAATAGTGATTTCACACATAATCTTGGAGTATAATAATCATTAATTTTTGGGTAAAACTGAATGAGTGGAAATTAAAATTTGAAATTCCCTTACAAATTTGGTAACATAAAAAACATACACCCTATGAAAGGAGGATCGTACAATGATGATTTAAATACCCATAAATTAAATTATATTAAAAAAATAATACAATCATGGATAGTACATACACTACACAAAAAGAAATACTGGAAAATATAGCATGAATCTCACAGGAATAAAAAGTGATATGAAAACTCCTTACCTTGTACTTTTACTTATTATATTGTAGGTTAACCTCTTTTACAATGGTGAAATAATTTTTATTACATTATAAAAGAACCAAATACATTAATATGATATCATATATTATATTCTAATATTTCATTGTTAATGATATTTCAATAGTATCATTGTTTTGGGTGTTAACTGATTCATTTTCCTTTATATATTTTGTTACGTAAGTAATGTTTGTTATGTATAGTATGAATCTGATTCATATCCAGAATGATATTATGTTCTTAAACCATATGTTGATATCATAAAATGAAAATTATTTATGAATGGTTACGATGGGGAATGAGTCTTATCACGTTTGTGGACACAGTAATCCGTACGTACTCACGAGCAACAATATCATTCAATTGATGGTAAAATTGTATGTAATTGGATGGTATATCATATAAAAAAATCATTATTATGTTTTTTTATTATTTAAATCAATTGTACTAATTAATATACCAATCCAAAAAATAAAGTGTTGAATAACAATCTACACCACTACATAGAGGCGGTAAGCCGTACATACGCAGGTATGGAAATTTTGTCATTCGTAGGAAAGATACAATAATTTATGTAGTTGTACCCTATTTATAATAACATCATAGTATGTTTAAGGTACTGCATTTATTATTTTTTTATGGAAACAAAAAAGAAAAAGGAACTGGATAAATTAAAGAACATTGAATGAGGTAGTGAAATTATTACCTCTTCTTTAGGTGCTTCCTTTTGATTTGATCAAAAGGGCTCCTCTGGTTGGCTTTCTGATCTATGTAAGGCCTCTAGGTTGAAGTTATTGTAGTTGGGAGGATAATGGAGTAGGTGTTGTCTGAGAAAAATTTCTTTGGAGGTGTGGAATTAAGATAAGGAGAAGTAAAGTTTTACAAGAGAGGTGAAGATCACTTTAGGAAAAGTTTTAAATATTATTTTATTATATAATCATTTAAGGTTTATAATGGATTAAAATTGATTTATTTAGAGGATAATTTTTGTATGAGTGGAAATAACTTCAAGCAAAATTTTTTATACAGGTTTAAATCACAATATTAACCTCATTATTTAGATTTAACTCTTAGTTAATTATTTTAAACTTTACCATGTCTTCTTATATTCTTACATTATATGGTTAATAAACTTTCTATAAAATGACAATAAAACCTCAAGTGGTTAATTAATGATATATATAACATTATATAAGACCTTTGGTATAACCATAGATTTAAAAAAATATTATATCATTTAATAATATAATATTCATTTTAGAGACCCATTTATGTCAATTTTGAGACTATTTAGTATTTCGTTTTTGTAAAAGTTATAAAAGAATGATTAATTAGAAAATAATTAATTTAATAAACCATAACATGTCATATTAATCTATAAAATTTGTGTAATGCAACATAAGTATCAATTTACATTTATTTTAATATTTATAATATCAATTATTGTAATCCTTCATTAATAAGGTAATTATTGCATCATCCTTGTGTAATAAATAAATTTAATTATTTAATTTATAAAAATTATAAATAAAATACCATGATTAAGTAAATATTTTATTCTTAACAATGAATATTTATAGTCTAATTTATCTTATGTATAACCCTATATTAAAAAGGCTTTATTTTTGAAAATTTGAATTTAACTTTTTTATCTATTTTAAAATAAAATGATAATAAATGTCCTAATCTAAACCTAATAGACCCAAAAGGATAATATTTTATTACTAAGATTTATTTTGGTATAAATACACTTATCCAAAAGAATTATGACATGTTTTAGGATAAATATAATATCATTTTTACTTTTAATTACCCTATTTACTTTTAACCATGGTAAATAAAAATCAAAAGTTACTATTGACCATAATTATTTTCATCTTATTGAAACAAATTTTTCTTACACATGTAAATAGTGTCTCTCAGATTTTTTAAATTCAATTCATAGAAGCAGTAAAATTACATTTTATGCACTTTTGTTAACGTGCCTAGAAGGTGGGTAAAAGATGTTAAAAAACATTAAATAAAATTTTATACATCTAATTGTATTATAAAATGACTCCAATTAATTTAATTGAACTAATATAGTTATTATATATCAATTTTGACTTAATAAAAATTCAAATAAAATAAATAATTATTTAAAAAATCGGGTATTAAACAATAACGGAGTGCTTTTCAATATTCATCAAAAATTGAATGTTTTTAGAAAGATACCAAAAAATTACCCTTAGTTAATTTTGATATTTTGAATCAAAAAATGATGTCTATTTTACCGAATTCAAAAAATAGAAGTTTAATAAATTAATTTAATATTAATTCCCATTATCAAACCAAAAAGCAAGTTTTTGAGATGTAAAAACTATCAAAAGATTGATATGTGTTTATGTCCGGTTTAAAAGTGAAATCACATTCAATGAAAAACATTGGATTAAATGATAAAATTATAATCTAATACTACTTCAAAACCATTAAATTGTATAATTTAAGACTATAAATTATTTTTATTAAAAAAATTATTTTCAGTTAAAATTTAGTATCATTAACTATTTATCAAAATAAAAAAATTATCATTAAAACACCAAAACATTATCCAAATTAAATTTTTATGGCCCTCTACTACTGAAGAATTCAATTTCAACAAATTGAATATATAAAAGTGTCAAAATTTTGATTTAGAAAATTTTCACCATTAAAATGTGGAAAAACTACATTTTATTGGAAAATACTTATTTTATTTAAAAAAATTAATTTTTCCATAAATTATGTTTAAGAAACACAAAAGATGAATGTTAAAATTTTCTAGGATATATATAAAATCTTAAATGTGGTTATTACTATTCATAACTGCTTTCTAAAAGGCTAGTTTGATAGGTCGTGTTCCGCTTGAACTCAGTGTTCCGTGCAGCCCAAGATATTGAATTATTTTAAAGAAAATAAATTACAATTCAATATTTGGGTGTTACATTCACCCACATTCCCAAGCTAAAAAATAGATGAATGTTTCATTTGTAATAAGAAAATGATCTGTTAAATATGGTCGCTTAGGTTTTTTGAAGGGATTCTATGAGTCGCACCACTAAAAGAAAAGTTTTGTTTGAATATAGTCATCTTATGACTATGAGGTAATATATGATTCCAGACATTAGAGCTCCAACAACAAGTCTCAAGGTGAATCTTTTGATGTAGTCAGGAATAATTGGGTGTGGGGGAACTTGGTCTAGCTTTTTTCTCTTATGTTGGAATGTGGATGGTTTAAGGTTCTCTGTTAAAGTTTTATTTATTTTTGAATGTTCCATTTTGTTTTAATTGTTTTAGAGGCTTCTTATCCTCATTGGAATATATTATTTTGTAATGATTAAATTTAGTGTCAAGAAGAATTTTTGGTATCATTTTTTTGTAATTCTAGTTGTTCTTCCATATGAAGGCGAACTGATTAAAGGTTGTCTCTATATAGTTGTGAGTCTTGAGATGATTGTATCCCTTGTGTGGGAAGCCATTTCTTTGAACCGTTTTTGTTTTATGGTGTGATTATTTTAGATATGCATGAATATTTGGTAATAAATAAAAGGGGTTTGGCTCGTCATTCTGTTAGGGGTCTTTCGTCGGGGACCCCATGTGGTGGGTGTTTGGTGTTTACAGAGAGTTCACGAGTCAATTTGTGTTGGTTTTCCCGTATCGATCAATGTTGGTTGGCTTGAGGTGGTCAGTTATTAACTAATTAGAATACCCACCATGGATCTTACCTTTCCTTCTTCAAGTGTTATTATGTGTGGGAGTTTTGTTTTTGCTGGCAATTTCTATTTTGGTTCAAGTTACTAGTTCTAGAGTAAACCCATATTGAGAGTCCCAATGTTGGTTGTGCAAGTCAGGTTCTTATGGTGGGGAAAACCCGCATCATTTCCTTATTACTCTTATTATTTTGGTTTCCATTTGACTATGATGACTGTGACTGGTAGAATGAAATGCAACACCATGTTCGGGATTTCATTGGCCTTGTTCTGTTTCGAACATGAGTTTGATTCCTTATTTGGATGGGTGACTCTCTCAGGGTAGAAAGTGTTTATGGAAGGTAGTATTTTCACACCCTAACCATTGAAGATAATTTATTTTATTCATTATAGTCTTAGAATCTTCTTGTCATGATTTGGGTGTAGTCGCGGTTTGATTTTTTTATTTTTTTCGTGAAAAAATTGTTGTTTTGGGGTTAACAGCATTTGGAGTACAATTGGCGCATAGTTTGGGAAACCATAAAGAAATCATGTGGTCTTATTCTAGATCTAGGCATAGGTTTTCACAATTTTTGCCACACAAATTTGGAAAACATGCTACCATCCCATGAATGTACTCATTCGTTCTAGTTGGGTGTACACAGTCTGGCAGACCGTGCAGCCTAACTATGCAATTGTCCTTGTTTTCAAAATCAATATAAATTAAATGAGAATAAATCATATAAATAAAATATAATTAAATGGAAATATTAAATAATTATTATTATTATGATGATAATATTAATTTTGATTATGATTATGGTTATTATTATGATTAAGTATTATGATTAATAAAATTATTATTATTAATAATATTATTATTATTATTATTGACATTATTATTTTTATAACCCTGATTAGTTTTTTTTATTTGTTTAAACCCTAAATGGTGCTTTTCCCCATTTCCTCCCACCTTACCCCATGCGACCCATACCTCCCCCTTCCCTCCCACTCTCCATTGTACCTCCCCCTTTACTCCCTACTTGCGAGCGAATACCACCGAATGAGGGCCTCTGGTGCACCACCTCCTCTCCACCAACCACCTCCTTGGGTGGCGCCCCTCCCCTCTCTATCTCCCTAGTTGCATGACACCCCCTGCCAGAGGTCCCCCCTTTGGTGTGTCACCACCGAACGATGCCCTCCAGAGAGCCACCTCCCTCCCTTAAGTTATCATTTCTTCCACTGATTTGTTGTTCAGTATCCTCCCATGACCCTCTCTCCCTCCCCTTCCCCAATTTTACAGTTTCTATTGATTTCATGGGGTTTACAAACCTTTTCCAAACTCTATATTGATTTATAGGGGATTAATTTCTTAAATATTGATGATTATGATTCATTGGTCCATGTCAAGCCTAGTTATAGCTACCACTGTTAATGGAAGTGCATTTTCCATGGTTTATAGCTAACTATTTTTCAATTACATTATTGTGGCATAATTTTAATTTAGGGGTTTTGTGATTTTTTTGTTGGTATTTTTTATTGAGTATGTTGAGTCTTGTTGATTCAGTTTCAAGTTGTGGGTGTCTGAAATACCTACATGTGCTTTTATTGAGTTAAGAATATATATATATATATATATATATAAATTCCCTCTTTGTACATATTCGATCATGGTGTATGGAATATGTGCAATGAAACTTGGAGTATTTACATATAATTTTATAAATACATCTGCATGTTATTTTTAAGTGTTGGTTCATGTGATCTCAACCAATGATAAGTAGGTCTAACGTATGTCCCCTATCCATAAAGCATTAATTTGAATTTTATAAGTGATTGATTGTTTTATAAATATGTTTATATTTATGTGGCAGATGTATGAGCCATGAAATATGGTTGAGATTATTATAAATGGTTCACATTTGTTTATAATAATTTATATTTGTTTCCAACATGCGTTTTTCTTGTTGATATATGCTCTTAGATTTTTTTGGAATATGTACTAAAAGTATGATGGTAAAATGGTTTTAGATGATAACTCTTTAAAAGTGGCCACCTAAATGTTTTTTAGAGTTGGATAATTTTTTCCAAAGGTAATTGGTGTGTGTATACTAGTTTTTCATGGTGAATTAAATGATGATGGATTAATCTGTGTGTTTAAAAGGGGGAAGCATCATGTTTTGGGTATTTTGATAAAATTCATGGGTTTTGGTATGAATTTGAGGTTAATTGTTGGTTTTTATTTCTTGGAATGTATTATTTATTTTAATCATGCCTTCATGATTTTTTTTCAAATTTGTGGTTCCTTGGTTTTTTAATTGGGATTTTAATGGGTTTTGGAAAGTGTTGTATTTTAATGATTTTCTAAGATACAAATATTTCTTGTAAAGTAATGGGGCCCATTTGGAACTTTAAGAATATTTTGAAAAAGTGGAAAACACCTCTTGAGGAATTACCCATATTTTAATAAATGCGATCTAATTATTATAATGTGATTAGTGACATGTACCTTGTATTGAGGCTTATGCATTGTGTGATGTAAAAGTGGAGAAATGTTCTTAAAGATGGGGAATGATAGTGGGAGGTAGAATGGGGTTTGGATAAATAAAGTGTTGTGTTAATTTCTATTCATTTTGAAAAACCTCACCGACATTTAAAATAGGGCACAAGGGTAAACCCATGTATCATGGTGGGAGGACTAGGACTAGTATTCTAGATGATTCAGAAGTGGTTCATCACAGTTTTTTCTATCTCGATTGACTCTACAACACTAACAAAACATTTTTGATGATTGGAGACCACTAGGACATTTGGGTGTCCCCTCCTAGTGTATCATGCATGAGAATGTTGATGGTCATGGTTTTTGAGCCACATTTCAATGAGGTACAAGGATCCTAGGTCCCTAACTGAAACTAGCTCCTTAGGGTCTTCCCATGGTTCTTGTGATGGGTTTTTAATTTTAGTTGTTTCATACTTGATGACTCATTTGTGAAATAATATATTTTAATCAAAAATTATTTCCATTCATTTAGAAATTTTCATGCATTCATGGAAGCTATTTTGAAAATTTTTTGGAAGAGGAATTCATTGAATGAATATGAAAACCGGTTACATAAATTTTTAATAGAATGAATGACATTATTTTCTTATTTCCTATTTTCAAACAATCACGTTTTGGATTTATTTTTAAAGGTAAGGACATTGCACGTTGTCTATCACTGCTTTTCCTACTAACCCTCTCAGTGACCATACCAAAACTATCTTTTTAGTTTTTGGTTGCTCTAGTTTAGATCCCTCTTGGAGAGATAATGGTTCTGAGTTTAGTGGTGACCATTGATGTCATGTGGAGGTATGTTTAACTATAGATCTTTAGTCCATTTTTTTTTCTCATAGTGTTTATTTATTTTTCTATTTGTCTATTTTATATTTATGTGTCTTTTATTTATGGGCCAAACCATTCCAAACTATTTTACATTGATGCCCGACACTAGTTACCAGCTCATGGTGATTAAGAACACCCATCATGCCTTATTGAGGTCTGATTAAGGAGACCGGTTTAGGGTTGACCGAGGTTCGTTCATGAAATTCTCATTTGAATATAATTTTTTTGTTCTTGTGGATAGGACTAAAATTCATCAAACCTGCATTATTTGTCATTTTCATTCGTGAATTTGATTATTTTTCATGTTTTTTTATTTTTGTGTTTTTTAATAATCAACTAGTATATAACTTTAAAAAATATCAAATAATGTATTTTAGTACATGTTTAAAATATTTTATAGGGGGTTTATCATTAAGTGTCCACATTTTAATCATTTCCTTTTAAACTATGAAATTATTTTTTAACTTAGTGATATTATGTTTTATTAAGAAAATAGATTAGATAATAAATAAAACTTTTGGGGTTATTACACTAAATATAATATCTATTTAATCGATTAATTTTTAAATATTTTATTATTAACCGTTATATTAAGAAAATGAAATTTTTAGAAAAACTGTTTTAGTAGATAAATAACCTTTTGACCCTAATAGATTCTTAATATAATTCTGTATTAACTACCCATTAAGTAGTTCATAATATATTTATTTATCTGATTATGAATAATATTTCAATAAATATTTAAATTTTTTATTTTTAATTGATTTCAAATAATTTTCATGAAATTATCAAAATAAAAATTTAAAAAAAAATTGGATTCCCCATTATCATGGTAATTAGCATTAATGATAATAATCATCATTTTATAACATGAAATTAAATTTTCCATATTTAGTAATGTTAAAATTATCACCCAAAATATAATAATCAAATAATTAAATTAAAATTCAATTTTTAGTAAAATCAATCTTTACATTTTTTCATGTATCAGGTAAAACCCCTTTTTTAAATCATTTTTTAGAGAAAAAAGTTCTTATTAGGAAAAAATTATTATTATCATTGATACCAATGAATTTAAAATAATTATTACCATTTAAAATATATCTATTTAATAATAAATTAAACCAAAAATTTTATTCCATAAAATATAATTAATTAAACATAATTGGAGAAACAAAATTATTTTCATTAAATTTTATTAAATGTTTAAAATGTTATACATGAGGTTATAATTTCATAAAATTATATTAAAATTAAATATTTCACTTTATAATATATAACTTTATATGAAAATGTTTCAAAAAATTATATGTCATAAAAATAGATGGTATTAGAAAAAATTTTATTTTTTAATATTTACATAAAAATATATTCTATTAGAAAAATATGAAAAATACAATAAAACATAATTGTGTTGTGAAAAAATTTTAATTTAATTTTAATTTATCATATTTCATTTCTACATTGGTATATTTATCTTTTCTAATATAACACATATAATAAAATGAAAATGGATTTTATTGTAAAAAAACCATTCAATATTATCTCATATAAATATTTACCTTCTGAAGCTAATAACTATTTATGATTTACTATATTAGTATATATATTATTTCATTAGAAATTTATTATTAATATGTTTTGGTTTTTTTATGTTGGGTGTATCATGTGACGGATGATATAGAACATAGTAAGTATTGTAATGGATCTATAATATCTAGTAATTACATTATATCACACTTAAAACAATTACATCCTCACAACTGAATTATCATTTACCTGTCAGAATAATTATATTTTATGAAACGTTTTTCATACCTCAATATAATTTATCTAATGATATATGATCAAAAATATCATTGGGAAGACTAGAAATTTTTTAATTTCCAAAACCATAACAAGGAAATGTATCTCATAACTAGGTATTATGACCGAGTTGGATGATTTATTTTTATTCTTAGATAATTCACAACTTTCCATGCACTAATAGGTGGTAAAAATAGAATTATGATTTTTTCCATATTGTGGAAATTAATTTGGACTCAAAGTGAAGATAACTATCCTAAAAAATATAGAATTTTTTTATAGTAGGTTATTGTGATATGGGAAAAAATTATTTCCACAAATATATTAATCATACCACAATATTTTTTAAATAAAATAAAAGTCTCTTAGGGTGGAGAATTAATTTTATTAGAAAAAAACATCGATACAGTAGGATTGATATACCTAGAATACATCCAATAACTATGATCGGAGGGTAAATGAATCATAATTACCAATATCGAATTCCTCAATAGTCATTAAGTAGGATTTGTCTTTATCCCATGGTCAAGGTGGTTGTAAATGTTTATTTTTATCTTAATAACTGGGACCAGTGCTCTATTTTTTATAGTTCCCAAATTCCTCACATCTAAAATATCAAACTTCTTGTGCATCTATTGGAAGAACATCATCTTTCTCAATCTTCCAAACCGAAACCTTTATTACCGTTATAAAATATTATTCACATTAGACTCATTTACCAAAATGAAAACATATCCATTCATCCTTAAGGATATTACCTTGGTGATTATTTGCACATTTTTGTATATAGAAAATTAAACTATTTTTTCCCATTATCATCTTCATCACGTGGAATTTGATAAGATTATATAATCATCTTATATGGTTTTAAGACTTGAAATATGTATATATTGTTAATTATATTTCATGATATATGTTTTAGCATAATTACATGGTTTCTCATTCCTACACTAATTCTAATGGGATGTTAATTTAGTTAATCGTCACATTTACCTTTATATCCATGTTTACTTTTATTTCCAGCCATTACTAAAACCAAAAGAGGTGAATTGAGTTAAAACAATATGAGGGAATTATCATAACCAAAAAATAAAATAAAATTCCTTATTATTTTATATTTTCACATTAGAATATTGTTGTTCGTTTCAACCTATATAATCATTAGTTTAACGTATATCACATTATGTTGATTTATCTTATACCTCTCAACCTAAAAAATCATAGTAACATAGAAATTAATACTTTATAGTGTTTTCAAAATGGAAATTTACCAACCACGGTATATCCCCCAAGAGTATAAGACTATGTGTGAATTATGGGCACATTCACTGTATACCCGAATAATGCACAAGATATACTCGAAGAGGTATTTTTAGGTTTATTACCACTAGATATGGTGATCCAAATCAAAATCTAGTAGTAAAATCTATATATATATATGTACTTCTATGATAACTATATTCTCATGAATTGTCCAACATTTCATGATATCATCATATATTTAGACACATCTATTGGGTTTTTAATAAGGTTCTCTAAACAAATCACAAAAAATGAGTAAAATAATATTCAAAATTACTATAAAAAAAAAATTTAATACCAACTACAGTAACCCAATATAATCATCACTTAAATAATATATTAATTTCACTATTTAAATAATAAATTACATGAGCTTCATATAATCTAAGTTCTGATTGATTTAGTGTCTTAAAAATGAGCAATAAAAACAACATATTTTACTACACTTGAAAACTATTTTTCATAACAGTGCTCCTATGAACCATTTTCTTGAGAAATCAAATAGTGTAGTCAACTTCATATCACAGGTAATATAATTATAATAAATTTCTAAGATAAAATTATCATAAATTAAACAAAATTTCATAACATGAATTACAATATGAGGGAGGCATAAATATCATAATATAAGATAATAAGACCATAGATTATCATCACATGAAACTATAAGTGAAACATAATATAATAAAAATAGAAGTAAAGGGGTATAAAAGATATTAACAGGCTCAAAAAAATTCTCAATATATATATAATATGAGATCATGATATAAAACATTGAAAATGTTTTAAAAGCACAAGGCTTAATCATGAAAACCAAGAATTTATAGAAAATTAAATGTATCTTGAAAATTTAACATAACATGATGAAAAAATGAAACATTATCATAACATAGTAAACATAGATATTTATCAAAACTATAATCATA
Source organism: Viscum album (assembly GCA_963277665.1). Classification (NCBI taxonomy): domain Eukaryota; kingdom Viridiplantae; phylum Streptophyta; class Magnoliopsida; order Santalales; family Viscaceae; genus Viscum; species Viscum album. The sequence goes on along the minus strand of OY728155.1, from coordinate 1,748,097,925 downwards.
GGAAAACACATGTCGACAAACTCATTATTCCCATGCTTATGTTAACAAAATCATTTTTTCTATTAAAAAATGGTAGAAAACCAATCATGTTTTGAGAAAACCAATTATGTCTTCGCCTGAAATTATCATGAAATATTATCTTAATTAAATTATTGTCATAGTGATATTGTACCCCCTCAAATTATCATCCATACCTATGAATTCATCTTAAAATAAAACATCATCATCACATAAATAATCCAATAAAAATGAGTGGGTTTATAAAATAAATGACAAAAAATAACTTTATTAAATCATAAAAAAATGAATTCTATGAAAATATCCATGACATAATACTGTAGAAAGTATTTTAAAAACAACTTTTTATTGGAATAAAAACATTGAAGATAAATTTAAGTGAAAATATATAAGTTTTCAAAAATACTTTTTAAATATTGTTGCAAAATATGAAGTGAAAATTCATTTTGAATTTTTTTAATAAGTGAAAGTGATTATTTATATAAAACCCTATTATAAATACTACAAAATAAATTACTCTTCACAATATATATGGTTTCAAAGGAGAGATGTGAAAATACATTGAAAACTTTTAATTTTGATATGAATATTTAATAATTGAAAAAAGATAATGAAAAAAATGTTTTCAAAAATTGAATGTGAATTTTTTTGGAAAAAAGATCATTTTCAAATGAATCAATCATTATTGAAAGTTGAAAATGACATAAATTTTGTCAAAATAAATTTCTTTATGGAAGAACAAGCCTTTTATTCTAAAATTATATAAATTGTTTTTGTATATTTTGAAATAAATTTTTTCAAAACCCACATTATAAAAAAGATGTCGATAATTTTGTTATAAATTAATAGATTACAATATAGGGATAATTTGGGTTAATAAGATTCATATATATAAAATATTTAATGAATAAAATTTATGGGAACTAAGAACCTAGCCATGGAAGGAAAATCCATTACAAAGAATTTAAATTAATCTTAGTGAAACTGCTTTTTAACAAAGGAATAGAATCATCAAGGAAGAACTATACGGTTTAAAAAATTATTTCCCAAAAAAGTTAGAAAATATTATAAAATAATTTTAGATTATGATAGATCAATATAAAAAAATTATTGATAAATAAGAGTGATTATGACCCAACAATGACAAAGGTGTAATGAAAACCCTTACAACATTTGTAACTTTGGAATCAAACTGACATGAGAGGTATAAAATTAAATACATCATTTAATATCATGAAATGTGAAAGGATAATGATAAAATATTAAATTAGGCATTTATTTAATCCATTTAAAAGGAAACAAGGTTTATATATTACACATATCTCAGGGGATTCAAATTTGAGACACAAAAACCCTTATGAACTTTAAAATATTCAAATAAAAAACCCCATAAAAGAAAGGTCATGATATGGAACAAAATATTAAATTAATAAAAAATAAATAATTATTTGATATATCAAATAAGTAGTATATTCATCGAAAAAATGTAATTAGTTTAATAATACCAAACTTGTCTCAAAAAGAGGAGTCTTAGATGAAATATCCATTCCTTGTTTCGTATTTTAATCAATCAAACATTAACCTACTGTAAAACAAACATCACAAAATTAATATCATATATGAGAAACTCACCCAAAATTAATACAATTTTTTAATACATATTATAATTTTTTTATTGTAATTTCATTAATTTGTTATGAGGTATTAAAACATGCATGCGTTAATAACTTTTACTATTTTGTGTAAGCATAAAAATTTTGATATCATTACTCATTATTTAATACAATGTCCATTATTAATATATTAATTAAATTTATAAAAAAAGTTGAATTTATTTAAATTTTTTATTTCATTCAATATATTTGTTGGTTACGCTATGCGGAAACCTGATTGATAATGACTTATTTTGGTGATTTTAGTAAACAAAAAGACACCTTAATAATAAGTTAAATAAAAAATATAATTTTCCCAGAACCATATAATAATCATTAATTTATTAATATATTATAATATTATTATTTTACAAGTCCCAATATTCATACATAATCATATACTATAAAATTGTGCACATAGGCATTGAAATTGACCCAAACTAGAACATGATTAAACTCGATTGGCGAGTTTGGTTAAATTGGTATTTCTTTTGAAATATTATTATTATAACGTAAGAATAATGATATTATTTTATGTTTATATTATATTTAACCACATTATATTTAATTTTTATAAATAATATAAAACTATATGAAAAAAATAATTCTCTATGGAGGTGGTAGTCTGTGTACACGCATGATTGACATTCCTTTTTTAGGTGGATGTAAATGAATAAATAATAATTGTTCCATTAATATATAAAAATATAAGTGTAATAATTATAATTAAGTCATTTTATTATTATTGTTTTAATATATTTTAATTAATATTATTATGTATATAAACATATGTAGTGAATACTATCATTGGAGACCTGATTTTTCCTTCAATAATCTATTTAAATTAATGGGCTTCAGATAGAAATGAGTGACCAATGGATTATGTTGGTGGGATATGGTGATAGGGAGAGTAAAAAAGAGGAATAGTCACAAGGATTAATTCTAATGATATTCTTGTGTTTAAAAGTATGAAATTGATCCCCTTATATAAGGGAGAAAAGTTTCCTTTAATAAGGGAGGAAAAAAGAAATTTTGGAAACACCCTTTATATTTAAATAATATCGTGACAATATTTATAGTTCTGTGGATAAATAATGTAAAATATGGAGTGTGGGATATTTAAAGGTATACAAAGGCTCAAAAATTTTCTTAAACACTTGTAGTACACATTTTATTGGGGTTTTACAACGATTTTTTTCATTTTACTATTTTACTTTTTAACTTGGTAACTAGTTTTTAACGAAGTTATTTTATGTTTTATTAATAATTTATAATAACTAATTTATGAATCCTTGGTTGTGATAAACTTAAGCTTAAAATATATATAATCAAATTAAATTTCTAAATATTAAAAAATTAATTTTTAAATTAAAATCGACAGTGAATAAAAAACTGATTTAGTAGAAAAAATATATTTCGACCATTAAGGATTATTATTATTATTATATGGTATTTATTAAAAAAATATGTTGGTTGAAATATTATTATTTAGTTAATTTTAAACCCTAATATTATAATTAATAAAATTATATTAATTCAATTGATTTTATATAATTTCCCCAATACTAATAAAATTAAAATAATAAAATAATTGTTTTCCCATAATTAGTATAATTAACAATAATCTTAATAATAAAATTTTATACCTGAAAATTAAATTTTTCATATTAATTAAAATTAAAATAATTATCTTAGATATAATAATATTTTTATCACATTAACATTCTTTGCATAGGAAAATTAATCTTAACATTAGCACTTGTATCCCATAAAAATAGTTTTTTATGTATATTTTTAAGAAAAATGATTTACTATTAGGATATTATTATAAATTAAATTTATTAAAATTAAATTAAATAAATATTATCATTTATAAATTATATATTTAAAAATTATGTAAATAAAATTATTATTTCATCATGTTTTAATTAATTATAAATAATATGTGAAACAAAATAATTATCATTAAATTTTAAAAATGTTTAGTATGTGTTTATAAATTCATAATATAATGTTAAAATGATTTATTATACCTTATAATATAAAATTTCAAATAATTTTTTTTTCAATACCATCTATGTAATATAGAAATGACTATAATTGGAAAAATTCTATTTTTTTATTATTCACTTAAAAATAGGAAATTTTAGAAAAACATAAAAAATATATCTGAATATTTTTTTGTTGTGAGGAATTTAAAATAATACTAATTTATCACAATTAAATTATAAAAATTTATAATATATCATTTTTAAGGAAAAATGTAAAGCATAATGTAACGTGATTGTTTTGAAAATAACATTTTTCAGTAGTAATTGATCTAATTATATAACTTCAAAAGGTAATAAAAAATAATATTCTACCATATTAATGTTAATGATAGATTTATTAAATATGTATTCTTAATATTTTCGGGGTTTTATTCATTGGTTTATGTTTTGAACAGAAATTGTACTATTTTTTTCAATTTTTATGATAAAAAATATAGGGTAATTTTATAAGTCACTTAAGAAATTTTTACTATACATCATGAAATGAATAATGATTGGTTGAAAATAATTCATTGACCCATTATGGTGAAAATAATGTAATAAAATGATGAATATACCATGAATAATCTAATTCTAGATGATCCTTTGCATTTCCCTTCAAAGAGATAAATGATTCCAATGGTGAATAATGAATATTAGTTATTTTCAAGTTATATAGATGGTTTGGAATGGTGAGAATAAGTTACAATGAACTAATGATGAAGGAAACAATTACATAATCTTTGGATATATTCATTGTATTTATATTCGTCTCTTAGGAATTAAGATAAAATTTTCTTACAATATGGATGTATTTAAATAAATAAACAATGAAATAATATAATGGTTACAAATTAAACTCCAAATAAGATGAGATAATTTTATTCGTATATTATAAGAGGATAGAAAAACACATTTGAAATAAAAAAGATTAATTATAGTTTTTATTTATATTTCTCAAACATTTATCTCTATTTCCATTCAAATATAATTACAAATTATTTCATTTATGGAATATTGTTGTTATTATTTTTAAATAAATTTTTATTAATTTATTCATATCAAAATCAATCATATTAAATTAAAAATTTTGATGAATATAAATTATAAAAATCATATATAGTTGTGAAAAAAATAATTATTTATCAGGTAAAACTAAATTTTATTTTAAAAGATATTGCCAAATTAACATTATAGTCACTTTGAATATAAAAAAATATTTTTTTATTATCATTATAACACATTGTGTTTTATAAAATTAAAATCTTATAAATAAAGGCATTCCATAATGTTTCTAGAGATAGTTCAGCTACATAGCGTGAACAATTTCAAGATTAATCTAGAGTTCAATTCAAATACTTAATTAAATTCCTTTAATAATGTTTTGGAATAATTTATGAAATTAATGAATCCACTTAATAAAATATATAATATCCAACAATATAGCAAGTTAAAAATATATTAGCAGCATATTCCTTGATAATTAAATATAATTTGAAGTTTTTACTTAAATATCTCTACATTATTCACATCCTAGAATTAATGATAGTACATGTTAGATTTGTGAGGGGTGTTAAATATGTTTCAAGTCTTCCTTAATTCCTTTCAATAATTATATTTCATATAAAAACATAATAACTAATCACATTCTAACTAAATTGAAAAAATTATATCAAATATGTTAAGAAATAATTAATGATCATTATGTCATAGCTCAATGTTTTTTATGGGAACTATTTGTAATTATGGAGATTACATAAATTGTACATCATAAAACACATAGTGATAATTATTTAACTATGTAATATAAATTGAGGAGATTAAGAACCTAATATAAAATATGTATTAATTATATGAACAATTTTTTAATAAGGGTTGAAAATAAATTTAGAGAGGGAGGTAGAAAGTAAAATCTTAGTTAAATATTTTCCCTAAATTATTATTCATAAGAATGATAAAATCCACTCATTTTAGGGGGAATAATTATTCTAGATACACAAACTACATAGCAAGGATACAATCATATTGGAAGTGTTATATTAATTATTTTGGGTGAATTATTTTTCATTAATAATAATTAATCATATAAATAGAGGTATGTTATTGATTATCATATATGAGTCATTGAATACTTATTGGATAAGATCAATTTAGAATTTATATCCCTAAAATAAACTTACTTCTAATTAATAGTAATTTTGTAGTGTTGGGTTGAACCCATGAGGACTATAATAGGCCATTAGAAGATAATAAAATCCTTGTAAGGATTCCTCAATTTCACTATTCAGTTATCATTGTAACTAATAATATGTAGTTTGGATTTAATTAAGATGAAATGTAATTGATTAGGGTCAATTTTAGGGATATTGAAAAAATATAATCAAAGATTAATAATGGAATAGTCTATTGAAATAGGTGGTGAGGTGATTCTAAGATCAACAATTGGTTTTTGTCAAATGAATTTGATCTACCTATGCTGCAACTATCCCATAGTAAATATATAAATAAAAACCTAGGTGAATTATTCATGGATTCTATATTGAAATAATCATAGGATAATGGTCATATACCTTCTCATCACCAATTAAGTTAGATTTGTTAAATAACATTTTCCATGGTTAGGGTTTTGAAAAATAATGCATTGAACAATGAAAATGAACTGAATAACACTCCATGATTTACCAAGGTTTAATCTAAAATTTGTTAGGTTTAAAAGAAACCCTACTCTAAACCCAAAATCCTAGGTTGGAAATCCATGCATGATGGTGATAATCATATATATTAATTATTAAGCATGATGTGCATTATCATAATATAGTTGTAAATGATAAAATAAATGATTAAACAAAAAAGAAAAAAACATTTAAACATTTGAAACCAATATAAATCCTTTCATAATATTACATCAAATTATGAAATAATGAATAATGGTCAATTAAGAATAAAAATAACTAATAAATAATCATAAACATACTATAATAAATAAATAAAAGTTTAAGAATAATGCATGCTTTGATAGAGAATGGTGTGGGTCTTTTAAATAGATATCGGGACTGAATATGTTATTGCAAAAAACGATGAACATTTTCAGAATGAATAAAAAATCAAAAGTATTAAATTAAACAATGTAATAAAATAATAAAATCTAGTTTATAAGGAAATTTAAACTGAACAAGTAGAAATGGTGGAATAAAAATGAAATAAATATAAAATATGACTCAATTTTTGTGCAATAGAGTACTTAGAATATTAATTAATCTGAGAAGTACACAACGTGTAATTCATTCTTATCTTGTTCTGTCATAAGTTACACTAGTAAAAAAAATTCGCGTCTTTTATGTTTTTTTCACATATTGTATTTGAGATTGAATTTTCCCACTGAATAACTAGTTCAGATCATTAACTAGGTGAGCCTTCGAAACATGCATGTCGTGCAATCTATTAACATAATGTATGAGATTTTATTTTTGTGGGTTTCTAATCATTCAAATATAAACATCACATAATGATGTCAAATGCTGTTTATTATCTTCATGTCAGGAAAGTGCTTCAAATGATGGTCTTTGGTATTGTAGGAATTCTTTGAATGTGGTATACATGATGGTTTTGGGATACACCACATGTAAAGCCTATTTTTGGGTCTTTTTAGTGGTTATTCCTTTAAGTACAAAATTACAAATTCTTATGAAAACAAACCAAAACCTATTACATTATATAATTAAACAAGAATAATATTTTAGAAAATTTATCCAATATATGAATATAAATTCACCAAATCATTGTCCCCCGTAATTGTACAATTTATTTTCCTTAGGAAAAAATAATCTCAACAGGAACTCCAAAAGAATAGAATTTTTTAATAGGAAACATGAATTAAAACCAAAAAATAAAACTAAATATAATAATGAATAGAGAGTCCTCACGAATCAATCATACTGAGGAAATCATTCATGCTTTACAGTTCAGTTATTTGTCCAGATTCTTATTCATTTAATTATAATTTCATATCTAATTCTCATATTCTATACCCATTTTTATATTTTCTTCATAATAAATTTTCTCTCATCACTATAGGTAAAATTTATCTAGAGTTATGATATTACCCTGTGTACATGTTCATAACTATAGTATTTCATTTTTTATATCATATACACTTTGTATAAAAAAATAAAAAATCAATCATGTGTGTTAAAGAAAGGGTTCAAATGAATATAAGGTTATTGTCTAGTGGGAAGAGATTAAAAATAATGATCAAAATAAGGGTAATATCTAATTTATAATTCATGATAATCATTAAAAGTACATTAAATTGACTCCTCAAAGACTAAATAGTGTTCATGATCTAAATAACTCTTGTAGATTCATGAGTATATCAAGTATTTTTTAAAAATATACCATGTTAGACTATTTTTTAATTTCCTTTTTATTTAATTTTTAAAAAATTCTGTTTAGGCCTTATATCAAATATATACCCTAACCACATATGATCCATCATGGGACAGATCCTACTAGAAATGGTGATTTTTGAACATCAAAATGCACATCCTGAATATTTCTGTTTTTATATTTTTTAAAGGAATACAGTCAGCATAAAAATTAGTCATTAATCAAGGAGTACATCTTATTATTCAAGTATAAATTCCAAAATACATATCCTTAATCCAAACATCATGTGTCTATCAGCTTAAAATCCCCCCTACACAAGGTTAAAGATGATAAAGAGTAATACCAAGAGTAGGGTGGGAAGGGATAATCATCTTGAAACAACTCCATCATTAAAATTTTATTCATTTCAACAACATGTCAAAAGAGAAAATATATATGGTTGGTCTCAGGAAAACGTGTGCCTACAAAATTTCATAAATCATATTAAAAATGTATTTGATCATTCATAGCCTCAATTAAATCTCAATTTTAGTTTTAATAATTTTACATACCATAGGTTTATGTTAAGATGTATTCTTAGAAAATAATATTAGATCATGGATCCAAAAACAATTAGGAGTGGGGGTATACAAAAATAAATGGAAATTGCTCAGGGTATAAAATCATGTAATAAGTTGATCAAAAGAAATTTAAATTTTTTTGAATTTAAATAAAATTACTAAAATAAGTCATCATTCTAAAAATCAAAATTGGATTAAAACATGGATTTAAACAATTTCAAACAAAAAAATTTCCTTTAGTTAAAATGTTCAGTTAATTTTGAGGTTTAATGCATTATTTTAATGAAAAATGTATTCTAGATAGGTGAAAAAATAACTAATTGAAGTGTTTTAACAAAAAACTAAAAAATACCCTCGAACATAAAATGGGATAGTATCTACTCTGTCCTATAATGTATTTGTTGAATATATATAACAAATATGGAATATAAAAAATAAAATGAAACTTAAAATTGATTTTAGAGAATTCAGAGATCTCTATGATGAGGTTCATGTAATCGGAAACTTGGTGTAGGATGATTTCAAATTGGTATACCTGTATAATTTTTTAGACATAAAAAATTCACACACTAGATAAAAAATTAGTCGACATGGATTAATCAGAATGAAATATATGAAATGGGCAGGTGAACACAATGTATATAAATGAAAAATACCTTAGTTGCATGAATATATGTGCATAAAGTTAAGGTCAAGGAATGCCTATGAATAAAAAGACAACTAAAATGAAAATGAAAATCATATTCCTCAAATTGAAATGGAAAAAAATAAATAAGGGTTTCTTCTGCTAAAGTGAAAACAGTGACATTGTATTCTAGAAGGATAGACAAATGGATCAGGAAGTGGCATCTGTCTACTCAAAACTCCACTTCTTCTGACATAGACCTATGTCAGTGTCATCTACATTGTATCGATTCTTGGTAGGGATAACTAGGTCTGGGTCATATGGACCATGAATATCATGCACTAAGAGAAGAATTTGTAACTTTCATATAGAGTATATATGTTGAGCATGGGTCTCTAGTGAGAGGTCTCCAAGCTAGTGCTTGATGTCAACTATAAAATTATTTATCCATAGTAGGAGTGTAGATGGTGTTAGAACATGGACATTAATGACTATGGGTGAGGCAGAAGAGCTTGAAATGACTAACGTAATACAATATTGAAAAGAAAATATTATGAGCATAAGTGAAGTAAAAAAACTGTATCACATGTATATATAGAAAAATGATATATCAAATTGAAATGTAATAGTAGTAGTATAAAAAGTTTCACCCATACAAAATACATAATGTAGAAGGGGTGTAAGAGAAAACTAAGAATATTGGACACTCTCGCTGGTAGATGCATTTGAAGTACCCTCCAAGATAGTGTGTCCCTAGATATTCCTTATATATCAATGTAATCAATAGACATAGAAAGAGGATAACCTACTATCTATGAAGGTGATAAAGTTCTAGAGGCTATCATGATGGATGGTGGAGAAGAAGTATTGATCTGAACTGTGGCTAGGTGTCTAGAAGTCGGGTTAATGATTTCTACCTGAATATATGGAGGGTAGGATGGCCCCTTGATCTACTAGTAATTCTCTACCAAAAAATGATTGATTTCCTACATGATTTGTGAGCTATGAGGGTTAGTCAGTTGGGGTATCAGAGGTGGGAGGGATAGAGGTAAAAGATAGGCCCATAGAGGCCAGTGGGTGGGTTATAGAAGTGGATATTGAGGGGGAATGGGTAGAGAAAATCGATAGATTAGTGAAGATAATGTTGAGGAATTGGTACAGAAGTTAAATAATATCTACCATATGTTTTATGTATAAACATAGATTGAATGGAATGGGTGAGGTGGATTAAGGTTTATTGGTTCCACTTATGGTGGTGGTAAAAATAGTTGTAGGGGAATAGTGGATGGTGGTGTAGAATTGGTGTAAGAGGATTGGGAGGATCTAGGTTCTGAGGTGGTGAGGTTGGTGTACCTGGGTTAGTAACATGTTGATAGAGGGCCTCATCAGCATCCTCCAGGTATGATTGTGTCAATCAGTAGATGTCACCATCCTTTGTGAGTAACCCCATATAATGGAGTAAAATCGGGGTAATTCCCTCAGTAGAATTAAGGTATTTCTGTGGATGAGTGATCAAAAAGGCTCTAAGATTCATGGACAAAGGATTTATGAAATATCCACCCATCAAAAGGTTTTAAGTCCTATTCAGAAATCTATTATATAACTTTCAAAAGCATATACTCATACTGATGGCGGTTCAACCAAATACTGATGTGAGAATGAGAGCCTTGATCTCCTAACCCCACTTTAATCATCCCTATGAGCGTGCTTAGCATGTGATAGGGCCTTGTGAAGGATCTGGAGAACTGCACCATATAAAACGATGTTCATCATGGTGTAGGGGTTATAACCAATCTGACAGCCTATAGAGATCCTCTCCTAAAGGTGTGTTGAGATGTTCTTGTTAGGCTTGAGCTAAAAAATTAGAAATATGGTGGAGTTGATGAACTAAATTGAGTATATTCTGAGTATAATTAAAAACTCATCCTGGCTGAGTAACCATTGCTAACCATGATGTCTAAAGTGTACAAAGTAATTTCCCATCGCAAATGTGGCAAGGAACCTGAGGAATGGATCCCTGTTATTCTCCTCTCACAGATATGTGATCGGGGTACGGTATATGTGGTCTATGATGGGAAAGAACTAATTGTGAATGTGGATGTTCTCTAAAACTATGTGGTCTGTCATCTTGCCGGTTGACATCATCTTTTCTTTCGGCTGGACAAACCATACCTGAAAGTAATATTTAGAAAAATGCACTATTGGGTGGAGATGAGTACATTTAAGGCCATTATATCTACCATAGTATGACTAAGAGACTCCCAATGTGGATGGAGACACATTGGAGGAATTTTAATATGGGGGGATGGATCTATGAGTGTTGGATGAGGTGAATCCCCCCACCAATTGGGTGACGTAGGTGCATCCTCATGATTTAGAATGTAGTCGAATGTCTGGGTGCAAACTATTATCGTGTTGGCCAATTTGGATGGATGGTAAGGTGGATGAGGTTTGAGGAGAGCGGATAAGTATAGGTGGAGTGGAGGAGATGTGGTGGATGGTTATAAGGAAGGGTTTTGTGATCGGTGGGAGGAATAATGGGAGGGGGAGGGGTCGCATGGAAGTAGTAGTGTTGAGAGGATATGGGTCTGGTGAGAACCCTGGGTTCCTGGGTTTTAAAAACACAACTCAAAATTAACACGTCATTTATTAAAAAAACCACATGAAAATCATGAATGTATAAATTTTTTTCTCTCTCTATTATTTCACTCCATGTACATATTACCCAATGCGTGTTTTCCTTTTTCCCCCTTTTTGGATCATGTGCTCTCAAAAAAACTTCATACAACCTTATGAAGTATCCTTAGACTAAACTACCCTACCCTAGCTTATAAATCTTATTTTGGGTTTCCTCCCAATTATCACTTTATTTATTTTATATGGACCAAAATTTTTAGAAACATAAGAATATAACTTTGAGTTTATACCACTTGTAAAATGATTCTTGAAAATAGATGGGATGAATGGTGGTATGAACCCCCATATTAGATGTGAAATACAATTTGAATTCTTGGGAGAACTAGATTCCTTGTCAATATGTCGATGTATATATTTTCTATTTTTTATTTGTCATATGATTATATGTATTATTAATAAGACTTATATTTTTTAATATTTGACTAATCATTGATTTTATTAATTTTTTTCTCCACGTAAAACACAATGTGATCTTTACTAACTATATAAATAAATCTCCATAAGTTAACATCAATCATCATTTATATTGTTGTGGGAAATAGACTTCAAAAAATGAGTGGAATGTCACCTTCCACTTCAATATCCAGAGAAAGGAAATCAGTAGAGAAAATATAATTTTCATCTTCTATTAAGATATCCTTGGTCAATCACTGTGGATTCTTTTCTGAACAGTCAACGAGTTGAAGTTCCATTATTGTTTGTTTCAGTTCTCTATGCCTTATTTCATTGTAGACATTCACGGGTATTAGATTAATACTTATAGCTAGATTTCACAATTCCTTTTCAAAAGTACATGTATCAATAGTGAAAGTAACTACTAAACATCCACAATATTGTAATTTGGGAGGAAATTTTAGCTATACAACTATGAAGCATTATTAATTTAGTGATATGTAAGTTATGTCAGAAATTCTCTTTTATTACATTAGATAATTTCCTTAAAGAACTATTCTTATGAAGGTACGTTTTCACTTTCCTCTAAAAAAGGAAAATTCATATGCAATTGTTTAAATAACTCTAGTCCTTTTTTAATATTTCCCATATATTTTTTATTTTTTTTCATCTATTCAAGAAACGGGAGAGGTGGGTTGTATAGTGGAAGTGCTTTGTAAACATTTTCCTTTTCATGTTGTTTTTCTATGATTCTTCAATGGGTTCTACTCCTTTATTTTTCCCTTAACCTTCTTCATCAAATTGTGTTAGCTCTTTTTTACAACTCCCTAGGGTTTCTGAAATCCACCACATTTTCACCTTTAATAATTATATCATTAGACTCTCCCCTTGGATATGCCTAGATATTACCAAGAAAATTAACGAATTTCCAATCAGATAAGGTTTCTGAAATTTGAACCATTTGATTCTCCATGTTTTATAAAGGGGAATTGTTGTTCTGTATCTCTATATTTTAGGTTCTCATTATTTTTTATAATTTCTACATGAAGGAAATGTCTAGGTTATAAATATTTGTTTGGAGATTCTAATCTTGTTGATGTGGTCTTGGTGAGGGTAGTTGATATTTTTTTTACTGTTCCTTTGGTAAGTTTTTTTATATAGAAAATGGTTCTTTGGATTTTTGTTTCATTGAGTACATAGACAATGTGGTGTGTTCACATGTGTTCCCTGATTTCGTTTTCATACCTATTAACACTAATCATAAAAATAAATATTTTTTTTTCAACTAATCTGGAATTTTCTGGTCATTTTTCAATTAAAATTTTTGGGTCTTCTGGTATTATTTTCATTTTTGACTATAGTTTATGTAATTAAAATCTTGAGTTTTGGGTTCTTTCATCACTTCCCTACATTTTTGGTAAGAATGTGGGCATCTGCACATCTCACATGATTGAATTAATATTATTGGAGGAGGAGGGTGGGGGTGGCACAATAGGTAACAAAAAGGATTCTAGATTCTTATCAAGACCCTCAACATGAGCTTTGAATTGGGTATTATATTCCGCATGGTGTATTCCTGGCCTAGGTTGTCCTCTTTCATACTTCCAGAGGCTTTAATTTTTTGATAATTCATCTAAAATTTCTTTTACAACATTAAACTTCATGAGAATTAATCATCTTGTAGTAGTTACTGCTACCAATGTAGGGGAAGAGGATGGACGTCCTTGATAAAATGTTTTTCTATTTAAGCCTCACATCTAGTCCGTTATGTGGGAATTTCTAGGTCAGCTCCCTAAATCAATCGTAGGCTTCCCATAATGATTCTACATTCACTTGGGAAATTTTTTGAATTTATTTTTAGTTCATCCAAGTTTGGATTGGTGGGAAGTTTCTTTTCATGATATTTCTTTTTAGCTCATCCAATCCCTGATTTAATCAAGTGAATGAATTTTTAACAACCATTTTCACTATCATTCTTGGAGAAAGATTATAATATTAATCGAATGGTTTCTATTGAAACATCATTATTGTGAAAGGCTTCAGAAACCTAAAGAATGTTAAAATTGTTCTTCTAGGTCCTTGATTTGAATCGCATTGAACTGGACCATATTTAAGATCATGTGAATGAGTTCAGATTTGATCTCAAAAAGCGTGCAACTAAATAACTAGTTACACAATGCTGGGTGTTGCACCAATAATGGAAAAAATACCATATACCATAACTATACACTTCTACAACACTAATATCTCAATAAAATTGGATGGTGACACATATTAGTTATTTTGAAGGTTTTGGAAGCACAATATTATTATGCTCAATTAATGTCTAGAGGCTTCATGCAATCATGGTTATGTCTATCTTGAAATTAGAGTGAATTTGTTCTTATGAGTCCAGGTTTCTTGAGAGATTAAAGGGTCATTGGAACTTGAACTACCTAGGAAGAAGATAAATAATGATAGAAATATAAAGTATATATATTTTCATGAATCATAAAATCATAAAATGGTAAATGAGAATGAAAATAAGAAAGTGGGATGGGTGAGGTAATCTATGTTCGATCCAAATTTCCCCGTGGCTAATAAATTTTAAAACTATGAAATGATGCTAAAATTTGACTCACACAAAGTTAATGTAGAATTCAAGAAAGATTATATCATATTTAAATTTATAGAAAAAAATTCACATACTAATTGGACATATTAATGTTGAAGTGAACAGATGAACCCATAAAGACTACTGATAGGTCATCATCTAATTAAATAAAACCCTTGGATTGATTCCTCTCTCTCCCAATTAAGGTTTGGATTTAACTAATACTATGTACTTGGGATTTAATTTAGATAAAAAAGTAGGGATCAGTGTCAATATAAGGGGTCATGACAAATAAAATTCATGATTTAACTTTGAAGAAACCTATGGATAATGCTGCAAAATGTTGAAAATATTCCAAATTGGTTTTGGTCAAAATAATGGGATCTACTTATGCTACAAATATCCCATTGTTTGGGAATAGGTGGCAACCTATGTGAATTATTTATGAAACCATTGTAGAAATTTCTTCCTACTAAAGATCATCATCTTTCTCAAAAACAATTAGGATAGGGTCATTCAATCTCACTTCCCTTGTTCAAGGTTCAACAAAATAATGTGATGAATAGTTATTATTAAACTAATTACAAGCCATAGAGTTAACAAGGATCAACATAAATATTCATTAGGCTTAGAAACACCCATACTATGAACGAATAACCCTCTGTGGTATCGAGATTGTTTTCAGTGATGATCAAAATTGATGAATCATTATGGAAGTTATGCGTAATCATAAAATATTTACAAAAGTTAGGATACTAGATTAAATAAGAGGGAATCAACATTTAATAATTTAATATAAATCCATTTAGAAATCGACATCACATGAAGAAATAGTTAATAAAGAGTAATAATGAATCAAAAAATGTAATAAATAATCTCATGAATGGTGTAAATGAAGAAACATAGAATAATTATGAAAGATTTGATTCAAAATGGTGTACGGTATTAAAACTGATGATTAGATTGAAAAAAATATTACAACAGATGATGAAAGGGTATATAATGAATGAAAACTCAATGGATTCAATTAAAAATGAAATTAAATAATGATAACTTTTTTTGAATGAAAAGGAATGGAAATATGAAGAAATGAGAGAATAAAAATGTGGGAAAAAAATTGTGTCTCTCTCTCTATAGAAAGTGGAGAACATAGAATATTAATAGTCCCACGAAGCACATAACATGTAATTGATTCATGGTGTGTACTGTATTTACAAAATTTGGTCCCAACATTGGAACATCATGTATGTTTGTTATACAATGTGTATTTGAGATCCAATTTTCCCACTGAAGAATCAAATTTTATATTTTACTAGAAAGCCTTAAAAAATTTAGTGTCTTTAAATCTCAGGACATCATTTATAGAACTAAATTTTAGAATTTTTCTTGTCATTGAAATTTATATTTCAAGTAATGATGTTACATTTTATGCATTTTCTTCAAATAATGAATGTGTTTCAGGGTTAGGAAGGGGTCTTATAGCCAAGATATAAATGAGGTAAATATATTATGTATTTAATAAACAACATGTAAAGCTTATTTGTGGGAATTGTTCTCTATATACTTCATTATATCCATAATTCCATATTAGATATAAATCAAACCAACAAAATAGTTAATTATCTAATTAAACATGAATAATTTATTAATAAATGTATCTAATATGTTTATATAAATTAATATAATCCGTTATAATCAGCTCTGAATGAAAATTTATTATGAATTCTAAGATGGGATCTATAAACAAAAATTCATCTTCTCTTTCAGTGGTTGTTGAAAAGATATTGGTGGGTGTCTCAGCATAAACTATACATATATGGTACAAGAAAGATACCCATAAGGCTCAAATGTTTTTTCTAACCCATTATGATTAAATCCATTTTTATTATAATTATCATAATACTATTACCATTATATAATTCAAATGATGTCAAGGACACCTCTATGGAGGGAACAATATAGAACCTATCTATATGATATGACCAAAAAGTTTGGAGATATCAAATAAAACTAATATAGAATTAAAATTTAAATGATCCATCTATGGGTTGAAATAGTTTTAATGATTAAAAATATATATTTTAAATGAATTGTGTGTATGCTTCTATATGAATTCGTTTTGGAAAACTATTGTTTTTCGAGACATATATGTTAAAAAAACTAATGGAAAACAAGGGATTTGTCGATGGGTCATACATGACTAAATATTTTCTCTCAAGATTACTAATGTAGAAAACCAGGTTTTTGGGAGTAATAATAATTTGAATAGATCATGAGTTTTGTTAATCCAAGTCATTATACATAGATGTATTTGAATTTTTAAATACAAAGGGATCAATAATCACAAATAATTTCTAGGTTCACATAGTTATATCATAGTCAATAAACTACATATTTCTAAGAGTATTATGGAAATATATATCACATTAAATTATGAATACAACTTTTTTATATTTATTATGCATAATGAATAAAAGTAAAATATCAAATAGTAACAAGAGAACTTCATATTCTAGAAGATATATTTCACATATAATACTTGGGGAAGAAATAGTGGAAGAGTTCCATTTAATTAGAGAAATAGGAATTCATGTTTAAAAATGATATAAAAATAGTACTGTTTAGATCTATTTTTTATGGAATAACATTCAGTATAAGGATCTATGATATTGTAAATCTTATTACGATAATTATTTTTCATATTTACATTCAATCTAGTATATTGGTATTTCTGATACAACTCATGAAATACTATAATAAACCATTTATTCTAGTTTTGGAAAATTATACCAAAATATTAAAATTGAAAAATATCATAGTGTATTTTAACAATGGAATTTTCTATGAAATTAGGGGTGAAAAAGGAAAATAATAATTTACTCATTAAAAACATCCCATGAGGGATATTATCTTAGAGAATAAGTCCAAATAAAAATATAAACCACATATAGTGTGGTGGGATTTACATCTATAACCAATATAGTGTTATCAGTTATATGTGGTGCAAGTTGGGGTGTATTTTATTTAGTTCCCCTAAACCGACTACACGAATCATTATATTATCATTATATTTATATTCATGAAAATTAATTTTTTACTTATCACGTATTGATCATTTTTCTTCATGAAATTTATGTGATAATGTTCTTGGAGTACTTGTTGCCTTAAAAGGACAAAGAATATGTAGAAAAATTAGGATTTTCAATCATAGATATTACAATTTTTATTAAAATTCATTACATTACATATAGATATGCGTTAGGATTGTAATGGTTTATTGACTTTGAAATCCTTGAATAATAACAAATGAGTTTATCATTAAACTAAATCATCTCCCAAAAATTTTTTATAACCATTATCCTTATTATAAAATTCATATATAATAAGTTTCATTATAATCTAGTTAAAGGAAATATAATAATGGTTGAGCTCAAGTGTTCAGTAAGGGTGAAAACAGAGACATGTAAATATAAGATGAGAAGAAAGGTATAATAACATTAACATAACATTTGAAAACCATACCTTGTAGATTAAAGATCATAATATTGTGCCATGGAATAATTAAGGAAAATTTATAAGAAATGAATCCAAATATAATCAAATAACATGATCCATGAGAGCATAAAAATCGAGTAAGACCTGAAATTGTGGCATACATATAAGCATAAAAAACATTTCCATTGTATTAAAAGATAATTTCCATGAAATTTATAGTGGAATGGGTTCACTCCTCAAACCACCACTTTAGTAAAGTTTCGCTATCAATTCTATCATAGTGGAAAAAGCCCATTATTGAACTCGAGTCACCCCCAACTCTAATCACGTTTATCTCATGATATTTCTATCTTTACCCAATGCTCTAGAGGTAGATATAGGTTCCACCCCATAATATAATGAAAACTACATATATGTGTACAACAAGATCAAAAAACAATCATCATATTAGGACCCAGGAAAACAAAGATCTTTGAAAATAATTTAACCAACAATCATAGACTATCACCCAGAATAATTAGTGAGTTTCTTAAGAATCTTGTCATCATAAACATATAATAATAAAAAAAGAAATAAGAATGGATTATAAGATTAATATCCCCAGTAAATCATAGTAAATATATAAAAATTTCTTCTTAGAAGGAAACTTATTTTGAAATACAATTCAGAACATTATTTGAGGAAAATCGTCATTTCTATTTGAAAATAAATTTTTAAATAGTAAAAATTTTCAAAATATGTTTCTTTGAAATTATTAATGGAGATATATAATGTAATCTTTAAAAATCATGAAAAATATTCCTTGAAAAATATCGTTTTCCAATTCATAAACCTATTTTTAAAACATAAAATGATTTCCAAAAACATTTTTTTGGAAATAACCTTAAAAATTTATAAAGGAATATTTAAATTTTATTTAATAAATTTATTGAGAAACATATTTTCCACTTTTAAAATTTTTAATTAAAACATGAAACATTTTCAAAAAAAATTTCATGAAAAATAACCTTTTAAATAGTATATGAAACATTTTGAAATCATTCAAAACATTTCATGAGGAAAATAAACATTTATTGAAAATCACATTTTATTAAATTATAAATTCATGAGATAATGTTAAAATAAATTTATTTTAAATGTATCTTGAAAAATTATAAAAAAATCATTTAAAAAAATAATTGTATTGATTGAGGTAAATTTCCTTCATTCTATACACTTTAAAATAATGATTCCTTTCAAATTTTCTATAAATTCCAAAAGGGCCTTGTTTGAAAAAAAGATGATTCATTTTACAACACTATATGAAAAGTGAAAATTTTGTAAAAATATCTTTAATAAATATGTTAGTAATATTGAATCATTTTTTAAAACATTTTTAGAAAATATGGATTTATAATAAAACAATTTTTTTGACAGAAGGAAGAAATAAAGATTATTTTTCATAAAAATAGTATTTTGAACGATTGAATATATAAAGAGAGTAAAAAGAATACAAAAAATATATACAAATATAATGAACATAGGTGATTAAAATTAATGAGTTTCTTAATAGGTGGATCATAATATATTAACATCCAAAGTATAAACCTAAACAATTTTGGTAAACGATGAGATTGTATCACAAAGTCATTATCACATTGGTATCATTAAATCATGAATCGAATGAAAGAATAAACATAAAAGATAGTTAAAATATGATGAAAATAAATAAATTCATCATATTACAAGACAAATGGTCTTTATATACACCTTAAAAATTAAGATTTGTGTATAACATAGTATAAGTCTAAAATACGTCAAATTGAGAAAAAATATTTTACCATAAGTCTCAAATTGCTTCAAACACATTTAATACAATTTTATATTTAATTTAAATTTAATATACCTACCTTAAAGACCCATAAAAATATATATCATACGAAATATTATTTAATTATGTCTTTTTAACTCATTGAACAATAATTCATTGTAAAAATCAAGTTACTGGTAAAAAAGGTTTCGTTTTTTGTGTATTTTTTTGGTTTTTTATTTTTGGTCCTTTTACTATAGTGAAGGTTTGAAAATCCCTATAATGGTAACCATGATATAAAAATTTTATATATTTTTTATATATGTATTTATAGTAATCTATTTATGATAGACAAAAAACGAGTTGCACCGTTAATGGAGACAATATGTTGTATGTACACATGAATGATGTTTCAATTTTCCTAATGAAACAAAAGAAAGGAAGGTAAGTAATATATTAAAATACCAATTTAATTATTATTTCATATATATCACTTATATTAATTAAATTTATCTTTATTATGTTCCATGTAAAACATTAGTGAAAAACGAATCATATCGCTTCGTGGGATGGTAGTCCGTTGTACACACGAGCGATGTCATCATATCCCCATTGAATGGAATGTATGAAGTAATATGTGATATAATGACTATATAAACATAAAAACATCATAAATATCATATATAGAAAATACATACATCATTATATTAAATAGGTATAGGTAGTTATGAAAAGTGAATAATATGGGTTTGTAATGATGTAGCCCATTGAACACACGATTGATGAGTTCATTTCCCATTAGAGGAAAGTGGAGAAATATATATAATAAGTTAAATTATAATAATAACATATAAGTATATTTAATATTATTATTATATTATATTATCACAGTTTAATAATATTTGATGATGGTGGAAGAAGAAATAAAATAGAAATATATGTTTAATAATTATACCTCTTCATCAGAGAGTGTCTTTAGATTAATACACAAAGACTTATTATGAGGTTTTCATAATCAAAATAGTAACTCTATTATTATATAATGGAATTACTAAATTTAATTGGGTTGGTATTGACCAAACCTAATGGTTTTGTAAGTCATAGTTGGAGAGGAGAGGTGGTGTCCTTTTATATGTGGGGGGAGTGGACACATATTAAATTCTGGAAAAGAAGAAATTATACCCACAGTTCTCAAATTTCAAAAGGATAAAAAATTATAATTCTCAAAAAATATATATTATAATATCTAAATGTTTACATAAAATGGGGGTTTATATTTTTCTTGTTCATTTTACCCTTTATCATTTTAGATTAACCCCTGTCACAACATTTTTAACATTAATAATCGTAATTAACTTTTTACTATTTTCACTATTCATTTGAGTAAAAAAATAAATTGATCATATTTGATTATATTAATTATTCTGATTCAAAATATGGAATCAGTTTTTTCAAATATACTTCAGACAAGAGGCATAATTTAGTATAAAAATAATCTTATAGAGGTTATAAAAAGGAATTTTTCAAAGGGGAAATTTTTCAAAAGTTAAAAAAGATTTTAAATCATAATTCAACATGAAATTAATTCCAGTTAAATATATGAGTATAATTATAATATAATTTGACAAGGTTATATTTTTTTAAAAAATAAAATTATTTTGTGGCCATATTAATTATTTATACAAAATTTAATTTTTTTTAAAAAATGAGTATTTTTCACTATTCATCTAAAAAATAATCTTTTCCAAAAAATCCCCAAAAAATCACCCGATGATGATTTTAAATTTTTGAATCAAAAACTGAATATATTTTTAATTTTTTTTAATTGTTTCAAAAATTAATTTTATTTTTCTTTCACAGAAGGAACTAACATAAAATTTTGAGAAAATATTATTTTCATAACATATAATGACTTTAACAAAAATTAAACTTTTTTAATCAATGTGTTTTATTTATATAAGACCATTAATCATCATATTTAAAAAATTTATATTTTTTTCATCCCACCATGACTAATGGAATATTTATAACAAAAATGTTAATGAAAATTTTAAATTGTATTTTGTAGTTCATTAAAACTCAGTGTTGCGTGTGTCGTAAACTATCAAGATATTAAATGTATTCCAAAAAAATTAATAAAATATAAAAAATGTACAATTTACCACCCATGAAAATAAATTTTCCCAAAAAATTCATCATTATTCTATAAAAAATAAGGATAATTTATCCCTCCTCACGTATCTTTTTCATTTAGGTGGTTTCACCAAAAAACATTTATCAGGTGAGTGGTCATGTTTTATATAATATTATCTCTATGAACCATGATCACCACAGGTTAATACTCATTAGAAAATTCATTCTCTAGTGGCATGACCACTTATTTTAGTTTACTTATAGGGTCATGTATGTAATTTCTCAGGAGAGATATATGGAACACATTGTGGACTTTAGAGAGGTTTGGTGGAAGTTATAACCAATAGAATACCATCCTGATACGATCAAGAATTTCAAAGGGCCCAATATACCTATTTCTTAGTTTTACCTTATTATTTCCAAATCTCATTTTTTTATTCCAGGGATAAATTGTTAGATTCACCCATTCACTATTTTTTAATTCTATATCACATTTTTTATTATCATTATAACATTTATGCCCACTTTGTGCCACCCTTACACATTTTTGAATTACTCTAAACATTTCTACCATTTCTTTTTCAACCATAGGTGATAAAATATTTCTGTATCTTACATCATTACATCTAGTTAGAGCACTAAACTTCTTTTTATATATGGATTTATAAGATTCATCAAAATTATATGGTCAAATTTATTTTTGTATGGAAACAGAATAAGAAAAATATGTTGATTCAAACCATATTTTCAATACAGATAAAAATTTCTCAAAATATATTCTATGGTTTGAATTATTCTACCATACTAAACTTCTTTATAAGGGTTTCAAAATGTGATAAAACTGAACTCTATATCAAGATATTACTAAATAATTCAATAGAACAACAATGTAATCATTAGATCCTGATAAAAATAAATTAAATCTGGTACTCCATGAAACCATACAAAATCATTAATATATATCTTGGAAATTTGATCCAAATAGTATTATTATTTTATAGTGACTATGTGTGATGAATTTGTATGGATATCAACTAAAAACAATATAGAATTATTCCCATTAGATGTTTTGGGGGTCTGAGGAAAAAAATATAGAGATGTATTTTTATTTTCATTCTGGTTTGGGAAATGGATGTAACGTCCATTTAGAAATTTTTCTATAATACTTATCATTTTAACATACCAAGAATAAAAAAAACTCTATAATATCTATATTCATTCAAAACCAACAAAAAAACACTTTGAAATATATATATATATAATCAAACATATAATATTAGTAGAGAATGAATAACTACAAGAATCCTCTATTAAAAAAATACAACAAATCTTGTATTAATAGAACACGTAGAAGTTTCCTGAAAATTATTATTCCATCACAATCACGATTAATCTCTGGATCATTTCCAATATTCTTCCACAGATAAATATCATCCTTTTATGCATCTTTATTATTCATATAGAAATATGGTTGAACACTAAATTTAGAATTATATGATATATCCAATTACTTCAGGATTTATAGACCCTTCCATTTCCAATACAGAAATATTTTATCACCTGTGATCCTCTTCATAGATAATCTAACATGATTCTTTTATCTCAAAACATCTTCCACTATGTTCTCTTTCCTAGAGTGGAAATTTATTAATAATTTATAATCATTAATAAGATTTAATCATATCCTATGGTTCATGTTGAACTTATTTTATGTGAATATATAATTTAGAATTGTGTTGTCAGAATATATAACAAAGGTTTCCCCATAAATATAATTCCTTCATATCATTAATGAAAAAAATATCATAGGTAACTCCAAATAAATAGTGGGATAAATTATCTCATGATTATTTAGTTTTCAGGATGCATAAGATATAATAATATCATTCGACATAATAATACATTCCAATACTTTTTTAGATTCACCACTAAAGAATATAAAACCTTATCCACTATTGGTAAATGAAAGCATAGTTTCACTAACTAATATTCTTATATAGTCCTTGAATATTTTATAATATTCATCTATACAAGGAACATGTATCCATTCTAATCTAGATAGTTATTGGATTAGACACTGATTATTAATTATCTAAAAACCATTGACAATAACCAACTAGATAAAGAAAACGTTCGATCTCAGACACTATTATTGGTATGTTCTAACCTTAAATTGCCTTTCTATTTGATAAATCCAATTATAAACCCTCACATGGGATTACATAACCAAAAAATGAAACATTTTGTAACTAAAATTTAAAAATTGTGAATTTTTCATAAAACGCATCTTACTCATAGAATTCATTATAATTATAAAATGATCTTCATGATCGTTATTTCTATTTTAATAGATAAGAATATATCATATAAAGACTAACATAAAAAATTCAATGTAATATCTAAATAAAATATTCATTAAATACTTGAAGATAGATGGGTAATTAGTAAGACTAAATTCAATCACTATATACTCATAGTGTTCATAACTTGTAAATTAATACATTAACAGTTTTAGAGTGGATGGAAATTGTACCTTTCACCAACTCATTATCACACCCTTCATCAAAAATAGTTATCATATGAGATTTTCCCTTATCACTTGACTATAGAGGTTTTTGGAAAAAATAATCATCATTATAATTATGATTTATGTACTTGTAAATATATTTCCCATACTCCTTGCATTTGAAAGATCGAAGTGTGGGCATTTCATTATGTGGATATTTCTCTATATTTTCATCATTAATTAAAAACTTTCCATCAAATCAATACTTAATTTTCTAATTAACTTCCCTTTAAATATAAAAAATTTACCAAGCCCTAATGATATTTTCCTCTATGTTTCATACCATAATTTTACCATGAATGAAAGATACCATTATTGTTTCCATGATTCATAGTGTTTCTATAAATCCCCAAAATTTTATTGTAGTTTTTCGTAAATAATTAAAATTCATTAGATATATTATTATTACTGAAACAATGAGTCTCTAGGAAACAAAAATTGTTTAAGGATATATTTATTACATATCTATAAAACATTATTTTACCACTTCTATGATTTGAATTTTGAAAAAAAAAACATACACGAATAAGTTCAATATGATATTTAGAGTCTGATAGGATCACCTTAATTTTTGGTTAATAATATATTTCTCTTAAAAATAGTAATGTAAGCCATATAAATATTATTATACTCTTATTAATAGTAATATGACTCTAATGAATAGTAACCTATCTCATTAAATTATAAATAAAAATAAGGAACCTTATAAATGAAAGAGAATATTTTAAAAATTATTAATTGAGTGTGGTTATTTTTGTGAGAAAAAAATATATTTAATTACTCATTTATATTTACTAAATATATTTAAAATATAATTAATTTTAATAATATGTATTTATAAATCAATATTTTGTTAACCTATGATTTTAGTATAATCTAATGAGACCTTATATAAATTTTCACTGTATTATAAAATCAATTCTAATTTTAAATACATGTTTTTTGAGAAAATTGCGATTTTAATTAAAAATATAATTTATATAATCTAGAATTTTTTTTCCTAAAATGGTTTTTTTTGGTATTTTAAACAATGAAAAATGGGTTGGGATGATTTTTGGTATTTTTATGGAATTCATGAATTTGTGGTGAATAGTGAAATTCAATAATTTATGAAATATGCTAAATAAGTGAATTTATGCATCATTATTAAGTCATGGATGATGTAAATGGGCATTAGATCAAACTCACTTTCACTTTTTACATTTTTTATTAATTATAATAAATAATATTTTATGTCCGGAAAAAAAAATAGATAAATAATGAATAAAATATTGAGAAATCACTCCTCCTGTCCACTATAAAAACCACCCCTTACTCCCCCTTTTATTCACTCCTATAAGACTTTAATATTATCAAATATCATCCCAAACACTATTTCCTTGTCCCTACCCTCGTCTAGGTGCCCCTAGACATGCAACAATTCCAAAACCCTTTCCCTTAAAGAGGTTCTCAAGGAGGTTATTTCAAGAGGTAAATCATTTTCCTTTTTCATTTAATTTCATTTCAATTTATCTTCTTTTCTTATTAAATACTCACCTTATCTATCCAAATGATCATAATATCTCCAATATCATCTATATACTATATTTATATTATGTTAATGAAAGATACAACATCAATCTCTTTACTCTCACTCTTTTATATTATAAACGAAATCATCGTTTTAGGGTGTTCCAATTTACAACCTTTAAGAACAAAAAAGAATCATTCTTTAAATGATTCTTCAATACTATTTATGAAAAATTTTAATAGTTGATACATATTGTAATATTTATAATATAAACATTTTCATGTTCTGTAATTAACATATTTACGTAATACTTAATGATAAAACAAAATGAGTTTGTTATGATCAATAAACACCGTAATAATATAAACGATTATCACTAAATGACTTATCAAATAATTATCCCCATACCATGTAAAAAATGATAAATATTACCTTTTAAAAAAATTAATGTTCACTAAAAATATATAAATTCATTGTGGATAATTACATACATTCCAGATTAACTTATATTCTCCTACACAAGTATGTCGATCGTGAAAGCCAAGAAAAGAAATGCTCTTGAGCGATAAATTTGAATCTTATAACTCATCCAAAATTACATAAATAAAAGTAAAAAAAATTATAATATGTGAAATACATATATATAAGGATATGAATTAATTAATTAATGGATTTAATTTGATTATTTGGGACATTAAGATCATGTTAAGAACACATTGATGCATATGTTAAGGGGTCTCACATCTCACTTTTATTTCCATGATATTTCCTTCTTAGCCACTTATTTCTTGTATGTGGTGTATGCATACTACAAATTGATGTATAATATTGTGATTCTATTTATATTCATGATTTTTTTGACTAAAACTTATTTTTTTTATTAAGATAAACACTTTTGTGGGAAAAGTGGGAAACCAAAAGGTTCAGCATACAACAAAAAAACACCCAAGCAGAAAACCAGAAACAGACCCGACCATGAAAAGATAACACCGCCAACCCCAATGCAGGACCACTCGGCGATCCCATGCAAGCATGGTCCCTCCCGAAGGCAAATCCCTACCTCAAATTTAACCAAGTCCCAAATGGCCTTCAAAGTGGACAGGGGTGTGCTCCAGCCCATCAGAACCAATCTGGCCCTCAGACTTTTTCACACACATCAACAGAGATTGCAGAATCATTGACAAACAATTTGATTCTTCCAGAGCCCATATCCCTAAAAAGCTTCTACGATAAGAAGGATACCTGATAGTGTGGTTCCTCCCTAAACAGATCTTCATGTGCTAAAGTCATCTTGTTCCATACCTGGATATACTCCTCTAGTTTGATCACCCCCTTGTTGAAGCCTCCAACTAGAATCATATCTTTTTTGTCAACCCATTTACATTGCTCCTCATTGATATTCACGTCAAGGGTCTGACCCATAATCCTAGTTGCATCCTCCTCTGAAGCATTGAGAAATAGAACATGCTCTTTCACCTCCTCATCGGAGGACAATATCAAGTCCAAGGATGGATCAGACATACCAGATGAAATTAACTGACATCCAACCCCTCTGCGCAGCTCCACAGCCACTGCCCTTTTTGCTGACTGAGTCCTCATAGGAAGTGGCAGGGAGAAGTAGTCCTTCTTACCCCTCCTCCTCCTGTCACTCCAATTTCTCTTCAGACCTTTTTCCCCTTCAGAGTAGACTTTACTAACCCCCAAGTGTTCTTCATGGGGATCCTCGTGGTACTCTACCACGGAAAGACTAGAAAATATGTTGCTCAGATTAACCGGAGTTTGAGTTGGAGAAACTGATCCCCCTACCTGAATGCCCGAGTCTGATCCCCCTATTTCCCCAACACTAGTTAGGAAAGGAATTTCCAAGACCGCCTCATGCATAACACCAGATTCATCCTCCCCAATCCCCTCCTGAGAAGCATGTTCGGCACTGCCAGCATTAAACAGACCTTCGTCCAACCGCTTGTCCCCCACACCAGCCTCCATGGACCAGCTGGCTACCCATCCTTCTCTGTTATCCACACTCTTCAACAAGTTGATTGTCAGGTTCTGAACTGGGGTCACTGACTCTCAGGGGTTGTGTGTTGTCTCGAGACCCCTACCCATAAACTAGAAAGCAGTATCAAGGTTCAACACCTTGGAGTTTCCAGTTTCCCTCCTGCACATCTCAGAAATATCCAAAGGAAAAGTTGCGGCATCCTCAGATAAAGGAGCCTTCTCTTTGGCCTTATCCAATCCTACCTCCTCCTGAGACACCCCCAGCCCCATTGAGACATTGACCTCACATGACATAGAAGGGTCCAAATCAGCATGAGGCCGGCCTGCAAGTGTGGCCTGGGCACTGCCATGTCCAGTATTAGTGGTGATCACACCACCCCTCAGAGGTACAATAGTGGACACATCTGTGGTCACAGTGGGTCGACCACTCCCATATCTTCTTCTACAACAATGCTCAACATGACCTTGTCTGCGGCAATAGGAACAAAAGTCAGTCCAGGATTCATAAACAATCAGTTGTGCATACCTGTACTCCTCCTCAACAACAATCCATACTGTCTCCGGTGGGATTCTAGAGAGATCCATTTCAACACAAATTCTTGCCGACATGGGATGCGACATGGATGCTGTTCTTCGATCACTGCACACAAATCGACCTATAGAATTTCCAATTGATCTCAGAAACCCAGGGTTCTGGAATGGTAGATGAAGGCCAGGCAACTGGATCTAAATCGCCATAAAGGGGGAATCGCTATTCATGTGGACATCAAAAGACTAGCGGAGCAAATGGAAAGGGAGGCCGGAGAATGATTTCCTCTTTCTCGACCAAGCCCTTCCCAAATCATCTTAATCACCAAACATAATAAGAAATTGACTCAAACCCATAACACCTACCTGCGCATGATGTTCCAAACCCCAATCCTTATTGACAGCCTTGGAAAAGTGTTCCACCAGAGGTCTCTGCCGCACAAAACGCACAATAATTTTTATGTGGTGAATCTACCTCACATTTGAGAGCATTTTTTACGTTGAAATTAAATTTCTATTAAATATACATATTATTTTATAATGGATGTGATTATTTTCATATCTTTATAACCTTTTAAAAATGGTGTTTATTTTGAATGTTTTTATGTCTAGAAATATTGTTCAATCAGTATTGTTTACTCAATACAAAAATTGACACGGAATATTATTCTAGAATTAAATATTTTTTTAAAAATTATTTGTAATTAAAATGGTGAACATGGATTACTATAGCCAAACGATGTATCGATAGGTCTCATGAGACAAAACAGTTAGAGACAGACCCTTCAATTTTGTTACCAAAACATGATTAGAAGGGTTTCTACCCATAGACTTAAACCATGATGATAGTATACTAGTTCATGTGCCTGATACATTAGGTCTGAATAATAATCAATCTCTTTATTCAGAATTCAAATATTAATTTCCATGAGATTTTTAGTATGAAAAAATATGGATTCATTTTCATTCTTTGTTTACTGATGGCATGTGTTTTTCAATTATAAATTGTTCCATATTATAAGGCCTCGACCTTATAACATTACTTAATATTTAATTAAATTGAATAATTCACATTGAGGATCTTTTTAGGTTTAGAGTTTTAGAGAATTAGAACTTAACTATTACATCTCAAAGATTACAAAGTAGACACATCTACACAGCTTCCATCTTTTTCACAAAATAAAAACTCTTGATCAAAAGAGTCATGTATAGTTCCTTGTTTTAGACATCCTGACATTTCCTTGATCCCATCCTTGACCCTATTCAACTTTATATCCTGTGAAAATGTTTCAAAACATGGGATGAGCATAAAAATCTCAGTAAGGGTTATAACAGTATGGATAGAAAACATCAGTCCATGTATACATAAGAATCAATGAAATCATACTTTGCTCATAAAACATAAGAAATTTAACATACCTCATGTAATCATAACATTTATGCATAACTCAATATAAATCATAAGTCATAAAGGTAACTTGAGGCATTTATAACATTATTACATAGGGAGTAACCCTCATGGTTACGTTTGGAATACCCATAATAGTATATTCCCTAACTCGCTTCGGAGAAACCTTAACATTTAACTCCTCCATGTTACCCAATGCATTAGAGAGCTATATCGGGCTCACCCGCCCTTAGTTTATCACGGAACCACCCGTCTTCATAAACAATGCCCAAGAACCATAACATAATCATAGAACATAACTTAAGAATAAAGGAAATATAACATTCCCACATTGCAATAACAATATAACATTTTAAGATATTGAAATAATGAATCCATTCTAATAACCATTTTTAAAACCATTTAAAACATTTAATAAATAGATCATTGAATCAAAGTGTCTCATAACACTTTGAATTTTTTATCATTTTAAACCATCACTATCCATATATATATATAAATATTTAAAACCATTTTTAAGACATGGATATTAATGAGAAATATTTATAATAATAAATCATTAAAACAATTAAAACGATATTTTAGTTAAAGGGTTTTTAACAAAATGAGAGACACTTGAATACAATAATTGAGGAATAACATTTAATCAGAACTTTATAATATCATGAGAAAAAATTAATTCATGATATAACATTCCAAAGGATAGTATATACACCATATAAGAGTGAATTGGTTCATAATAATAATTAAGTCTCAATAGAAATGTAAAATGAGATGAAATCCCCTGTAAAGAAGGTATCCTTAAATTAAGGATAAATCAATCTCATAATTATGTGTGACAAATATAAATACACCCAATATATGTGGATATTATGTATAAAAAAATTAATGTTCATTAACACATATTCAAAGGATGACATATTCAATAACTACATGTTGAACCCAAAGAAATCGAAATTGGGTTAAGAAGTTCCCTTGGTAAAATTCGACAGCCTAAAGACGTTACTTTAAAATTCAAAAAATGAGTTGATGAGAGATAAAAAGGGTATCTCATCATTTGGACATAAAATTTACATCAATAAGGATATAAATAAACATATCCCAACATTACAATATGTAAATTAAAAGACCCAGCAAAATAAGTCTTTTAAAAATAGGATGGTGAAAAGTTCCCTTACCAACTTGGGTATCTTTCGAAACATACACCCCATGAAAGAAGGACAATACAACATTGATGTAAATACTCATAAAAGAAAGTATATTACAAGAAGAGTAGAATAACGGTAAGTAAATATACCACTCAAAGGAAATGGTGGAAAATGTAGCAAAAATCTCACGAGAATAAAAGTGAGATGAAAAATCCCTTACGAAAACTCGGCAGCCTAACGACGCCACTTAAAACATCCAAAAATGGATTGATGAGATAAAATAGGGTCTTTCATCATATTAACATAAAATTAACAACAATAAAATATAAAATATAATCCCTAAACATAACAAATATTAGCTTAAAAGATGTGACATAAAGGAGAGTACTTAAAAAGAAAGAGAGAGGTTGGATCTCTTACGAAAATTCGGCAGCCTAAGGACGCCAATCAAAACTTCCAAAATGGATTGATTAGAGAAAATAGGGTCTCTCATCATATGAAAAGAAAATGTAAATTAAGTGTAATATAAAATAACATCCCAATCATAAGAAATATGATCTAAAAATTAATGACATAAAAGAGTGTACTTAAAAATAAAGAGAGGGGTAGGTCCCCTTTCGAAAATTCAGAAGCCTAACGTCGTCACTTAAAAATTCTAAAAAAAAGAATTGATGAGAGTAATAGGTAGTATATCATCGTATAAAAATAAAAATTACAGTATGTTTAATATAAAATAACATCCTCCAACATAAGAACATGGATCATAAATGAAATGACATAAAATAGGTCATTTGAAAAGAAAGTGAGAGGTCAGATCCCTTACCTCAAGTCCAACTTGTCTTGTTCATTTCTTTATATTCCTGAATAATAAACATTGGTAAATTTATAATTTCTTAAGTACCTCCTTTAAATATTATTATTCCGTTCATATCACATATTATAATGTTATAATAATTGGTTAATAATGTGAGTTCATATCTGACATTTTTGTCGATGTTTGGTACATGAGTCAAAAATGTACTTGTTTGAAAATGATTTTCCATGTAGTTATAAGTAAATAATCTCTAGAATAGTATTAATGACTTAAATTTCTTATATATTCAGTTAATATTCATTTTATACTATTGCATAACATTTGGAGATAAACAGAAATGAAATGCACTGTTCATAGAGACGGTAGGCCGTACGTATGCATGAACGCTACTTTCATTTCCTTGACATATTAATGGAATTAAAATTAATTGAGAGACATATATATATATATTATAATTCCATTATAATATATATGTCATATAGGTCACATAAGTTCATTAATTTCATTATTTATACATTCCATGTAGTGCATGAATGAGTCATATAATTTGAGGGGGCGGTAGTCCACACTTCCTCGTATGAAATTATCGCATTTTCACAACATGAAAAGCATAAAGGTATGTTTTAAATATAAAATACAGAAGCATATTGAAAACATAAATACCATATATATCATATATAAAATACAGTTACATCATAATGGCCACCTTTAAAGGTGTTAAATGAATATTGAACAATCATCGTTTCGTGAGGCAATAATTCGCCATCCACAAAAACAATATGTTATTTAACCATTAGATGGATGTGTGTGTAAGTGTAGCTATAATACTTCTTATAACAACATCCTAGTATATTTACGATACTTTTGTTTTTACAAAAGAATGGAATAAAAAAAGTTTAGGGTGTTGGAGAAGTAATATAAAACATAAGAACACAAGAGAAGACACTACCTTTAAATCGGGTAACTCTTTTTGATTTAAGCTCAAAGGCTTCCTTGGAAAGACTTATGCCCAATGTGAGGCTTCTAGGAGTAAGATAGGGATGTTGAGAGACAAAATGGTCAGGTTTTGGCCGAGCCAAAGGCTTGAGATGTGTGGGTAAGGTGGTAGATGTGGGAGCCTTTTATAAGAGGAGAGGATGGTACTCTTGGAAAGTCTTGAAAAGTAAGATTATTATAAAATGTTTCTCGGAATTTAAAGGTCCCAAAATTATATATTTTAAGGATAAGGTAATAATAGTTCTAAGTCCACACATCCAATATGTTTTTTTCAAGTGTAGGTCTTAGATTTTACATTATATTTTCATTTTATTTAAATCGTTAAATAACGAGGTAATCACTGCATCATCATAGTGTCATAAATAATTTAATTTATTTAATGACTAAAAATTATAAAAAAAATCATGATGTAGGAAATATTTTTAGATTTATAATTAATATTTATAGTCAAAAATATTACTTGTATAACCCCATGTAAAAATTGTTTTAGTAAAACAACACATGTTTGTGACATTTTAATTTAAACTTTATATAAAAAGTTGTTAATGTCATTTTCCTACCAAAGTGGCTCCATGGGGTCCCCAAGTTGACCCATGGATTTTCATGGTCGGCCATGACACATCCAATATTGTTAAGAAATGTGTCAGGGTCATTTCATATTATTAAAACATTATTTTTACGTTAAATTACACTAATTTCCTCTAATCGAGATTAAAAACATAAAAGTTATTATTCACCAAAAAAATAATTTTAATCCCATTGAACCACATTTTAATTCCTAATGGAAACCATGTATGTCCGATTTTTGAAATTCAAAACATAGAGGTGGTATAATTTCTTTTAAACAAAAAATCTGTTTTTTAAGTACCACTTAGTGGTTTCACTATTCATCAAAAATTGAAGTTTTTCCGAAAAATACCAAAAATTCAACCTAATCTATATTTGATATTACAAATTCAAAAATGATGTCTTTTTTTTAAAATTCAAAAAATATAATTTACATTAATTAATTTAATAATTAATTCCCACTGTCAGAACAAATAGCGTGTTTTTATGAAACAATATATATCAAAAGATTGACACTAGTTTAAGTCCAATTTCAAAGTGAAATTAATTCCAATGACCACTATTGGATTAAATGGAAAAAATATATTTTAATTTCACTTTAAAACCAATTCAAAAGATAATATAATCATATAAATAAATTAGATTAAAAAGAGGTTTTGAATTAAAATACAACATTTTTCACTATTCATTAAAAATGAACTTTATCAGAAAAATATCAATAATTTACAAAAAGTAAATTTTGATGTCCCGATTCTAAAGAAAAACATTATTTTGTCAAATATAACACATAAAATTTTTAACAAGTTGATTTAAAAGAGGTTTTCCATCAAAAGGCGGTTAATCGACCTTTTAAAGAATATTAGAATGTTTACGCTTAAAATTGGATTCATTCGCATTTTTAATCCTCTAACATTTATTGTAAAAAGTAAAAATATTTGACAAACATATATAATCAATTTCTAGTTAGTTCTGTTTATTTTCATCATTAAAATGGCTAGGTGTTAAGTACCATTTAAAATAAAATTATTTTATTATTAGAGTGCAATGTAAGATTTCAAAGGAACTCGTTGTTACGTATTGGGTAAGCCATAGATCATAGCGTTCCATATAAATTAATATTAACATTTTATTCACAAATAGAGATAAATAAAAAATGTTATATTCGTTATTTACCTGGGCTATTACATCCTTCCCCCCTTTTGGGAATTGCGTCCTCGCAATTTTAAAATTGGGCTCGGAAACATCATTGAAAGTCCCCTATCGGAAAAATAGTCGGTAAAACAATCACTTTAAAAGAAAGAAAGAGAAGTAAAAAAAGTCACTCGAGTTAACCCATACTAGGATTCCATGTAGGAAAACATGGATATGGAAGAAAAATCAAAGGGTCATGTTCTGAGGGAGAGTGATAGAAAACATTTTTAGGAGAAAGTTAACCATAAGAAAATCACAAACTTGTGGTGGGTAAAACGTTATTCGATCCCCCTGTATGAAAATTTAATAGAATTTTTTTTTGATTTATGTTACTTTTCATTGATGAATTTATTTTTGATCTTAAGGAAACATACATACTTGTCATGTTGACTTTTAACTTTTACTATATTTCTTACACAAACTCATACTTTCCCCAAAAGAGATAAAATATTCAAAAATAACCATAACATATTTTAACCACAACGGTTATCTAATAACTTCCATTTTGCAACCCAAAATTTATTAACCAGTAATTGCCTCAAATTCAAGGATCATATAAACCCAAATGGTTCTTTATAACTATATCCACAAAGAATGGATAATTATTCCTTGAATAATATTTTCGTATATCAAACATCATGGTTACTATAAAAAGTCTTCTAAAATAACCCCATTATCAAAAGAGACATAACACATCTAAGAATTTCACCATCTTAAAATCTACCATAACTCTTGAATCCCTATATGTTGACTTCTTACTCATTCAACATTTTTCATGATCTATTAGCCATTCCTTTTCAACTTATTCTGAAATACTTATTTCCTACAAACAAAATATTGAATCATAGCCTAAGATTCCAATAATAGGAAAACATATGTTAAGAAATAATCCATACCTTTCATTGGTTATTGTCAGTTTCTTCATCCTCAATCAGAATGGAATTAGGTATTGGTAATTGAATATTTGCACGATCTTGGTGACCCCATTCTCAAATCTTCTTCATAGGAAATGTGTTTTCATAATGACAATGGACACCACATTTAAAACATTCAATTGATCCTTTTGAGAGAACTTCTTTCCCTTTCCTAGAGTCAACTAGATGACTCCTTTTTCCATTGAAGGTTCTTGCTTTATGACCTTCATTTACACATCTATAGCATCTTTTTGTCCCTTTGAAACATTTTCTTATGTGTTTCTTTCCACATCTTTGACACATAGGTTTTTGAACATACTTACCTTTATGATTATTACCTGAACTTCCGTAGGGATTTTTTTCTCACATATACATTGCCTTATAAAAATCAATAAGGTTCAGGTGGTCAATCATGACTCCAGATAGTTGGTTGGGGATTACCACAAGAGTTCTTATTGCAGCTCCCATATCATTCAGTTGTTCTTTTATAAAATCGTCACAGTTTTCTTCAAATCCACTGTTACTTTGGTGCCTGCTAGATCCATCCATTTACTAAAACCAAAAAGGCCAGTGTGAGTATATCAGTAAAATCATCATATAATAAATAGGAAGATAAACACCAAGATATACTTATCCAAGTTATCTCAAACTCATTTTAACTTTAAAAAAAAGAAAACAATGAATCCATCTAATATACTAACCATTGTTGTTATACACAACTTGTCACTTTTTCTTAAACAACACTCTAACCTGTAAAGTTATCTAAACCGACCTCTGATAACAACTATAAGGCCCCGAACTTATAACATTACTTAATATTGAATTACATTGAATAATTCACATTGAGGATCTTTTCAGTTTTAGAGTTTTAGAGAATCAGGACATAACTATTCCATCTCAAAGATTACAAAATATACACATCTACATTGCTTCCATCTTTTTCAAAAAATAAAAACTCTTGAACAAAAGATTCATGTCTTGTTCCTTGTTTTAGACAGGCTGACATTTCCTTGATCCCGTCCTTGACCCTATTGAACTTTAGGTCCTGTGAAAACATTTCAAAAACTTGGGATGAGCATAAAAAGATCAGTAAGGGTTATAACAATATTGATAGAAAACATCAGTCCATGTATACATATGAATCAATGAAATCATACTTTACTCATAAAACATAAGCAATTTAACATACCTCATGAAATCATAACATTTATGTATAACTCAATAGAAATCATAAGGCATAAGGGTAACTTGAAGAATTCATAATATTCTTACATAGGGAGTAACCCTCATGGTTAAGTTTGGAATACCCATCACAGTATATTCCCTAAATCTCTTTGATGAATCCTTAACGTTTAACTCCTTCGCGTTACCCAATGCATTAGAGAGCTATATCGGGCTCACCCGCCCTTAGTTTATCACGGAACCACCCGTCTTCATAAAGAATTCCCAAGAACCATAACATAATCATATCACATAACTTAAGAATAAAGGAAACATAACATTCCCACATTGCAATAACAATATAAAATTTTAAGATATTTAAATAATGAATCAATTCTAAAAACCATTTTAAAAACCATTTAAACCATTTAATAAAGAGATATTTGAATCAAAGTGTCCCATACCACTTTGAAGAAATTAACATTTTAAACCATAAATATCCATATATATAGATCCTTAAAACCATTTTTAAAACATGGATATTAATGAGAAATATTTATATGAATAAATCATTAAAACATTTAAAATGATATTTTACCTAAAGGGTTTTTAACAAAATGATAGACACTTGAATATAATAATTGAGGAATAATATTTCATCAGAACTTTATAATATGATGAGAGTAAAGGAATTCATGATATAATATTCCAAAGGACAGTATATACACCATATAAGAGTGAATTGGTGCATAACAACTATGAAGTCTCAATAGAAATTTAAAATGAGATGAAATCCCTTATAAAGAAGGTATCATTAAATTGAGGATAAATAAATCTCATAATTATGTGTGACAAATATAAATACACCCAATATAAGTGGACATTAAGTGTAAAACAATCAATGGTCATTCACACATATTAAAAGGATGTCATATTCAATCACAACATGTTGAACCCAAAGAAATCAAAATTGGGTTAAGAAGTTCCCTTGGTAAAATTCGACAGCCTAACGACGTCACTTTAAAATTCAAAAAATGAGTTGATGAGAGATAAAAAGGGTATCTCATCATTTGGACATAATATTTAAATAAATAAGGATATATAAGAACATATCCCAACATTAAAATATGTAAATTAAAAGACCCAAAAAAATAAGTCTTTTAAAAATAGGAGGGTGAAAAGTTCCCTTACCGACATGGATGTTTTTCGAAACATACACCCCGTGAAAGAAGGAAAATACAACATTGATGTAAATACTCATAAATGAAATTATATTACACAAAGAGTAGAATAACGGGCAGTACATATACCACTCAAAGTAAATGGTGGAAAATGTAGCATAAATCTCATGGGAATAAAAGTGAGATGAAAAAATCCCTTACAAAAACTTGGCAGCCTAACGACGCCACTTAAAACATCCAAAAATGGATTGATGAGATCAAATAGGGTCTCTCATCATATTAACATAAAATTTACAGGAATAGGAATATAAAAGAACATCCCCCAACATAACAAATAGGATCTTAAAAGAAGTGACATAAAGGAGAGTACTTAAAAAGAAAGAGAGAGGTTGGATCTCTTACGAAAATTCAGCAGCCTAACGGCGCCAATCAAAACTTCCAAAAAAGATTGATGAGAGAAAATAGGGTCTCTCTTCATATGAACATAAAAGGTAAATTAAGTGTAATATAAAATAACATCCCAATCATAAGAAATATGATCTTAAAAGGAATTACATAAAAGAGTGTACTTAAAAGAAAGAGAGGGGTAGGTTCCCTTACGAAAATTCGGCAGCCTAACGGTGCCACGTAAAAATTCTAAAAACAAGAATTGATGAGAGTAAGAGGGGGTATCTCATAATATAAAAATAAAAATTACAGTATGTTTAATATAAAATAACATCCTCCAATGTAAGAACATGGAGTATAAATTAAATGACATAAAAGAGGGTACTTGAAAAGAAAGCGAGAGGTCGGATCCATTACCTCAAGTCCGACTTGTCTTGTTCGTTTCTTTATATTACTGAATAATAAACTTTGGTAAAATTATTATTACTTAAGGTCATCCTTTAAGGATTATTATACAGTTCATATCACATATTATAATGTTATAATTATCGGTTAATAATGTGAGTTCATATCAGACGTTTTTGTCGATGTTTGGTACATGAGTCAAAAATGAACTTGTTTGAAAATGATTGTCCATGTAGTTATAATTAAATCATCTCCAGAATAGTATTAATGATTTAAATATCTTATATATATATATATATATTAAATATTCATTTTATACTATTACATAACATTTGGAGATAAAAATAAATGAAATGCACAGTTCATGGAGACGGTAGGCCGTACATACGCATGAACGCTACTTTCATTTCATTGAAAAATTAATGGAATTAAACATAATTGAGAGATATATATATATTATAATTCCAGTATAATATATATGTTATATAAGTGACATAATTTAATTAATTTCATTCTTTATACATTCCATGTATTGCATGAACGAGTCACATCACTTGAGGGGGCGGTAGTCCACACTTCCTCATATGAAATTATCGCAATTGCACAACATGCAAAGCATAAAGGTATGTTTTAAATATAAAATACAGAAGCATATGGAAAAAATACATACCATATATATCATATATAAAATACAGTGACATCATAATGGCCACCATTAAAAGTGTTAAAAGAATATTTGAACAATCATCGTTTCGTGAGGTAGTAATTCTCCATCCACAGAAACAGTATGTTCTTTATCCATTAGACAGATGTGTGTGTAATTGTAGCTAGAATAATTTTTATTAAAAATCCTAGTATATTTTAGATACTTGTTTTGTTACAAAATATAGTAATAAAAAGATTTTAGGGGGTTGGAAAAGCAAAATAAAACATAAGAACACAAGAGAAAACACTACCTTTAAATCGGGTAACTCTTTTTGATCTCAGCTCAAATGCTTCCTTGGAAAGACTTCTGCCCAAAGTGTGGCTTCTAGGATTAATAGAGGGATATGGAGAGACAAAATGGGTAGGGTTTTTCTGATCCAAAGTCTTGAGAGGTGTGGGTAAGGTGGTAGAGGTGGGGGCCTTTTATAAGAGGAGAGGAGGGAACTCTTGGAAAGTCTTGAAAAGTTACATTATTATAAAATGTTATTCGGATTTTAAAGGTTCCAAAATTATATATTTAGAGGATAAGGTGATAATAGTTAGAAATACACACATACAATAGGTTTTTTACAAGTTTAGGTCTTAGATTTTACATTATCTTTTCATTTTATTTAAATCGTTAAATAACGAGGTAATCACTGCATCATCATGGTGTCATAAAAAATTTAATTTATTTAATGTCTAAAAATTATAAAAAAATATAATGATGTAGGAAATATTTTTATCTTTCTAATGAATATTTATAGTCAAAAATATGACTTTTATAACCTGATGTAAAAATTGTTTTAGTAAAACAACACATGTTTGTGACATTTTAATTTAAACATTAAATAAAAAGATATTAATGTCATTTTCCAACCAAAGTGGCTCTGTGGGGTCCCCAAGTTGACCCATGGATTTTCTTGGTCGGCAATGACACATCCAATAATGTTAGTACATGTGTCAAGGTAATTTCATATTATTAAAACATTATTTGTACCTTAAATTACACTAATTACCTCTAATCGTGATTAAAAACTTAAAAGTTACTATTCACCAAAAAAATTATTTTAATCCCATTGAACCACATTTTAATTCCTAATGGAAATCTTGTATGTCGGATTTTTGAAATTCAAAACAATTAGATGGTAAAATTTCATTTAAATGAATAATCAGTTTTTTACGTACCACTTTGTGGTTTCACTATTTATCAAAAATTGAAGTTTTTCTGAAAAATACAAAAAGTTCACCCTAAGCTATATTTGGTATTCCGAATTAAAAAATTATGTATATTTTACAAAATTCAAAACATATAAGTTAAATTAATTAATTTAATAATTAATTCCCGTTTTCAGAACAAATAGCGTGTTTTTATGAAACAATATATATCAAAAGATTGACACGAGTTTAAGTCCAATTTTAAAGTGAAATTAATTCCAATGACCACTATTGGATTAAATTGTAAAAATATATTCTAATTTCACTTTAAAACCAATTCAAAAGATAATATAATATTATAAATAAATTAGATTAAAAAGAGGGTTTGAATTAAAATACAACATTTTTCACTATTCATTAAAAACGAACTTTATCGGAAAAATACCAAAAATTTACACAAAGTAAATTTTGATGTCCCGATTCTAAAGAATAATTTTATTTTGTCAAATATAACACATAAAATTGTCAACAAGTGGATTTAAAAGAGGTTCGCCATCAAAAAGTGGTTAATCGACCTTTTAAATAATATTAGAATGTTTACGCTTAAAATTGGATTCATTCGCATTTTTAATCCTCTAACATTTATTGTAAAAAGTAAAAATATTTGAAAAACATATATAATCATTTTTTAGTTAGTTCTATTTATTTCTGTCATTACAATGGCTATGTGTTAACTACCATTTAAAATAAAATTATTTTATTATTAGAGTGAAACGTAAGATTTCAAAGGAAATCGTTGTTGCGAATTGGGTAAGCCATCGATCATTGCGTTCCCCTTAAATTAATATTAACATTTTATTCACAAATAGGGATAAATATAAAAATGTCATATTCTTTATTTACCTGGGGTGTTACACATATTGATTATGTGTAAATGTTTATGATGAAGTTACTATTGTTTTATGATTCCACTATATGTAACCATTTTTGAGCATTTGA
Organism: Viscum album; assembly: GCA_963277665.1. Classification (NCBI taxonomy): domain Eukaryota; kingdom Viridiplantae; phylum Streptophyta; class Magnoliopsida; order Santalales; family Viscaceae; genus Viscum; species Viscum album. The sequence goes on along the minus strand of OY728155.1, from coordinate 1,748,055,939 downwards.
GCTCAACCCTTTCATTTGTTTTTCCGTCCCTAGGTTATGAAGAAGATATCATTTTTTAGTTTTCAAGGGTTCATTTTATTAGATTGTGTTATGTATTCTATGTTGTTTTCTTATCCCAATAGAAAATGGGTTCTATGTATGTGTCTAGTTTCTTCATGACTTCTAAACTGATCAGCCCTTTTGGATTGTTGTCATTATAATCATGTCAATATAATAAAATAATGCACTAGCTCATGGTTTAAAGGGTTGTGGAGTTAAAGTTGGTATCCGACGATGTTTAGTAAAACCTTGGGAACTGGATTTTGAAAACATAGATTGAGGAGATAAATAAAAATATAGACATTGAGGATAAAAATAGATGAAAATACAAGACTTTTAATATGGTAGAGATTATGTGGGTATTCTTAACAATAAATAATTTTCTACATACTATATGTCGGAACAGTTCTATAACTAATGTATATAGTAGTATCAACTCTAACAAGGTGTTTCTTGCATAACTTGGGGTAACCAGGTACATGAAAACATGCCTTATTATACACCTGGTTTGACACACTCGGGGTATATTCTTTGTGTTATTCACATTTTCATTTCAATCCATTAGTATGGACATAAAAGAAAATACAAGTCATGTTTATGATTATGAGATTTATTGTGCGTAAACTTTTAGATTATGTTAAGTATTTTGTTAGTTCAGAATTACGCATTATGATTTATATCATAATTTAAAGTATTCTATTGTTTGGTGATTGTACCTAAAGGAAGAAAGAGAATGTATACCCACTGAAAATGTTGGTATTTACCCACTGGGAAATTCAACACAGTTAGTGTCGGACCAAAGAAAATCATGACTATATTAGGATAACTTACTCAGGCTGTGGTGAATAACCATGCTACACCTATTTTGGATCGTTTCATGTGACAGAATCCCCCATATTTTAGTTGGACTACCAATATAGTGGTAGATAAATAGTGGATCAAGTCCCTTGAAATTATATTTTTATCATTTAGTTCCAATGAAAATAAAAAGGTAGTACTAGAAATATATTTTCTTAAGTAAGATACAGATCAATGGTGGTCCTTGATCAAGAACACCATAGAGGAAGATAAAATAGAAGATATAGAATAGAGAAATTTTAAGGAATTATTCTTTGAGAGATATTTTGCTCATGATAAATAGCTTGAAATTAAGAGAAAATACCGTATCTTGAAACAAAGGGAAGAAGAGAGTGTTTTAGAGTATGAGGATACTTACACAAGACTATCTAAGTATGCTATAGATTACATACATGATTTTAAAGACAATATTAATCATTTCCTTGAAGTTCATAAGCCACATATTTTAAGGGAAATGGATTCTAAAACATTATAATCATTTGATGAAATAGTATTAAGTTCCATCAAAAGGGATAATGAAATTTCTAGCTCAAATTTGGTCAAAGGAAATTAGGATAAGAAGATGTATTCTGATAATAATGGAAAAGATGAACCTCCAAATAAGAATAAGGTAACAATAAAATTCAAATTATGTAAAAAATGAGGAAATAACCATCTTTGAAAATACATCAAAGGCGTGGAGTTTTTTATAAGTGTGGGAAAAAGGTTCACCGACCCAATTAATAAAATTGGATGTCACAATTCCATGAACTTCAATGCTATAATTATAGTGAGATGAAACATTATGATAATAATTTCCCTAAAAATCATAGAAAATTTACATAGAAAAGTCCATGAGAGAAAGGTCAGGCTTATGCAATCATAACTTTCGAGGTTCATGTTCCAAATGATGTGGTAGAAGGAACATTAATCATTTCCTCAAAATTAGAAAATGATTTATTTGATTCTGGATAATTTCATTATTTTATATCTTCCCAGTTTTCCATAGAAATTAGACATATTTAATTGAATATAATAAAATATTTGTCAATAACAACCTTTAAGGGAATTATCGTTGCAACAATGATGTGTCGGTGAGTCCCCTTGGTGAAAAATAAACATACTTTTGTTGTTGAACTTATCAGCATACCCATGATTAACATTGACATAATTCTATATATGAACTGGATTTCAAATTATGTTTTGAAAATCTATTTCTAGAAGAAGAATGTTACAATTTTTTATAATTATTTAGAATCCCTTATTTTTTGTATAGAAACATCTTCATCTAGATTTTATCTAGATCCACCTTCAACAGCACTTATAAATGAAATTCATAGATTGAAAGAGAAAACATCATCTATAGGTACTCAAATTTAAGATGTGCATATTTTGAACGAATATATTTATGTATTTCTAGGGAATTTACCTGGACCACCATTAGAGCAAGAAGATAAGTTATCAATTTATTTAATTTCAGGTGAAAGACCCATATCAAATACTCGCTATAGAAAATCAACTATGGAAGTAATAGAGTTGAAGAATCAACTAGAGTAATTTATTTACAAGGGATATATTCACACTAGTATTTATCCATGGGGAGACTATGTTCTCATTATCATGAAGAAAGATGGATCCATGAAGATGTTCATTGATTATAGAGAAATAATTGTTATTACAATAGAGAAAAATTATATGCTACCTCACATTGATGATCTATTTGATCAAATTCAAAGAGTCCAATATTTTTCAAATATTAACTTATGATTTTGATATCATTAGTCGTGTGTGAGAAAGGAAGTTTTCCTATAGAGAGAATTTCGAACAAGGTGTGTGCATTATGAATTTACAGTAATTACATTTGGACTAACTAATGTACCCTCCTTTATCATGGACCTAACAAATAGAGTTTTGGAGGAATATATTGATGATTTTATTTTGCTATTTATTTATTTCATCATGATAAATTACAATAGCTATTCGGACGATGATTACCAATTATCAATTATTCTGGAGACTCTTAAAAAGAAAATAGTTATATGGGAATCATAATAAAGATGAATTTTGGCGTCAAGATGTCTCTTTTATTAGACATAGTTTCTCTATTGATAGAATCTTTATTGCTCCTGAGAAGACAAAGTCAACCCATGTATGGAATAATCCAACAAACATAACTGAGGTATGTAGTTTTCTTGGATTATCAGGTAACTATCGGCATTTCGTAAAAAACATTTCTCAATTGGATAGCCCTCTAACTAAGATAACATGTAAAGGGGTTAAGTTCGTATGGACAAAATAATGTATACAATGCATTAATGAATTGAAAATAGGACCGGTCAATGCTGTAATTTTTTAACTCTGATTTGGAAAATATGGTTGTGTGATATACAGTGATGCATCAATGAATGGATTGGGTTGTGTACTTATGAAAAATGATAAATTTATATCTTATGCATCCAGGTAGTTGAATTCTAATGAAAAAATTATCCATCTCATGATCTTGAGTTTGAAGCCGTAATCATTACTATGAAAATATAAAGATAATACCTCTATGGTGAAATATGTGAGAGAAATATGGATTAAAAGTGTTTGAAATACATTTTAAATATAATGAACTCAAAATGATGAAAAGGATATGGCTTGATTTACACAATTATTATTATTGTTTAATACACTACCCCCTAGGAATGAAAAATAAGGTAGTAGATTCATTATGAAAGAATGATCATGGACTGTAGACCCAAATGAGGATTTATAGAGACCCTAGTTTCATGGATCTAGAAAAGATGGATATGAGAATTATTAAGGAAGGGGAACACATTTAATTTTTTAAATAATTTATACACCATCATTAATGGAGAATATACAAATCTCTCAATATGATCATGAGATACTTCAAATTAAAAGTAATGTACTTAATGATGGAAGTTTGCAATATTTCATGTGTGAGGATGGAATTCTGAAATTTGGAAAGACGTTATGTGTTCCATCAGTACTTGATCAAAAAATGAAACTTTTATAGGATCATCATAGTCTTAATATCTCTATACACTCTGATAAAACCATGATATATAGATATTTGGGGGAACATTTTTGGTGGGATAACATAAAGAGAGAAATTTTAAACATTTAGTTAAGGTGTCTAGTTAATGAACATGTAAAGGTACAGAGACAACCTCCTAGAGGCATCATGCAACCTGTACATATTCAGATATGAAAGTGGGATGAATTTAGGATGGATTTTTTCACAAGATTACCATGGAAAACAAGAAGGTATGATTCAATATAGGTAATTGATGATCTTCTTAGAAAATCAGCATATTTCTTTACTACTCTAGGGAGATTTTCTCTCAAGAGTGCCCTAGGGGTTTTCCACTAGGGAGGACTGCAGGTGGGGATAACACAGGTTCTCTGTGAGGTAGCTTCATCACATGGTCGGTGGATTCAGAGGTATAGGGTTCTTCAATGGTGATCACTTATTCAGATCATATCAGGTCCAAGGTGGTGGCGGCTCCGAGTTCTGGCTTCAGCAGGTTCAGGTGTCATTTTGTTAGGGAATCCTATGGGTCATCTTTTCACTTTTTCATTACAAGTTGATTAGTTTTTATCCAAAACTTGAATCCTTTTACCAATTCATCCCTATTCTTCATCATAGCTTGGGTTTTCCATAAATTTTCATCATATTCTTTCGGGGTCAATGATGAAGGGACCCTAGTGAGGGTCTCACAGCTGATTCTGCGTAAGAGAGGATTACCATATTTGGGTATTAAAAGATGTAAGGTCCCATTTTGGTCTCATGTTGAGTTACTGATTTATCGTTCAGTGTAGGTAGAGTCATTTCTTCACTAGAGGCACGTCTCTTCTTCATTCTCATGGTTGGTTCAAATCTGGTTTTCTCTAATTTGGTTCCAGTCTGTATTGTTGGGATCTGGTAATGGATTTTTTCTATAGTGAGGGTTATTATTTTATGATGTTGGTACGACTCTATTTAAATCAGGGGTGGTGTTTGTTTGAGATTTGATGTTTTCCAGTCTTCGTTGGTTTCTTTAGTTCATGAATCTAGTTTTGGTTGTTGCAATTTTCTCACATAATTACCTGATTCGTTTTTTGATCATTATGAATAATTTGGTGAAGATCTTGCTTGCAAGGATGCATGTTCTTTTCTTCCTATGGTTGATTGTAATTCAGGTAATCTCATCACAAGTGTTTTTTCCTATCTCTATTTTATTGGTTATCTACTCTGGTTCCACGATTACTCTATTTTCTCTATGGTAGAGAAACATGGTGGTATTCTCGGTCCTTAGGGATGGGAGTTCAAGTGACTAGTTTAGGGAAATTAACGGTGATGATCAGTTTGATTAATTTTTTGTTATTTTTTGGATATGGTATTTGGTTTATTCTCAATGGAATTTGTTTGAAATTTGAAATAGGTAGGATATGAGGTTGTTTTTTTGGTATTTGGTGTTATTCTGAATTTTGATGGTGGAAAGAACCATCACTCTATAAGGAACATCACTAGATGAGGTTATATAGTAGGAATCTTCCATTTGTTCATGGTTATTTAGATTTGGATGAACGAGAGGGTATGTCTTCACCATCTGTAACAGGTCTGTGCAACCCCACACAAGACAACATAAAGATCGATAATGTGCGGTGTCGAATTAATATAATGTTGTACTTGCTAGGGATGGGATATTCCTTGTGGTTTAGATCTTGGTAATTTATTTTATCAGGTTACCCACTTTTTCCTCAAAAGTTCTTTTGAACTTCAAATCTATTTTTCAATAAACACATTTCTTTACAATAAGTGATGATTTACCATTTGAGCACCTGACCATAAACTATATGAATGATGTTGAAGGATTTCATGGTCCCCCTCTATTGATTTTGTTTAATCAAGATCCCCAATTTACCTCAAAATTCAGGAATATAGTAAGGTCCAAAGTATGTATTGGGGTTCGGGTGTCCTCAAGAACCCGTAGGTTTAAATTTACAAATAAAGAATAAATGATAAAGGGATAACAATTTACCAATGAATTGTATTAATTTTTATTTAAACTACTGTTTCGCACAGAATTCGGTGATGACCTCCTGGACGGGAGATTCAAACGTTCCGATCGGTTTCTAGTGGGTTTGTTCGTAGAACCGGAAACATCCAATGATTCCACATCCGTTTGGACCTACTTTCCAAAGGAAGGCGCTCATTAGCTTGTGGACTGATGAGGCTTAGGAATTTTCATTGGTCGAGAGGATGGGAGGTCGGACTCATCACACCTTTTTTAGGGGAATTATTGTCTACTCCGGGACTCTCTTTATAGATTTAAGTTATGTTCGTGAATCCTTTTTACATTACCAAGTTTAAAATGAGATTTTCTTTAGTTTTAACAATCAATGATTAAATATGTAAGAAATTTAGAGAATCTTTTATATTTATTCGAGGTTCTTCATCAATAGAGAATCATCTGTATCTATTTAGAGATTCTTGGTCAATGGTATCCTTCAAAACATTTATATAAAAGTATCTTGGTCATTATGATGACCAGGATGGTTTTAAATCCACTCAGTGGGGCACTTGAAGTTTATCATCATTCAGAAGGACATGGATTATTTTAAAGTTGGGATCGAACCCATAAATGGGCTACCTACGTATCCTTTGTTTTGGAAAAGGAATCAGAACCCACGTAGTTTGAGTAATGTAGTATGACGTTTATGATTGATGGCTCAAAGAAGAATGTCATAATTACTTTTACACTCTAAGCTCATGTGAGTCATGCTGGGTGTGAGAAACAAGAGGTATTGGTATAAATTTAGACAATTGTGCCATGAAAGATGCAATCATAAGAAATTGTTTGGGGATTATGTATGTATGACTGCCCAGATATATGAAGGTTTAGGATTTACTTTTAGGGAGAAAATCCAGGAACAGGGTCCATAAAGGTATATGTGCTTTATGGAGATTTGAATACTCTAACTTGGGACTTATTCCGGAAAAGGAAACCCAAATTAGGAGAGGATTGATAATTGGGTTTTACTCCTGAGGAGGAATCCCATATCAAACGTAATTTAGGACTGGTCAAGAGAATTTAAGGGACTTGGGGTTTACTCCTAAAGAGGATTCCCATAATTATGACTGGGACTTACTCCTAAAAAGGAGGCCCAGGTTATAGGACTTGGGGCTTACTCCTGAAAAGGAAGCCCAAGATTATGACTGAGTCTTATTCCGGAAAAAGAGACCTAGGTTAGGGATTAAGGTTTGGGGCTTACTCCTAAGAAGGATGCCCAAAATTAGAGGACTTGGGGCTTACTCCTAAGAAGGATGCCCATAATTTGAGATTGGGGCTTACTCCTAAGAAGGATGCCATAATTTATAGGACTTGGGCCTTGCTCCTAAAAAGGATGCCCATATTTGAGATTGGGGATTACTCCTAATAAGGATGCCCATATTAAAGGATTATGATTGGGGCTTACTCCTGAGGAGGATGCCCAAAGTTAAGGAATTAAGGTTTGGGGCTTACTCCTGAGGAGGATGCCCAAGTTTGGGAACTTTAAGAATTTGGGGCTTACTCCTGAGGAAGATGCCCAGATTAAAGGACTTATAACTGGGGATTATTCCTGAAAAGGAGACCCAGGTTAAGGATTCTCTCATCTTAAAGGATGAGGTTGAATGAATGAACTCTCAATCTTTGGTTACATAATGATGTATAAATCACTAGTTTTTGAGAGATATTCCACCGAATTCCTTTCAGATAAGGAAGTCAAGTCAAGAAATCATGCCATAAATGTCTTTGAAGAGTATCTTGAAGACTGAATCTTGAATAGGAAAGGTGAAATGGCTTAAGAGGGGTAAAATGGGCAAGATGGGCACCCAAAAAGTTAGGGGCGTGAATGTTTTGAAAGGCACGCAAGTCTTGCGTGGGCACGCAAGTATTGGTCGCGCAGGTATACCTGCGCGACACATGGTGTACTTGCGCGATTTTCAACCAGCATTGAAATACTTGAGCGACTCTTTATTAAACCCTTTAGAATCCTCTTGAGGTTCTTCCAGAAAAGGGATGCGCAAATTCTATTGAAGGTATAAGGCGGCGCGCAAGTGTGACTGATTCCCTTAAGGGCTGGCCATTCAGGCGCGCAAGTGTTGATGAGTTTCAACACTTAGGCCTTCCTCCCTCTCTTTAGATCTTCCGTTCTAGGTAAGAAATTACCTTAGAAGTGTTCCGGAAGCTTTGAGAAGAGACTTGGGCGTCGGGAGTTTCAATCCGAGTTTCTAGAAAAAGATCCTCTCGAATGGGGGGCCCACATGGTCTATTTATAGGCAAAAGAAGGCCCTGGGCGGTTACCGGGCGGTTATCACTTAGGTCGCGAAAGTCACTTGCGCGACCAAGGTTGTCGCGCAAGTGGAATTTTGCGACAGTGATATAACTTGCGCGGTGAAGTTGCTTTTGATCCTGTGTTCCTGCCTTTGTCGATTTTTGATGTTTTCTTCAAAGGATGAATCACTTTGAGCTTAGATATTCCCCTTTTCCGATCTTTAGATTCTATGACGAAAGGAGCGTCAACAAAAGTCCCCCCTCAGAGTTGGATCCGGAGAGAAATGAGGATTTGACTATGAGGAAATCGAATCCATCCAAAGGAAAAAGGGGGGCGCACAAGTCTTCAGTGAACAGAGGGCGGCGCGCAAGTTTGCGTCGCGCAGGCCTTAAGCGCTCTAGGTACGACGTGCAGATAGGCCTTCTGGCCTATAAATACATGGCCTCACCTCTGTACAAGTATCCGGATTTCCAGACTTCATACCTTCGAGCTCTCACCGCACAGGTCACCTTAGCCGCCCAGGTTGCTCTGTTTTCTAGTGTTTTCCTTGATGTTGCGCTACTGTAAAGTTATCTGTACTTGTGCGGTTTATACTTGCGCGTCAAAAACTAGCGCGGAACATGAATACTTTGGCGTCATTGTTTAGACTTGCGCGACTTAATTACTTAGCCATTTTTCAAATTTCTTTCACAAATTTTATGAAAAATAAACCTATTTAAGAGTTAGTTTATTCATCTTTTTTGCAGATTCAGTGGTTCCCAAGGGAATTGGAACGGCTGATGAACTGGCTAGCAAGAAGATTGATGAAATTATGAACATCATTGGCCATGATTACTATGATATCTCCAACAGCACTCTCCCAGATTTGGCTAAGAATTTGAAGAAATATCATCTTAATTTCCCATAGAGCATCTACTTGTCTCTATGTGGTCATGGTCACTTGTAAGGAGTCAATGTTCCAAATGAAAACAACTATATACCTGAAATGCAGCTGCGCTGCTACTCCTTCATTTCGGTTATTCTGTGCATTAAGAGCAACAACAATGGTGTGAAATTTCAAATTCTCCTTCCATGCCATTTCCTTGCAGATATGAAAATGGCAAACCCATGGGCTGAAATGTTTTCCACTACCGGTTGGTGCAGAGAAGACAAACATGGTATTAGAGCAATATCTGAAAAGAGTACTCTCTCCAAATGGCTCTTTACTTCCAATGCTCCATTCTCAAATCCATGTATCCATCTTCCAAGTCTCTTGGATAGAAACAGAGTCACTGTTTGATCAGCAGAAAATTTTCTCAAACCGCACTCAAGAACATCCTCCTACAATTGTTCCAAGAAGAGCTGGTATCACTGCATCTCTTTTTGTATCCAGTTGAATGAATGAATTCCAGGTGGTTGTTGATGAAGCTCGGGATGCCGTAAATCAAATGAAGTGTTATGTTGAAAGCCTCTTGTAATTCTTGAAAAAGAGAAGAGACTCCAATCTGTGGATGTCCTTCTAACTCTTGTGTATCAATGAAAAACACTTTCATCTTTAATAATTTGTACCTTCATTCTTTCATTACCTTCTTCAAATTTACTTAATCCAATGGGCCTAGTAAGCATAGTTTGATTTTTACTAGGATTATTACAAATAACCCTACAAACTTTGAATCTTTTAATTGCTCAATATTACCTAAATCATACAAAAATGTATATTTAGTGAGCTGGAACTTGACTTTTATTCAGAGTTCCTTTTCCTTTTGTGGTCAGTTTAATGTCATGCATGTCGGACATAAAGGGGCTAATGTTTAAGGTCGAAATAGCTTTGACCGAAATGTACTAAAATTGATTCAATTCCTTGACAATTTATCTGAAAACATATTACCATACTCTAGTATGAGGGAAAAATGTAAACTATGGCTTAAGAATATTTGAATCTGAGGAATGATATTAAAAAGAGCTAAAAGGCATTAGAAGAAGTAGTTTCCAAGAATGATGTTACTATTATTTAACAAAACCCGTTAGGGGGTTGAAATATGCAGGGCCACCTAAGGGCATTGGCTGCATGGTTAAATAAATAGCATCTTTCGGATGACAAGTCTGTTATGTGGACTGTTTATGCAAGGCCACCTATGGGCACGTGCTGCATAGTCAGGCAAAAGAACTCCCAGAAATTTACATTCCTAGTGCTAAAAGCCAGTGAAAGTTTATGGAGATTCAAATTTTCTAATGTATAGAGTTTGTTGTATGGAAAGAGGTACTTGAATATGGAGAAGATATTTCCGAACAAGAATATCGAAGAACTGGATGAATATCACTCCTACGAAGGTCTGACCCAAACGTAGGGAAGAATAATAAACCATAGACTTGAATACTTTCAGATCATGAAAAAGGATATGGGACAAATATGTTAAGGATGGCTATTTTTTGTGGATCCCTACATACTGTCGTTTAAGACAAATAAGGACAAAAGAGGCATTATTCCCAAGAATGAAGTTACCAAAATTTAATAAACCCATTAGGGGGTTGAATTATGCAGGGCCACCTAAGGGCATTGGCTTCATGGTCAAATAAATAGAATCTTTGGGCTGACAAGTCTGTTATGTTGACTGTTTATGCAAGGCCACCTATGGGCACATGCTGCATAGTCAGGCAAAAGAATTCTCAGAAGTTTGACATTTTTGTGACTAGAAGTCATGAAAAGAGTTATGAAGATCTGAAAATATTAAAGGTTAGGATTATAACACATAAATATGGGTATTTTCTAATGTATATAGAGATACATAGGTCAATGATAACCATAATCATGTTGTGGCTGGGTCCTGAATTGAAACTTGGACTTCACTACGTATCTCATAAGAATGAGAATCAAGCCATACGTAGTACTTGAAATGCAGTTTAACTTCGTGCATGATGAAATTATGAGAAATCTTAGTTTAGGGTCATAGAATTTGGACCATAATAATGAATACACAGTGTGTGTTTTCATGAGGACTTTTCAGTTAAGGGACTGAAAGTGAAATTTGGGGTTAGGCCCAAAAGACTTGGGACTGTATTCAAGGGACACTCGAATGTTCCTACGTATCCCATAAGGATGGGAATCAAGTCCACATAGTTCTAGAACTACCCCTTGTACAAATTTGGTTCCTACATGTGAAGGGTGAAAGGGGACTTTAGTGCAATGATGGTTTATCCTAAGATAAAAAATTTAGGCATTACCATGTATGCACGTAGTCTTTTTGAAATGAAACATGATTGAAAAAAATCAATGTCAATAATAGTTCTCTCTCAAGTGAGGAGATCAAAGAATATTGTAGTTTATTATCGTACCAGACAAAAGTGTTGTATAGTTTAACGTCGTATAACAAGGACGAAAGTAAATAAATGTAAAAATATTGATTCTAGGGGCGGTTTCATAAATCAACATCATATGAGATGGTGGTGAAACTATGTGAAGAGATTGTTTTCGGGCTTGAACCCTAGGAGGTTGCCTACATACCCAGCCTGGAGGGCAAGGATCAAAGTCTGTGTAGTTCAATTAAAGAATGAATTAATGATAAAGTTGTTCTTGGGGACAACGACCTAATTAAAATGTTGTTGGGACTTACACATGGTTAGTGGCCCAAAGGGAGTGTTATGGTTGATGTTCTCTCTAAGCTCACGTGAGTCATACTCGGTGTGAGAAACAAGAGGTAATAATAACCTTAACGATGCACAGTTTAATGTCATGTAGGACATATAAAGGGACTATGAAGTTTAAAGTCTTGCAGTTAGGACTATTGGTGCTGCACAGTTTAGTGTCATGTAGCAGGGAAAAAATAAAGTTTAATGTCATGTAGGACATATCAAGTATTTTCTGTACAGTTTAGCGTCATGTAGTTAGGATGATGGGGATAAAACAGTTTAACGTCATATTGGACGAAAGGGGGACTGTGCAGTTTAATGTCATGCAGTAAGGACAAAATAACACACCATTTATGTCATGTTGGACGAAAGTGCGAATAGTTTAAGGTCATATTAATGGACCGTGGATGGTGCATTTTAATGTCATGCTGGACCTTTGATGATTATATAGTTTAACGTCTTTCCAGACGTTAGGGACTTTTATACAGTTTAGCGTCATGTAGTTAGGACGTCATAGTTTAACGTCTTTCTGGACATAAGGGATTTGAAAATAGTTTATGGTCATATACATGGACTAGGAATGATGCAGTTTAAGGTCATGCTGGAAAGTTTAGGGAACTTTTTCATAGTTTAATGTCGTGTGGGTTGAAGTTGGTGTTTAAGTTCATACTAGACCATTGCTGTATAGTTTAACGTCATATTGCAAGGACGAACTGGTGCAGCCCAGTTTTAATGTCATGTTTCGGGGACAAGTTATTTTCTACAGTTTAACGTCATGTTGGACGAAAGTGAAAATAGTTTAAGGTCATATGAATAGACCGTGGATGATGATGCAGTTTAAAGTCATACTGGACTTTTAAGTGCTTATGTAGTTTAACATCTTTCCAGACGTAAGGGTCTTTCCTACAGTTTAACGTCATGTTGGATGAAGTTTCAGTTTAAGGTCATACTGGACCATAGCTGTATGAACCAATTGTAAGAGTCTTGGTTCTGGGGATCATATTTTGTGTTTATACAAAATATTTCTTCAGAAATCTAGGATTGGTTGGAGTCGTGATTAGTTTTCCATCCATTGAGATTAATGAATAAGCACCATTGGAGTAGACCTTATTTATTGAATAAGGTCCTTCCCATTTAGGTTCATGCTTGGGAGGCTTCTTTCCTGGTATCATTGGTGCTCTGAGAACCAATACCAATTCTCCCTGAATGAATGAACGAAGACGAACTTTTTTGTTAAAATCTCATGCTATTCGATTCTGATAGATTTCCAAGTGGTGCAAAGTGCACAATCTTTTCTCATCTAACTGTTCCAATTCATTCAATCGCTTTTGGGATTGCTCATATGTAGATAACTGATTACAAATGGATATTCTGAGTGAGGGCAATTGAACTTCAATTGGCAAGACTTCTTCTGTTCCATATACCAATGAATATGGAGTTGACCGCGTTGCATTGCGAGTGGTAGTCCGATAAGCCCATAAAGCATGAAAGAGTTTATCAGGCCATGACCTCTTATCTTTATCCACCATCTTTTGTAGTATATTTGAAAGAGTCTTGTTAAAGGCTTCTATTTGGCCATTGGCCGCCGCATGATACAGAGATGAATGGTTGGATTTAATGTTGTATTCTTGATACAATTTCTTCACCTCAGAAGAACAGATGTTGGTGTCGTTGTTCGTCAATATGGTATGAGAGACACCAAATCTAGTAATGATGTTAGACTTGATGAAGCTAACAATGCATTTAGAACTGACTTCTTTGAGAGGTACTGCCTCTGCCCATTTGGAAAAGAAATCAGTAGCAGTAAGAATGTACTTAAACTGATTGGCCGTAGCTGAAGGGTAAGGTCCCACCACATCCATTCCCCATGTGGAAAATGGCCACGAGTATTTAGCTGTATGAAGCAACTCTGGAGGTTGATGAATGAAGTTGGCATATACTTGGCATGAATGACACTTCATTTTGAAATTAACACAATCTTATATCATTGAAGGCCAAAAGTATCCAAGCCTTCGAATTTGATCAGACAGTCTATGTCCAGACTGGTGGGCACCACAGACTCCTGCATGCACTTCTTTTATGAAATCCATTGTCTCTTCACCATAAATACATCTAAAGAGAACTCCATCAAAACCACGTTTGTAGAGAATTTTCTCGAGGTGGTTTGGGCAATCATAAAGAGTAAAATTGACCACACGTCGCAGGATTTGTTCTTTCTTGGCTCTATCAGGTGGAAGTGTTCCATTTTGAAGGAAATCTCTGATAGGTGACATCCATCCTGTAGTATGACCATACGGTTCAGGAATGGGACTAATTTCATTAATTTCCTCTGTTCTGACTTGAACATAAGGTGAAATTGCACGACGGTGGGCAATACTGATGGTTGTCTTGTCCCGATTTGGATCTGCTAAAGCTGTGGCTATATTAGCCAGTGCATCAGATTGAGCATTTTGTGATCTTGGGACATAAGAAAATGTCAGTTCTGAAGGGAATTCCGACATTAACTCTGTGACGTAATCATACAAAGGGATTAATTCTTCTTTTTTGATGTCATAATCCCCATTGACTTGTTTGATTACCAGGTCTGAATCACCTTTCACCTTTAAGTGAGTCACTTGTGCTTGAAGCGCTAAATCCAAGCCTGTAATGAGAGCTTGGTATTCAACTTCATTATTGGTACCACCTTCCCACAACAAAAAGGAAAATGGTAACACTGCCTTATCTGGAGAAATGAGCACAATTCCTAAACCAACTTTGTTGAATTTAGGATTTTCCATTTTCTTCCCTGTTGGACTTCTGGAAGCACCATCAAAATACATTTCCCATGTTTGAGGACTCTATTGAATAGAGAAAACTTCCTCATCAGGGAGTTCAGTATCTGAAGACGTGTCTTCCACTGAAGGATATTCAGCCAGGAAATCAGCTAGGGCATGGCCCTTAATTTCCTTTTGAGACACATACTGAATGCCGAACTGCTGTAGAATAACCGCCCACCTTGCCAGACGTCATGTAAGCATTGGACGACTAAGGATGAATTTGAGTGGATTATTGAGAGATACCAATTAGACCTTGTCATGTTGCAGGTAGTGTCTCAGTTTCTGAACTGCAAAGATTAATGCCAGGCAGCACTTCTCAATAATTGAATACCGGGTTTCTTCTTCAAGCATAGTTCTACTGAGATAGTAGAGGCTATTTTCATTCCCAGCATCATTCTTTTGAGCGAGAAAGGCACCCAATGATCGCTCTAGAGCTATCACATAGAGGATAAGCGGTCTACCCTCAACAGGTGGCATGAGTACTGGTGGACTCAAGAGGTATTTCTTGAGAACATCAAATGCTTCTTGACATTCTTCAGTCCACTGGTAAGTGACTCCTTTCTTCAATAATTTGGTAAAGGGTAAACTTTTGCCTGCCAAATTGGCGATGAAACGGTGAATATAGGCTAAGTGTCCTTGAAGTCCTCTTAATTCTTTCAAATTATGAGGAGGTGACATACCAAGGATTAATTTGGTCTTCTCAGGATCGACTTCAATACCACGATGGCGTACAACAAAGCCGAGGAATTTTCCCGAGGTTACCCCAAAAGCACATTTTAAGGGGTTCATCTTCAAATTATGTTGTCAAAGCTTGTGGAATATGACTTCCAAATAATCCAAGTGATTAGAACGTTTTTTGTATTTAACCAACAAATCTTCTACATAGTATTCAACAAACTTACCTAAAAGAGGTTTGAATATACGAAGCATGGCACATTGATATGTTGCACCTGCATTCTTTAAACCAATGGGCATCACCCGGTAACAAAACACACCTTGAGGGGCTTTGATCTAGAGGTCTGCGTTTCCCAACAAGAATATGCGGTTTAGCAGGTACCTTGGAGGCAGATGCTTTGGAAGCTGATGCATATTGTATTGAAGTTGGCCACATTCTTGGTTTTGGAAGATTAGACTGATTAGATCCGTTTACTTGCTGAGATAAAGAAGATGGAACCTTTAATCGGTCTTCCAAAATAACTGTACCAAGACTGAGTTGAATATTGGCAGAAGAACTTGCTTGTTCTTTTTGAGCTCGCTGAAGGGCTCTACCACGAGTTTTTGCTGCATATACAGTTCTAACAGTGGTAGAATTAGAGTAGTGGCTTCGGAAAGATCCACGTCTTCCCCTGTATCCTGAACCTCTAGAACTTCCTTGGATTCCCTTATTTGATATAGGGAATTCAGGCTCATCAAGACTGGAATATGGATCTGTTAATTGAATCATATTAACAGAACCAAAGATTAACTCTTCATCTGATAAAGACTCTGCCTAGTTAGCCTGTTTAGGATGTGCCGTTTGGTGGGACGGTGCCCATTGCTTTGAAGTAGATGGCATGAAATCTGCCAGAGTCAAAGACAACTTAGTCCTCGATACATACTCATCTTCTTCTGATTCCTCTTTCTTCTTTGAATTGCGCTGCCCTTTTGAGGATTTGTCTTTTGATGGAGGCTTCATTGCAGCATTTGTAGGAGACACAATTGGCTTCTTCAATTGTGTTCGCAAAATGGAATGGGTCCGATTGATTGTCTTTCTGACCATCCAATCATCATATTTTTGCGTAGTTTTTCTTTTGACTTCCTGCCACTCGCCTCCTTCCTCTGGATCTGTAGCGGTAATACATGCTACATGAGCTGAAGAACCCTTCAATATGACTTGTCCCAAGTCGACCATATTTTGCAGGAGGTCTTTAAAGACAAAACACTCCTGGATGGGATGCCCCAACATTTGATGAAAGGGACAATAATTGGGACGGTCTTCATCTCCTTCCTTGTTTGGCCTCTTGGGCACTGGTAATTGAACCAAATTATTTTCCAGAGCTGAAATGAAGTAACCAGGAACTTTCTCACTTTGGAAAGAGTATGTTTTACTCTTCAAATCCTCAAATTGTTTTCGTCGTTGATCTCTTTGATCATTTGGACGAAATGGCCTTTGTTGTTGGCATTCAGGAGGTGGAGCCCTTCGAGAAGATGAAGGTTTTGAAGTAGAAATAGGTACATGTGATTGTTTAAGCATAATTGTAGCAGTTTCCGCTTTACCCATTCTCCTTCCTGGAACTGATGGAATTAAACGAGATTTAACCTTAGCCTGTATAAGGGAATCTTCAATCTGTTGAGCGATTTAAGTAAGGTCTCGAAACCCTCCTGTGTATTTTACAGGGATCAATGGCGTGCGTAATTTGTCATGCAAATTTTCCACATAGATTAGCAACAGTTCCTTCTGAGGGAGTGCTAAAATCAGGGAATACGTTAATCCCTTCCAACGAGCAATGAAATCAGAGACTCTTTCATTCTCCCTTTGCTTGCAGTTTTTAAGATCGAAAACTATTGTTTTTGGAAAAGTTTAGCTGAACTGAAGAAGGAATTTTTGACGAAGATCCTCACATCCGATGATTGACCGGGATTGCAAGCTTGTATACCAGACAAAAGCTGGTCCTTGCAAGGTTCGCACGAAGCATCTGAGTTTCACTGCTTCTTGCTGCTCTGGAGTTCCCATCATAGGATCACCACAAGACACGTAATGCGTCAAATGTTGTTCAGGTTCGCCTGATCCATTGAAAGTAAGGAAAACAGGGTTTCCAAAACTGGATGGAGGAGAAAATGAATCTACCCATTCAGGGTAAACACTCTTTTCTGGTTGAACTTGCACCCGTTTACCTTCCATAGTTTCTAACCGAGCTGTTAATGAATCAATAGTAGTTATTAACTTTTGAGAAAAATCAGGTTGAACTTGGTTTCAGGTAGGTGCAATGAATGGAGCTTGGACAGACGTGGTGGTTGGTGCTGCAACTGATGGTATTGCTGCCAACCGTTGTTACGTTTGACCCGTAGGATTAGACCTATGAGGGTGTACTGATAAAGGAGGATATTCCTGATCCATCTTAGTAGTTACAACAAATTCCTTCGGCTGTCGGACTTCAGCATTCGTAAGAAGAAGACTACTCTGAAGTAGTTCTACATTCAACCTTCTTAATTCTTTCATTTCTTCCTCCTATTGTGCAAACCTCTTCTCTAATGAGAGCGATTTACCTTCTTCGTAGGAAGGATATGTAACCTAATTCTTTCCCTTCCCTTTGTTGGATACCTTTTGGAGGGAGGGAAGTGGATTACCTAGGTTCTGAGTAATCCTTTGACATCGTGTACGTACACCTTCTTCATTTGTATCGGTGCATACATTTTCTTGAGCAGGATGCTCTTCATCAGAGTCCCATGAGTGAGTCTCCTCTGGTGGATTAGCAACAACGGCATTGATGACATTGATTGATGCATAATGCATCAAATCCCTTCTATCAGCATTTCTGTGATATTGTCTTCTTTCATGTCTTTGACGAGACAATTCCATTTTTTGATTCAATCTTTTAGGAACTTCTTGACGAGCTATAACTTGGAGGGAATCTCCTGATAATTTGGCTCTTCGTTCCTCTTGGGGCTTCTTCCCCAATCGATAACAGACCGACATTATCTGAGGAGGGGATTGATGATTTGTAAGAGTCCCCAGTCTCAAGAACTGGGGATGTTCCTGCTGCATCCGCTCAACTCCTCGAATCCCATTTGTTGCCTCTGAGGGTTGGGTTAGAGAACTCTGCAGTCTGACAAGCTGGGGTGGCTCTTGACATTCTACGTCTGAGATCTTCTTAAAATATCTCTTGATCTTGCGAATCTTAGTTCGGAAACTAGCTGGATGTATTAACCTGTATCCACTTTTATCACCTGGTTCAACAGACCGTTGGATGATTTCCGAAACTTCTGTCATTTGATGACGTGTTTGCTCCAGAGGAGAGGCTTGTGCAATATTCTCGCCTAATTGATGTAGGAGCAATTCAACAACTTGTTCTCTATATGCTTGATTTTGAGAGGAACTAGTTGAAACCTGTTCTTGAGCAAGCCTTTGATTATGAACAAAGCCCATTGATTGTGGCCGACCATGGGCAATAACATTGCATGAGACCATTTTCGGCGGGCTTTGCTGACTGGAAAGCACTGTGAAATGTAGTGCTCCGTGAACACCCCATCCTCTGATATGAACATCAGATGGAGCATCGGTAATTAACTGACGCAATTTTCTTAGTGCGCCAAGGCATGAACGTTGAAGGGTTCTCTGTTGCTTTTCAGCTTTCGGATACCGAGAGACTGATAGAGATGCCAAATCAATCTGACGTTGTAGCCCTTCTATTATCTTAAGATGATTTTCATATTCACCATAAGATAATACATTCTTCTTCAATTGACAAAGAGTTTTCCATATGTTGAGACGAATATCATGGATTCCATCATCCGTCAACATCTTTGGAATGTCGTACTGGGGGTCAGCCAAAGGCCAAAACATGACTGGTACCTCACCTTTTGCCAGTTTTTTCCTCATGTTCAGCATTTCCTCTTTGTCATTAAATGAAGATTCTTCTACCTGTTTTTACCAGAGTTGGTGTTTCCTTGTTGCTTCATTGGATTCAACAATATTGGTAGAGAGATCATTGATCAAACTAGAAGATGCATGACTTAGGGGTGGTTCAGAGAATGACCTACACCCTGGGCTATCTTCTGACTGAGAAAGTATTTTACTTGTTAGCGATAAAGCATCAGACATGACTGGTTTCACATTTGCAAGTGCCTCAAGATAAGAGGGCTTTCTCGGCACTACATTATCCACTGGAGTATTTTCCAAGCAATGTGAATCACTACTACGGAGAGGACATTCGCAGTGAAGTTCATCATCATGGGGAGGACCACCATAATGGGTTACAGAAAAAGATGAGATCTCTTGATCCTTGGTCTTCTGACCACACAGAGGGTTCCTGTGGCTCTCATCTGAAGAAGAAACTTCAAGATTGACCGAATTTTCATGAAGCAAGCCTTCATGAGGAAGTGTCTGTTGAAGACCTTCAGAAATTAATGTTCCCATTATTGGGAACTGAGGGAGTAGAATCTTGAATTCCGACAGATAAATGTCTGAGGGCTTCAAGGACTCCAGCATTGAGCAAGGCCTTGTTGCAGATTGGCCTTTGATCTCCTGACTGTGCTGGGCAGATCTTTTTCTTAGATGCCTTCTTACTCACTTTAGAAACCACTTGTTGACGAAAGTGGTTACTCTGAGCAGGTGTATGTGCCTGATCAGGAATAATGGTCAGGTTAGGCTGACGATATCCCCTCAAATCAGGTGTATGTGACTGACTTGGTTGTCCGTATGATATGGGGGAGTATGCCCCCTGACCCTCTTGGACTGGAACAGATGTGTGTGTCTGTTCCGGAGTGAATCGTTGATGTGTCACTCCACTGCAAGGGATAGATTTATGTGTCTGTCCCTGAGATGATGCTGAAGTTGTTATGATATCCTGGCAAGCATCCAGAATATGAGCAGGAATTTGCTTCTGCTCTTTCACCATTGACAAAATATGTTTGGTGACTTTAGCCGCCGGAAAGGGAATTTACGTCCATTCCGGGTTTGGAGTAGGTGTAAGTGCCTTCTTCTTTCCTCCTTATCCTGTCAGTGAATCCTGACAGTACTCAAGTGTGGAGGCAGAGAGTTGAGTCTGCCTCCTGTTTGTCGTCGGGGCTTTCTGACTGACTTCTCCGTGCGCTACCAAGCGAGACTGTTGGTAAGCTTGATTAGTATTAACAGGTGTATGTGCCTGCTGATTACACTTCGCCAAACGCGGTTGACGAGATCTATCATATGTAGTCAGACGAGCCTGCTGACTAACTGATGATGTATAAGTAGGTGTATGTTCCTGCCTATAGTACTCCGTCAGAATTACCTGGTGGGATTGGCTTGATGCTGTCAGACGAGTCTGCTGGACAGCGGATTTAAAACGGGAAGGTGTGTGTGCCTGCTCGTTGTTTGCCACCAAGTTAGGTTGGTGGAATCCATCATATGTAGTCAGGCGAGCCTGCTGACTAACTGATGATGCATAAGTAGGTGAATGTTCCTGCCTATAGTACTCCGCCGGATTTGCCTGGAGGGATTGGCGTGATGCTGCCAGACGAGTCTGCTGGACAGCGGAATTAAAACGGACAGGTAATTGTGTCTTCTCGTTATTTGCCACCAAGTTAGGTTGGTGGACTTCTCTGGAGATGGCAGGGATGACAACCTGCCCATTGTTAACCGGATTCCATCTCTGGCGGTTCATCTTGCCTGCTCGGGTTCTAGGAACCTGAGCTGAATGCATGGAGTCGGTACCCTCATCATGTTGAGGGCGCACTACTGCACGAGTCTGGCGGCGATTGTTGATGGGATCCCTCGGGAAGGACTCCTGTCTTTTTGAATTAAGGCCCTGCGGGACCTGCTCATTCACTTCCTCAGAGTAAGGGAGTGAATGGAAATTGTGTTCTGGGGATAACGACCCGAAACGGTTGGAGACGGTAGTCAGCACCGCCTGCTTCTTGATCGATGGCCGCCGTTTTCCAGATGACCAGGTAGAGTTGTTAACTTGGAGGGCTTGATGAGCGGCCTCCAGAGTTGGGATAGTACTGTTGCGACGGTACTCCTTAACCAGTGCATTAGAAACCCAGCGTTGAAGACGCTGAGTTGATGATGTCATCCTTAGAGCGGAAAACGTTCTATCAGGAGTAGCAGCATTGGTTTTCACAGCAGCAGACCTCACAGTAGAGGTGTTCACAACAGCAGTATTCACAGGGGTGAATTTAAGAAAAGCCATTTTGCAGAAGATCTTGAGAAAAGAGTGCATGTTCCATATAACAGACATAATCAAGATGAATCTGGCCACTGCATCTTTTGGATGAACACATGTCAATGATTGATTTTTTGGCCCAAGGGGGCTAACAAATAAGAAGAACATCACTTTAACTTGGTTAAGGATTCACATCGGGTTCACCATTTTTTTCGCACGGAATTCGGGGATGACCTCCTGGACGAGAGATTCAAACGTTCCGATCGGTTTCTAGCGGGTTTGTTCGTAGAACCGGAAACATCCAATGATTCCACATCCGTTTGGACCTACTTTCCAAAGGTAGGTGCTCATTATCTTGTGGACTGATGAGGCTTAGGAATTTTTATTGGTCAAGAGGATGGGAGGTCGGACTCATCACACCTTTTTTAGGGGAATTATTGTCTACTCCGGGACTCTATTTATAGATTTATGTTATGTTCGTGAATCCTTATTACATTACCATGTATAAAATGAGCTTTCCTTTATTTTTAACAATCAATGATTAAATATGTAAGAAATTTAGAGAATCTTTTATATGTATTCGAGGTTCTTCATCAATAGAGAATCATCTGTATCTATTTAGAGATTCTTGGTCAATGGTATCCTTCAAAACATTTATATAAAAGTCTCTTGGTCATTATGATAACCAGGCTGGTTTTAAAGCCACTTAGTGGGGCACTTGATGTTTATCATCATTCAGAAGGACATTGATTATTTCAAAGATGGGATCGAACCCATAAATGGGCTACCTGTGTATCCTTTGTTTTGGAAAAGGAATCAGAACCCACGTAGTTCGAGTTATGGAGTATGATGTTTATGATTGATGGCTCAAAGAAGAATGTCATAATTACTTTTACACTCTAAGCTCACGTGAGTCATGCTCGGTGTGAGAAACAAGAGGTATTGGTAAAAATTTAGACAATTGTGCCATGAAAGATACAATCATAAGAAATTGTTTGGGGCCTATGTATGTCTGACTGCCCAAATAGATGAAGGTTTAGGATTTACTTTTAGGGAGAAAATCTAGGAACAGGGTCCATAAAGGTATATGTGATTTATGGAGATTTTAATACTCTAACTTGGGACTTATTCCTGAAAAGGAAACCCAAATTAGAAGAGGATTGATAATTGGGTTTTACTCCTGAGGAGGAATCCCATATCAAACGTAATTTAGGACAGGTCAAGAGAATTTAAGGGACTTGGGGTTTACTCCTGAAGAGGATGCCCATAATTATGACTGGGACTTACTCCTAAAAAAGAGGCCCAGGTTAGGGGACTTGGGGCTTACTCCTGAAAAGGAAACCCAAGATTATGACTGAGTCTTATTCCTGAAAAAGAGACCCAGGTTAGGGATTAAGGTTTGGGGCTTACTCCTAAGAAGGATGCCCAAAATTAGAGGACTTGGTGCTTACACCTAAGAAGGATGCCCATAATTTGAGATTGGGGCTTACTCCTAAGAAGGATGCCCAAATTTAGAGGACTTGGGGCTTACTCCTAAAAAGGATGCCCATATTTGAGATTGGGGCTTATTCCTAAGAAGGATTCCCATATTAAAGGATTATCATTGGGGTTTACTCCTGAGGAGGATGCCCAAAGTTAAGGAATTAAGGTTTGGGGCTTACTCCTGAGGAGGATGCCCAAGTTTGGGAACTTTAAGAATTTGGGGCTTACTCCTGAGGAAGATGCCCAGATTAAAGGACTTCTAACTGGGGATTATTCCTGAAAAGGAGACCCAGGTTAAGGATTCTCTCATCTTAAAGGATGAGGTTGAATGAATGAACTCTCAATCTTTGGTGACATAAAGATGTATAAATCACTTGGTTTTGAGAGATATTCCACCGAATTCCTTTCAGATAAGGAAGTCAAATCAAGAAATCATGCCATAAATGGCTTTGAAGAGTATCTTGAAGACAGAATCGTGAATAGGAAAGGTGAAATGGCTTAAGAGGGGTAAAATGGGAAAGATGGGCACCCAAAAAGGTAGGGGCATGAAAGTCTTGAAAGGCGCGCAAGTCTTGCATGGGCGCGCAAGTATTGGTCACACAGGTATACCTACGCGACACATGGTGTACTTGCGCGATTTTCAACCAGCATTGAAATACATGAGCGACTCTTTATTAAACCCTTTAGAATCCTCTTGAGGTTCTTCCAGAAAAGGGACGCGCAAATTCTACTGAAGGAATAATGCGGCGCGCAAGTGTGACCAGTTCCCTTAAGGGCTGGCCATTCAGGCGCGCAAGTGTTGATGAGTTTCACCACTTAGGCCTTCCTCCCTCTCTTTAGATCTTCCGTTCTAGGTAAGAAATTACCTTAGAAGTGTTTCAGAAGCTTTGAGAAGAGACTTGGGCGTCGGGGGCTTCAATCCTAGTTTCTAGAAAAATATCCTCTCGAATGGGGGGCCCATAGGGTCTATTTATAGGCAAAAGAAGGCCCTGGGTGGTTACCTGGTGGTTATCACTTAGGCCGCGCAAGTAACTTGCGCGACCAAGGTCGTCGGGCAAGTGGACTTGCGCGACAGTGATATAACTTGCACGGTGAAGTTTCTTTTGATCCTGTGTTCCTGCCTTTGTCGATTTTTGATGTTTTCTTCAAAGGATGAATCACTTTGAGCTCAGATATTCCCCTTTTCCGATCATTAGATTCTGTGATGAATGGAGCGTCAACAACTGCATAAAATATTACAGACTAGATATTTTTTTAATCATAATTGGGGATGTCCTACTTAGTTTTACCCACACCCTATTTATGTTTCCAGACCAGTACATTAATATATTTCATTGATGGAGGACAAGTTAACAGAAAAGTCAATGTGTTAGATGGATAAGATGTGATGAAGCATGGATGAGGGAGCCCGATAGGATTCATGACCTGAATGGAGAGGATTCAATGTCTTTTTTTGTCTTTTAATTTTTGAAACATAACACATACTTTGTCATGTCATATTTATTGTTTAGTTTTCATATTGTATATCCAATTTTGGACATCTTTTAATCTTGGGATTATTCTGTTTTTTTTTCTTTATTTTTTAGTTACTAGTTATTATATTTCTTTTATATATCACTCTAACAAAATAGGGTATAAAATCGACATTAACTATATTATACCCTCACTACTAGTTTGAAGAATATGACCTATGAGGTGGAAAGATTGGGGTAATGTGACTGATCTACATGGGGCACCAGTGCGTGGCACCTAGGCTAGTATGTTAAAAATTAGTATGAGAGGCTAGTTTAAATTTCCATTATTTTCCTCCTATTTACTATTTAGGGAATGGTATATAAGAGATTAAGTATAATCAGGTCTTAGTAACGAGCTCGTGCATGGGAGTTGTGAACCCGGGTATGGTGGAAAAACCAAGTACCCAGGGTGGGATTTCTATTATTAATGTGTGTGGTTACAGTTTAATGTTATTTTACCTTGTGTGACAAACATATTGTGTGATGTGATTATTGTTTTTTATATTTTTTATGATTTTATGAGTTTTGAGTCATGGATCAGTAAAGAATGAGATTTGATTAGGGATGCATCATTCTTGGAACTCGTGATTATTTTCCAATATGCATCGTTTTAGGCAGGCACGAGAAATTGGGTTATGGGCATGTTATTTTACATGAACTATTTTTCCTAATTTTTTAAAATTAATTGAATATTGATCTTAAAATGAGTTTTATAAAGGTAAAATGATGAAAGACATGAATAAATTGGTGGCTACTGGGATTTGAAAAATGATATGTTCCGAAATAAGGATACGGCTCGAGATGCTCCACTAGTAGTGGAGCCTAAGGCAGCCATTTTGATGATGGGGGAAGATGTTATGAAGTTCTAAGAGAAAATCACTCACTTCATGAAATTCGTTGAATTAGATCTATGTTGGGTTGTGAAAAATATTTTAGATCTAAATAGGTAGTTATAGTTGTAGCACCCTCTATGTTTTTTCTGGTGAGGGTGGACAAGAGGGAGTTGTGTTTTGGATTGAGTATGTCCAGACTATACCTGAACACCTTGAGACTCCGGCTATGAAGAGAGTAAAAGTGGATGACAATATGTTATGTGGCCAAGAAAAGTGTTGTTGCAATATCAAGACTTAGTGTGGACATATGGAATCTATGGAATTAAAATAATTTGATGAGAAGTTACTGGAGAACTTATTTCTAGACATGATGAGACATGATAGTGCTACTGAGTTCATGATATAGACTCTGGGAATGTGTATATGATGAAACATATTGGACTCTTCCTACATTTATAGTTATTTTCTTTTGTGTTGGTAGGTGATGATGATAATGTGGCATATATGTTTTAGGATGGACATAAATATGAAATGAAGTCCCATTTGAGCATCTTCAGGCTGAATATGTTTTCAGAAATGTCCAATAAGTAAATTATTAAAGAGGGGAAAAAGGGATGATTCTAGTGGTTGATAGGTGGTTTCTTCTACAAGATCAAGGGGTAAAACATTAGAAAGAATGAAACATCTTTATGAGTATTTATCTTATATTAGTTTAATGAAGAGTATATAGGGTGAAGTTATGACTCTTGTGGTTTTCCACCAGTGTGGTAGGACTGGACACCTCTGGAAACATTGTCCCTTGCCAACAATGGAGTGTCGAGGTAGTAGAGATATGAGACATCTCTATAGGTTATGTGGGAACCCATGATAGAGAGTTAATGATGGGGGAGTAAGATAGAAGTAGAGTACATGAAGGGGGTCTTCTACAACATATCAGTCTGCTAGATGGAGTACTTCTAGATGAGGCATTGGATGTGGTGCATATAGGAAAAATCTCTCATATT
Organism: Viscum album; assembly: GCA_963277665.1. Lineage (NCBI taxonomy): Eukaryota > Viridiplantae > Streptophyta > Magnoliopsida > Santalales > Viscaceae > Viscum > Viscum album. Next base: position 1,748,029,658 of record OY728155.1, on the reverse strand, counting down.
AGTAGGGGTGTTCAGCATATGGGAGTCAGGATGTATTATTGTGAAGAGGGGAAGGACTGTAAAATTCCATTTATCTAACACTTGTGGACATTGAGGTTGGACCATTTACTATGAGAGTACTTTTCTGATAGATTCTATAATATAAAGTACCTTCTTTATACTGGTTCCTCTCATTACATTATAACATCAAATCTTGTTAATGGTTTGAGCCTAGATGGAGTATTTTTAAGCAGAGATATAATGATAGATACACCATTTGGAGTCCATTATCAGGACATATATTTGTTCAAGGAATGTTTTTTTGATATTAGGGTGTATCATTTACTCTAGGATCACTATATTCTTGACATTTTAGGCTTCGACTTAATTATAGGTATAGACTGGCTAGTTTCATACCAGGACCAAGTTGACTGTTACCAGAGGAGAATAAATTTTATGCCTCATATGTGGGACCATTAAATGTGCCATAGACAGTAGGATATCGAGGTAGTATGAGAAGGGATAATTACTCAACATCATGGAGATTTTATAGCCCAAGATGAATGTTTGTTGTTGGATGATAGAGGTGTAAAGTATGCTATTTTTCAACTTGTAGTGAATAGATTACAAGATTTGTTTTCTAAATTTTAATTAGTGATTATTCCAGAGAGTGATTTGAAAATCATTGATGAACTCATTTCGGGCACATAGGATGTTTCAATTACATTATACATAATAGAACTGACTGAGCTTCAAAATATCAAGGCTTAGCTGGAGGAGTTAGAAGATTAGTTTTATATATGTTCATGTGTGTTACCATAGTGTTCACTTTTTTTTCCAAGAAGGATGATATAACCCTACACTTGAGTGTGGATTACCAAATGTTGTTCCTGATGTTAATAAAGAACCAATATCCTCTTCTACCTATCAATGATATATTTTACCATTTTAGTGGAGTTTGTGTATTCTTGAAGACTTGCATAAAATTATTGTATCATCAGCTATGTGTTTAAAATTATGATATACCTCTGTCTCCTATCAGAAGTAGGTATAACATATATGAAATATTAATAATTAAATTGAGGATGATGAACAAACCAAATGTGTTTGTGGACTTAAGGAATAGAATCATCCTTCCATACCTGGCTCAGTTTGAGGTAGTGTTTGTGGATGTCATCTTGGTGTATTCCATTACTCGTGATGATCATGCTGAATAAAATAGAAATTGCCTTGAGTATGATGAGAAAGCATCATTTACATACCAAGATGACTATTTTTGAATTTTTTATTGCAAAGTTACACTTAATTGTTGGCATCATCTTAGAGGAATGAGTGTTAGTGGACCTAGAGAATGTTATGGTAGTGTTTTCTTAGGAGCATCCCAAGAATGTATTTGATATCTATAGCTTCTAAAGGATTAAAAGATATTAATTTATATTCATCTAGGTATTTTCGTATTTTGAATCACCACGTTTAGGATTTTATAATAGGGGATAATTTTGAATGGTTGGAAGAATGTGAGAATGCCTTCTAAGAGCTAATGAAGCCTTTGAGATCAGCACTAATTTTGGTACTTCCCATACTAGGTGATGAGTGTACAATGTTTTGGGATACACATAGTGTTGGTATTGGAGTAGTGTTGGTGTAGGGAGAATGAGTTATGGTGTAAGGGAATCAACAGTTGGGGCCACATGAATGAAACTACCCTTTTCATGGACTTGAGTTGGTTTAGTGGATTATTCTTCAATGCCTTGGTGGAATTATCTATTGGGTGAAAATTATACTATATATACAGACAACAAGATCCCAGAATAATTCATTTTCAATGAGATTTCAATCATCGATAGTAAAGATCGGTTGAGTTTTGGAAGTCATTTTATTTTGATCAGGCATATATTCTTGGGAAATGAAATAGTGTGGATGATACTTTTATCTGGAAATCCTAGAGTTATGCAGTTTATGAGTTTAACAATGAGTGTAAAAAGATTTCATTACTAGTTGAATTGCATGTTGGGGTTCAGTAATGTCCGGAAAATATGGCTCAGGTATCATGTTTACTGAAGTATGCAATATTTAGATGGATTAGAGACATGAAATATAAGGATTGAGAGTGTTTTTCATTTAGGAAATGGCATAATAGTGGGGAGTCACCTTATTTTTTTTTGAATATATGTTAATGATATCATATATGCAATGAATTGGGTTGTTGTACCTTATTGTATGTGAGAGGAGTTGATGTGGGAATTTCAGTCCTGAAATGGGAAGTACATCTAACTGTGACTAAAAAGTACCATGACCTATGATGGAAGTTTTGGAGATCTGAAATGAAAAATAACATAAAATGGTTTGATACATGATGATACACATATCGGTAGGTGAAGGATATGCATCAAATACTTGGTAGTTTACTACAACTATTTTTCATTCAAGAATTGAAATGGGATGACTTGAACAAGATATGTTTTGTGGTACTCTCAATGATGCCTCGTGAGAATGATGTTATTTGGGTTTTTGTGGAATTATTGAGGAAAATAAAACATTTCTTTCCCATCTGAGAGAATTTATCTATAGAGATGCTGGGAGATCTATTTATTCTAGAGATAAACCATGATCATAGGTTTCCATGTACTATAGTGTTAAACCATGATTTATTCATTACTTCACACTTTTGGCTAGTCTTACAAAAGGTTCTTGGTATGAAAGGATTTTTTTGAGTACAACAATCCAAACAAAGACAGATGGATAGTAAAAATGTGCTATAAATTTTCTTGAGTACAATTAGTTGGTGTTTTTTTAGGTTTTCTAGGATCTTGGAATAAGAACCTAGGTGTGATTGAGTTTTCCTATAACTATAATTATCAAGAAATGTTTGAGATGGAACAAAATGAGGCTCGTTATATTATACCATGAAGATTAACTCAATGAAATACAGTTTTAGGAAATTCATAATTGTTTGGATTGAGTCTCATTCCTCATATGGGGGATTAGATTCATCTAATTTGGAAATTTATGGCCACTACTTAGAGTAGACAGAATGTATATGCCAATCAAAATTCACAACCACTAGAGTTTACATAAGGTGATCATGTATTCATTTACGTTTCTCTAAGGTTGGGTCACTATAGGATACTGAGACAGGCCATGTTGGTGCCCATGTTCATTAGACCATTTGAGGTTGTAGAAAGAATCTGGCCGATAGTATACCGATTGACTCTTCAACAAAAATACATTTATATGAACGAGGTTTTCCACATGTCATAAAATTATCGGTCTCACCCCAAACCTTCTCATGTGGTCTTGGTGGATGATATTGAGCTTGAGATAGATATATCCTTTGATGAGAATTTTATACACATGTTTTATTGTAGAGAGAATGTGTTGTTGGGAAATATTGTACCGATTGTATGTATATTAAAGAAACATGAGCATGTGATGGATGAAAAATAGGAAAGGGAAGCATATATAAAAGCTTATTGGATAGTCTTTTTATTTCATTATATTTATGATTTTTGGAAGTGCTGGTCAAGGATTTGTTTTTATAAGGTGGGGAGAATGTAAGATCCTAGGATTTTCTAGGTATGAGTATTTTTAATTTCATTTTCAAGATGAATTTTCTTTCATTTATACCTGGTTTTTTGATCCTAGGATCGGTATAAGTAAATTATTGTATGTGTGGCACAATAATAAGTGAATTGATTGAGGAAGGCCATGTGATTTTAATTCACAGGTTGAATTTATTCTTAACCATAACAATTTACACACCCTATAATGTTTTTTACTTTGTTTTGACATGTTACAAAAGTAGTCTTCACCACATGTTGTCATTTCACGAAGGTATATTAAGCCACATGTAATTCTTGTTTATTGGTTTTTATAAAATGGTCTGACATGATTAATTTGGATCATTGAAAATTGAGTTATGAATTTTGACATGATGTGAAATAAAATTCATGTCATGTAATTATAATTCTGAAGACATTAAAATGATATCTCATGCATCCTATAATCCTTTAGACTCCTTTATTCTCTAATAGCTATCTTTGGAACTCTATCTTCTTTCTTGTAGACAACTGACACATGTAGTAATTCGATCAAATCCTCTCCTCCTATCACTATCTTCAAAAGAATATTCTCCCCACACCCCCTCTTCACTCCAGGTCTTATGTTATTGATTTATGGGAGTCTTCTTTTATACATAAGTTATATCAAGATAGATCATGAACAAATCATGCTAAAACATTATACATTTATTTCTTGTTATTCATCAACTTATTTATCCATAGCTAACGAATTATCTGGTTTTCAGTGAAACGAATATAAATATTGATTTCTGCTGTAGTCTTAGGGTTTTTGTCACTACTTCCTCTGATTTTATTCTAGGTGGTCTAATATTCAAATTCCATAGTTGGGATATTGATTTTTTGTATGAAATTTTATAATTTCAATAGTTTGAATAGAAATAGTAATTCCAAAATTGAATTAGTTTATGTGTATAGTTATAAAATGGAAGAATTTGGGATTTGAATGAATAATTTAATTGTAGAATTATGATAATAAATTGATGAATTAATTATCAATGAATTGAATTGGGAAATTGGAATAATTAATTGATATATTAATTATCGAATTATTTAATTATGGTTTTAAGGATAATTAATTCATTTGAAAATTATCGAAATATTAAATTGTGAATTTTTGAGTAATTAATTTGTTAATGAAATTTTGGATGTTGTGATGCAAAATGATTAATTAATATTTGAATTTATTATTGGAATTTATTTGGTTGATTGATTTTTGAATTATTTATTGGAATATATGAGATTAATTAATTTCGAAAGTAATTAATTATATATATAAGATTAATTAATTGTTGATATAATTAAAAATTTTTTTGTGATTAACTAATATTTGAATTAATTAATGGACATGGATTTATTAATTAATGAATCAAATAATATAATATTGTGATGGCTTTTTTGGATAAGATGATTAATGTTGATTGATTGTGATTTATGTGATATAGTGAAATTGTGATATATGTGATATAATTGATACATAATATTGTGTGATAATCATATCTGGGTCATGGTGTGTGGGTTCCAATTCCCTTGTGTATGGGACACAATCTACTACTTCTAAATCCCACAGTACTGAATTGTCTGATAAATAAATAACATCCCGGGAAAATAAAGAATATGAAATTTTCATATTTATTATTATTTATTAATTAAATATTAATTTTATATTAAAGGGGATTATATAATCAATGGAATACATGAAACACAAAAATTGGTTTCTACGATGTCTTATGTTGCATAAAATACTGAGTCATATTAAATAAATAATTATAATATAATATTATTATGGTAGTTAACGCATATTCATTGTAATGGAAGGAATGAATAGAAGTAACCATAATATTATTATACATCTTTTTTAAATTTTTTTACATTTATCCAATAATATTTAGTGGCTTAAAATGTGACTGAATCTAATTTTAAGAAAAAATACTCTAATATTATTTTAAAGGTTGATTTACCACATTTTGATAAATAAACCTATTTAAATCTAGTTTGGGTCACTTTTATATGTTTTATTTGACAAAATAAGATTATTATACAGAATCGGGACCTCAAAAATTACTTTGGGTAACTTTTTGGTATTTTTTTGATAAAATACATGTTTTAATGAAAAGTGAAAAATACTTCTTTTTTACTTCAAAACTACCTTTTAATTTACTTTATTTTCATTGTAAGATTATATTTTTAAATAATTTTAATATGAAAATAGAATGTATTTTTACCATTTAATCCAATGTTGACCACTGGATGAAATTTCACTTTGAATGTGGACATAAACACGCGTTAGTCTTTTGATAGTTATTATTTCTTAAAAACAAATTTTTTTGTTTTGACAATGGGAATTAATTTTAAATTAATTAATGAAAATTATATGTTTAGAATTTGGTAAAATAGAGTCCATTTTTTAATTCAGAATATCAAATATAACTTTGGATGTATTTTTGGCATTTTTCAGAAAACCATCAATTTTTTATGAATAGTGAAAACACTGAGTAGTAGTTAAAAAACCAAGTTTTTCATTTAAGTGAAATATTTATGGATCTTTGAAATGAATTTAAAAAATATTAAATATGTTGTTATTATCAGTAAGTAAAATTTGGTTCAATAAGATGAAAATATTTTTTAGTGAATAGTAACTTTAGACTTTTATTTACCATAGTTAAAGGTAAATATGGCAATTCTAGGTAAAAATAATATTATGATAATATAAAATTACCTTAACACTTGTCCTAACATTCTTGGATGAGTAATGGCCGACCAAGACAATCCTTGGTTAAGACCTTTGGCCTTTGAATTCCATCTGGGTATGTTATTGACATTAATAACTTTTTTTTGAAGAAATAAAATATCATAAACATGTATTGTTCTGCTAAATTAATTTTAATGTGGTGTTATATAATTGAAATATTTTACTATAAATATTCATTAGAAATATAATAATATACCACACATCATGATATTTTATTTATAATTTTTAGACACCAAATAAATAAAATTATATATGACACAATAATGATGCAGTGTTTACATCATTAATGAATGATTTAAATAAATAAGATAACAAAAATTAAAACTACATCCAAAACCTATTCAATTATTATTGGATGAATTTATTTCGAATAGGAGTCATCCTATATTAGTATTTAATAAGTTTTGGACCATTAGAAACCGATAATAATTATATAATAAAATAATATTTTCAAACATTCTTAAAGTGCCCCTCCTCCCCCTTATAAAAATCCCTCACATAAAACCCATTACTACCACCTCTAAAGGCCCTTGTCTCATCCAAACTCTACCCAAATATGCTATAAATATCCCTATATTCAACATATAATCGTTAATTTAGCAATAAATCACTCTAAGTAATCATTTTGGTTCAAACCAAAGAGAGATACCTGATTTAAAGGTAACATCTTCTCTTAAGTTATTTTCATTTATTTTAGTTCTCCAACCTCAGAACCTATTTTTATTACTTTATATTATAACAATAAAAGTGTAATGAATATAATAGGTTGTTTTGATGAGATTATTCGAAATAAACTTACACATACCTCCGTCTAATGGATAATGAACATTCTGTTTCTGTGGACAACGAACTGCTGCCTCACAAAATGATTATTGATCAATATTCTCCTACCACCTTTTATGGTGGCCATTATGATGGAACTATATTTACATGTAATATATATTATATTTATATTTCCTATATAATACTATATTTCTCATTTATATCATATCTTGCAGGTTTCTATAATGGGTAAATATGATAATTTCATTTGAGAAAGTGTGGACAACCTCACCCTCAAAGTGATTTGACTCATTCATGACATACATAGAACATATAAAGAATTTAAATAATGAAATTATATATTATATTATATAATAATAATAATAATATAATTTTTCATCATTATGTTTTAAATAAATTGAACATGAAATAGAAATGAATGGAGCGTTCATGCATACCTATGGCTTACCGTATCCATGAACGGTGCATTTAATTTCTTACCTCCAAATGTTATGTACTATTATAAATAAAAATATATACTAGATATATATTATATATTTTATATATATTAATTCTTAATCATGAATATCATTTTGTAGATAATGGATTTTTGAAAACATGATCTACTTGTAATTAAAAGAAGTTCATTTCGGACTCAAGTACCAAATATCGACAAAGTGACGATTATTAACATAAATGATTTCATAATTTTTATATCATGGTAATAAGTGATATAAAAGGATATATAAACATGAAAAAGTTCTTAATAAATTATATGTTAACTTTATTTTATTATTCAGGTGATTAAGGAATTAATAGGTCAAGTCAGACACGAGGTAAGGTGTTTATTGTCTGAATTTTAATTCCGTGAGTTTTCCATTACTTGTTGAATATTTATTTCATGTGGTGTATTTTGTACTGAAATTTGATATATATAATCATTATTATTTTTATATTCATTCTATTATGTTTTTAATTTTTTGGTTATTAAATTTTGGTCATATTACTCAATTGATTAAAACGTGGTAAGGGGTTTTAATCTCACTTTTTATTCCTGTGAGATTCATACTATATTTTCCACTATTTCCTTTTGTGTGGAGTATATACTACCCATGATTGCATTATTTTGGAATATACTTTAATTTATGGGTATTTACATTATCATTTTATTATTATTCCTTCATGGGTTTCATGTTTCGAATGTTACCAAATCGTTAAGGGAACCTTTTACCGTATTCTTTTAGTCAAAGACTTCTTTTATGTCATGTCTTTTAATTTCCATTTTCTTATGATAGAATATGTTTGTAAATATCCTTATTAATGTAAATATAATTTTAATTTTATGAGATACCTGTTAATCTCTCATCAATTCATTTTATGAATTTTAATGTGATGTCATTAGGCTGTCGAATTTCTTTTAAAGAACTTCTTAACGCAATTTCTATTTTTCGAGTAAATATTATACTTCTTGATTATTGTCATGCTATGAATATGTTGGAATGAACTATGAATATTTTAAACATAATATCCAATTATATTTGGTGTATTAATTTTTTTCGCACATAATTATGCCATTTATTTTTCCATAATCTAAGGATATGATCTTTGAAAGGGACTTTATATCAATTTACATTCCATTTAGACTTATTTGTTGTTATACACCAATTCACTTAAAATGGTATATATAATACTCTTGACATATTATATCACGAGTATCCTTATTCTCATGATATTAAAATCTTTTATTAATGTTATTCTTTAATTATTTATATTCAAGAAACTCTCATTTGGTTGTGAAGTCTTTAACTAAATATCTTTTTAAATTTATTAAATATTTATTCTTCTAAATATTTATCATTAGTGTCCAAGTTTTAAAAATTATTTGAAGGATTTATTTATATAGACCTGAGTGTTTTAAAATTAAAATTTCTTTCAAAAGATTCAAAGTGGTATGGGACACTTTGACTAAAATATATCTTAATTAAATGTTTTAAATGGTTTTTAATATAGTGTGACAAATAATTGATAATTTCAATATCTTGAAATGATATATTGTGATTGCAATGTGGAAATGATATCTTTTATTTATTCTTGTTTTATGTGTTATGATTTTTTTATGGTTATTGGGAATTGTTTATGTATATTGGTGGTTCCGTGATAAACCTAGGGCAGGTGAACCTGAGATAGCTCCCCAATGCATTGGGTAAAGTGATGGAGGTAAATGTTAATGTTTCTCCAATTAGATTTAGTGAATATACTATGATGGGTATTCCAAATGTAACTCCCTATGTACCTGTGAAAGCTACAATGTAAATATGATATGGATTCCACAAGTTACCTTTAGGATATATGATTTATATGTGTTATTCATAAATCATAGGATTTTATAAGGTATGTTATGATTGAAAAGTATGGTTTCATTGATTTTTATTTACTGATGGGATATTGTTTTCTTTTATAATTTTATAACCCTTAATAATATTTTTTTTCTCATCTGATGTTTTGAATAAATTTTCACAGGACTTAAAGATCAATAGTGTCAATGATGGGATCAAAGAAAAGTCATGCATTCTAAAACATGGGAATAGAGAAGTTTATTTTTTATGATTTTTATATTTTATGAATGAAATTGAAATTGAGCAGAATATCCCACTTTTTAATTTTTGAGATTTAATAGTTATGGCCTAATTCTCTAAGGCATTGAACCCGAAAAGAATCTCAATTTTATTTTTTCAATTAATTCAAAATTATTTAATGTTTAAGTCTGGGTCATTATTGTTGGTATCAAAGGTCAGTTTCGATAACATTATAGGTTATGGTGTTATTTAAGCATAACTGACATAACCATAATGTTTAGCATATTAAAAAGAGTCATAGTTATTTTATAGGTGATAAATTGTTATTACATTTTGGGGTACAAAATGAAAGGTATGAGATAAACTTTGAGGATAAAATATGTTATGGTTATTTTTAAGGAATTTGTCTCATTTTTTTGGAATTTTATAAAATTATATAATATTTGAAAAAGGAAAACAAACAGATCGTGTGACAACCCATCGCATTGGAAAAATCTATGGGAATCAAACCCACAACCAAAGTGCGATTGGGATTTATCACCTACCAATCAACTACATGAAGTCTCTGGTTAGTATGAATAATTATTTTTAGTCAATTTAGTATATGGATCCTGAATAAGATGATTTGGGATCTTATGTTTTATAAAATGGACACTCTTAGTATAGGAAAATGATTTGGAGATTATGTGATAAAGGTTATTTTTTAAGACATTAACTCTTTTGGAAACACTATATACTTATAGAAAATATAATACTATGGGATTTAATTTTTGGAGTAGTGGTTGAAATATTATTTTGGAAGTATCTTTGTTTTCATTGTAGGCATAAGGTGATTTTTGATATTTATGGAAATGATAAACCTGTCATAGGGAATATATTATTAGGTAAATTACACTTCAGTATGAGACATTAGGAGTAATATATATTTTTGGAGATAAATGTTATGATTTATTGTGGAAGACTACATGATTAAATCTTTTTTGGTTTTGGGTTTCAATATTATTTTGGATTTTTTTTAATAATTTTAAAGACAATTATATATTTAATGGTCTTTCTTAAACTTTGGGTACTTTTGGTTGAATTTTCTAGATTAAGAGTATTATTTCTTTTTATAATGGATTATCCTTTTAGAGATTATCTTATACCGTAGTCACCAATTTTGGTTTTGGTTAATGTAAAAAGATAGTGGAAATATATTGTTCATATATTTTTGGATCATGTTATTCTCTAGTTACTAATTTTATTGCTTTTTTATATATCCAAAACAACTTAAATACTCATCGTTTGAAGAAAAGAATAGTTTGAGGTAGAAATTTAGTAAAGGATGAATGTCTACATAACAAGTAAGTATGTGTCCTATTGTTCTTAGTCAAGCTCATTAATAAATTCCTCAACTTTATGAAAATGAACATAAAACAAAAACTTTGCCTATTTACTTTTCTTGCTGGGATACCAATTAACATTTCACCCATCACAAATTTGTGGTTTTCTTGTTGTTAACTTTCTCATAATTATGTTTTCTATCACTTTTCATCCAAACTTGACACATATTTTCTCCTACATATGCATGTTTTCATGGAATACTATTATGGGTTATCTTGGTTGACCATTGTACTTATCTTTCTTTCTTTTAAAGTTATAGTTTTATTTACTCTTATTCCGATGTGGGAAATTCAATGATGTTTCCAAGCCCAATTTTAAAATTGTGAAGACGCAATTTCCAAAATTGGGGAATGTTGTAACATCCCATGAAAATGAATAATATGAAATTTTATATTTATTAATGTTATTGAATTAAATATTATTATTATTTTAAAGGGATTAAATATTCAATCGCATACCAGAAACACAACAATGGGTTTCTATGAAGTCTTATCTTTCTACACAATTCTGAGTCATATTAAAAATATATAATATTATTATGGTAGTTAACAAATATCCATTGTAATTGTGGGAATGAACCGAACTAACTATAATATGATTATTCTTGTATGTTAATGTTTTTATATTAATCCAATAAAATTTAATGGCTAAAAATGCGAATGAATCTAATTTTAAGAATAATTACTTTAATATTCCTCAAAAGGTCAATTTACCACCTTTTGATGGAAAACCCTATTTAAATCTTATTTTGGTCACTTTTATATTTTCTACATGAGAAAATAATTTGTTTTTCATTAGAATAGGGAAATCAAAATTTAATTTCATTAAATTTTTTGTAATTTTTGATAAAAATTCATTTTTAATGAATAGTGAAAAATACTGCATTTTAATTCAAAATTGACTTTTAATCTTATTAATTTACATGGATTGATTATCTTTTTAAATGAGTTTAAAGTTTAATTATATTATATTTTTACCATTTAATCCAATTTTGGTCAATGGAAGTAATTTAATTTTGAAATTAAACATAAACAAGTGTCATTCTTTTAATAGTTATTATTTCTTAAAAACACCTTATTGGTTTTGACAATTAGAATTAATTTTAAATTAATTAATGAAACTTATAGGTTATGAATTTGGTAAAATATAGATAATTTTTTGATTTTAGAATATCAAATATATGTTAGACTGATTTTTTGTTATTTTCCTGAAAACTATCAAATTTTTATGAATAGTGAAAACACTGAGTAGTGGTTAAGCAACCAACAATTTAATTTAAATAAAAATTTACTTCTTATGTAAATTGAAATTTGAAAATCTGACATACTTGGTTGTTATCAGTTTGTAAAATGAGGTTCAATAAGATGAAAATAATTTTTGTGAACAGTGACTTTTGACTTTCAATTATCGCTGTTAAAGGTAAATAAAGCAATTCAAGGTAAAAATAATATTATAATAATATTTAATTACCATAACAGAAGTCCTGAAATTATTGGATGAGTAATGGCTATCCTAGATAATCTTTGGGTAAGACTTTTGTCCTTTGAAATCCATTTGGGTAAGACAATGACATTAATAACATTTTATTTAACGTAAAAAATATCATAAACATGTATTATTTTAATAAAAAAAATTACTGTGGGGTTATTTAATTGATAAATTAGTCTATAAATATTAAATATAAATATAAAAATATTTCAAAAATCGTGATATTTTATTTATAATATTTATACATCAAATAAGTAAAATTATTTATGACACATTAATGATGCAGTGTTTACCTCATTAATGAATGATTTAAATAAATAAGATTATAAAAATTAAAACAATATCCAAAACCTATTCAATTATTGTTGGATGATTTAATTTCTAACAATATTCATCTTTTATTTGACTATAATATGTTTTGGACCTTTAGAAACCGAAAATATTTATATAATAAAATAATTATTTCAAACTTTCCTAAAGGGCCCCTCCTCCCCCTTATAAAATGCCATCACCTATAACTCATTACTCACAACTCTCAAGAACCTTGTCTCATCCAACCTCTACCCAAATAAGCTATAAATATCCCTTTATTCCACATTAAATCATTTCCTTAGTCAGAAGGCACTTCAAGTAATCCATTTGGTTCAAACCAAAGGGAGATACCCGATTTAAAGGTAAGGTCTTATCTTAAGTTAATTTCTTTTAATTTACTTCTCCAACCCCCTAAAATCTTTTTATAATTTATTTTATAAAAAAGTGGTATAATAAATATAATAGGTAGTTTTTATGAGAATTATTCTAACTACACTTACACACACCTCTGTCTAATTGGTAAAGAACATATAGTTTCTGTGGACGGCGAACTACTATCTCACGAAATTATGATTGTTCATCATCTCCTACCACTTCTTAGGGTGGCAATTAAGATGGATCTGTATTGACATGAAATATAAATTATATTTATGTTGGCTCTATAATTCTATATTTTTCATTTATATCAAATGATTATAGTTTCCATAATGGATAAATACGATAATTTCATTTAATGATGTGCAGACTACCGCCCCCTCAAAGTGATATGACTCGTTAAAACAATACATGAAACATATAAAGGATGTAATTAATGAAATTTTATATTATATTATACTATAATTATAATTTACCTTTGTATCATTATGTTTTCATTCCATTAAATATGAAATATAAATGAAACTAGCATTCATGCGTATGTACGACTTACCATCTCCCTGAATAATGAATTTCATTTCTAACCTCCAAATGATGTGTAATATTATAAATAAATATATATAATGGATATATATGATATATATGATATCTCAATAATTAATATCATTCTGGATATAATGGAATTTTTACCACATGAACAACTTGTAATTATAAGATGTACATTTTTGACTCAAGTACCAAAATATAAACAAAAAAATGATTATTAACTTAAATTATTACATAATTTTATAACTTGGTAATAAGTGATATAAAATGAATAATAAACTTTAAGAAGTTTATTAATAATGTATAAATTAACATTATTTTATTATTTAGTAGATTAAAGAATGAATGGGCTAAGTCGGACACGAGGTAAGGGGTTTATTATCTCACTTTTAATTCTGTGAGTTTTCCATTGTTCACCACATATTTATTGCATGTGGTTTATTGTGTACTGACATATGATGTATGTTATCATGATTCTATTTATATTTGTGGTATTATGTTATTCACTTGGGTGTAATTAACTTTTGGTCATATGAATCAATTGATTACAACGTGGTAAGGGGTTTTCATCTCACTTTTTATTCCCGTGAGATTAATGCTATATTTGATACTATTTCCATTTTGTGGTGTATATACTATCCATGATTGTATTATATGTGTAATATATATTAAATAATGGTTTTTTAAATATTCAGTTTATGATCCTACATTCATGGGGTGAATGTTTCGTAAGTTACCCAATCGTTAATAGAACATTTCACCGTACTCCTTTAGTCCAACACTTATTTTATGTCATGTATTTTAGTTTTATTTTTCTAATGATGGGATATGTTTCTAAATATTATTATTCCTGTAAATTTTATGTCCAAATGATGAGAGACCCTTTTCCCTCTCATAAATTCATTTTCTGAGTTTTAAAGTGACGATGTTAGACTTCCAAATTTCTTTAAAGGAACTTCTTAACCAAAGTTCCATTTTTTGGTTTAATCTTATACTTATGGATTATTGTAATGCTATGAATATGTGTGAATTAACTATGAATTTTTTATACTTAATATCCACTTATATTGGGTGAATTATTATTTTTCACCCATAATTTTTTCATTTGTCCTTAATATGAGGATATGATCTTTGCAATGGACTTTGTCTCAATTTACATTCCATTGAGACTTTTTTGTTGTTATACACCAATTCAATTTTATGTGGTGTTTATACAACCCTTTTACAAATTATATCATGAATATTTTTATTCTCATGATATTATATGTTTTGATTAATGTTATTCCTCAATTATTTGTATTCAGGCATCTCTCATTTGGTTAGATACTATTTAAGTAAAATATCTTTTTAAATTTTTTAAATATTTATTCTTCAAAATATTTATAATTAATGTACATGTTTAAAAAATGGTTTTAATGATTTATTTATATAGATGTTATTTTTTTAAATTAAAATTTCTTTAAAATTTTCAAAGTGGTATGGGACACTTTGATTCAAAAATAACTTTATCAAATGTTTGAAATGGTTTTGAAAATGCCTTGATTAAGCATTGATAATGTCAATATCTTGAAATTATATATTGTGATTACAATGTGGAAATGATATCATTCCATTATTCTTGTTTTATGCGTTATAAATATGTTATGTTTATTAGGAATTGTTTACATATATGGGTGGTTCCGTGATAATCCTAGGGAGGGTAAGGCCAGGATAGCTCTCCAATGCATTGGGTAACGTGACAGAGGTAAAAATTAGTGTTTCTCCTACAAGATTAAGGGAATATAACAGGATGGGTATTCCAAATTTAACTCCCTGTGTAGCTGTGAAAGATACAATGTATGTATGTTATGGATGCCACAAGTTACCTTTATGATTTTGGATTTTTGTGTGTTTTTCATAAATCTTATGATTTTATAAGGTATGTTATGATTGAAATGTATAGGTTCATTGATTTTTATTTATTTATTAGACAATGTTTTTTTCATTATTTTATAACCCTTACTGAGCTTTTTATGCTCATATAATGTTTTGAAATGTTTTTCATAGGACTTAAAGATGAATAGAGTCAAGGATTGGATCATGGAAAATTCATGTTGTCTAAAACATGAAAATAGACAAGTTTAATTTTTTAAGAGGTTTTATTTTATAAAAAAATTGAATCTCGGCATATGTGTATACTTTTTAATTTTTGAGATGTAATAGTTATGGCCTAATTCTCTATAACTTTGAACTTGAAAATACCATCAATGTTAATTATTCACTTTATTCAAGATTAGGTAATGTTTAAGGTCATGTCCTTATAAAATATGTGAGCGCAATAGTCCGATCCTTCCAAATAAAACGTGAGTATAAAATTAAATGCTACTTTTGAAGATGGTAGTGAGAAATATGATTGAGACATAGTCTGATGCATACCAATCCCATGAAATCCTAGGCATAATGACCTAGAACCAAATTGTTGGAATCAGAATATGTTTTGAATTTTGAATTTTATAAATTTAAATGGAATGGATAATGAAATCCCATTAATGTAACAAATTGTGAACTGATAGTTTAAAATGGTTCAGAATCCAGTGCGGTCTATATTATATATTGAGGTTTGGTTGTCCTCGAGAACATGTGTTGTTTATGTAGTTAAATAATGAAAAAATTATGAATAGATAATTATATACTTTTGAATTATATATATATATATTTTATAAAATTTCATACGCGTTTATTGAATAGATATTGTTTATATACCATTGGTAGTGGCCTATATAGTTTTACTCACACCCTAATTAGGTTCTATAATTTGTATCTGAATATATTTCGTGGTTTCACAACATATTAAGGGAAAACACCATGTGATAGAAAGATGATTTGGGTTAGATCATGGCTGAGGGAATCATACATAGTTTGAGACCTACTTGGTGGATTTTCTCGTGTCTATATTTTGGGTTTTAATTTTAGGAACTTGACACGTATATTTACATGGAATATATACAGTTCAGTATTGATATTCTATCTCTTGTTTTGTCCATCTTTTGATCTTGGTACTTTTCTATTTATCATAATTTGTTATTAAATTGTTTTTTATTATTTTATTTGTTGGGTTATTAGTCTGATAAAATGGGGTATAGACTCTCCAGGTTTGATATTAGACCTCCACTGATAGTTATCATACTCTAGCATATCGGTAGGTGCACTTGAGGTCATGTGACTGACTATATTAAGGAACCAGTTCATGGAACCCAAGAAGAAGCATTACAAAAGTAGTGACTAGAGGGGGGGGGGGGCAGTGTGAAATGTCATATTTATGTTATTAAAAAATTCAAATTTTATAGACTTAAGAAAGGGTGAAAATATATAACAGATATAAAACAGATAACACATGAAGTTTATATAGAGGTTCGAATAACCAAAATCATTGTTCTCTCATCAATATCTTCTTCTCCAGGAGGTGACTAGTGCTTACTAGATCATCACATTTGAAATAGAGTGATAATTCAATTATATACAGAAGAAATGTACCTTCTATACACATCATTGTATAACAGCAAACATGTGAAGGGGACACAAACAACCTTCCCTTTTTCTGGTAGGACGAACCCAACCTTCATTTTAGATCGGTGGAATAACCCATCCTTCCTTTTACATGGGTGGAATAACACATTGACTGCTTTTGGATGGGAAAATCCTAAACTTGATTAAAATGGAAAAGATGACATTAAGATGAATTATACTTGAGAAACATCATAAAAAATTAAATCAACATTTTAGAAGAAGATTTATAAATTTGGAAGAACTATAGATATTTGATCATACCAATGGTGGAAGATGAAAGTGATGAAGATTCTATGTTTTTACAGAAGAAAAACAATAGTTGAATAAGTTTTTTTATCAATGAAGACTATCATAAATTTGATCATCATATTCTCATCAATTCAATCATCTACATTAGTGAATACTTTAATCAATGAAGGGATCTGCAAGACTATTGATGTAGGAACCTCCAAGAGAATATCTATAACCAATACCCACATGACACTTGTTTCTATACATCAGTATTATAATATGAAAATTAAATTTTATCTACTAACGCCTCAATGAAAAAGAAAAATAACCATTCTTTCAAATTATTTATGAAAAAATATATTTAAAAATTTAATAATTTATATATTGAAATTTTAAATAAATAAATGTTTTAAAATAATTGTAATAATAATATAATCGTTTATAATATAAGGACTAAAAACTGTAGAAAACTATGCATCATTTGGATATTAATTCTTCATGAACGAGTAATCCAAAATATAATTCAATAATTATTGTGACACACTATTATAATTAAATATCATAAAAATATAATAAAATATTTTGTAAAGATATTTATTTTAACAAAAATTCTAAAAAAAAAAAAGAGCGGGGAACAATTTTCAACTAACTGTGGAATAAATTATCCACCCTTGAAAATAGAGAGTGGTGGATCATGACCTACTACTGAAAAAAGAGAGTAGTGGATCATGACTAACCAATGGAAGAGAGCAAAAGATAATATTTCAGAATTAAAAAAAAACATCCCAAAGAAAATTATTCCCAGATAGAGGTCAGCCAAGAGCATTAGTATAAGAAATAAAAAATTATGTTACCATGGGATGTCCAACGATAAATCAAGACTCACAGTTGGGTTCCAATGATGAATATTGACCAATTATTGGAAATATAAAACAACCATTCAATGAAACAATCACCTAGTGAAGCACATGATAAACATGATAAAAAATAGAAGAATGATTTCATAATAGATACAAGATAAAAATTATAAATAACTTCAAACATAATGTAATAAAACCAAGTAATTGAATGAAGAGGAAAGATCAACAGTTAAAACATTAATGAACATACATACCAGTCATTGTACAGTATTTTTAATCAAAATTTGTGTAAAAAATAACCCACCATTGATGCTCAATGGTGAGTCAGAATGAGTCACCGTTTTTAGCTTGGAAGTGGCTCACTGGCCCACCATTGAGTTCTTATAGTGACTTATCAAAGAAACTATCAATGAAGAACATGGGGAACTACCATACACATTGATATATATATATATATATATGTTGATGGTCAATGGATGACCCCAATGAAAAAGAATAGAATTTACTATTGAAAACAAGAAAATGGAAAATTCAAAACAAAAACTGACGGAGGAATTAACCATTGATGCACACAAGCTTTAATGGTAGATCAAAGAAACATCATCAAAGAAACTAATAAATTCTCTAGAATTTGGGGAAATAATAGAGGTTCGATGAATAATATAGATTTGAAAAACATTTATCTCGAGAGAATAAGAATAAAAAAACTAAATCGAGATCAAATGAGATTAAAAAAAACATGATAAACTTAGTTACATATAATAGAGACACTGGGAGTCTAATTTGTGTAAAATTAAATGATCATATGATAAAATGTAAGAAATACATTCAAATAGTAATGTGTGGGAGATCAAAAATATA
Source organism: Viscum album (assembly GCA_963277665.1). Taxonomy (NCBI): domain Eukaryota; kingdom Viridiplantae; phylum Streptophyta; class Magnoliopsida; order Santalales; family Viscaceae; genus Viscum; species Viscum album. The sequence continues at coordinate 1,748,010,409 of OY728155.1, read as the reverse complement.
ATGACGATGAAGAAATGCAATCATAAGACTTACAATTCACCTCTTTTGTCAATAAAATTAAAATAGATGAAAATTATCAAGAAAAAATGATTTCCATACTGAATTAATGATAGGTCAATAGAGTGGTATATCAAACCAGATATGATAAAGCCTAGTATAATAAAAACACAACACACAAATGAGGTTATGGGCCCAGTAGGTGACCCATGCCCAACCAATGTGCCTATAGGCTTGTACTTTGGGCCTTATACACATTCTTAGATGCGATATGAAAGCACTATGTGTGACCTAGATTCTGTGTGGTCCTCGAGTCATGGAACTCCAATATTGGTTGACCTCCAATTCCCCCAAATATGTTAAATGTCTCACCTAAATGTCTTGTATAGTGTGCATTATTTTCAAAAAACATAATTAAGAAATAACCGATATAATGAGTATAAAACAAAATGAAGAAAGTGAATATTGGAACCTGTTAATGATTAATAAAATTTTTAAACAATCATTAATTTAACTAAATGCGATGTTAGAGTATTTATCTAAAAAAGTGAATTAAAAGTATTAATACATAAATAAAAAATTCACCCACTTTCTGTAATTAATGAAAGATAAAAATTATTAAATTATCATGAAATCTAAAAATTATTTATTCTTCAAAACATTTCTCCCATGTTTTTAAATTTATTAGGAACCACATTAGTATTCAATGTTTAATCCATTAATCTTTCTAAATAAAAATATTCTTAAATGTGAAAGGGAAAAATAGAGTTATAATTTAACAATGAATTTTTTACCAATATGATCTAGTAATCATTTAAGTAGAGTAGAAAATAATAGTGAGAAACAAAAATCATGTAAAAAAGAATGTATTTTCTAACATACCAAAATATTTTTTTAAAATTACCATAATCTAAAGGTCTTCTAAAAATGTAACATAATTGTTTCCCATTTGGAACACATTTTAAATATATATCACATTTATTAACATGATATATATGAAATAAAATATAATTTAAATGTTCTTTGTTTTAGAGTTTTGATGATGGTATTTAGAAATTGATATAGCACATGAGTTGTCGCAATACAGATGTATTTTTCAGAAATGTTATATTAAAATCATATGAATTTATTTTATAAAATTACTCTATAAACAACAATAAGTACTAACAACATACTATGCTTCATCTATTGATAGTGCTACTGAAATTAGTCTCTAAGAGCTCCATGAAATTTATATTTTTTTCTAAAAAATGACACAAATCTGTAGTGCATTTTCAGTCAAGTTTTCAACCATCATATTTAGGATCTAATTAGGATAATAAATCTAATAAATTCTTATCATAATTTAAAAGTCCAGCACAAATAATACCATTGACAAACCAAATTACTATTTTAAGATCATTATCGGGAGATCATAATGGTTTCAATAATATCTACAACATGTAAAAATAGAAAAAATTACATATGTACAAGACTAATTAAAAAAATAATTCATATCATTCCTCTATACGACTTATCACTAAAAAGAATTTCAATATTTATTAAAATATAGTTTATTAGTTATGTTCTTATTTTTTCTCATAGTTTTATGAAAATATTTCCAAAACATTTTACTAGTTATTTTTACTAATTAATCTTATTTAATATAAATCCATATTTCATAGGATTAATTATTAAGTGAAATAAAAAATCTAATTACCATGTTTTGCACATATCAAATTCATTTGACATTAATTTTTGAAACTCACTTCTTATTTAATCATTTGTAGAAAAAAATAATATCATCAACTTAAATTTATATAATTAGTATACACTATGAATAAAATATAAATAAATTTGGATCCATGTTACATTAAAAAAATTATTTTGAATTAAAATCTACATTATTATTTTAAACGAATGTCTAGGAACTTCCTTAAAGAAATATAATGCATTAGATCATTTGTATGAATGACTGAGTAATTAATTTTTTTAACTAAGTGATTATTAACATAAAAAAAATCTAAAATTACTCCGTTAAAAAATGGAATTATTATACACATTTGAAAATTATAATTTTTTTGAAAACATCCTAAAGATTGTATAATATGATTGGATTTTAATCTGTAATCTATTCGATGTGAATCTTCAAAATTAGTTACTTCTTTTTAAAGATAATCATTTTTTACTAATATTGATATTGTTCAATCTATATTACCTAGTTCTTCTAATTTATTTCAAAAATAAATTTGGGTTCAATAGACATTGTATCTTTTGATAACTCAATTATATTTGATACATTATTTATAACAGATAGGTTATGTCCATCATGCATGGAATTATTATAGTTATAGTATTTTAAAGAAACATAGATATTAATAAGAAAAAAAGTGATACAATGGAAGAATTAACACCTAAATTTAAAATAGAAATTCTAGTCCTAATTCCAGATTCAGAGTTTCCTATAACATTTTTTAAGGAGTGATCTTTTTTTGTTTTGAAAATTAAAGGATCATATTGTTTTAAGATAATCCCCCCTAAAATGATTTGTTATTATTTTCAGGTTTATATTCCTGAATGTTTAATTATTTCAAGTCATTATCTTCATCTACAATATAATTACTCTATTTTTCATTATTATCATTGAACATAACATACACTGATTCATCCTTTTTCATAATTTTCTTATTATATAACCATTAAGTATTACTATTCTTATATTATCCTAAAAATAATACTTCTTCACTTTTAGAATCATAATATTTATAGATTGTATTTAGTATTAAAAATATAGACAGTACATATAAAAATAATAAATGTTTAATTTTTTGGGTTTCTTATTCTTAAACCATTCACATGGTGTTTTTTAATAAGGGTATGTTGAAAACATTATTTATGATTTATGATATATTGTTAAATTATTAAGCCCAACATTTTTCGATTATTGAATTTATTAAGCATTGTTCTTCCATTTCAGGAATTTTTTAGTATTTCATCTCTATAACACCATTATATTTTTGTGTTATATTGGTTGAAATGTTTTTAAAATTCCATTGGTTTCATATAAATTTTTAAATTCTATGTTAACAAACTATCCCCCTTTATCACTTCTAATATAAGAAATTAAATAACCATTCTAATTTTGAATTTCCATAAAAAAGTATAAATTTGTTTCAGGTTTCACTTTAATTAGATAGGAAAACTGACCAAGTAAATCTATAAAAATCATCTATAATTAAAAAAAAATATCTTATTGATCCTATACTATTAGTTCTCATGGGTCAAAATAGATCAAGATGAAGTAGTTATAAGAATATAATAGTATTTGTCACATTAAAAGATCTAAATGACTCTCTCTTTTGTTTAAATTTTATAGAAGAATCACTTACATAAAACTTACATGCACTAAAATTCATATGATCCATTATTTATTCATGTTTATCCACATTTCAAAACTATCAATGGTGAACATGTCTGAACCTTATGTTCCATAGAATGCGATCCGTATATTCAACATTTAATAACATTATATTCTAACATTTTAGTTATGAAAATCCAATATAATGTATATTTTATTTTCCATTTCCATAAAATAGAACAATATTTTAATTATATTTGATACATTTATTATTTTCAAATTTTTCACTTATACTATAACATCACTGGCCCGAGTAGCCCATAGTCAACAATTATCTTATTATAATGGAAGAGATACAGGAGATCACATCACCAAGGATCAATAATTTTAGTAGTATTGAAGTACTATATACATATATGGTTCCCTTATTAAAATTTTCATTAATAATAGAAAATAATAAATGAAAATAAACATCTTCCTTGACACTTATTGAATGATTTCATCTTAATAAGATAGGAATGAAAAAAAATAAAAGACTATGATCAAATGCTATGTAAGGGTTAAATATATTATAATGGTGAATCAATTATATATAAATAATAATCAATAAGGTATTTTTATAATTAAAATGTTAAATAATAAAAAATACATTCCATTTAATTAATAATAAATGAATGGAAATGCATTTATAGATTTTGTCATAGTGATAATATCATTGATAGTGATGCATGGAATCATAATGATAGAAATGATTAATTATTCGACAGTATGTATCTAGTACATGAATTAGAACCATCAAGACCATTAATTATATGGTTTATTTCATTTTCTAGAAACTATTTTGATGCGTCATGGAAACAAACATGAAGGGTTTTTTGCCAACCATTTTGTAACACGAGACATGCCGATGCATCGAGGGGTTGTCTATAACTTATCCCCACCCTTATCATCATATAAAAAACATTCCTCAAATTTGAAAATTATCAATTTAATTCATGAATTATTATTCCTTATCAAAATTTTCATATTGAGTAGAGAGTACAATTTTACCTATATTTTCCTAGTAAAAACAATATTTAATGTAAACATTTTTTTGTAAATAGGTTATATAACTAAGATAATAATAATATACATCATACACAAAATATATATATTTAATTAAATATTCAATGAACGATGATAATATATAATCTGATAATTACACATACACCATACAGATGATATATGTTATCAATAAGGCACATCACACAAAAATAAAAGTGAGATATCAAACCCTTTAACTTATATCCAGAAGTGTTATGTATATATAAAAAATGACCTATATAATAAAATTGGATTCATTAATTAAATTATAAAATACCAATTCAATATATATTCAATTTATCATTTTTTTATTAAGTTAATTTATAGTCATTTTGATGAGTTAAAATGTTTAATTACATTGTTCACAAAGCATTCATTTCATGGTTTTATGGTCCGTTTACATGGGTATATTTATCATAGTTTTTTTACAATGAAATAAAAATGACCAAAGTGGAATGGAATTATTTTAATATAATTCTATGATTAAAAATGTTACTCTTATATCATTTGGTTGTATCGTATGATGATGATTCATCAGATAATACATTAATGAAAAAGGATTAGTCAATTTTGGCGGTTTTTTACTACCATCACAATCTAGTATAAGTTAATTTAATATTATGTATAGATACTTCTTATATATAAATAAATAATTATTAATAAACATATTATAATATGGTTTGACCATAATATTTTTTACCAGCCTTGAAGTTGTTAATGAAAAATGAAATCTCATCATCCATGAAGGTGGTGAATCAATAACTCAAGAATGTTGTTTTCATTTAAGAATTATAAAGAGAGTAAGAAATATTTTATTAAGGATATTCAATTTAACATAATATAATTACACTATATATATCATTATAGAGTTCCCATGTGAAATTGGATATGTTAGGTGAGGAGGGGATGAGAAAATAAATGAAATAAAATGAAATGTGAAAGATAGAGGATTTTACCTCTAAAATATTGTCTCTCTAAAAACTATGTAAGACACATGAAATTGGTCTCTTGTTAAGACATGAAGTTATTTGACATAGTTATATGGATTAAAAGGATTTGGTTATAATTTATACAAGATTTAGTGGTTATAATTTGTGAGGAGAAGTGGTGGTGGGGAGTGGTAATTATTGTGGGGGAGAGAGGTGTGTTTTGATTATTTTTTAATTAGGTTATTATTTTGATTTATCTCAATAAATAGTGTTGATACTTTTGATAAAGTAACTTAAATAGTTAAAGTGAGTTTAAAAATAACTTTTCAAAAATGATTCGTGACTCAAAAATTCATCTATTTTGCTTAATATTTTAAATATCGTAAATTTCCAAATTTCACATTACAAAAAAAGTTCAACTATTTCATGGAAATATCCCAAAAACTCACCATTACCATTTTTAGATATGGAGACACAAAAAAAGACTCCATTTTATGAAAATAGTTTTCCATATAAGATAAATATAATTTCTAATTGAAATCATCATTTATATGGAAAATATAGACTTTAATATTATAATCGATTTTACAACACTTGGAAAAATTAATTACAATCTGATAAAAATATATTATAACTATTATAAAAAAATTAATAATTTATAAATGTATATTATGAAAATAAATTTTCTTTTAAATTATTATATTACTTATATAATTGTAAATAATCATTTGCATTTCCCAAAAATTTCAACACTTAATTAATCAGTTTGAAAACATTTATTTATATATTCCATTATATAAATATAACATATTTTCATTTATGAGGATCTTAAATTGGACTTATACTTTCATAGGTTATGTTATTATTCTAATATCCACATTACTACTTTGAACGGTCTAATTACTATTCCAATTAACATATTAATATGTAATGATATATCATAGTTCCTTTATGCCTGCAGTTGATTGCAATATAAAAAATAAAATAAACTGAATTTATTTAAGAAGATACATCTCTAATTAATTATATAATTTCCAATGGTCCAGTGTACCTAGTGTTTAGTTTCCCTTTCTAATCAATCCATATGACACCCTTCAATGGAGACACTTTTAGAAAGATATGCTATCCCACTAGAAATTCTAAACCCTTTCTATGGTAGTCATCATAATTTTTTTTCCAAATATCATATAATTTAATGTGATATTGAGTAGTATTTACCCTTTTTCCTAGTTCCATTAATATATCATGGTCCAATAAGTTTTATTTCACCAATATCATCAAAACAAGTTGGTGTATGACATATATTTCCATATAATGCTTCATATGGCACCATTTAAATACAAATATGTAAACAAATATTATATACAAAATCTAACAAAGGTAAATAATGATCCCACATACATTTAAATTCATGTTATATTGATCATAACATGTATTAGAATGTTCAAATATTCATTCCAGACTCTCTATCGGTTTTAGGGTGGTAGGAGGTGCATAAATAAAACTACGTATCTACATCCCTAGGAAGACTATTTCAAAATGTTGATGATATATGGGGCGCTTGATGAAAAAAATAAATATATATTCACTAAAAAATCATAAAACTTCATTAATGTAAATATTATTTAGGTTCTCAATAGGTTAATCATATCTTATAGAAATACAATGTACCGATTTAGTAAGATGATCAAAAATAACCCATATCACATTATTCCTTATTAGTGTCCTTGGTAGTCCTATGGAAAACTATAGAAAACTGGAATACCACTTTAAGAAAGTTATATTTAGAGGTTTCATGACACCCCTAGGATTTTTCTTTAATCATTTACTTGATGAAAAACTAGTAATCTCGAGATATCCTCAGAAATTTCTAGCTCTATGTTATCCCACAAAAATATTCCTAAAAATATCTATACATATTGGTACTATCATTATGTATAGAGAATCATATTACATGTGAACCATCAAATAGTTCCCTTTATATTTGAGGTATTTATGGATCATAAGACCTTATTTCAAATTTGATAATTCCATCCTCATTCAAGATGTCAGCCAATTTTCAATCCTTAATAGATTTAATTTATATTATAAAATAAGTATCATCGTGATGAGAACATTTTATAGTCACCAGTTTAGTTGTATTAACAATAATTTGAAAAAGGATTTATTTTCTCTTTTTGTAATAAATAACATAACTATATTTAATAAATCAATGATCATTGAATCTCTATCAATCCTCATCTTGTTTAGAACTCCATGAGCATTCATATATAATGAATCAACTACCATATTTTCTTATCATGGATGGTATTTTTCTAATAAATCACAATAATTGAGTCACTATAGCCATCATAATATCCCCATGTTGAGTTCTATTTTGTTGGTAACGTTTTATTTGAAACTATTTTGATCCCTATATATCTCAAATATTTCACCATAGAGATAGAGTCTCTATATATTCAAACAAAATATTATTTCTGATAAATTATGATAATGAGTTGGATAATTTGGCTCATGAACCTTCATATCCATTTATGTATTTTAAATAATTATCATTTTTCAACACAAAAAAACCAAACCCTTTTTCAATGTATCATTGTATATCCCAAAACCATAATTATTAGGTGGTAGAGATGAAATCACAGAATTGACTAATTGTATCATAAATTATTAATAAAATTCACATTATTTTTTCCATATGAACATAAACCCATTACATGTGATCTTGGATAATGTGTTTTCCAATTGTAAAATAATTTTAAGAAAATTCCAATAGTAACCTGCTAAACCAACATAACTACATACCAAAATTAAGTTAATCATTTTAGGTTATTCATGGACTTCATTTACCTTTAAGGGATTATATTTAATTCTGTACATTTAGATAATATGGCTACGAAAAGAAATGTCTTGATGCTAGAATTCACAGTTTCTAAATTTACCATATAACTCTTTCCACTTGAGAATCTCAAGAATTATCCATATGTGTTTTTTATAATCATCATAGTTTTTTGAATATAATATAATATTATCAATGAATGGTACAAAAAAATAATCAAGATATTCAATGAATATTATGTTCATCAATTACATAATAAATAAGGGTTCATTAGTCAATCTATATGGAATTACTATAAACATGTAATCCCCATACCTCATCTGAGAATACATCTTCATAATGTATTCCTTATTTACATTCAATTGAAGATATATAGGATTGATATCAATGTAACAATATTGAGATCCATAATGTTAATGAAATAAAACCTCAATTCAGTATATTTGATACTTGATATTATTGTAAATGCATTGATATCACTATAATAAATGAAAAAAGGCATCGGGATCCATAGTTGTTCGTAGCAAAGTGAGTAGGGGCTCACCATAGAGAAATAGTAGGGGGGATAAATCCATAATTACTCAACTCCTCTATTTTCTTCTTAATAAACTATAATTCCCCAATGTCAATTATATATAGATCCTATGAAATTGTTTTTCATTAGTGATTAAATCAATGGTAAACTGAACCCCACACTCTAGGGATTTTTTTGGAAAGTCCTCTATAAATAAATCAATGTCATAATGTATTATTGGAAAATTTCCAATTTCAATATTTCCTTATTCATAACTATATATAGTTTTTTCTTAAACTTATGAAATTTATTTCACTAGAGCTATTGGGTTTGTATCTAGATAAGAGTCAGATAATGAATATTCAGCTATAAAGGCAAGGAACTCTTCACCTTCCTTATCAATTGTATCTTCCTTATTGTTGCAATTAAACATCCCATTATATTTTTAAATATAGTACATAACAAGGATTATAGAAATATAAACTTTTTTATAGTGATAAGGTCAGAAATTAAATAACATTTATATGCCAAATTAGGGACCTCCAAACACATATTTATTGGTAATAGTATAATCCTTGGGGTTTTTACTCACTACTCCATTATTAAATAAAATATAAAAGTATTAATTTTCTTCGAAATAATAGGTAGATATAAAATAAATCAATGATTGAAAATCAAATTGAGCATTAAATAAATTTTAAGATATGATTAATTTACCAACAACTACATCATTGGGTATTTCAACCTCAGTTGTAGTGATCACATAAGCATTTCTATCTCCACTTGGCCTCTTCGGTGGTAGATTCCCACGGTGCTTCTAACATTGGTTTGAATAAAACCCCATTTATTTATAGTTGAGGAAATAAAACTCATTGATTTGTACCTTCCCCTTACATTCATTATCTATATGACTGTTTTATCCACACTTATAAGAGATTCCCATTACATTCCTAGGATAATTCATTACATAAATTTTTAATAATTGGAGTTTCATTTTTCCATAATTCATCTTTAAAACTATTCCATTTCATGGTTAAATAATGTTCTCTTCTTCTCTTAATTTACATTAAACATGTAGGAACTAGAAAATTCATTCTCCATTTTTCAAGAACATAATATCATCTCATTATATAATAAATTTTTTGGAGAATCTAGTTCCCTTTGGAGGAATGGCTTAATTGAATAAAATAATTGATCAATCATTTTTTTCTGAATATTGTTTTTAATATATATCATATGAGGCAAGACTTCTGATGTTTTCCTAATACTTTAAATAACAATGTTCTTATATTGGTTTAAGATACAAAATTTTTTATTCAATTTAATTTTTTTCTCATGAAGGAAATAATTATTAAAGAATGTTTCAATAAATGTTATCCATTACATGTCTTGTATTTAATCTTCCTCTTTTGTATTCTGGAACAAGGACCACCATTTATCTGGATCACTATTGATATAATATATCAATAACATTACAATTTAACATTAATCAGATCCCACTAATAAATATATATTTTAAACGAACTTTATCTATTTCTCATTTACCACTGGATTAGTATTCCAACTAATATATGGGGATTTTTTTCAAATATTATGAACCTATATAAGTTTAGTATGGTTATTAGTAAAAGGTCATCCAAATATGGTCATGATCTGCTCTACTCCGATACAAATTTTGTTTCATTTTTTATAGGTTAAATCCCTATATTGCCTGTTGGTATTGATTCTATTTTATCCATTAGGATCCATCACTAAATAATGAAACACATTTAGTTAGGTAATAATCATAATGATTACGGTTCCACAACTTCATTATAAGGAATTATTATAATTATCGTGTTTATTTATAATCTAGTTCCCAAGGTTTCTATTAGACCTTATCTATTAAAAACAATAAAAACCATGACTTTATTACACCAATTTTAGTTGTATTTTATTATAATGGCATAGATAAAAGTGATCATATCACATAGTATTTATCTATTTAGTAGTCTTGAATAACTAGTTACATACATGGTTCCCCTATTACAATGGTAATTAAACATAGAACCTAAAATAGGAAAACAAACTATTTCCTTGACACTTATTAAATGATTTAATGTTAATAACCACGAAAAGACAAAAAATGGTGTGATCAAATATTTAGAAAGGGTTCAAAATTATAAGACTGAGTAAATTATAATTAAATAAAAAATAATAATTCATAATCAAAATTAAAATTTTAATAAAGGAATAATGCATTCCATTTAATCAATAAAATGAGAATGAAAATATATCCATAGATATTGTCATAGTGAAAATATTATGGATATTAATAGATGAAATATTAATGATGGAAATGATTAATTATTAGATGTTTTGTATATGGAACATGAACCACTACCTTTAGTACCCCTCACAAGGTTATTTATTTTTTTGTGTAGAACCCTATATGATTCTACTTGAAAACAAACATGAATGGTCTCTCAATAATTATTTTGTCTAATGATACATGCTCATGCATTAAGGGGATATCTATAACCAAGAACCACCCATATTTTTATCTTCAAAAAAATGACACAAATATTGAAATGATTTATTTAATTCATGAATCAATATTCCTTATAAAAATATCTGTATCGGGTATTTGATACATATTTATCAATATTTCCCCAGTCAGAACAACATTCAAAGTAAACACAATATGTAAAAATTGTAGAAGCCTAAGATAATAATAATATCCAGGATATAAGAAAAAATATTAAATTAAATATTCAATGAATTATGATCGTAAATAAAAGGGGTAATATATGTACACTATACTCTAGAATTAAATTGTTAATATGGAATATCTCACAGAAATAAATGTGAGATAAGAAAGACATTACCTTATGCCCAAAAGAAGTCTACAGTTGTAATTAATGTACATAGATTCATTGATTATTTATAATATAACATCCTAAACATATATTTTATATATTATAATAATATTGTGTTCATTTATGTCCATTAATCTGGGTTATAATGTTAATTTTTTTTGTTCAGGGAGCATTCGTTTCATAGAGTTATGGTCAGTCCAATTGTGTATAGTTATCGATGTTTTTATCCAATGGAAGAAAAAATAATTAAGTGGAATCGAATGATAGAAATATTCATCTTGATTATAAATTGTCTTCTAATATAATTTATTTATATTTTATTATTATACTTCATTATATTAAAAGTTCAAGAAAAATGATTACTTTCTTTTGGAAGTTTGTATGACCATCACGAACAAGTAGCATTTTATTTAATATTTATTTTATAAATTTGTTAAAAAATTAAATATGTTTTAATACACCAATTATAATATTTTTTTATGAATAAAAATGGTTTTATGACCAGCCTTTAACGAGTTAATGAAAAATAAAAATGCATCACCCATTAAGGCGGTGAATCGATACCTCACAAATGATGTTTTCATTTTTCGAATTAAAATGATAGGGAAAGAGATTTGATGATGGTTAATCCATTAAAAAAATTCCAGTATATATATCAAATTGGAGTTACATTGCAACAATTTAGAGAGTATTTTATGAGTGGATAAGAAATGAAAATAAATTAAAAGAGAATGAATGGGAATTTTACATCTCGAATATCGTCTCCTTGGGAACATTCTTAAGACACTTGGATTTGGTATTTTAGTATTAAAATTAGGTATTTGAAGTGGTTAAGAGTCTTTTCAAGGTATATTGGAAGAATTTAGTCCTGATTCAACATTTATGAGGTGTGAAGAGAAGGTGTGGTGAGGGGTGGTATTTATTGTGTATGATATGGTGTTTTTTGATTATTTTATTCATTAGTTTATTATTTTGGCTTAAGAATGTCAATTATGTTGATTTGTATGTTTGATAGTAGTATATAGTTCATGTGAGTCATAAATATGACTTTCTAATGTCATATATAACTTAAAAAATCACGAATTTTACTTACAATGTTACATACTGTAAATTACCATATTTTACTATTCATCAAAACTAATCTATTTCTGGACAATTCCAAAAATTCATGCTAAGATTTTTTATATTTTTATATTTATAAAATGGAATCCATTTAATAAAAATATATTTATTATTATGGGTAATTTAATTTCTTATAAAAATAATAATTTATTATGTAAATATATATTTTAATATTATAACTGATTTTACAACACCTTGAAAAGTTAATTATGTTCTCATAAAATTATATTATATTTATAATAAAACATCATATTAATTTATTAATATATTTTATGAAAGTAAATTAAATTTTAAATCATTATATTAATTATATAGTTTTAACAAAATTTATGTTTTAGAGAAAATACCAACAGTTTATTTATAATTTATAAAACATTTATGTAACGAACCGACCAGGGTTACACAAAAACCCAACACCTGACCTGATCTATCAGATACCAGAAGGGTGGTCCTGATCCCTATGGGCTAGAGACACACACCAACCATAAAATGAAAAAAATGAGGGAATGATTTCCCCCAACCTAAACAACCACATGCCTTACATATACAAGTAAAAAATTGAACAACAGAGGACTTAAAAAATTTATATTCCGTAACAATAAGAAAAATGTGGAAACAAAAAAACTATAACAGCTGGTAAAAATTACATAAGAAAAGTTTGAAATCAAGGGACTCAAAAACAATAGCTACTCTAATGATGGTCTTCATGATCTCCAACCATCTCAACATGAGCTACCCAACCCAGCCGACATAAACATTGCCTCCTCACTGTGGTGCCTTGACTTTCCTTGTACTAGAAGAAAAATAATGGTCTACGCACCACTAAATCTGTGTGCACGATGTGAGCTAACAGACACATTAGGATCCCACCCAAGTGTTCTATAATAAGTCTCTATATAAAAAATCTAATATGTTCATTTTTAAAATAAAATATGACACAATAATAAGTAAGAGGTTTTATAGAAAACACGGTAAATAATTTCCTTTTCCACTCTTTAAAAAAAAAGGCATATCATTTTCCAAATAGTATTTCCAAATAATTTTTTACACTAATAAACATGCATGTCAAGTCTTAATCAGAAATCCATGCAGTATAAACCAGAATCACATCTATCACAGCACCAAGGAATAGTGCAGGTCTAGGAAGCCGACTACTCGTAAAAAAATAATCACGAACAAAAAATTGTTCCTAGAAAAAAGGTCCAAATAAGTAGAGGAATACCCCATGAGTTACCCCACCCCAATGTCAATATCATTCCCCTAGAACAATGGCCCTTGAAAGCATGTAAAATTCACATGAAAAACCTCCTTGATTGTCAAAAATCATTGGAATATAGCCTCAAACCAAACCTTCCACCTAAATTCCCAAGGTAACCCATGTGCTCTTTTTCAAAAACCCATTTCAATTCATTGAAAACAATTAAAACCCATTTATAATCTATTTATAAAAATCCACGTGGAACTATTTTTTCTATAAAAATCATTTTTCAACACAGATAACAATAATTCCAATTTTATAAATCAATTTATTAAGGAATTTTCAAAGCAAAACATGCAGGTTCATTATTATAAGCTATATATGGGAGCAAATACCTCAATATTTGGGTCACACATGGCCCAAAAGAAATCAAAAACCCAGAAAACCCCAATACAATAAATTGAGATTCTAGGATTCAATCCAAAACAATATTGAATCAAACATAAACACTAAAGGTAGGCAAAAAATATGAAAACCACATACCACGATGAAGGATGCCCACTGCACGAAAACCAATGAAGTGAAAAGGCCTTCAGAATGAGATCTCACAACTAATATAGAATAATAAGAATAGAGACATCCAACATGGATCAGTGGATTCAATAAAAAAATTATAGGGAACTATCATGATCAATCAAAATGAAGAATTAGAGAGAAAACTTACCTGGAATGATTCATTATAGAAACAATGATGAACCGGAGCCGGTCAGATTGATCTAAAAGATGAGAAACCTCAGAAACACATATAGGGAGAGTCTACAGTTTATATCCATGATGTTCATGGATTAAATGACTAAGAATAACTCTTAAAGGCGTGACATTAAACTGGGTGTGGGCCAGATCATGACCTGTACCCTATGGTCATGATGTGAAGGCCATGATAGATAAGTTACATTGAATAACCAGCTACGTTGGATTAAAAACTGACATTTTCATCCTATATGATGTGTACCCATCATTAAAATGTGTACAAGCTAATGACGTGACATCCCCCTTCATGACACAGTCTCCTAGTCCATGACATGAAACAAGCATCGAGTACACGATGTGTACTTCAGGTACGCAGGGTCTACCTGTTCATGTTGTCTGCAGTAAACCCAAAAAACTCACATATAATGATTTTAATAAAAGAAGGGAACTTATAAAAAGCATAAATGTATCTGATGAAGGTACCATGATGTTAAAAACTCCCCAAAATAAAAACTATCCATACCTGTGAATTAATGTGGAATTTGTACTCTATAGAAAATGGTTGGGCCACTGCTCCCTCATCAACGACTCACGTTCCCATGTCTCATGAGAATTTAATCCTTTATTACATAGAAGAATGAAAAACACAATTTGCTTCCCATGAAATAATTTCATATGAGATTCAAAAATCCCAAATGGTTTCTCTATAATAGATTCCTCTACTTATAACTAAGTTTATTCTCAACTAAAAACATTAGTGGGGTCAGGCTGATACTTCCAGAGCAGAGGTATGTGGAAAAAATCATGAATGTTTTTCCACTTAGCTAGAAATTATAACTGATAAGCAACCTGCACAAGATGTTTAGTAATCTCAAACAGTAGAACATATCATGGGTCCATCATTCCCTATTTTCCAAGTCGACGGTAACCCAGATGAGGATAAACATTCACGAAAACCGAATCCACAATGTAAAACCCCAAAGGATGATGTTGGCGATCTTCATATGATTTATATAAACTTTTGGATGTAACCAGATGCTACCACACCTCCCTAATCTTTTCCAATATATTCTGAACTAGAATTGGTCGAACCAAAGATATGTATCCCACCACATACCAATAACGTGGTTATTTTCACGCACGACAATAAAATGCATCAAAAGGAGCCATTTTGATTGAAGAATAGTAATTGTTGTTGAAACAAAACTCAACCAGTCCCAGATGGATATCCCATGATCCACCGAAATCCCAGATGTAGTGATGAAGCATATTCTCTAGGATCTGAACTGCATGCTCCTTCAGGCCATCTGTCTGTGGATGGTAAGTTGTGCTAAACATTACCCGAGTCACCATTTCCCCATGAAGACTCCTCCAGAAGATTTAGGGAAACCTAATATCCATATCTGAAACAATTCCAAAAGGACTCCCATGCAACCTCATGTTCTCTTTCACAAACGACATACCCATATCTTAAACTGTAGTGGTATATTTGATTGTAATGAAGTGAGAAGAAATTGTAAACCAATTAAAATCCTCCTAGATATCATTTTTCTCATGGGGCGTCTATGGAAACCCAACATCAAAATCCATGGACACCTCATCCCACATCCAAACCGGCACTAGGAGAGGCTAAATCAAACCACAGGGCTTTAAGTGCTATGCCTTTGTCTGTTGGAATGTTTAATAATGAGACACATAATCTGTGATGCCTCGCATCATACCAAGCCACTAGAACTATCTTCTCATGTCATAATACATATTAATAGCACCTGGATGAATGAATCATGAAGATATATGAAAATCAGGCAAGGATGAACTTATCACAGATGTTGGGATGATAATTCACTTTCCAATGAAAAGTCTTCCATATGAAGAAAGAGACCAACCAGGTAATGTCTCCCCACCATAGTGGTTTTCCCGAAACTTATGAAACTCATCATCATGTTGTTGAATTTTCATGATAGACTCTAGGAGATATTATGAAAAATAAACACTGGTAATAACCATCCCTTATAAATAACTCTAGGAATCCAAACGAAACTGTGTAAAAATCCCCATAACATTCTATTCTTCCTTTTATTCCATAAAATCATATGACATTACATTTTTCCTTATATAGCCATATACTACATTACCTTTTTGCACAGTGTAGGCGGTGTCGATGTTGAACAACTGAAGGTATTCTAGACATCATATTTGTATGAGATTCAAGTCATTCCTAGAAAAGATACACATCAGACACTTATTACCAGAGAAGATTCTTAGCATCCCCCCAAAAAGATAGATCCTCTAACACTGAAGCACATGAATCACCAAAGCAGGCTATAAATAATGTATGGGGTAGTTATTCTCATGTTTCCAAATCTAACGATATCCATAAGTTACCATATGACCATCAAGTATAAGCATATATCCCAAACCAGCACCCTATGCATCAAAAAACACTACATACCCTTTACCGAGATCAGGTAAGATCAAAACAAGTGATGATTTCAGAAGTCGTTTCAGTCTATCGAAAGAAGACATACAAATTGTATCCCTTGATAATTTTACTACCTTTTTACTCTTAGCAGTTAATGGTGATGAAACATTGAGAAATTCTTATTGAATCTTCGATAATATCTAGAACGAAAAATGAAGTTTCATATCTCAAATACTATACATGGTTCTTTCCTGAAAAATTTTGTTTTTACATTCTCTAGATCAACTGATAAGCCATGTTGATAAATTATGTTCCCCTAGAAAATCTCTTCTTGAATCCAGAAATTTCATTTTAAATACATTCCACACAGATGGTGATTTTTTAGAATCTCTAGAACTAGACACAGATGGTGCTCATGATCATGCTAAACCTTTTAATAAAACAAAATATCATTCACAAACACTACCGCAAAAGTGTCATGATATTGGTGGAATATCTGATTTATCAAGGTCATAAAATCTTCAAGAGGTTTTTTCAGACCAAAAGGCATTAAAAAATATTCATAATGGATATACCTACTCTTGAATGCCATCATTGGTATATCAGACTCCCAGACTCGGAGATGATGATAACATGATCAAAGATCAATCATTGAAAACAACTTTTATCCATTAAACTGATCAAAAAAATAATACACATGAGGGCAATGATATTTGTTCTTAACCGTTACCAGTTCTATATTCTGATATTCCACACATAATTGAAGTGAAGTGGACACTTTTTTAGCAAGAAGTATTACGGATTCCCAAGAAGAAACCTTAAGGTGAACAAAACCATTCTCTAATAGGTTGTTCTGTCAAATCCTGTTATCTTTCAAATCCTCTAGTTCCATATAATAAGATGACATCGATATTGGATGCGTACATGGTACCAGGTAAATCTTCAACTCTTCCCCTCTCTTTAGAGGAAGTTTGAAGAAGTACAATGGGAAAACATTAGGAAATTACGACACAACAACAGGATGACCCTAAAAAGAATAAATGTACTCTGGATAAAAAAAGCAACCCAAAAACTTTTGTGTTATGGGTAGGACGGTCCTACATGACCTGACATTGAGTCCCACTCTTCCTGAAACACAAGAGAGATCCCATTGGCAGTAAGACAGAAAACACACTAATGATAACAATAAACCACATATCAATTAGCAATAATACAATCCATACTGATAATGACATCATACAGATCTAGATCAATAATCAGAAAATCCAAGACCAACTCTGTGTCCGATATCGTGAAAAACAAGAAGGAAACTGGAACCAGTACTCTTTCCTCTTTCCAAGAGGTGTCTCTAACTCTATTTTAAAGGGTATAAGATTCATTGGAATTTTAAGCATATCAATAAAACATGTAGATATAAATGAGTGGGAGACACCAGTATCAAACATGACAATAGCTACTAAATCAGCAATAAAGAGTGTACCTCTCACTTTTGTGGGACGTACATCAACTTCAATTGGACACACATCTTCTGCAGGTAAATTCTTCACTACTAAGGCATGTGGATAGAGCCCTATTGCATTTGATACTTCTGACTACACCACAATATATTTTTATATCCAATGAATTCTGACCATAATGAGGTGTATTCATAGCTTGATAGAAATATTGTAGATGACCAACATGTCCAAAACTATTGCATGTCTTTTTTGGGTATAAAACAAGGACATATGGTGTGACCCCCCTTACTATGCTGGTATAAAGTTAGAGGCACACTTCCAACTACAACAGATGGTGAAGAGGATTTTTGCTGCTGAGATCCACCTTGACCACTTCTATGACATTCCTACCACTTCCCCTTCTTCCCATGTAAGCCACTGATGTTGTCTCTAGTTGGAAGGGAAGAGGTAGTAGCACTGATCCTACCATCCATGTCCATATCTACCATAATTTCTCTATCCACTATCTGTTTATAGGTTGAAAGCATCAACATAATCTTCTATGATCTAAAGTATAGTCCCACACCCTATAGTATTTATGTGCCTTCAGCTGGTCATTCCTCACCACATCCGATGCAAAACAGACAAGTTCAGCAAACTGGTTGGTGTATTCTAACACCAAAATCTCTCCCTGCTTTAATTATAGGAACTCTATATATATTTTCCAACATCATATACTCTCGATAAAATTTCTAAAAGTATAGGATTTTGAAACCCTTCCAATCAAACCCCACATGTTTATCTTTCTGGACCACAATGTTCCACCAACACTTACCTAAACCCTCGAGTCTGATTTTTTTAACTTCACCATAATATTATCTAGTGTATCTAAGAAGATGAAGATTTTATCGATCCTATCTATCCAATCCTCCACCTATTAAAGTTCATTCATCCATTTAAAGGAAGGTATATTCTCACACAAGAACTACCGTGATCGATATCTTTCTCCTCCAGCTTCTTATTGTACTTCAACAACTGCGTTCTGAACATGTGGTAGGTCATGATCAATGACACAAAATGCATGTACGATAGTATCAATGATATTCTGATCCATATGTATATTTTATTAAGGATCATCAATGGAACATTATAGAGGAACCTATTATAGATGTGTCATAGGCATACTGCTACATACCGAAACATAAGAACGATTATACACAGAATATACCTCATTTCAAAATAGAAAACCTATAAGTAGAAACTGTGATTTTAAAAGATAAAACAAAAACTATATACACATATCCCATCATATGGTGGTAACTTCAGTCTCGTTATAATAAGAGCTGGCCAGACACTCATCAAAACATACCTCTCAAGTCCCAAAAATCCTATCTATAGTCTAATAGACATCCTTTGAAAGGATTCTTGACGAAAGACCTACCTTTGATACAAAACTGTAACGAAACAACCCTTGTTATCCTCAAACCCGACAACCGACCCAATCTATCACATAAATGAAGGGCAGTCCTAATCCCTAGAGGCTGGTGACAAGCACTAGAGCATCGAACGACAAAAAAGAGGGGATCAATTTCTCCTAAACTAAACAACCACATGTCATACATATACAATTAATGGAAGGAATATCAAAATACTAACAAAATATATATTCCACATTTTTATGAAAATAGCAGAAACAATACAACTATAACATCAACTAAAAACTCCCAAAGTCAATTCCGACTACAAGGGACTCAAAACAATATATACCCCAATGATGGCATGGATGAACTCCAAGAATCTCACCATTATCTACCCATCCCAACCGACATGAACCATTCCACCTATCTACAATGCCTTTCCATTCCCTACACTAGAAGACAAATAAAGGTCTACACACCACCGAAGTAGTGTGTAGGTTTTGAGAAAACTTGCTCAGTAGTATCCCACCCTAGTTTTTTATAACAATACTATGTATAAAAAACCCAATATTATCATTTCTAAAATAAAACACCGCATGATAAAAAGTAAGAGGTTTAATAGAAAACATGTTCAATAATTTCATTTTCCACAGTTCTAAACAAAAGAAGGTATATCATTTTCCAAATCATATTTCCATATCATTTTCCATAAGCATTATTATTCATATCAAGGATAACTCATAAAGACAAGAATTATAAACCAGAAACAAAGATATCATAGCACCAATGAATACTAAAGACTTGGTAGTAAACTAATTTTAACAAAATAATCATGTTGACAAAACTGATCCTCAAAAAATGGGCCTAGGAAGTAGAGGAATACCCTATGAGACCCCCCCACAAATTTCAATATCGCCCCCCTAGAACAATATTCCTGGGAAACATAGGAAATAAACAAGAGAAACCTCTTTTATAATCACAATGCAATGGACGAAGAAATCAAGCTATTCCTTCCTCCTAAGTACCCATTGTAACCCATGTGATCTTTTTCAAAAACCCGTTTTAATGTCTTGAAAACCATTCAAAAACATTTATAATCCATTTATCAAAATCCATGGAAACCCAAATTCTTTTTGAAAACCTTTTTCAACAAACACATCAGTCATGACAATTTAATAAATCAATTTTCAAATCAAAACAAGAAGGTTTATTATCTTACGCTAGAGGAGGAACAACCTACATAAAACATTGGTTCACAAATGCCCACAACAAAATCCAAAACCAAGTACTAAACCCTAAAGAACCAATAATAACCTGGGGATCCAATCCATGATAGGATTGAATAAGTCATAAACAGAAAAGGTCAGCAGAAGAGAGGAAACCCACAAACCATAAAGATGGACGACTGCTGCACCATAAACAATGAAGGAAAAAGGCCTCCAGATTGAGATCTCACAATGGAACAAGAAGTAGATGAAAGGAATCTTCCATCATGGATATATGGATTTGATAATTCAAGGCTAAGATTCCATTTCTATCAATCACAAGGTATAATCAGATAGAAAACATACCCAAAGAGACTCACCGTAGAAATAATGATGAACCCGAGTGGATAGGATTGATCCGGAAGGTGATATGCCTCTAAAAACTCCTTAGGAGATTGAAGTGATGAGTGACAGAATTTTTTGGAAGAAAAGTATCAACCAATACTCTTTAATGTGTGACTTTAAACAAGGTGTGGGATGGGGAACAACGTCTACCCCTTAGTTAGGATATGAAGGCCATGTAGGAAATGTTATGATGAAAAACCCATCACCTCTGATTATAAACTGTCATTTTTTATCCAGCACGATATGTAACCATAATTCACGATGTTTTCAACATCATGACAGGACGTCCCCCTTCATGAAATGGCCTCCTCAAACATAACATTCAACCAAATCCAAGTACACAACGTGTACTATAGGTACACTCGGTGTACCTATTCGGTAGTCTCCAGAAAACCTAGAAAACTCACATAAAAGGATTTTAAAAATATAATTGAACATAGAAATAGGTAATACATACCCAATCAAGGTACCATGAAGTTACAATTTATTTACTACTTAAATGACAAAAATATATCATGTTTTCATTTATGAGAAATTTAATTTTATTTATACAATCATAGGTGAGGTTATTATTCTATTGGCCATATTAATATTCATAATAGTTTCATTAGAATTCCATTTACCATGTTAGATTTTAATGGTAAATAATGGTTTATTTTAGTTCAATGTTTCATTCAATATAAGTAATTTAATAAATGGAATTTATTTAAGAAGATACATACCATAAAATCATGGGGTGCTATAGAAACCATCATCTCACACTTATGATATACTAATTGAATTGTTTTTTATCACTATTAAAAGAGTATATCATAAATTACAATATTATATAATACACCTAATTCTCCAAAACCATTAAACATACCACTAATGTTGTCATAAAGTGTGATAATACCTCCATTATAGGAGTTAAAAGATAAGTACTTATAAATCAGACCAGTAATGTTCCTTGAGTACTAATTGTCTATATGTTATGTGAATTTGGAAATCTTCTAGAAATATTCCTCCAAAAAAAATAAAACACATGTTATTTTTGGTACACATACAATTTTTGGTCCAACTATATTCATATAGAATGATTTAGTTACCAAAAACAATTTGATGCATTTATTGTTTGGTAATCTAGAATACATATTCATAAAAATGGAATCATAATATAGCCTATAGACCGAGTGAACTATAAATAAAATTTATTTATATAATTCCATTTCAAGATAATAATACATAAATTAACATTTTAAATATAACAATTTGTTTATAAAAATAGTTCTATATAACATAGAAACAAGATTAATTTATTTACATCATTTTTTGTCATTTTTTGGTTTTTTAATAGCCATTATCTTATAAAATTTTTATTTTCCTTGAAAATATATAATATATTTCCTTTGAAAATACAATTTTATTTTTATGTTTTAGATTCTCTTTTTGAATAACCTCAAGGTCATCACAAATGTTCAAATTTTAACATGATCAATATTTTTTTTAATTCTTAGTATTCTTACAATAATTTTCAATTTTATTAAAATCTTCACAAACTAATTTAAATCATACAAAATTATCTTCGTTGATTTTTGACATGAAATATTTTATTATATTATTATAATCTTTAACTTTTGACAGTTCATAATCTATAACATATTTCTCATATATATTAAATTAAATATAATAATTATGTTTTTTATTTTATTATTTAATTTTATATTCTTCTCTTGGTAGTTCCGTGTATAGTTAATCCATTATAAAGATATAACTCTGATATTTTTTATTTTTCATAGTAAATTATTTATATTCATTTTCAATATTATATTCATAACACAAAATTCAATAATAATCAGTGTACCTCATATATAGTTGTATCTATAAATCATAGATTGGAGTTTTCATTTTAACATTCAAGACTATAAATACTTGAGCCTGAATGTTTCATTTAACATCATACTATATTATTTTACATTCCTTATTCATTCCTATATTACTTGTATTTTCAACCATGTTTTAATTTGGTACAATCTAATTTTATATGTCCCTTTTTCCTTCACTCATAATTTTTATTCAGAAACATCATATTTTCTATAATTACCACTTTTAATTACTTTGTTTCATCCAATTAAAGATCTATTCTTGGATGATTCTGTAATTCCTTCTTACCCTTCATGTACATGTAATATCCTTTGGGGAGATTTTCAATTCAATCGTTCTTACATTTATTTACATTAGAATCATAAGAATTATTAGTAAAATATATATTGGATTTTAATTCTATATCTTTTCATTTATCATGGTCATCATCATCATCATTCATCATTTTTAGCTCATATTGAAGAACTGGTCCAATCAATCCATGAATTCAATATTTAATGAATCACTTACATTCTTCAATTGAATCTTTTATTGAATGATAAATCTTGGGTACATATCAATTTAATCTATCAATGAGAGTTTAATTCTCCATGGCCTCTCTACCTAAAATAATACAAATGATTTTTTTGGGAATCTATTGTACATATCATTTATTCTTTCCAGATCAGTTGTTCTAAATTCTTGAAACTCTTCTCTATGTATATGTAGCTGGGATTTATGCAACATATTATTTTCTTGATGAGTAACTTCTTATTTCCTTTAGATTTAAAAAATAGTTTTACCTAATGAAATATGATTATACATATTTATACATAGAGGGAGTTGTATATAATTTATAACAATGTAATTTAAATTAATATAGATGCATCATTAATAGGGACTCTCTCTAAATCAACATCTAGCATTTTAAATGTTCAAGAATTTATATTATAAAAATGAAGACATGCATTTTTTACAAATACATCCTTTCAACCATTCAAGTTTACATAGTCACTTCCATTGAAATGAGGTAGTTTGATGAGATTCAACATCTCTAAATGTTCATTGTCCATAACTATATAATGGATATTTTTCTTTGACTAATACGTCTAGGATAATGGTTAGTTCAAAAAAATGAAATAATTAAAAAATCCATATAAAAGGAACTATGTTCTAATAACCATTATCGTGTCCCTTGGTATAGAAGTAATAACTTGGGGGATGAGTATTCATTTTTGAATTATTAAGGTCAAATAATAATTTTAATTATTTATAAATGTGTGAATTGATACATTAGAAATAGAGTATAATGCATAATACATTTGTATAGAGGTTCAGATCACCACGATCCTAGTCCTTTCATCAATCTTCTCTTCCGTACAAGGAGACTTGAATTAACTAGAACCACAGTTTTTAATGGGTGGGATAACCAAATTACATATTGAATAATCATAAATTTTTTCACCTTGTTTCCTTACCCCTAACATTAGAAGGAGTCCCAAACCACCTTCCTTTTTTCTTTGGGGAACTACCCAATAATCCCTTTTAAGGGGTAATAAACCTACTATCTTTTTAGATAGGAATAATAACCCAATAAAAACTATAGTATGGGAAAATATTAAACCATAATAAGGAGGAAAAATATATTATTTGATGAATTTAAATGGATATATAACAAGAAAAACCTTTAATATAGTAACTATAAATAATTTTTAGAAATTATGTGCAGTCCATGTTCTTTGATCATACAGGGTGTTAAAGATAAAAACAATGAAGTTACTTAGTGATCACATGAAAAATGGAAGTCGAAGAAGTTTTCCAATTAATTGATAGAACAAAAAATTATATCATCACATTATAATGAATTGAATAATCAAAAATAGTACTTGTTTTAATCCATGTAAGAATTTCTCACATAATTAATAAGAGACACTCTTAGAGTGTATCCAGAACCAGGATCCACACGACACCTATTAGTGTATAATTATATTATAACATAAATGATTCCCTTTATTTTTTAAATCATAATAGAGAAAATAACATAATCATGATTTACAATTATTTATTAAATATTAAAATAAAACAATCAAAATTTCAAGTATAATAATCATAATCAATAAATTTTTTTAATTTTTTTAATAAGAATATAATCTTCCAGAATTTAAAGATTACATGAACTGTAGAATAACATAGTCTTTTATAAACATTAATTCTTCATGAACAAATTACCCAAATAATAAAGTTTCAAAATTTTTAACCCAATTATTAAATTAAATTTCATCATAAAATAATAAAACTTTTGGGAAATAAATTTAATTGAATAAAATTACATAAAAATAAAAAAATTGGAATTAATTTTTGACTAATGGAGTATTTATTTATCTACTATTGAAAAAAGTAAGTTGTGGGACATGAAGAAACACTAAAAATATATAGTGGTGGTATAAAACCTACCACTATAGAAGATCATAACATATCATTAAAAATTTTATGAAAAAGTAAAAATATCTAACCAAAAAAATATTCGACGCTACTGAGAAATGAATGGATTCTAAATAAAGAATAATATTTTTATTACCGTTGGATACACAACTGTGACTCATGAATTTTCATTGGGTTATAATGGTGACTTCAAACCGACCATTAGAAATATTCCACCATGATTCATTGAAAAAATAAACCGAAGAAGTAGTTGATAAAGAAGATAAAAAGAAGAATAATAAATTTTAGATATAAACAATAAAAAATAGAAATAGTTTTAAATATAAAGAAATAAAACACTACACTCAAAATAAGAGGAAAGAGATCCTGTTATATAATTGATGAATATCCCTTCAGGTCATTCTATAATAGTAAGAAATAACTAATTGGTAAAAAATAATATACTATTGATATTCAATGGTGAGTGAGAATGACTCTTCATTAAAGATTGAAAGTGGATCACATACCCCCCCTTTGGGTTCCATTGGTGACTTGTGACTCAATGTTGATATCCAATGGTGACTCATGTCTAGCGATTGGTATCCAATGGGGACGTAGTCTATAAACCATTAATCAGAAACGTGGTGAACTACCATCCACAATGAAATAACCGGATGAATATAGGTACGAAAGTAGACCCTGATGAAGAAGAATTGATGAAAATGTTGAAACTTGGATAATGAAAAAAAATTGAAATCAAAAGATGGGAGAGGAATTGAAAATTGATAATAGAATATTTAAAGGATGATTTAAAAACTGATATATCATCAGGGAATACTTTCTATTCACCGAAAATATAGAGGATGAAAGGAGGACCAATGAAGATGACTAATTTGAGAAAATGATTGCTCTGAAGGTTTCGGGCGCAGCGGAAGCGCGTGGGTGGATATGCCCAATTGGATTTTTGTCATTAGCAATGACCAATCCAGGATCAATACGACGATAAACGCCAGTCTCCATGGATCGAATCACAGAAAAAGACAAAGAAGACGGTTTGTCCTGGAACCAAAAACAAGGATCGTTACAGGTTGATTATAATTAATTTAATTAATTATAAAGAAATACCTTTTGGGTGTTCTTTCTTTGTTGATGTTCTCGATCACATTGTCAATGTGATCCGTCTTTACATTGCAGAAGCCAAGTGTAGACTCCCTCTAGCGGTGATCCACATGTGTACCTTGTATCTCTGGATGTCACCAAAGGATTCTCCGGGTCCTAACGTGGAGAAGCCTTTACTTGCGTTGTCCTCCTTTGATCGTCTTGATCCGATGGAAGAAGTTCTCTCTCAGTCTTTAGAGCGTTCTTTGAGGAAGAGGTTCTTTCGACCTTGAAATAATTCTCCAGAGATGTTGTGCACAATGATTCTCTTGTGTTGTGGAAAAGAGATAGGGTTGTGAGGATATTTATAATCGGGTGTGTGGGGTTATAGACTTATGACAATAAATAAAAGCATTACACATTTTATTTATTTCATTGACTCTTATTTAAAACCCCCATGTCGAATAAATAATTCCTTGACATGTGCTCACACTGATTATAATAAATATCATTTAACAAAATGATATTATATCCTCAAAATCATGACTGTAAAAACTACACGGCATGTAATAATAAACACACGGCGTGTACTTGTTTTTCATTGAAAACTACACGGCATGTACATTAAATGTACACGGCATGTATATATTGTTTTCATTTATTCATTTCCTTTCCAAAATAAAACTACACGCTGTTTACATTTAATAATACACAACGTGTACTTGTTTTATTTTATTTTTCCTCCATCATTTAAAACAATATAGGATTCCTTGAATAATTATTAAACCACATACGGGAATAATATTTATTCAACTTGAGATACTTGGATACACTTAGTGTGTGACCCTCTAGGCCTCATTCTCGTTGGCATTAGGCAGGCTTGCCTAAAGTCCAAGATTACATTCTAGCAACGGGTCAAGGCACCCAAGAGAAAGAAGTTGATGCTGCATTGATGTATCACCTCATATGAACACTTACTGTGTAATTTAATCCCTTTGTCTCGACATCTCATCAAGCAGGTTTCATAGTAGTGTCATAAACCTATATGCTTGATCTGTCATTCTTTGACCACCTGAAATAAACTCTTCGTTTATACCATAGCCATGGAATTTAATGCGATAGTTCTATTTCAATCAAAGGGACGAGATATAAACTTCCATAAATGGAAGGGGAAAATCCTTCCTCGACTTATCCATTAACAACATGTCACTCGTGATGCACCCAACGTACCCTACTTCCCGTCAACTATCTGCGTGACAGTTTTCGTCAGTAAATCTAAGTGCGTGAGTCATGACATGAGTTAATGATAATCATCCAGTCTAAGGATCATTACACACGCTTGCAGATAGCAATATCTGATGACACCAAGACATGCAGAATTACTACTGGCAGGTCTATTCTCATAATCTCCCATCTTGGAGATTACCAAGTGTGAACTCTATGAGAGAGAGTCTCGTCTTCTTACGAGTACTCGCACATGACGGTCTGTATACTATGTGTCCTATAATAGTATGTCATCCAACTGCAGAACTTTATTTAGGAATATTATTATAGAATTTAAAGGTTCTCATCATAGCGGGGATCTGCTATGACCTTATTAATGCAACAAATATTTCCTAACATTATTATATTATAGTCATGCAGAACAATGAACAATATATAATAAGTGAACATTCATGTAATCAAAGTACAAAACAGTTGGTTCTGAGGAAATCAACCCTTACAAACTCCCACTTGGACTAGAGTCAACTGCCTACGACTTTTAGTCTGCTAGCCCTCACATGATGATCATGTTTCTACTTAGTCAAGGATTTAGACAATGGGTATGCCACGTTGTCTTCCTTGGAAATACTGCTCACTGCAACTCCACCTCTCTGAGAAAAATACCTCAAGAGATGATACTTCCGAAGTATGTTCTTTGTCCGCTGATGTGACCTTGGATATTTTTCAAGTGCCACCTCTGTAGTATAATCACAATAGAGTGTGATAGGATCTTTACTGCTCGGTACAACATCCAGCTCTTAGATGAAGCTTCGCATCCACACTGCTTCTTTAGCTGCCTCAAAAGCAGTGATATACTCGGACTCCGCTGTAGAATATGCCACCACACATTGTTTTGAGCTCATCCAGCTCACTGAACCTCCATTCAAACTGATGATGTTTCGAGTCAGAAACTTCATGTTATCTTGATCAGTCTGGAAACTAGTATCTACATGTCCATTGATGACTAGTTCCTCATCTCCTCCATAAACAAGGAACCTATCCTTAGTACGCCTCAGATACTTAAGGATAGTATTGACTTCCATCCAATGGTGGTCTCCTGGATCAGCTTGATATCTGCCTACCGCACTTAATGCGTATGCAACATCTAGCCTTGTACATAGCATAACATACATGACTGACTCAATCACGGATGCGTAAGGGATCCTTGCCATCCTCTTTATTTCCTCATGTGTATGAGGACACATTTTCATGGAAATATTAATGCCATGTGACACTGGAAACAATCCCCTCTTGGACTGTTCCATACTGAATCTCTTCAGTATCTTGTCAATGTATGTACTTTGACTTAGGCCCAGTATTCTCTGGGATCTATCACGATGGATCTTGATCCCAAGAATATATGTCTCCTCGCCCAAGTGTTTCATAGAGTAGCATTTATGCAACCATGCCTTAACTGACTGTAAGACAGGTACTTCGTTTCAAATTAGAAATATGTCATCAACATATACTATTAGGAAAACGACTGCACTTCCACTAAACCTTTTGTAGACACAAGGCTCACATTAGTTCTTAACAAAGCCAAATTCTGTAACAACTTCATCAAAAATAATGTTCCATGACCTTGATGCTTGCTTTAATCCATAAATGGATTTCTGCAACTTGCATACCTTTTTGGCATCCTTTAGAGTCACAAACCCTTCAGGTTGTGTCATGTAGACATCTTCTTGGAGGTTCTCGTTAAGGAAAGCTATTTTGACATCCATTTTCCAAATTTTACAGTCATGGTAAGTAGCAATGGCCAATAGGATTCGGATATATTTCTGCATCACAACCGGTGAAAAGGTTTCATCATAGTCAATTCCTTGACGTTTTCTAACACCTTTTGCAACCCGTCATGCCTTACAGGTGCTGACTTTCCCCTCCATGTCCAGTTTCTTCTAGAATACCCATTTGTTACCAATAGGCTTTACATCAACTGGAGGATCTATCAAAATCCAGACTTGGTTTTGGTACATGGAATCCATTTCAGAATTCATGGCTTCTTGCCATTTGGAAACGTCTGTGCCTTCAACTGCTTCCTTGTAGGTAAGAGGATCATTATTGTCAACCAATAATGAGTCACCATCCTCGGTGATAAGAAAACCATATTGTTCTGGTTCTCTTACCTCTCTCGTGCTCGTACGCAGTTCTTGTGTCTCTGGAAGAGATCATTCTTCCACGGAGCTTTGTGGAATCTGTTCTTGTACCAACTCATGTGTATCTTGAGCCTCGACTTCATCGAAGTCTATCTCACTCACACTATCTCTTTTGGAGATGTGCTCCCTCTCAAGGAATATGGCGTGTCATTCCACTATAACCTTTTTGTCTGAGGTGTTGTATAAGTAATATCCCCTTGTTTCCTTGGGATATCCTATAAAGATATACTTTGTGCCTTGGGGTGCAAGTTTGTTACCTGAAGAGGCCTTAACAAATGTTTCGCTACCCCACACATGTAAATTCGATAACATGGATTTGCGTCCACTCCATAACTCGTATGGAATACTATTTATCAATTTAGTTGGTACTTGGTTTAGTATATGCGATGTTGTTTGTAATACATATCCCCAAAAGGATAATGGAAGACTCGCATGACTCATCATTGATCTCACCATGTCCAACAGGGTGCGGTTCCTCCTTTCACTTACACCATTCCACTGTGGTGTGTAAGGAGGAGTGAGTTGAGATAGAATCCCAAACTCCCGTAAGAAATCAATGAAGTAATGATTAAGATATTCTCCTCCTCTACCTGATAGGAGTTTCTTAATCTTCTTACTAAGCTGGTTCTCAACTTCATTCTTGTATTCTTTGAACCGATCAAAAGAATCTGACTAATACCTCATTAAATAGATATATCCATATCTACTAAAATCATCAGTAAAAGTTATGAAGTACGAGAACACACCCCGTGCTTCAACTAGAAATGGTCCACACACATCTGTGTGAAATAATTCTATAAGCTCTTTAGCTCTTTCACCTTTCCCACTAAATGGGGCTTTGGTCATTTTTCCTTGTAGACACGCATGACATACACCAAGTGGTTTTAGTTCGAAAGAATCTAAATACCCATCTTGATGTAATTTGGTCAAACGTTTCTCATTAACATGACCTAGCCGGTGATGCCAAAGTTGGGTGTGGTATGAGTCATGTGAATTAACATTGTTATCGATTTCCATTACTTGGTTTGTGTAGTCTAACACATAAAGGCTGTTATATAAATGTGCCCTACCAAAACAAATGCTATCTTTATAAAAATCGAAACATCCACTTCCAAACATGAATATGAATCCATCAGTATCTAATATGGATACTAAAATAATGTTTTTGGTTATAGAGGGTACATAATAACATCTTTTCAAAACCAAGACCATATCGATAGTCCATGTGTGGTGGTAGTCCCTGACAGCTACAACAGTAAGTTTGGCTCCATTGGCTGCTCGTAGATCTACCTCCCCTCTATCAATCTTCCTGAATCTACTTGGTTACTGTATTTGGATACAAATGCGAGCACCGCATGCAGTATCTAATATCCAATTAATAGAAAGTGATAGATTGCATTTGTTAACAAATGCACCTGAAGTTTCCCCTTGCTTACTTTGGTGGGTGCAGTTTTTCTTCCAGTGGCCCTTCTTGCCACATGCGAAACAAGCATCATCCTGTTCTTTTGCCTCCCCTTTGATTTTCCTTTTCATGGAAGGCCTTTAAGAAGATTTGGGCTTAAATATCTTCGTCTTACCTTTCCTTTTATTCACCATGAGGACATAAGGCTTTTCACGCTTCATGTCAGTGTTCACTTGGTGAATGAGGATGAGAAGATCAGACAAAGGCTTCTCAATGTTGTTCATATTGAAGTTCACAACAAAGTTTTAGAAGCTCTGGGGGAGTGATGGAATAATGATATTGGTACCCAGTTCATTGGGTATTTTAAACCCTAGAACCTCCAAGCGCTCAATGTAGCCAATCAGATTGACTACATGAGGCCCGACTGAATCACCCTCTCCAAGCTTGCTCTGAAATAGAGCCTTGGAGATATCAAACCTTTCCTGTCTTTCTCTCTTCTGGTATAGACCATGGAGATGCTCGAGCACGATATAGGCATCCATGTCTTCATGAGACTTCATGAGATCACTATAAATTGATGATAGCATCAAACATTGAACGTCGAGTGCATCG
Source organism: Viscum album (assembly GCA_963277665.1). Classification (NCBI taxonomy): domain Eukaryota; kingdom Viridiplantae; phylum Streptophyta; class Magnoliopsida; order Santalales; family Viscaceae; genus Viscum; species Viscum album. Next base: position 1,747,978,102 of record OY728155.1, on the reverse strand, counting down.
TTCAAATGTTGATCATAGACTAGGAAATCTCCATCACTTACCCCTCGGGTAGGGGAATCAGGAAGTGAGGACTCCAGCACATAAAACTTTCGTTCATGGTGTAGGATAACCTGAAGGAACCTAAAACATTCCTAAAAGTTACTACCGGGGATGATATTGTATTTATCCAGTATTGATCGCAGAGAAAATGTGGTTGATGAGTTTGTCATTTTGATTCTACAAATTAAAAGAGCAGATTTATTAGTACATTCTTGATTACATTTTTATGAGAAATAATAAAAAATTTAATTATCCCACTATTTTATCAAGTCCCAATGGCCCTCACCATTGAACTCAGAATGTCTAGTTTCTTTGACATTCTAGTGGCAAGGATCCATATTTCCCTTTGCATAACCCCGACAAGGGTTGGTCAATCTATTTGAAGGTATTTACGTAGGTAGATCTTTGCCAACTGTGAGCTTACAGTTCCTTGATCTATTGAGTGGACTCCCCAATCCTGAAATCATGACTTTTATTTCCTCAACTCTTGCCTCTAATATTACATCAATTCTAGCAAGGGCTACTTCTCTTGATGTAATATGGTTAAGTCAACCTGAAACATTTCATAAGGGATTCCTTTATAAAAGTAAGTGTCCCAACAAGGGTTGGTCAAACACATAGTTTTATTGAGTCTTTCCCTTAATCATGTAACGGAAGGCTTGGTCTGACTTAATATGGTATTTGAGGGATTTTATTCTTTATGCGTATTTTTTCATTATCACATGCTTTTTAATATTAAGTGATGCTTGCTTAAGTGATTTACCATGTTCCGATAATGTTTACGCATAGTCTAGTTTTTATTTTATTCCATCTTTGAATGCTTGTTCATTTTATTAATTATGTGATCGTAACAACACATACATAATAAATAAAACATGAAATCAGATTGATATAAAATAAGATGGCATGATCTTGAGCTTCTATTAGGTTAGCTTTTCTAGCAGTTTTGATAAGCTAACCCTGACCTAGGGAAAACATCCTGAACCTGATGGTTCGTGTTTTTCAGCTCCCACCTGTCCACCTTTGTATCTTCTTGCGTCGGTTTCACCTCGGCTATGGGATTTGAACCGTCTCCTCTGGCATGGGAGATCCTCCATTACATGGGTTTACATTAAAGAAACCATGGGCACGCAGGCCCTACATTTTATTGGAAGAAGGCTCGCAGGAAAACAAATTTAAATTAAATAAATTTAAATGAAACCATACACCTACAAAGGGTCATTGGTCTAGCTCATGATCATCCATAGTATGAAACGACATTTACACATATTTAGACTTCAAATTCTTTTAATCGTTTTTTTATTTAAGATAATACGTGCTCGAATTCAATTAATTAATATCTTATAATTAATCAATTCTTTATCGTAAATTCATTTCTGAATTTCCTTGAGATTCTTCTCATCCATATTCCTTGTACGGGTCTTTGTACATTGTGGGAAACCTGGTGAAATTCCATTTCTGGAAAGTACACGGCGTGTAGTTTATAATTACACATCGTGTATTTTTCTTTTCACCCTTTATCCAAAGTACACGTTGGGGCTTTGGCGTGTTTTCTGTACTTTGAAAATTTTAGATTACACGACGTGTAGATGAATCATACACGGTGTGTACTTCCTTGTTATGCAGTAACTGGCCTGGTGATCCCGTGTACGCGGTACATGGCTTATCTTTGTACATGGTTTCACCTGGGTCGGAACGGACTACACGGCGTGTTGCTCCAACATACACATCGTGTATTCCAGTTTCCACACGCTGTTCAATTCTAGTCAACACGGTGTGATTAAAACTTAGGCATAATCAATTCACATGGCGTGGTTTGGCGGACAAGTGCCGGTTCGTTGAACCTAAGTACACGATGTGTAGTTTTAATTACACGTTGTGTAATCCCGTGTTGTACAGACAGAAAGAGCGGCTCATCCGGATGAGTTACTCATTTTTATTTTAATCAAAATAAAAATTAAAAGGTCGTTTCTATGATATGAATCGAGAAATGGAGGAGGAAGAATAGATCTCGTTAATTCAGATTTATAGAACGATTTATTTCGAATTGAATCAAATATGAATGCGTAAATTATCAACGAAAATTAAATAACTATAATCAATGTTGTAACCTCGCTCTGATACCATTTGAAGGTTCCAGGCGTAGCGGAAACGTGTGGGTGGATGTGCCCACTTGGATTTTTTTCATTGGCAATGATCAATCCGGGATCAACACGACAATAAATGTCAGTCTCTATTGATCGAATCACAGAAAAAGACAAAGAAGATGGTTTGTCCCATAACCACAAACAAGGATCGTTACAGGTTGATTATAATTAATTTAATTAAATAAAAAGAAATACCTTTTGGTTGTTCATTCTTCGTTGATGTTCTCGATCACATTTTCGATGTGATCCGTCGTTGCGTCGCAGAATCCAAGTGTAGACTCACTCTAGCGGTGATCCAAACGTGTACCTCGTATCCATGGATGTCGCCAAAGGATTATCCGGGTGCTAGCGTGGAGAATCCTTTGCTTTCATTTTCTGACTTAGATCGTCTTGATCCAATGGAAGAGGATCTCTCTCGGTCTTGAGACTGTTCTTGGAGGAAGAGGTTCTTTCAACCTTGAAAGAATTCTCCAGAGATGTTGTGAAAAACGATTCTCTTGTGTTGTGGAAAAGAGTTGGGGTTGTGAAAATATTTATAATCGGGTGTGTGGGGTTATAGAGTTATGACAATAAATAAACGCGTTACGCATTTTATTTATTTCATTGACTCTTATTTAAAACCCCCATGTCCAATAAATAATTCCTTGACATGCACTCACGCTGATTATAATAAATATCATTTAATAAAATGATATTATATCCTCAAAATCTTGACTGGAAAAACTACACGGCATGTAATAATAAATACACGGTGTGTACTTGTTTTTCATTGAAAACTACATGGCGTGTACATTAAATTTACAGGACATGAATATATTGTTTTTATTTATTCATTTCCTTTCCAAAATTAAACTGCACGACGTGTACATTTAATAATACACGGCATGTACTTGTTTTATTTTATTTTTCCTCCATCATTTAAAAAAACTTAGGCTTCCTTGAATAATTACTAAACCACGTATGGAAATAATATTTATTCAACTTGAAATACTTGGATACACTTAGTGTGTGACCCTCTAGGCCTCTTTGTCGTTGGCATTAGGCAGGCTTGTATAAAGTCCAAGATTACTATCTAGCAACGGGTCAAGGCACCCAAGAGAAAGAAGTTGACGCCGCATTGACGTATCACCTCATACGAACACTTAATTTGTAATTTCATCCCTTTGTCTCAATATCTCATCATGCAGGTTTCATGGCAGTGTCATAAACCTATATGCTTGACTTGTCGTTCTTTGACCACCTAAAATAAACTCGTCGTTTACACCCTGGACATGGAATTTAATGCGACAGTTCTATTTCAATCAAAGGGACGAGATATCAACTTCCATAAATGGAAGGGACAAATCCTTCCTCGACTTATCCATTAAAAACATGTCACTTGTGACACACCCAATGTACCCTACTTCCTGCCAACTGTCTGCGTGATGGTTTTCATTAGTAAATCTAAGTGCACAAGTCATGACATGAGTTAATGATAATCTTCTAGTCTAAGGACCATTACACATGCTCACAAATAGCAATATCTGATGACACTAAGACATGCAGAATTACTACTGGCGGGTCTGTTCTCATAATCTCCCATCTTGGAGATTACCAAGTTTGAACTCCATGGGAGAGAGTCTCATTTTCTTACGAGTACTGGCACATAACGGTCTGTATACTATGTGTCCTATCATAGTATGTCATCCAGCCGCAGAACATTATTTAAAAATATTGTTATAGAATTTCAAGGTTCTCATCATAGAGGGGATCTGTTATGACCTTATTAATGCAACAAATATTCCAGGACATTATTATATTATAGTCATGCAGAACAATGAACAATATATAATAAGTGAACATTCATGTAATCAAAGTACAAAACAGATGGTTCTGAGGACACCAACCCTTACATGCTCGAGATAAGAGGCATACAAAAAATAATCCAAGATAAAATGAGATAAAATTCATTATTTATGAAAAATAGATATGTGTAGTAGAGACACTATGAATCTCATTGACGAATAGGTGAAAGAACATATGATAAAAAAATATAAAGTAAATTTGAATTGTTTGGAGCAGGAGTTCAAAAAAATATGGACCTGAAAGAAGTAAATAGACCAGACGGCTTGTGATTCACCACTTTTATCCAACAAATTATGATGGATGAACAATACAAATGAAAAATGAGTCCCACAATGAATTAAAGATATTTCCACTGAGCCATATATCAAAAAGGATATGCTAAAGCTCGATTTGAATAAAATACAACACACTTGGGCATGTGGGCCCATCATGTGACCCTTGTCCAACAAATGTTCCCATGATCATTCATAAAAGGCCTTATAAATGGGACCACATGGGATTTGTATACATTATTCATAATCCATGTTCTATGAATTCCTCATGGTCTATACATACCATATGGGTAAATCATTGGTTCCCCCTATGTGGTTGAAGGGCCGAACTATAATGATTTTGTTAAGTGCTTAATTTTTACAACACATATTTAATAAAAGAAGATAAAGAGTGTAAAATATAAACCACAGAATGATCAAAATGATTATTAGAACAATTTAACAATATATATTATTTTTAAACTCTATTGAATTTAACTAAATAATGTAAGGGTAATTTAAAAAAAGAGAGAGATGTAAATGTGTTAATACATAGTTGGAAATAATCTCCCACTTTTTGTAAATTAAAAAACATAAAATTTAAGTAATTTGAAAATTAATTAAAACTATTAAATCATCAAAATATCCCACCCCATTTTTTAAATTTATCAGAAATAACATAAGTATATTAAATTCAAACTAGTTTTCCTTTTTAATAAAAAACATATTAATTGTAATAGTGTAATATAGTGTTATAGTTTAACAAATATAGTTCTATAGTTTATCGAATCATTCTAAATAATTGTATAAATTTATCATTTAATAAGAGTATCAAATAATAGTGAGAAATACGTCTAATTTAAAAAATATTTGAATCTTACAACATACCTAATTAAAATTTCAATTTTTAAATTTAACCAAATCTTATTTTTGTGAGAAATTGTTAGCTAATTATTTCTGAATATGGAAAATTTATACACATATATTAACTTTATTTACATGATACCTAATAAAATGAAACATAATATCCATTTGTTTAGTTCTAGAGTATTGAAGAGGGTTTTCAGAAATTGCAATAGAACTTGAGTTATCACAATAAATAATAATTTATCAAAATTAATATTAAAATCATGAAAAAATTGTTTTTATCTAAATAATTTGTGATAAAAAACTACCAACAACTATATACTCAACATGAGTTGTTGATAGTGGTACTAAATTTTTTTTCTTAGAACTCCATGAAATAAATATTTTTCCTAAATAATGAAACAATCATATTTTTTTTTTCTAGTGATGTATGTAGCCTCAAAATTAAGAATAATGGTAAGATAATAAATAAAATAAATGATAATTATAATAGAATATTCAATCACAAATAGTACCCTGAATATATCTAATTACAGTTCAAAAAAACATTAATGTGACATTATTTGGCATTTTAGTGACATCTGACACACATATGAATCATAAAACATAATATCTGGCCTAGAAGAAGTAGAATGTAGATGGATTTATATTATGCCTCTATAAAACATATCACTAACAGACATTCTAGATTCATTTGAATCCAGTTAATAATAGTTTCTCATATGGGTTCTCATAGTTTTATAAGAATCAAGTCTAAAAAATTTTTAATGTTATTTTGTATAATTATTTTTATTTGTAAAAATACCATAATTCCTTTGATAATTTGGAAAAAAATAGAAAAAAATTAATGCCCTTATAATGATCATATAAAATTTATTTTTCATTAATTTTGAAAAGTCATTAAATAGTTTATTTTTTGAAGAACCAAAAATATTTTCAAGAAAAAAATCATTATAATTACTATATCATTTAAAACTCCTTTAATATATAAGGTTAGATCATCCTTAACTTTAAAAAATCATTTCGAATAAAAAAGTTTAGTTCATTCAAGATAAGCATGATGATCTTAATAAATACAGTATAAATCATTATATTTTCAGAAAATATGATATTTAAAATCATTATTTTCAAAACCTAGTGCATTTTTTTGTTAAACCTCTTCAAAAATCACAACATTTAAAAATGAACTTTTTACATCCATTTTTGAAAGTTTAGAATTTTTAAAACATGAAAAATATAATAAAATTTAAATAACATATAATATAGAAATTGGTGAAAATAAATATTCAAAATAAATTCCCACATCATAATGACAGTATTGGGAAACTAATCTTGCCTTAATTAATTCTATATTACCAGAGTCATCAATTTTTTTTTAAAAATCATTTGTTTCCTATAGACATTATAAGTTTAGATAAATAATCTTGATTCAACAATTTATTGATATCAAATTAGAAAAGTTCATCATTCATTACATTAATACAGTTAGAATCGTTCAAAAAATTTTAATATTAAAATGAATAAAATCAAATACAAATAAAGAATTAAAGAAAAATTAAGAATGATTTTCTATTCCTAATTCTAGATTCAAATTTTATTACAATATCTTTTATAGAGTTAACTTAGAGATATTTTCAACTTAATGGATCATATTGAGTTGAGATATGATCCCCCTCGACTGAAGCATTATTATTGTTAGGTATATCTTCATATATGTTGAATTGTTTAAAATCCTACACCTTATAAACAAAATAATTACTATAATTTACATTATATTCAATGAATATAACAACTATAGAAACTTCCATTCTCATAGTTCAAATATTATATACCCTATAAGTATTAATATTATTAGAGTATCTAAACAAGATACCTTAATATATTTTAGAGTAAAATTTGACTATATTTTCATTAGTATTTAATATTTAGAGAGTAGATAAAAACCATTAAAATAACCAACTCTGTGTTTTATATTATTTAATAGTTAATAGGGCATTTTCATTAACAAGGGAATGATGTAAACTCTCTGTAAGGTATAACAAGTAGTTTTAACCTCTTTAAGACAATTTTTTTTGGTTGAATTCATTAAGTAATGTGCTTTCCATTTCATGAATAATTTTATTTCTTCCATTATATATCATCATTTTATCATTTTATGTATACACTTAAATTATTTCCAATTATAATGTCAATTCTATTCCCAATAATCAATCATTATGAAATTATATTTCATAATCCATGATTTATATACTAATTCCATTTTAATACATTTACAACAAAATTTAATCATTTGAAAAGATAAATACACTTTTATTCTCATAATCCATCATTTATGAACATAAATCACTAAATAATTTTGTTAATATAACATTGTTAAATTCAATATCCAAGGAATTTCTCTTGAAGTTGTTAATTTTTAGAGTCTAAAGTATAATATTAGAAAATTTAAGCCATAGTATCACTACTGTTAAAAAATGTAATTGAAAAAATGTTAATTCATGATAATTCTAGAATGATAAAAATAAAAAAAACATTATAAATTAATTCAGAAAATTTTGTTAATTTAATGGGACCAGCTATGTTTTCTTTATAATAGAGTTATGACCATGTATCAGCCATTGGTTTGGGATTAAATTTTCATAAATGAAGAATTATAAAAAAATATGGAAATATGAAATATTAGGAAACATTATTGAGGGATCAATTAACAATAAAATAAATAGAGAAGGGATGGTAAATTAAGATTTTATTTAAATGAAGATTTTCATCACCTCCAATATAAGTCTAATTAGCTAAAGCATCGGGGGTCTCACTATTAAAAATAGGGCGGATTTGAGGGTCATACATGATGGTATTCAATCAAAGTGGAGGAAAAAAATGATCTCAAAAAAGCAAGAGGTTAAATTAATTAAAATTTCCACCTTTAAATAGGTTCAATGTTTGTCAACATGGTTTAACATTCTATATGACAACCATGCAGATCCCACAATCTGATACACTTTATTTCACACGGGTAAGTCAGGTGATATAATAAATTAAGAACCAACCATGTGAAGTTCCATTACAATTTATTGAATATTTTTCATGGTTTATGGGATCATATCAAATGATTTAAATGATCCATTAACTTATATAGATTAGTTATCATTTTTTGGGTTGACAATTAAAATTAATCGAGCACGATGGGATTCAAGTCAAAGAATATGAAAATTCAAGATCGAAAACTAGGGAACCCATAAGAAATTCCATACTCCAAAAAATGAACCATATAAAGTGTATCACAAAAGGAATAAAAAAATGAAATACAAACAAATGGGCTATATATTATAATAAAAATTGATTTTAATATAAAATATTTTTTAGGTTTAAAATGGCTATTTCTCATAATACAATTTTCTGTTCATTTTCATGATTTTTTAAAATTAATTTATATCAATTCTATAAAATTTATTATTTTAAAAAGGATATCATATTTTTATTTTTGATTTTTAAATATCTATATATTTTAGTTACATTTTGGTGATAGAATGTAGTAAAATTTGATCATCATGATATGTAAAATAGGTTTAATAGAGTAATTACTATGGTGTAATTTTTAAAAATCACTCTAACACATTCCATTATTTTATTATATGAGTGTAAATATACTATCTTAACCCCAGAATCTAAAAGATGTGATTTGGGGGAATTTTCCTTTGATAATGATCATTATATTATTTTATGTCAAGAATAAATTCAAAATATCACTCTCATTCAATTAATATAGAAAATATGTTGTATTTGAGTTTAGAATATGATAGGAACATTTATAAATAATAATATTTAATAAAAAGATATTTTGTAATGATTTTAATTTATTTTTAATTTTTTTTTAATAATTACCTACAATTCTTACGTAACATTTAATAAATCCTTGTGAAAATCTATAGAAATTGTAAAAATTATAATTAAAAAATTAAATGGAATAATAAATGGAATAATTATGTTGTTCTAAAAAATTAAATAATAGATATAAAGAATTATTATTTGATAATTTATTTTTATTATAAATTTTTTATTATCTTGATTATGTTAAATAATTTTTTTCCTAAATAGTCGAAAAAGTTACTATAATAGAATTTATTATTTAAAAATATTTTTTAGATAATTAGGAATTCAAAAAAACCTAATAATAGCTCAAATGTATGAAAAAATTTGTAAAATATATTTATTTATACATTTATGTTCCACTAGGAATTTTTAATATTACATTCTTGATACATAAATATTACAATGTTTTTATGATTAATAATGTTAAATGGGGTTAATGAGGGGTTAAAACCAAAATAAAATGTTTCAAAATACAATGAACACATATAAATTATATCAGTTCAATTTATATTTGACTAATACTCTTTATATTGGATTACGTTTAACATTAGATCTATTTTACAAGAGTTATACACATAATATATGTTAATATTTCAGGTACACCGAATATTTCCACCCATTTAACATATTAAAGGGAAACACTTTTCCCCTCCTCATATGATATCACGATCCATTTAGCACATCTGAGATATACCCAAATACGATACTAGATTATTTATATATCTCCTATATAGTTTTTTATCATCCCCCAATTCCATCCTATTAAGTCAAAATGTGTATTCCTAGGTAGGATTTCCAAATATGTTGAGTAATTATTAACAATGTTATATGATATTTTGTACTCGTATGCATCATAAAATTATATCTTGACCATTATAATATAATAAAATTTTATATTCCATGAAAAATTTTAGGATTTATTCATACTACAATTATCAGTTTCATTTTTCTATCCAATAAGAAACTAAATCATCGCTCGTGTATATGTGCGACTAACCTCCACCATGGAGCGATGTATTTAGTTTTTCTCCACATCCATTAATGGTTAATTTTATATATAAATATATTTATTTATGATATTTAATATATTATTAGTTTTTTAATTATAATATTTAATTTACATTTTAACTCTTCAATTGAAAGGAAAATGATAGTGTCACTCTTGTGTACATGCGAACAATGATCTCTATAACATGATACCTTTAATTTTACATCACCACCTCTAATGGGTGGATATAATTATATATAAATATATATATTTACTCATTATAATATAAATATAATGATATAATTATAAAAAATAATTATCCTTTTTCTTTTCTTATTTTCATTAGAATAAAAACAATGTTCACTTGTACATATAAACTATAGTCCGTATGAATGGTGTACTTCCTTTTATTTTCTCATATTTTAGAGAAGGTCTAAAAAATATATATAAAGAAAAAATTACATATTAATATAAGGAATATTAATTTTTAGATGATGAAATCATGACCAAAATTTAAGGACTGAATCTACTAAATCAAAACATTTAAGAAAAACTGAAAGTTAACAACCGAGATGATTTTTTTAATAAAGAATTATTATAAATGGGGAATGTATTATTATATTTTATAATTTTATGGTACGATAATTATGAATATGTTTTTATTAAAGATATATAAAAAATCATAATTTCATAAATATAAGGTCAATAGTGAATAGAATGTAATTTTTTTATATGGTTAGTGGACTTTTTTTCTCAATTCTACACCATTGAGACATATTTTTTTGTTATGAACCTAATATAATTTATATAGTATATATACCATATATTTGAGATATTATATATTGAATACTTAAATATTATTTATATTTAATTTTATTTCCCATATTTTATCATTTAAATGTGTTTTCAGTCAAATAATATTAAATATATAAGACATTTTTTTAAATCACATATTTTATTGGGACTGTTAATGTTTAGATTCACTTATTGATAATTATATGATCCAAATATCTTATACAAAATCTCTTTTATACTACTCTAGTTATGTTTTGGGTTTACATATTTTATTTATCACTTATTGGATCAGGAGTAAACAAGTGAGTTACATGTAATGTATAACAACCTCATCTATTATTTTTAGAAGAGAATTATTTTTATATCTATCCATGTTATTAATATTTTTGCTTGAATGTTTTTATTTTTTCTATAATTATTATTTTATGTTATTTTCAATTTCGATTTATTCTATTAACATTGTTTTGATAAGGAAAAATCTAATTATTTTTCAAAAAGACTATTTTTGAATTTCCTTAATGAACTGTAAAAGGAATTAATTTTTTAAAATATATGCTGTGAATAGATATTCCCACATCTATGATTTTTATTCCATTTTTAGATGTCTTTATATGTTTATTTGGTTATTCAGTGTGAAGTTCCCTTGGGTTAGTTTGATTTTATTTAATTATAAGGGATTTAATGAAGATGAACTAAATTGAAATATATCATGAATCTTTGGAACTAGTTTGTATACTTGATGAAACATTAGTATAATTCAATAATATTACAGAGCTACTTCCATAGTCTGTAGAATAGAAATTGTGAGGATGTTAGGTTGACATTTTTTTTTGAGATTTCCAATTATATCTCTCCTTTTATCCAAATATTTTTGGACTATAATTAAATAATTATAACATGTGTTTGTGATGTTCAAGCAATGAATATTTATAAATATAAATAAATATTTATATGATGTGATAATACCATGAAAACTATCATTTTATGAGGATATTTAAAGTGTAGATCATTTGCCAGGAGTCCATAAAAAATAAGTTTAATTTTGTAGATGATGGAAAAATAATTAATAACCTTGATAATGAATTAGAATACGTATATAATCCATGTTATCTCTTTTTATAAATAATTTACCAAATAATTTGGGAAAAATATTTGATTCTATAGGACTATATCGACTACACATGTCGGAGTAAAAATCAACACATGGGTTCTTGTCAATAATGTGGGTCCAAGGTGGTGAGGAGATAATACTATAAATTTAAGAATATGGGAATTAATAACACACATTGGGTGTATGTAGATGATAAATTTCAATCATTGTGAGGAACCATGATTAATGGTGAGAGGTTTCCAGAAGTGGACTTGAATACTCACCTCAATATTGATTTAAATGTATTTTTATTTATTTAGAATAGGCTAAATGTTTGTGATTTTTATGTGGGACTCAATTACCAAAGGAATTATAGACACACTATAAATTATATGATTTTATTAAATATTTCCAATCATAGATGATTTGATATCATATATTCCTCCCCAAAATAATTGACTATATTTTTCTTCTAAGGGTATTTGTGTAGAAGAATATTTGTGCTATAATATGTAAAAATGAATACCTATAGATTTATAAATTCATGAATGAATATGGGTAGAGGTTCTAATATAACATACCAATTAATGTGAAATGACCTCATGATAAAAATGAACATACCAAATGGGTTCTATTTATGGATTATATACCACCAAAAAAATTATATTCCAACTAACTGTGAGTTTTTACAGACCACGTGAGTAAGTGTTCAAGTGAACATGGGTTCACTACATCATCGATACACTAACATCACAAAAGTGGTTCCAGAATATCATATGAATGAACCTTAAATGACTTCACATTACAGATTAATATACTATAAGTGTTTCCATTAATGGTATGTAAATGTACCACATAAATTTAATGATACCTACCACAAGTAGAAGAAAAACAGACCACACGAGTAATATATCCTCTTATAAGGAATGAATTCAATCCATCCATGATTTTTAAATGATAAATAACTGAACATGTTCTCAGACAACTATGAGTAGTAGATGATTCACAATATATTAAAATGAGAGATTACATAGATAAGAATAAATTGTTGATAAAATTAAAGAAAATTATTGTATGATTAATGAATTAGAAGTTATATTATGTTCTAATATCAAGGTGAGTCTAATGCACAAGAATATGGCGTACTTATATGTATATAGTTAATGAACTCATGTGGCACATAAAGTGTTACTAAGATTTTGGATGAAATAATAGGTCTATATCTGTCTAAGGTGAAACATGATCAACTGCATTTCTTACCATGAAAAAAAGGAGATGAAGAAACAGGTTTGACCAATAATATATGAGAAATATTCATGGTTTATTGAATCATAGAGATAATGGCATCTCTAGAATGTATAGTGATGGGGATAAAATAGTACATAAAGAATATCTTTCAAGGGACCTGAAAAAACCAAAACAAATATAGTACATCTGATATTCAAACCTATGAACATGTCTTAAAATGAAAAAAAATTGGATGGAGAATGTGTTTAATTATATATTTATAAGGAGGGTGTAATGTTTCTTAAAATTAATAAGAATATTATGGTTATATATATATAACATGAAGCAGTGAAGGTGAACTAATCCTTTTTTATAATTCAAGTGTTCTGATTAAATTAATTTGAATTTTCAATTACATAATATCTTGATTCCCATATCACCATTCATTAAGTATTTAAAGTGAACAGATAAATAGATCTGAGTAAAGTGAGTATCACAAATGTGGATTTGATAATACACACACACACACACACACACACACATATATATATATATATATATATCACATGAATAAATAAATCCATAGTATTATCAGATTTAAATAAGATGTATTATTAGGATGAAATGTGTTTTAAATTAGAAATAAAAATTGATGAAAATCCTCTTGTTCTGATTATATATATTACATTTCATCATGTTTCAAGGGATATCTATATTTTGTATATGAAAAATATAATTCAAGATATATTATCCTATGAGTATCAATATATCATTTTGGATATGAAAAATAAAAAAGACAATTAGGAATTCATGTGAATTTTAAAATGACATTATGAGAGACTAATACATCATGTTTTATGGAAATAATAATGTGATCCAAATCCAAGAGACTCCAAAGGAAATATTCCACAGTATTTGAGAATGCTAAAAATATTTAGATCTATTAATATATATATAGTTATGTTTTGATAAACACAATATCATTAATGAAGCTATTTTGGATATTGAAGAAGTTAATGAGCATGGAATATCCTATATGCTCATGTAATTGTGTCACTATTAAGAAAAATGAGGACTTTCTAACAATAGATCAATAAAGAAGAAGAGAACCTTATGTAAGGGTTGTCTAACAACTTACATAACATGCTAGTTATTGGGTTGTATAATTAGTTAATAAGAAAGAATGTGGTTGTGGGATATAGGATTTTGAAGAAGAATATTTAGTGTGATTAGGAGGAGAACAAAACGTAAATAGAGGACTGAATACAGGGTACTATTACAAGTTTCTGGAAAAGGAAGGTGGTTGGTGGTTATTACCAATAAAACTCAGGTAGAAATAGGAGACCAGTACAATTGAAAAAATTAATATAGTGGATAATCCATGATGGGGAGTCTAACTAACATAGATTTGAGTAGGATTCTATTCCAGGAAACATAAAAAATGTGTGATACTCTCTTTCCTACTACTACTATTATTTAGTTGAGATTGAGAGATTTCATTTATGGGATCAAGAGGCATAACAAGTTTTAGTAGTTGAATAATAAGGTAAATAATTTGAAAAATGTGTTTACCAATGGTTTACCCTTTCTGATTTATACCTAACCAATCCTTGGACACTAAAAAAGAAAACAAATTTCTATTAATTAGTAATATAAATGAAAATGGAATTGTTTTCTCAAAAGAATGAAATTAATTTTTATTTTCATTTAAACTTATATTATTACAAAAAGATATATAGAATTTATTATTAATTTTTTCTTCCATTATTTTTTGGTTTCTAAAAGACTTTGTTTTACTACATAACCTTCATTTCAGATAGAATTAATATTATTATTTTATACTTTAATGATTTATGGTTTTATGCTCATTAATATTATCATGATCACAATACTTATCGCTCTCCATTATTTCATTATCCATTATTTAATAATCTATGTCTCTATGTTAAGTAGCATGGAATTATATATTATTATTTCCATTACAATTATATTGTCTTAAGTGTATAGTATTTTTATATATGTATTCAACTGTAAGATGCTAATGAAGAATCTTATTGCACTAATTGGGGTAAAATTGAATATTCTGGATTTATTATGGAAAATGGTTGCTTTATAATAATGAATCATATTGATCAATCATTATATGAGGTATAAAAAGTAAATTCTAGTGATGGGTGGGTCATAGTTATATATATCACCTTAACACATTGACATGTTTCACGAAACAAAATAGGAGGACCCATTTGTTGGTTAAAATGTGTATTCCTAACTATATAATGAATGTATGTTGGTAATTCCCTGGAATGTATAATTTGGAATGTCATGTAAGAATCCTTGATGGTATTACCATAAATGTCTATAATTATGAGTTTAATTCATTTAGTGTTTAGTTTTTATTATCCATGCGACTAGTTAGTTGATTTTATCCATGGATTTTTTTCATTTTAAATATTTTTATTTAATGGAATGTTTTTTTATCCACTATATCACTTGGATTATGGATTTTATACCCATAATAGATTCCATTGTAGGTGTCCCTTACTGATAATTTTAGCTCACCACTGATTTTTTCCTTTAGAAGTTATGTATTTATCTTCCAATATAATATTTAGTTCATATGAGTATTTATTGTTCAAAAACATATAAAAATATTTATCTATCATGGAATGATCCCTTGTATATTGTTCTAATGTAACAATATAGACATTGTCTTTGTGTCAATGGGATAAGGAATCTATATTTGGAATTAAGGTAAGATTATAAGGAACATGTAGAATGAAATTTTTTATTAACATATATTACATAAGAATTATGATAATAGCATATAATATCGAACTTTTTAATGGTCATTTATTCCGAGGATCAATATTCATGATTATTTTATATTAAATAAGTATTTGATTTTTTTTAGTGTTTTATCTAATAACAATGAATAAAATAAAAGACCATGGTCAATGTAGAGATTTCTTAATTAATCAAGCTTACACAATGGGTGTTATATTTGATCATATCATTGATATATTTTGGAAACTATCTCAGATTATAATTAATATCATTTCCCACATAGATACACCATAAGAAGTGAATCTGGTGTCATGTATTTTATAATTATAACTATCCATTTATCTCAAGTTATGATTAAAAATATGAACCTAATTGAACATGATAATTTGATAAATAAACGAGAATTAGTGTTTCATGGATTTTTAGGTGACATGGGATATGTAAGGAAAGATATTTGACATCATACATGTCAAAGAAATTGTGAAAAATGATTTTGGGTAAATTAATAATTTGAATGAGATTCTCTTAAAATTTTATTGCAAAATTCTCTTAAAAATTTTAATTTTTAATAAATGAAATAATCTACTAATATCATGTGTTTTAATTATAAGATGATGTTTCATTAAACATACAAATTCCCCATGCATCAAATATGAACCTGGAATCTTTTTTGATATCATGAGAATAATATAGGTATTATGTAGATCATTATAATCACTTTAGAATCATTCATGAATATTTTGGAGGAAAATATGTTATTTTAGAAATTTAAAAATCCTAAATGTCGATTTTTGGATGATTCTTTTTAGTTAAATATTTTATCCATTGTTGAAATATCCAATGATATTTATAAGAAAAAAGGATATTAATGAATATACCTAAAAACTTAATTTTACATTTATGGATTTATATATAGTATTATTATTGTTAATTTGTGGAATATATGATTCTGATGTATTAATATGGTAGTTTATTATGAATATTAAGGGAAAAATTCAAGGATTGTTATAGTAATATTTAGACGTACAAATAATTTAGAATATTTGAATTTTATAACCATTGTATTAATTTTATAAATCCCCCTAAATATCATTTTTAAATCATTGTGATATTTTTTGAATAATGTATTGATGATCTATAATGTTATTGTGTTATATTATAATTTGATCCTTATAGAAGTTTACTATATTTTGTTGATGTTTATATCATGGTAATTCAGATTATTTTGGAAAATACATAATATGTATAATTTTATTAGCGATTATACATTTTTTAGTAATTAATTTTAGAAGTGATAAATGAATCAGGGCTGCTATGGGTGATGGCAATTCTTATGGGAGATGGTTTAATAAAACCTACTATGGATTGTTTGATACCTATAAAATGGGTCTGGGACTATAGGATTATTTTAATGCATTAAATATGAATTGGGTATACAATTTTTTCAGGAATGGGATGACTCTTAGCATAATAAAAATATTGTTTTTTAGTTTCAATAATAAGGTGGGAATTGCTCCTATCTGTTAAAAAATAGATAAAGGTTATTTAATGATGAAATAAAGAATAATTGATCAATCCATTATAATTATGTTCTTCTTATTTGATTATATGTGAGGATTTATTATGTTAATCTATTATTTTTATTCCAAATATTTTGGAAATTAATTATTATGATGGAATTCTCACACTGGTTATTATTTTAGGTTGTGTGAACTATTATGGTTTTAGAAAGAAGAAATAACTTTTCATCATTTTGAGGATCTTATAGTCCATTAAATTTCTATTTTAGTTCATAATTCTTGAAAATTCATCATGATAATGATTTTCGTTATATAAGAATAAATCCTTCTTTAAAATTGGATAAAACTAAGTATGTATGTTTTATCATATTTTCTAACCCAATGGTAAAATAATTTCTCAAACCTAAGAAAAACATTTATAAATATTCAGTGTCTCTGGTGAAATGTAATAGTCTCCTTCCTAGATAAATTTTTAGAAAATCATTTTCAAGTATGAGTCTTATAGAGGTACATGCAAAATATGTTTCTTGGTCATAAAATAGTAATTAATGTTCAGGATAAAATCTATATATGATTTTATTAAAATGTTATAAAAGATTCATATTTGAAAATATAAATTAAAATCAAGGTGAAATATGTTTTTTAAAGAGGTTATAATGTTATAACACAATATTGTTTTTATTTTTTTCTAATATATGCTGATTTTTTATTGTGTACACCTCTCAAGACACCTGAATAAATAAACACTGAAATGATATTGTTTAAATATGATTATTATAACCTTGAGCATGGGTTGGTGGGTATGAATTAGAATAAAAACATTAAAGAATTTATGTAGGAGAAGTTTTTAAATATTTTAAAAATATGAATTCTATCAAGAAAATTAATATTCGTCTAATCTTTAAAATGATGAATTAAAGAATAATAAATTTATATTATGATTTAAAAATATTATTCCTCTAAAAATGGGTTTTAATAATTTTATACATGCATAATTAGAATTAATTTATTGTAGATTTATAAAAAATTCTAAAAGGGACATAATTTTTAAAATCATAATGTAAAAATTATATTATATATAATTTTTTTAATTTTTCTAAAAAGAATGGTTTTCTAGTTGAATAGTAAAAATAATGATTTAAAAAACAATCATTTATATTCATTTAAGGGGAAAAATAAATTCTAGTTAATATTTGATTTTATGTCACTTATGTATCATTTTCCAAAATATAATATAACTATGTCCCCTGAAATCAACATTATATGGGATTTTTGTGGGAAATCATTTTTAACATTTGAAATTGATTTTTTCTAAAAACTGATTTCATGGGTTTTCCTAATTATATTACATTTCATTTAATCCAATTGTATATATTATTTAAAATCAAGAGTTTAAAATTTTAAAATTAGATTACATTAATTTTTTTCATAAAGAATAATAAAATATAATAATCATGATAATGTGTAAAATAAGTTAAATATAGTAAAAATTGTGGTTTACTACTTCGAAGTCACCCTAGAAGTTGTCATTATTTTATTTATAAGTTTATTTTGGGAAAAATATATCCCATATTCTAAAATATATCATTTTGGGGCCATTTTCATTTGATAATGACCATTATATTATTTTATGTCAAAAATAAATTCAAAAAGTCACTGTCATTCTTCTATTGTCACTAAAACATTTCTTTATGCATGAATTAAGTAATGATTGTCTGTAAATTGTAATATTAATTAAGAATACATTATTTTTATGTTATTAATTTATTTTAAAATTATTGTGATGGTATAATTAAATATAATTCTTAGATAACATCGATTTAATGATTGTGAAAAACAAAACAAATCAGCTAAATTATATTATAAAAAATCAAAGAAATAAGAATTGGATGAGTTATGGTGTTCCATTAATTTCATGAATAATTATAAAAGATTATTAGTATTTAAATTATATAGATATGAATTCCTTTTATTTTATTGTTTATTTTAATTATATATTTGTGAATAGTCCAAAAAATAAATTTAAATGACATTTAATATTTAAAAATTATGTATACATTATTATAAAATAATAAAAATAATATAATTAATCAAATATATGGAAATGTTTAAAATATCATGAATGATAAATATATATGTTCCAATTATAATTTTTAAAATTTCATTCATGACCCATAAGGATTGAAATGTCATCGATGACCGTTATGGTTAAACTATGTTAAACCAAAATATAATGTTTAATATGAAAAGTATAAATATCAAAATTTGATTGGTTCAATTTATTTCAACATTTTACACAATGTAATTAAATATATGGCATTTAGATGCATTTTAAATGAGTTAGACAGGTATTATATATTAATATATCAGGTATAGACAAGTTTTCCACTATAACACCCCATGATTTTATAACATATATCTACTTTAAATATTTTTAATTTATCTATAGTCTTTCCTTACAGAAACACCCTATTCTAAATAAACAATATTTACTATTGATGTATTATTATTTAATGTGACATTTATCAATGATACATTATATTGGCAGGTACGAATAAAACTAACTAAATTATAATAAATTAATTTTTTTTCTTGTATATATTGAATTTATTTATCACTAATTTGTAAAAGTATTTGAAGTAAAAATGATATGTTTTTTTGAAAAAATAGTTCTTATTAAATGAACTATGTTTTTAATATAACAAATTAAATTAATCACTATTGATGAATGATTTTAATTAATTGAATAAATAATATATATCATAAATAATTTATAAATTCTTTTAATTGTTTTTACATTGAATGTGATGAATGTAGAGTTAATGTTCTTCTTAAAAATGAATTTTTTTCTAAAAATAAATTTGTTATGTTTTTCAAAGATATATTAAAATGAATTAATGAATCTTATAGAAATAGAATATTGTTAAATAGAATCTATATTTGTAGTATGAAATATTTACAGTATAAAATAATATCAACTTAATTTTTTGTCATAATGAATAGTAATCAGGGTAAATATGTGTCATCTCATTAATTTTTAATTTTATAAAAATGTTTAAAAATAATGGGATAATTATTTAAAATTAAATCTAATAGTAGAATTATTTATATGTTTTATGTTTAAATAAAAATCCTCATCAAAACAAAATATATAGTCCAACTAGGTAGAGTTTTTCACCAATAATGATCTTAAAATTCGTTAATGTAAAGAATAAACAAAAATTGTCAGTATCTTTGTTTAAATGTCTATGTTATTTTCTGATAAGATTAGATAGTTTTCGTGATTCATTATTAATTTCATTTCAAATAAAAATAAATTTATTTTGTCATAGTAAATTATTTTCAATTTTTATTGATGGAATGATGACCATAAGTGATTATAGAATTAAGAAAAATTGCATGGCCATGTAATTGAAAAATAAAATAAATATATTAAAATATATTTAATTTAATAAAATATGGATGAATTATTTTCTTCCATGAATAATTATGACCAATATAACACAATAGTGATGTTTTATTTCATGACCATCCCCTCGAGACTCGTACAGTGACTACTCCAAGACCACCACCCATTGGATAGGGGCTGACGACTCGTTCCAAGTAGGAATATCCCATTAGTGGGTGGTATTTTCCATAGTACCTGTACAAACATAACAATCTCATATAAAAATAATAAATTGAAAACACTATGTAAACATGGATGAAAACCATTATGGAAACGCACACATAGTATGATACAAAATAGAAATAATAGGGGCTAGAATACAAGGCTAGTTGAGAAGGAAAAGTAAAAGCTCTAGGATATAATATATAGAAAACCCCACCTCATGGGTAGGTATAGTAAGATGTATAAATGTGAATGAATTTTACCACATTTTCCAGGTCACCCTAAAGAACATGGAATTACCAGTCCACTAAGGACTCCACCAAATATTCCGATCATCTACATGAGATATGACACATTATGTAAAATCCCATACATGGGTGAGTAAAAAAAATACTTTGTAGGGATGTCAAAACACAAAGGTATCACTATGAAATATACAACAAAGGAATCATAGAACAAATATCACAAAGGAATATCATGAAGTATACAACCAATGAATTCATAGGAAATACACCCAATAGAAAACCAAAGTGGTACACATTGTGTATCCTATAATATGTATGATCAAGAGTGTCACTAGAGTCACCTCACCCCATGTATGTGTCTATCATACATAAACATGATTTTCAAAGGAATCCACAATACAATCAATTAGTAAAACATAGAGTTTAGGTAACACATGGAGTGTTGGTAACACACAAAGTGTCGTCAAAGACTAGGGGACCCACAACCTAGGGGGATATGGGAGTAACGACTCAATCTAGGTAATACACATAGTATAGGTAAGACAAAATGTCTAGAAAAGGCACAAAATCTAGGTAAGACACACATTCTAGTTAATCAGATAGCTTCCAGGTCGCATCCAGCTGCAAGACTCTGTCCTTAGCCCAATCGTTCTGGGAGAACCTACTCATCGAGCAAATAAAATTTATGCCAACTTCCACCAAAACTGACATTGAGTATATCAAAAGGGACTCATCTTTGTGAGGTTACCAATTTATAAATTGGATCATCAAATGGACACACATTTTGAGTGTTCTAGGTATTTATTTAAAAAGGGTCTAATTGGGTACGGGTCCCGTTCGAGCTAGTTAGACCGACCCGGGTCGCACTTGACCCAACTTGGCCCACTGGGTCTGGCTCGCAATCGGTCCTATCTACCATCTCTATCCTAGTCCACCAATGCATACTCATTCATCTGACTGAGACATGGTGGCTATCTTGTCTGCACCCCATCAATGCGGGGGTGAGCAGTACAATTGAGGTGCCAGTCCTTCATGGGACCAAGTTGTTGCGGTTTCTATGAGGTCTCACCACTGTAGTTTAGCTAGACCGCAACCCCTCAGCCATATGATGTGTCCCAATGAAACATATGTTGAGGCCCACCACCACACTCTTACTGGAAATAGTTGATGTGTGAATATCTACCTCTTGTTGTCAAGCCGACATCCACTACTGTCGGGTGGTTGCGTTGCCGCTAGTGGCTCCCCTTCTACATGTCGCCACAATCGCTATGGTTGAACATTTTTCAAACTGGGAAAAGCATCGTTCTTCTTGGGATTCCATCATCACTTTCATGGGTTCAAGATCTTTGTTCCTTCATTCTGGGGGTCTGTTCACATTTGGAACCTCTTGAAAAATATCAACGTTACCATATGGGTTTTTTGGCGAAGAACACAAGAACGGGGATATGAAAGGCACCAGAAAATCCATTTAGATTGGATCATGGCCTTTGTTTGTGTCGGACCAACATATTTCTTGTTAGAAATATCAATAAGAATAGATTAAAAATCACAAAGATCTAACTCCAACATTAATCTGACATGTTTTACCATCACATATATACGATCTAATAGAGAATCAACATGTTCATGTGTTGGTCATCATTCATCGTTGGAAACATGAATGGGAAAAAATAACACATAAATAAACCCCTACCTCAAGGACTAGATCAATCATTGGAGAAGATTGAGTCCTGCGTTCTTTAATCTGTCGACGCGTGTTCTGTATCCAATCGTCTATCTTCTACCATTCATTGTTTATTGAAGTGATGATTTTGCAACGCATTTTCCATATTTTTTCTAGAAAATAAAGGGATAGTGAATCTAATCTTGTATCCCTACCATGATATTATATAATGAAATTCATTTCAGTATACTGGTTTAATTATGTTGCTGCATTACCATACTGTTTCCGTTATAAAGGGAAATAGATTTTTTTCGTTGTGTTGCAGCATTGTTGTGTCATCATGAAATGTTAAAATAAAAAAAAATCTTTTAATGTTTATTTTTATTCTTCTTTAAAATTCCCAAAAAGTATTTTATATATTGGTCTAACACAGGTTGAGGTTAGGTTCTGCCTAAGAAAAACCCATTACTCTGAAGTAAATGGTTCCCTCAGATTTCCAATCTGAGATCTCATGTAAATATAGAAAATAAGATAATGCATGCTATTTTTAATAAACATAAAAATAGTTCCAATATTTTCTCATGAGCACCCCAGGCCTAAAAAACACATTCCATTTTGGATCTTAGTCTCAAAATAATCCCATATATTTTTTTAAAAAAATTACATAGAAAATACATGACATTACATTCTCCCCACCATAGGGAATTATGTTCCTGATATATAATATAAAGGATAGAACAATAAATGGGGATATTGAGTATGAATTTGAGCTCCCCTCTCCCTTTTTATCTCTTGGAGATTTCTGTGCTTCCACCAAACATTCACTAGAGGAATTGACCATCCAAAAATTATCCTCTCTTGCCGGTTCTTGACTCCACTAGGTATTGCGCAAGTGTTTCCCCATCATCAACATACATCTCACCCCAGACAATTACATGAGATGGGTCATGTACATATCACCTCATCTAGGATATGTGGAATAAATCATGCAGTATCTCTAACTCCAGAGGTAGATTTGAGTTGTACACCACCTCGAATACTCCACATAGTATCAGAAATGGACTAATGAGACTTAGAGATAACTTATTGCTCCAACCAAATCATTGTATACAATTTCTAGAAGAGACCAAAAGGAACACTTTTCCTCCCACCTCAAACTCCTAGGGTCTCTATTGTCTATCAATATAGGACTTATGACACCTCTTTGTAGTCTTCATCTACTCCTGGATGACCTTTACCTTCTCTCTAGTACCATGCACCCACTCCGAGCACATGAGTGTTGACTCTCTGGGTTAGGTCCTGTAAAGTGGATACCTGTATAGACACCTATAAAAGGCCTCGAATAGTTCTATACTTATGGTGTAGTAATAGAATTTTTACATGAACTCCACCTAGAGTAGATTATCCTTTCAATTATGGCCAAATTCGAGGATACAAGCCCATGGATTTTCCTCTAGGACCTGAATTGTCAACTCGGTCTCACTCTCTCTCTATAGGTGTAAAGTTGTTCTCAAGCATAGATGATCCTCGAATTCCTCAAGAAATATCTTCCACCATAATAATGCATAGCATGTATCAAAACATAAGATTATTGTAGACAAGGATCCTTGGGGACGAACTATCTCTTGCACAAAGAGGCATCAAAATATCTATAATGAACCCTGTTCCCAAATTGTTGGGAGGTGGGCCTACCTAGTGAGTCGTTCAATGATCACCCAGAGGGTATTGTTCCCAATGGTCATACATGATAAAACTACCATGAATTCAATCGATATTCCATCCCACTTCCACTCCATCACCTTAAGGGGTTTAGTCAAATCCATTAGAAGTTGGTGATTAACCTTCACCTTCTAACAAGTGAGGCATCTAGAGAGAAACTGTTCCACTACATCCTTCATCCACTGCCCCCAAAACTGAAATAAGAGGTATGAGTACATATTTTATAGACATGGATGTACTTCCATATGGCATATATGGAACTCCATAAAAATCTCCACCCTTAACATCTCTGGTAAAAGTGTGAGTCCTATGAAAAGGATAACATGTTCCCCACCTTTTTAATATCCATCAGAGGCATGCTCTGTGGACATTTGAACACATGTAGTTTCATAACTAAAATATCATAGTAGTGCCTCACAGACCCACTGTAAGAGTTTTGGGGTTAGCATCATCCACTAATGATAAGTTTCTTCATCTCCATGCATGAAGGATATCGGAATTGAGGCCAACTACTTTGGAGGATATTTCAGTATCTTTGAACTCGATCTCTAGTTAAGATCATCTACCACCACCTTCCCCTTATTAGGATTATATATTATCTCAAATTCAGAGTCATGGATGAAATAAAGTGAACATTATTGTCTCAGTTTTAATTACTTTTTAAGAAATATACACCTGAGACATTTGTTATCAGAGTAGACAATAAACTGATCACCCAAAATGTAGTGTCGCTAAATCATAAATGTGAAGACTACCACCGGAAAATTAAGATCAAGGGTCACATAGTTCTACCAATGTGGTATCAACTACAACAATCCATAAAAAATAATAGATTTTCCCTACATTAAGTGAAAACCAAGCATGGTACCTGATACTTCGTAGAACACCATGTACTCGACACCCTCCCCTGGAAATATTAGGGTGGTAGTGATAATCAAAATCTTCCTCAGCTACTGAAACTTCTCATGGAACTTATTCATCCACATGAAGGGATTCTCCTTTTTTTCAGGGATATCATGAATACTAATACGTTATAAAAGATGGGTACAGACCTCCAATTTTTTCCAGCAAACCAAATGAATCTCTGCACCTTAGTAGCGTCCTTGGGTGGCTCCCAAGCAAGAACTGCTTCAATATTTTCTAAATCTACTTTAACTCCAAAATCTAGAATGACATGTCCCAAAAAGTGGACCTATCATATCCTAAATTGAAATTTTCAATGCTTCCCATAATGATTCTGCAATTTGAGTACTTCTAGGACTATCTTTAAGTGTATCACATGTTCCTCCTCAGATGCTGAGTACATGAGGATTCCAGAAATAAAGACCATTACAAACCAATCTTGGTAGGGTGGGATGATCATTTTCATGAGTCCCTTGAACACTTCTAGGGTGTTATTAATTCCAAATTATGTCACTAAGTACTCATAGTGTCTATAGTGACATATTAAAGTCATCTTCAGGATGGAATCATCCCCACCTGATGTTGGTGGTAGCCTGATCTGAGGTCTATCTTCGATAAAATCTCTATCACTTAAGCTGATCGATGAGGTCATTAAGCATCGGCAGTGGATACTATTTCTTCACGATAAACTTTTTCAGGCACCATAAGTCCACACATAACCCCATGCTCTTGTTTACCTTCTTGGAAAATAAAATTGGGGCTTTCCATGGTGAAACACTCGGTACCAACAAACCATTCATCTTCAAGTCCTCCATATGCACCCTCAATTCAAAATGTTCTATAGGATCATTCCAATATGACAGTGTGGATATTATTGTCATCCTAGGGTTCTATTTAATGCTGAAGCCTTCCTCTGTATGAGGATATAGTTTGGGAACCTTTTCTAGAAAGATGCCCGCGTACTCATCTTCCATAGTAAGAAACTAAGGACTCGTCTCGTGCACTGCACAGAGGGTCATTCTTAGGAATTGTAGTGTGATCAGCTACACCCTCTTCTATAAGATTCCATACTATTCTCCTCTAGTTTCCATCTCACTAATAAAGGAATACATTGTTTCGTCCATGCGGTCACACTACTATGTACCCTTAAAATAGTGGATATGAGCATGAAATGGGGATAACTAGTGTATACCCAGAATAATGTCGTAAGGCCTTAATGCTACCACCATGATACCTCAACTGAAAATTTCACCCCCAAGAGTAAGGGAACACTTTCGGCACAAGTGTGTGCTTGTCGAATCTTCTCCCATAGGATTCTCTAAGAATTGGGATAGAGTAAACGGTTCCACTAGAATTTTTATGTCTCAAACATGGGTCGTGGTGAGAAAAGAGTGACTGGAACACCTATTTATCAAAACTACATCACGGGATGAAAAGGAACATATAATTACTCTAATCATCAAGGGATTCTCTAGATTATTTTCCCCCATATCATGGAGCTAGCCTCTCCCATTTCCACCAGCTCGTTGAGCTTTGGGTGTACCACTTATAGGTGATAGTGGTAGTTCCTCGAACCATTATCGACCTTTTTATGCTCATAACGCTCCTCTACCACATCCATCACCAAGAGGAACGTCATGTTCTTGTGTCCACCGCTGCCTCGGAAGTCCCTCAACCATCTCCTGGTCTGTCGTACAACTGGTTAGACAATCTCAATCCAGATTTCCTTGACTTCTATATGAGTATCATATTCCTTACTTCGGCGGACTCACTCTACCTTGGAAGCCTTTCATCACTGATCTCATGTCCTAGGGTTATCCCATAGACTATCTATCTTTCTTGGACCCCATCATTAGCTTTTGACTACCTACTACTAAAGACACCACTACCTATCACTCGGTGGTAGCTCCAACTATCGGTTCATGTTCTGCAATAAATATCTCTACATGTAGAGCTCACTCTAAAACCCCATCATGCATAAGGAAGATAAAGGATATCATTGACAACTAGATCTCCTGGCGTAGTCCCTAATCAATAGTACATTACAAGATGAATAGTTCCTGCACCATATCTATATAATAATGAAAAAGATATATGAATCTCACAGAGTATTTTTCTACCAATTGGTTTCCAAGCTACAGGTCAATTAGCTTCAGTATACACAATGAGAAAAAAATAATTTAAAATAACTCTTACCTAAAGAGGCATTCGATGTCTAACCAGGAGAGCATATCATCCATAGACATCTTAGTCATCAGGGTCCACCATCTCAATGCTCAGACTTGACGTAGGCTTGCATCTTGGAATTCCATCTGGTTGGTAGGTGTCTTCACTAAGCAAAATACTCACATCACCACCTCTAACTAGTCCTCAACTACCGAGGGATCATTATCATCACAGATCCTAGGAGATATATACCTCTGTAACTCATGAAATTTTTTAATCCTATGGAAATCCTATACCTATATCACTGGTAGGAACTACTACTATCAGGGTGGTGGAATCACGAGTACACCACCGAGATGTTTTAAATCTAGAAATGGTCCCTACACTGATGCCTCATTTCTATGCAGACCATTCTCATGGCCCTATAACAGAATCCTAGATGGAAATATTTATGGAGGAATCCGGAAACAAAACAAGATCTACCACAGTCAAAAGAGTATACTTAGTGATATGCCATTGACTCAAGACATGAGAACACAAAAAATTCATATATGATTCATGAACCATTGATTTCCCCTAAAACTAGTGTTTTCACATACCAAGTTGAACAGTATAATTTGAGGTCCTCATGTATGGATTATTTAGTCACCACACCAACACTGGGTTCCCTAGCCAGAAAGAAGAACTCAAAACACTAAAAAAAATCCCCCAAAACTTGAGTAAAAATAACCTCACTTTGATACCACTATGTTAGGACCTATCCCCTGGGACCCATGTTATGACTACCCCAAGACCACCTCCCTTAGCCCAGGGGATGATGACTAGCACTGAGTAGGCTTATTCCACAAGTGGGTGGAATTTTCCCAAGTACATGTACACACACACCTGTCTCCAAGAAAAATCTAAAACTGAAAACACTGAGTAAACATGGATTCAAATCACCATGGAAACCCACTCACAGTATGGTACATAATTGAATTAAAAGGGTCCAAAATTTATGCCCACATTAAAAGTAATAGTAAATGATCCTGGAATACATATATAGAAAAACATACCTAAATGGTAGGAATGGTAAGATATATAAATGTCACTGATGCCTACCTGGTGTTTCAGGTCACCCTGAAGCACCCCTGTATTTGATCCACCATGGACTCTATAAAAGATGATTATTGTCTGCAAAAGACACAACATGTGCAAGAGATCTCTTGTAGGGGTGAGTAAAATATACTCGGTAGGGACCACAAAACACAATGGTATCACTAATAAATATAACACAATGGAATCACAAGAAGAATACCACAACAGAATCACATAATGTATACCATAAAATAAACACTATAAAATACTCCCATCATACTACCAAATAGTAACACAATGTGTACGCTCTCAGAATTATACACAATAATTCCTCTAGATTTATCTCCCAAAATTTATAGGTATATGGTATGTCAATGAGTTTGTTGCATGAATCCGCAGTACCCTGAAGTAGTAACACAATGAGTGTAGGTAACACAGAGAGTGTCGGTAACACACAATGTGTCATCGAAGACTTGAGGACCTACACCCTGGTGGGATAAGGGACAATTGAATCAGTCTAGGTAAGACACAAAGTATATTCAATACACAATTTCTAGGTAAGAGACATAGTCTAGGTAACACTGGACAAACATTCTATGTATGAACCACAGTATAGGTAATCACAAAGCTTCTTGGTCGTAGCCAGCTATAGAATTCCATCTTTAGCATGCTCGTTATAGTAGTGCCTAATCCATGACCCAATAGGATGTATTCTAAATTCCACAAAACACACTTAGAGTGTATAAAATGGTCATACTCATCATGAGGGTTCCAATTATGAAAACATATCATCAAACTGATACACAGTTTGAGAGTTATGGCCATTTAAGTAAAAAGGGTTCGGTTGGGTCTGGGTCTAGTCCGACATGGTCAGACTAACCTGACCCAACCCAGGTAATACCTCACCTGAGTCATTAGGTCTACCCCAACCCGCCAAGTCCGCCCCGACCCATCATATATGATCACCTCACCCACCCACCCACCCCCTCCATGTCCACCCAGCCCGACCTACTACCGGTCGGGCCCACCGTCTCCAGCCTGGTCTGCTAAAGCAGACCGGTACATTGAACCGGGATGCGGTAGCTACTGCATCTGCTCCCCATCAACATGGGGTGGCCACCTCGTTTGGCATGGTGGTCCACCACAAGACCACCCCACAATAGTTTCTACAGGGTCCCACTACCACGGTCCACCTAGACAGTGGCCCCTCTATTGCATGATGTGGCCCCCTTCTATATATATAGTGGCCCACCGTCGGCCTCCTACAAGCGGTTACATCCACCACTCCATGGAAATTTCTAGATTGATCTCTGCTGCCACTCCATCGAGCCAGTGGCCGCTACTACCGGGTGGGAATTCCGTAGTACGCGACTGGCCTTCCGTAGGACACCACCACTGTTGTGGTGACACATTCTTTTATCTGGGAAAAGCTTCAAAATCATTGGGTCTCCCTCTTAACTGATGTGGGTTCTAGATCATCTTGTTGTCTTTTCGGGGGTTTAGTCTCATATGGAACTTACCAGTAAAGCTTGATGCGACCACAAGGGTCCATCGATAAAGAATGAAAGAACAAGTATTTGAAAGGCACAACGAACACACTTTAGAACAATTACATTCCTTTGTTCATGTCATCCCAAATTCATTATTATTATCAAGATCACAAAGAACGAATTAAAAATCATAATCATCTAAAAACCATATTAATCCCATATATATAACAATCCCACACAAACAATAGAACAGAAGATGAACCTAATATTTTTTTTGGTCCACATTCGTCATTGGAAACAAGAATGGGGAATTAAAATCACATAGAAAGAAACCCCCCACCTTGAGAAATGGATTGATTATTGATAAAGAATTAGTAATGTGTTCATCATTGGTTAGTATACTAACTCTTATTCCAAACCTGATCATCTATCATCCAGTATTTATCAATCTTCAATAAGAGGATTTGACAATGTGTTTTACTTTCTTTTTCAAGAGTATCAATGGACCATGAATCTAAGATCTTATGCCTTCTAAGGTATTAATTAATGAAATGCATTTCAACATCATTGTATTTCTGCATTACAATGTCTCTAGGATATTTCCTTTATGAATGGAAAAAAATGCCTTGTTGTTGCGTCACAACATTGACGTGTCATCAATAACTACTAATAGAAAAATAAATAAAACATTTTATGATTATTTTAATTATTCATTAAATGTTCAATAAATATTTTTTTTGTAGACCCATGATGGTCAAGGATTGGTCCAGCATAAGAAAAACCCACAACTATCAAAACTACAATTCCCTAGGATTACAAATATGAGCACTATTTTAAAAGATAAACAAATAGAACATTCGTTTTATTTTTAATTAAAATAAAAATAGTTCAAATATATATTTCAGGCACCTGGTGCCTCGAAATCATGTGTCGTCTTAACAACATGTCTTGAAATAATACAATTTAATTTTTTAAAACAAAATTACATTTAAAATATGGGAAATTACATCCTTAATGTTCTATTTTTTAATTACTTTTTATCTTATTGTTTTTAAGATAAAATAACGTGAATATTCATGAAAATGAATTTAGTGATATCTTATATTAAATAATATTTTATAAAATTATTTAAAAATCATGAATGTATTATAATTTTCAAATTGAATGGTATATGGTCTATAATGTCAGCCATTGTCCACTAATGGGGATGTTTTCCATTTCTAGTAACTTTCATGACCCCTAAATAGTAATTTTCTAAATAACATAATGATCATAAAATTGTTAAACATAGGGTTAAAACTAAGAGATAAGGGTTATCAAATCACCTAAACATGTATAAATTTTATTTTCTAATTGTATTATCACTCATCCTTATCCTATATTTGAAATACATAAATTGTTGGAAAACATTAATATGATAATTAATTTATATTTATGTTTTATTTTATGTAATTCCAAGGGCCTTCCTCCTCTCACATATAAAAGGGAAAATCATATTCACCATTGTTATAAAATTTGATCTTTCTATATTAGAAAAACCACAAAATATTAACTCTCTAGATATTTTACCTACAATCTAAAGCTTGTTTAATTTATAATGTACCGTCTATTCAAGGATTATGGTTCATGCCAATGTAGGATTCTCAATGAATATGTATAACTCTTTTCCCAGTACCTTCAACTTTATCTCATCTTTTACATAATTAAAAAAATTCCAAAAAAATATTTATATTAGTAAATTAAATATGTATTATTTCTATTATGATTAAGTAACAACACTTTTCCACCTATTTTCCATCCTATATGAAAAGAAAACATTAGTCATGCATTTTTTAGGGTACCACCTCTTTGATGCGATGTGTTCCATATTTCATCGCCATTTAAATTTTATAGTCAAAATGCAGAAATTAATGAATATACATTGTATATATGATATTATAATATTTTTATAAATGAAAATAATTATATTTTTTTATAATCCATAAAAAAGAGGAAACAACACTCATTCATATGTAGAGACAATCGTCTCCACCAAGCATTATAATTTGATTTTTCATCATCGCATTATATAAATAGTTAAAAAATGTCAAATAATAACATATGATCATAATTAAATGATTAAAATTATAAATATGATGGAATTATAATGAATATACAATTTCCTACATTATTGATCCGACACATGCATGAAAAATGATGCAATTAGATCCAGAATGATTATTTTAATAACGAATATTTGATAAATGATTGATAAGAAGTTATTGGAAAATAATATAGAGTTTAATATATATTATTATAGTTTTGTAATAAATTATATATATATATATATTATACTTTAGGTTTTAACTTATATGAAACAATACAAGATTTGAGGTACGGGATTTATGTTTTAATTTTATTTTAATCAGTATTTTTATGCATGAAATTAATTGAGAGAAAATATATGAAACTTGTATGATATAACCTTTTTATTTTCTCCCCGTATAGTTCTTTTTGATATTTTTATGTGTTAGTTTCATTTTCCTCTATTTGGTACTAAAATTTATTATCAATTTATTTTAAGAAATGTAGAACATGTTTATCTTCTTTTGGATGGGAATCATTCTCCCATATATCCATATATGTTAAAATGTTTTAATAAAATATTATTATATTTTAAAATGAATTTGGAAATATATTTTAAAAAATATTTTATTTTTTATGAAATTTTTATGAAGAATATTCTCATTTTTTAATGAGTTACTTTTTACTATAGGTGTGAACAAAATTGTTGTTTTATATGATTAAAAAATGAATAAAATTTCCCACAACTAGGAGTAATAAATTCATTGAGGGTTCCTTTTCAGGTTTTTTAGTTATTATTTGAATATTGTTTACATAATATTTCTTACATTTGTAGCATTCAAATAAATTATTTTAAAATAACAATTTTATTTTTCTCATGAACTATTCTATTGATCTTATAATGATGTTATTCATCTATTATAACATCCTTTGATGTTAATGGTTCATTATTGGGGATATCATCCAATGAAAAAATACATATTACTTTTATATTTTGTTTATAATTATGGTTAAGACATGTTTAATAAAACAATTAATTTTTCACTATTTATGTTAGGATGACAAGAGGGATTCTTTATGATATTGTGGAATATATAAGATTTGATTATGAATATGTGATCTTTGGGCCTAGAATTAAATATCCCTATAATTAATTGGGTAATGTTGATCATGTTAGAGAACTTATAATATATTATGGAGAAAATGAAATCATAATATATGATTAAATTAATATAGTCCTACGATATTAAAAATTTTATAATCATCTAATTGTTGAATTTGTTAGAAACATACAAGTTACTCATAAGAAATTTTTCGGATTATCTTGATTGGGTAACTCGATGACGAATGACTTATGAAAAATAAAATTTTATAGTTATTCTTATGATGGATACAAAACATTCCTTAGAAATTTTTAATGAATACGATATTCTAGCATGGTTCATTATTGATTTAAGGTGATTTCCCACTCTTATGATTGATGTTTTTGGAAATGATAGTGTTTTATTCCACATGTAATTTTTATGATCTATAATGAATTGGATTTGATCATCATATTCATTGATGATTATATCCTAAAATTTTATTGTCTTACGATATCATGTGGTAATCGATTGGTATCTCCCATGTTTACCCTCTCTTAGAAACTAATATCAACATTTATTATATTTATTTTTTCATGATTTTAATGAAAGGTTTCTTGTAGGAAATGTAATTATAGGGTAAAATTAGGGAATTCATTTCTTGGAGATATTGAAGATATTTAATGGAATATTTTTTTCACCTATGTAGCAACCAAAGACACCATAGATTACATTTAATAGGAAGGAATTGTTATGAGATGTATATTATATTAATTGAAAAGGAAGTCATAACCATGTATGTTATACATTGATTATGTCAATTTTTATTATAGTAGGATTTTCCTTGTATTTAGAGATAAATATTAGATAATTTTATTGAAACCCCTGGGAATAAGTCAAATTATAGGATTCCATTTTAAAGTATTAGAAAAGTAGGGACTAGGATGTATTTCAATAAAACATTGCAATATCAATAATATAGTGATATTTTTATTATGAAATAGATAAATCTAGGGGTATGAACTATTAATGGGGAAAATTGGTTGTTAACACTATCATAATTAATAGAATTTGAGTGAGGCTATGATTTCACACCAATCTAGAAACTACTAGGGGATATTCGCAAGTTAATTCATGTTACATTTATGAACCCTTATGATGGACTTGAAGAGAAGATAACTATTTATAGCCTAAGATAATCCTTTGTTTTAATTGATTTATAATTATGATTAATGATTTAGACATCATATTAATTATTTTTCATGATTAACATAATAATATGTGTGATCATTGTTGCACATAATTTACATTTTGGTCTTATTCAATGGCTAGAAATAGAGTGAATCATGTTCAAACTGAATATGATAGACAATATAATGACATTACTCATGAGTAACTAAATGTAATATGATATAGTATATAAAAAATTCTGGATATTATCTTCCAACTCTCTCATACTATAAATTTTATATTTAATTAAACTAATATACCAAATTGAAAAATAAATGAACAAATCAATATTGGTTCCTTTATCAGAAAATGTACACATTCTTTTAGGGGTTCCTGTGATCCACTAATTGTGGAGTAATGGTCCATTATCATTGAAATGATAATTTAAATTACCATTTGTTTCAAACATGAAATTGTTACAATTCCAATATATCATTTGGAATGTGATGTAGGTAAATGGTGGAATTATATTAATAATACAGTGTAATATAATGAAATTTACTCCATAACATGTAAATCGTTTAATAAATAATATTTATGTTATTATTTTAATTTATTATAGGTATGAAATGGGAAAGGAATTATTTAAAATGATGTAGAATGATAATGGATCCATTTGAAACTATGAGACACATTGGAATATTCATTAACAATATGTTTTATATTTTTTTTATCATTCATAAAAGAAAAGATGACCAATTATATAGTTGATTGAGAGAAAGTCTCCCAAAGTAATTGGATATAAGAGACTCAGGTAGTTATAAATAAATTGTTAAATGTGATCTTGTATTCAAAATTAAAATTTGAGACACTAAGTATTATCATGGTTTAGAAGTCAAAAGGGAGATATTTTATTTCAAAGAAAATATAACAATAAAACATATGGAGGAATGAATATTTATCTCAATTACTATCGGATGTGTGGACGGAATAATGGGGTAAATTTTTTTGTAGGGCCATGTAAATATTTTATGTGTGGAAAATAATTTCATCAATAAAATTTATTCTAATGTTAAGTGATGATATCAATGAATTAAAGGATTGGTTAAAATTCACAACCAAATACACCTCCCATGCTCTAATTATATAATTGTATGGATTAGTTAAATTAATCTAGTTATTTCAGGAATATTTTGATAAATAATGATAATTATAATTAAAAAAAAATATTTCGTAGTTGTATAGTGAATCATCATGTGATCACAAATAATAATGTGGGTCCTGAGAACAATGTGATGAAAGGTACACTTACCATCCACTCTAGAGAAATAAATTTTTTATTTGTTTCTAGATTTTCCCAATATTATAAAGTTTAAAAACATATTTAGGGAATCACATCATCATTTTAATTATTAAAAATTGAGTTTGAAAAAGAAAATATTAATGGTATGATTTTGAATCTATATTCGATAGATCCTCTCAAATAGATGTTTGTGGGATTGTAATTCCACATAATATTTTGATTATCTATATTGATTAATTTGATGTGACTTTGGTAATGAATTGGTTCTCTCTTAATATAACACATTTTAGTTTTGGAGGTTGGTAAATCACATTTTATACTATGATTAATATTATCATCAAATTTTAGTGAAATGATGAATCTGAACATCCAATGGAAGTTACTCCCATTTTATGGGTCGTAACACATATTTAAGAGAAATATATTCATTAACGGTTGATAAAAAACTAAAAATTGATGATAATATTAATTATTTGGATTATATTGATGTATTATATAATTAATTTTATAGTATTACCAAGAATAATGATGTTCAAATTTCAATAGAAATCATACATTAGGCTATCCTATCTAATTACTCTATATAAAATGGAATTTATTGAATTGTAAGAATTCAATACGAAACATGAGAAGAATATTTATACGGGAATCATAATCCATAATACATCAGCATGGGGTGAACCTATTCATTTTTTTATGATAATAGATGTGTCAATATAACTTTCTTTTTATTATCTTGAATTTAACAGGATTAGTTTTTATAATATGAATCCTCAACCACATATTTATATAGTATTAGATCAATTACAAGGAGATCAATTTTTTCCACGAATGATAATTGATATGGATAACATCAATTGAGAATCTAGAAGGAGGAAATACCAAATGTATTCTTCTTGATGTTATATGATCATTATTATGTTATAATATAACTATTTGGACTTGATGAAGCTCATACAATATTGATGGATTTTATTAATAGATTCTTTAGTGGTTACCTTGATCAATTAATGGTAGTTGTTATAGATGATGTTAATATTTATTTGAATGGAAATGAATATCATAAGGAATAATTGATGAAATCACTAAATATCATAATTAATGATAAATTGTACACAAAATTGACCAAATTTGAATTTTGGAATGAAAACTTTTCATTCATAGTTGATCGTTTAAAGATAAATGTTTTTGAACAATGTCTTTTAGTGACCATATTAATAGTGACCCATATTTTTCATTTATTGGATATATACTTCCAAAAAACATTGAGGGATTTATGATGGATATTGATTTTAAAATAAAAATTGACTCGGAAGGGAGATATGTTCTTATAGATAAATGAATGTGAGGAAATTTTCAAGGAGCTAAATAGAATATTGGTAAATGAACATGTACTCATAGTACATGTAATAAGGAATTGTTTTTAATAATTAGTTATTTATTTGAGGAGGTAATTGGATGTAACCTCATGGAAAAGTTTAAGGTGATAGATTATTCCTCATTGGCATTGAAAATTCATGATAATAATTACTCAAATCTGTATTTTTAGTTAATAGTAGTAATTTTTACTTTGAAAATTTGTGGATTTATCTTTAGAGTAAATTGTATGATATATATAATGATCATAATATCATTAAGTATATGATCACAAAAATAGTTTAATATTATCAAAACAATAAGGGTAATTCATATTAAAAATTATGACTACTCAACACACAACCACCATGGTAAGGTAAACAAGGTTGATGCTACTCTTAGTTATGAAACAATGATACCATTTCCACGATATGTATTTAATTAGATTAAATATTTATTTATTTGTAGAATATGAATCTTGAAATCATTAGTAAAAGGGATATGTAATAAATTTCCAAATTATATGTTAGATATTTCATCCATTATAGGATTGAAGATCTAAAAAGTAGGATGTAAAACCATAGAAGAAGGTGATAAATGTTCTTAAGATCAACCATATCTATAAAGGAAAAAATAAGTTTAATAACTATTTATTCATTTAATCAATACCATACATGATGAAGGTGATGTTGAATTAAGCTCACAGATCATCATTTTCTATTCACCATGGTAGTATAAATATATTTATAGATTTGGAATAGTATTTCTGGTTGTAAAAAATGAAAAGTAATAATTTAGGTAATGGGTATTAATTATTAGTATTTTATAAATTTGTGGTTAATTTATAGAAATATATTTAATGGTAAAACCCTTAACCATACTAGATATAAAATGAGAAAACATTTCCAAAGATTTTGTTATCCGACTCCCAAAAATAATTAAAGGAAAAAATTAAATTTTTTTTAGAGTTGATCACTATATGAAATCAAAATAATTTATTAAAATAAAATAATACTTCTATAATGACCAAATTTAAATGATAAACACTATATAATAGATAATATTTCATGTATGGCCTCATTTTAATTTATTTGATGAGTATCTGAGGATTTTCTTGATGTTATAGATAATAATTAAGTAGGATATGGATTAAGAGTTAAGTTTCAACACATAATATCTTCTTCAAAACAATATTCAGTTAAAGAGGACAATTCAAACTATATAATTCATATTTAGGGATTTAACTTATGGATTTAAAAGTTGGTTGGGAATAACATCTTTCTTTGATAGAGTTTTCAAACAACTATATCTTCCACTTGGGAATTCATACACATCCTTATGAATCTATCTATGAATTTATGTACAATAATCTAATGTACTATAATGATGTTGCAGAAGGAATTATTTTGAGAACATATCTAGATGAGAAACTGATAGTGAATGTTATATCCATCTAATGACATATTATGGAATCTCAGTGTCAACAGAGAAGTTATGCTGACAATCATCAGTGAAATATGATTTTTATGGTCAATGATAAGAGATTCATATAAATATATAATTATAATATGGTTATGAAATTTTTATTTATGGGAAATAGTTTCCATATATATATATATATATATATCTCCCTTTTAAATTCTTGATCATATTCTCAGAGTTTCTTATAGATCGGAACTTCCACCAAATCTCCCTCATGTTCACAATGTGTTCCATGTGTCTGTCATAAGGAAGTAAAAACATGATCCTTCACAATTATCAAACATAGATGTCAAACCAGTAGTGCCTGGTGAATATTCTAGATCAAGGGGAGAGGGTAATACAGAATAACACGACTATGTTGGTCAATTTTTTTGGAAACCTATAAATTAGAGTATGATATATAAGAACCTTAGAATATGATGAGACATAGTATCCACAGTTGTTTTTGTGGGAGTGAAAATATTTTGGGGGAAATTTCTTATCAATGGGTAATAATGTAACACCTTGATATTTTAATATATATTACTCTCTAAATAAGTTAAATTTCATTGATAGTTTTCTTTACACACAACATTATGATTAAATGAATGATAAATATTATTGATTTATTATTATTTAATGTGATAAGGATCAAATAGAGATTGGATTTGATGGTATCATGAGTACTAAATAAATTTAAAAATCATTTTTTATGAATTTATAGAGTTAATTATTTTTTCAACTATTGATAAATTTATTATAAAATAATATAGTGATGATTAATTGAAAAATGTTTTTTATGGGTATAATGTATTATTATTTTTATAAATTTAAATAATCCATATTGATGAGTTATTTTAAATATATTTTATTGATAATATATTCAACAAAAAAATTTATCATTCATATAATAGTTATTACATGCATGGGATGAAGTTTAAATCGATTTTATGATTATAAAATCATTATTCAAAAAATGGTTATGTTATGTTTTGCAGACTAATTAAAAACTGAATTTCAATCACTAATAGAAATTGAGTCTTGTAAAATGGTTTAATTATTTTCAATTATCATATTTGTTATTATAAATAAAATTTATCATAGTATCTGGTCAAAATAAATAGTAATGATGGTAAATATTTATCACCACAATAAGGGTAAATCAAGAAATTGACGTTAAAAATGATGTTATAGGGATTTAAAAATATATACAAAACCTAAATTAATTATAATAATGATATTAAATTAACTATATTTATAAAATATTTGTTTCATAAGGATTTAAGTATTCATTTTTCATTGAAAATGATATTAATAATATTGTATTTAAAGAATAAATATAAAAGGTCAATCTCTTTTTATATATCTATAATATTTTATTAATATTGATAAAAGATATAAATTGTGATTTTAAATTATAATTTTAAATATGGGATATTTTTTATAATTCAATTTTTTAGAAAATTTAGTAATGTAATAATTACCTTAAATTCTTACACAATACTGACACATTGTTTTCTCATGAAAAAGAAAAATAACTAAATTAATTTAAAAATATTAAATATAATAATATTTGGATGATTAGTTTTTTCCATTAATTGTTTAGATAAATATAACTTATTTTTTGGTTTTTAACATTTTTGATTTATTTTCAATTTCTATTATGTTTTTCTAAATCTATACATTTTGAATAGTCTCTAAAATACTATTATGGTATATTATGTTAAATTATATTTTATTAAATGCTTTAAAATTCATAAA
Organism: Viscum album; assembly: GCA_963277665.1. NCBI lineage: Eukaryota > Viridiplantae > Streptophyta > Magnoliopsida > Santalales > Viscaceae > Viscum > Viscum album. The sequence goes on along the minus strand of OY728155.1, from coordinate 1,747,937,609 downwards.
TATCATATATTTTTAAATTTTAAAGGGATAGGGAAAATAATATCAATAATTTAACACTTATGTATCTCTTTATATTTCATTGTAACTTTCATGAACCCTAAAGTGTAAAAAAATTATATCATTATATTCATTAAAAGGGTTGACGAGGGATAAAATTATGATAAAAGTGTTAAAATATTAGATAAACATATGTATAAATTTTAATTTAGAAATTTATTTATACTTATATTCATCATATATTAAATTAAATTATTTTTTCTTTTTCAATGTGAAAATTAAATATTATTAATTTAATACTTTATGTAATTTAAAGGGTTCCCCTACCCTGACTTCTTAAAGGGAACATCCACTTCAATTTTTTTTAGTATGTGTGGTCCTTATAGCTCAACCAATTCTTAAATATTACCATATTAACTTATTTATAATCATATTATATCTTCTTTTATTTAAAAAATACTATCCTTCCATGATAAATTGTGTTACCCAAAGGAGGTTTCAAGATAAAGAGGTTGAACTCTCAATGGGGTAATTTCAATTTTATTTCTTAGTCAACCTCTTCTTAAATCATAGTAATCCTATATAAAATATATATTATGTTTATTAAATATAATAAATTATTATTATGATAATTTAAAAATCAATATCCACCTCATTTATATCCAATGGGAATAGAAAACATCGCTCTCACGTACCTCTGGAACACTTAATCAACGAAGCGATGATTTTCCTTTTTCCCACCCACTTTATTTTAAAATTTTAATAAAAAAATTTAATAAATATATATGATATTTATAACACTATTATAATTTTCAAGATTTAATTTTATTAATTAATTTTTATTTCTTCCATTCACTCAAATAGTGGAAACATGACTCATGCACACATACAGACTACCATCTCCAAAAAGTGATGTAATTCATTTTTAATAACAACCTTATATGAGTATTTGTAAAAGTAAATATAATTACTAAATATTATAAAAGTTTAAAGACTATAATTTTATAGATTATTGAATTGTGGTCAATTTATAAGGATTATTAATGTTGAATCGATACACTCATAGAAAGTGAAGAAATTATCACCATGGACAATGATTTTAATATTGAATATTTTATAACCTGGTAACAATATTTTATGAAAAATTAATATATCATATTAAATATATAATTATGGTTTATAATATATTAAAAATATATCTATATTAGTTATGTGTGTTTTGAACACATACGAAGAAAGACGTGACTTGAGGTAGGGGATTTTGTTTCAATCTCATTTTTATAAAGATTGTATATGAATGAATTATTATTAAGGAAAATTATATGATACATATTTGATAAACCCATTTTAATTTCTTCTGTTAGGATTATTTATTTAGTTATTATGTTCTATTACCAATTTACTCTATTTTGTTCTCTAAATGGTTGAAAAACTGTAGTCATGAAAAACTGATTGTGTATCTCTACTATTGGTCCGGAATCTTTATCCTCGAAATACATATTATATAAAATGTTTCCCAAAATATTATTATGAAAGTAAAATTATTTTCTAGAGTAATTTTTTCCCTTATTACATTCAATATAGGATTAAAAAGAATGTTTATTTATTTTTATGAATGGGGAAATTTTTAATGATGGTATGATCATAATCCTTAGTTTAAATGATAACAAAACAAACACAATCCCCCACTATCAAGACCTATTTTTTCTTTGAATATATTTTTACAGATTTAAAGGGTTATTTTCAAAGAAAATATTTTCTATAACATATTTGAAAATACATTATTTTAAATAGGTTTTTTTAAATATAGTGGGTATTTTCTTCATGAAATATTATAGTATGTACTTAAATGAATTTCTCATCTATGATGACATACATTTTTGTTACTCATGATTTACCAAGGATATGATCAAATTATACCTTCATTAATATTCTTTATATATTGATTATGAGAATAATTATGAGAGTTTTTTGAAACCCAATTATATTTTATGAGTTATTCTATGATCATAGGATGAATATTTTATGATCATTTGACATATATATGAATTTATTATGATTATGTGATGGGAGACCCTAAAATTATATTTCTATATAATGAATTAGGTAATGAATATGAATTTATGTTACTCCTATGATATTATTGATCTAATAAAATCTTATGAAATGATTGATTTTAAAAACACCCTAGATATTAAAGAGTTAATAAAATCCCCATGGCTGCCAGATTTATTTAGATAAAATTTACTCATAAATGAATATTGTGATTATCCTTTTCATTTATTCTACGATGAATGAATAATTACCATGATATTATGATGATTAAGATTTAGTAACAAAATAACCATGAAATTTTCAAATTCAAATGTTAATCTAGCATGGTTCCTGATTGATATTTTCTTATTCCTCACACTTATGATTAATGTCTTTTAAAATAATACAGTTTTATTCCAAGGATCTTTGTTATGTTGTATGATAGATTGGGTATGAATTTAATATTTTATGATCATTTTAGTGGCACATTATTTACATTCTAAGTCCATGAAATATTTTATGTGGTATTCTTTTATGTAGTCACTAAGACCACGATAGACTCCATGGCCCGATTACCCTATAATTGATATTTTAAAAATATTAAAAATATTAAAATCACGTGAACATTATGTTACATAAAAATGGAATAAATAAAAAACAAATCCTAAAATTGGAAATCATAAAAAACATTTGAAGTTAAAATGCATGGATTACTCTAGGGGTGACGTATTGTTGTTCGGTGCCTGATGTTCAGTTTGGGTTTTCATTGGTTGTGTGTTTAAATAAAATAAATTACAAAAAAAATTATTTTATTATTAAATTCCCAAAAGACAAAATTTTATATATTTAAACACTATTATATAATTTCACTCTTCCAATCTATATATCCCTATTTTCTATCATAGGAGATGATTAGTAATCCATTATTGGAAGATCACATTAAGGGATGGTGAGTGACCATATCAAGAAGGAATGATTTGCAGTGAACATAGAAGAATCCCCACATCAATTGAAAAAAAATGTTCTTCACCAAATATCAGACTATACATTAGGTAGGTAATATCAATTTATTATACACTTTTAAAAAAATTATACATGTATTTCTATATTCTATTAATGAATTATGTTTCACACCATTCTCATGATCTCATTATAGTATTATGTTTTTTATTAAATTTATTGGTGTTATTCCATGATTTCTCCCTGATTATTCCCATTTATGTTATTTTTGGCGAATAAATCCTATCCAAAAATGGTTTCCCCCATTTTATTTTACATTTCCTCCACTTGTTCTTAATGTTGTATATCATTGACGTATGGGGTCACGGTTCAATTTTGATGGGGTGTGTCATGGAATGATCAGATCCTTAGGTTCACATTGGATGTGTGAAATATAATGGGAAGGGTTTCTTTAAAATAAATTATGATGGTTTTTTGGAAATTCTTCATGGATCTTAGACCCATAGTGGTTATGTTTGGAAATGTGAGGTGTTATATGTGGTGTGAGCCTATTAGGACTTTGAACATATCATCATATTTCAATTTTTTTCCATCGAAGTTTTAGAATTAATGACCAATGTTGTTTTACTTTGATCATATGAGATCAAATAATAGAAATGTTGTTGGAATTACTGACTCTAGAGATGCCTGAAAAATCTTATGGGTATATGGAATTTAGTCCAAAAGAACACATTTAGTGTAGCCCCTATCTATAGTTCTAGGATTTTAGGAGAGGTAAAATATCACACTCTATGTCGGTTGTCCTAAAATCCATGTTACATTTTCCATGTGGCCAACCCCTGTGATATCTACACATGCATAGGGTCTCATATGGATGGACATTCCATGTACCATAGTACCCATTCACATGTAATAATACATAGGTAGGGGCTATTATGCATGGATATGACCCCAGGTGGTCATACACAACACATATAATGATGTTCACACCATATATAGGGACATAGATTCCTAACCATTGTCCTAGGAAATCAAAAAGTGGCATTTGAGTAGGGCCACACATTATGTGGTCCCCAAACACACTCTGTACTCTTATATGACTCTTCAATATATCATATATCCTTTGTTTAGATTCAGATTTTGGATTGCGATTATCCTATCCAATGAAGTTTATAGTGTAAAACAGGATTGTATACTTCATAGTGGGTTTTGAGATCTGTAATTGTGTTTTAAATGAATGAATCTTATTTTGACTATGCTTGATAATAACAGTGATCAAGTAGGATCATCCAACAGATGCTAGGGTCAGTACTCCTTTATCACACTAAGGAATCGGTTCCCCTTACTATTGGTGAGACTTTGTGGCATATACTCCCATATTATAGGATGGTGAGAGTTCCACATATTCTTTAAAAATATAGAATCATTACTCCCTAAAAAGTGAATGGGTCCTCAATCTATGGAGTGGTACAACCCCAAATTTTATGATTTAGTGGGTTATGGGTAATCCAAGAGAGTTTTTTCTTCCTCGGTTGTGGATCATTGTCGTAATAATCTAGAACTTCCACAAATTTTATTGTGAGTTTTTTTATTTTGGGAATCTTTTATGGAGCTTTAGAGTTTTATTTTTACTCATAGACTTCATCTAGGATGTGAGATGTCAATCCCCATTCTCTATCACATGGGTTTATTTTTAACTATATATATTTTTATATTATGGGTTTTAAATATTTTTCATCATTGAGATAGAAATTAGTATATATATCTATAACTACATTTTACTTTTTAGGTTGTTCTATATGATGTGTATATACTCACCACCGTATGGTCCATTCACACACGTGATGTGTATTATATTGAAGAAATCCATATTGATGATGGTCACGATGGAGGATAGTGATACCTTGGTACATAGACCACATATAGTGGTAAGGATTAGATATTAGAATATGGTCTAACCTCACATTATTTATTTCTTGTTTTTTCTAGGTTAGGAATTTATTACTTGGTGGGAATATATTTTTCCCCATTACACATTGTTATAACCAATTTTACTCTGATGTATTCCCAAAATATTATTTCATGCATGTTTTATCTATTAATGTTATAGTATTTACATTATATTCGTCTGCAAAACTACATGAATAATGTTGGGTTTGTAGATAATAGTACATTAAGAAAAGTCCCCCTAGTATCGTTATTCTTTATCATTACTTATTTCCAGCCCCTATATTATTGTAGGAAGGTATGGTTTTGATTCAGCATGACATTCTAGAGGCATAGAGGGTCCCTATGAGTTAGGTCATTTCAAACTGGTGTTAGAGCTAGTTCTCCAGTAAAAAAGTGTTCAGAGTCTTCCTCTTATCTATATTGGTTGGGAACATTGGGAAATAGTGTTTGAGTGTCTCGAGTGTGGATTTCAAGTGAGGAAAAATAGTGTTACTGTGATGATGGATATATACATACATTGATACTTTGAATACCTACTTGTTGTATTGGCGTACTGAGACATCAGTTGCAAGTAATATTTGTACATGCATCCCATATTATTGAGTTATTTGAAAACATTCTTATGGAAATACAATATATATATACATATATATATATACACTAATAAGACCATGGTACATATTGATTTCCTTTAGAATTCATCCATGAAGAAATCCAATAGGTTACCTATTTAGATCATGAAAACGATCTAAGGAGTGATGATTATTTAAATTAGTGAACTTTCATAAGAGGTATTTCATTCAAAAAGTTGGGGAGCATCAATCACCCCTATTGACTAGAAGATAGTACCAACAATTCAAGATGAGGATTCTCGTTGGCCTAGCATACCCCACAAGTTAAGATGTTCGAGGTCACAAAGGTTCTGTGGTGATATATTTCCCTTGATTATTGAGGAATGGGAATAGTTATTTATTTTAATCATCAATCTCATTTAAACACCTACATGTCAGATGGTTTCATGGGAATCTAATATTTTTCATATAGAAGAAGGGTGATGGTGGTTTTTGGTTACACAGAACAACGATGAGAGGACACACTCATAGATATAATTCTAGTAGTTGTATCATTAGTTTTATTTCCCGAGGTGCTTATTCCCAGTTCAGATCTTGGAGTTACATTAGCATCAACATAGTGATATGTTAGTTTCATATTATTCCATGAGGTTGACAATCCATAAACAATACTACATTCAACTAGTGATAGATGGATTCTTCTAGGAAAATAAGTTTGATCATGGTCTTTATAGAGTTATCTAGATAATCATGGTCTCCTTTGGTCTCCCTACAGATGTTGGAGTTCTACAATAAGCTCTAATTATAGATGAAATTATAGAAGAAGGTCATTTATCCTCCTGTGTCAATCATGGAAATCATAGGTCTGGGTCATTTTATCTTGATGATAGATGATATATTTTGAGGTCTCAGTATATGAGGCATTCCAATGCTCAGACTCAAGCATGTGGTCCTATGGAGTGGGGACAACTTAGAGGACCATGGAATCCAATTTAGGGGTGTGGTAGTTCTTACAGTGGATGAGGTCACCTATAACATTATTAGAAGACATGTCATACCAAGAAGGACATAGAGACTATGGAGGACTCTCCATGAGAGAGGATGTTTTGTGATTAGTCTCTCATAAACATGGCCATGGTGTCCCTTAATGTGGTGTTACCAGAGAAAATAATGTTATGGTATGAAAGGAGTAGATGTGGGTAGAAGATTATGTTACCGTATCCTATCACCACCACCACCTAGTGGAATAAGATATCATTAGAGAATTAGCGGTTGGGGCCATTTATAGCTACATACTATAGAGGTAATTGACTATGCTGCACTTGAGATGATCCAATATGTTATCTTTTTTATTCTACTCTTTCCTCAGAATAAGTAAACATATATTTGAGTAATTTCTTAATCTCTTTATTCATAGTTAAATAGTTTTAGATTCTAGTTGATACTTTATCATATAAGATATGGATAATGGTTAGTTTTATAAGCCTTATTTGGAAAGTGTTATCTTCTAGTAGCCTGATATATCACTTGGTGGAGAGAGTTTTACATGGTACCTTCAAGTCATCACGATGAAACTTTATGACATCAACTTGGTAAGGACTGGTTCTCCTTGGTTCATGATCTTACTGACTATGTTCATACCCGAGTTAGATAGATTCAGATATATGGAACCAAATTAACATTTTTTAGTGAGAGGGATCATATTGATGAATGACTGGGTTTGGTAAGATGAAAGTTTCACCCCACCCCCCATCAGTTGGAATGTTTATCCCTTAGAAAAATAGTATGTTAAAAAAATTATATTCCTTTGGTCATAGAAGAATCTGTGGATGTCTTCTCCATGGATGTTCTCAGACTACCACTAAGTCAGTTGATTTAATTCTTTATTGCATTGAACCCTAAGACCATATTGATATATTTTTCAGCATATCATATTTCCCCTATCAATCACTAAGATTTGAGGGCGCAATTGGAGTTCCTTTAATAGAAGGGTTTAATTTTACCTTGTGTGTCGCTATGGGAAGTACCCATTTGTTTCATGAATAATAAGGATGTGAGTTTTTATTTAGGTTGACTGTCATATCATGAAATAGGATAAAATAATGAAAATATAATCATTTATAAGGATTTATGAACTTATTGACTACTTGTGATGGAAAATATAGTTTTTGAAGATAAATATGGGGTTCAAATACCACAAGTTCAGGGTTTCTTATGTTGATATTCTCAATATATAATTTTAATGTGTCAATGAATACAATGAGTTCTTGATGATTACGTTGAGGGTGATTAATTCCCCTATTATGTCAATGAACATAATGATCCAGATCTTCTATTCATACATGGACCTATTTGTCACTACCACCATTTATGAAATACTCATCTACTATACATCAAAGGAGAAGAATAAATAGTAATTGAGTGTGAACCTAGACATTAATCAAGATGACAATATTTATAGTTTGCAGTCGAAGTTACAATTTTTGGTCCTTGAGGTTCACCTCTTTGGAAATGTGATATCTTAGCATTGATTAGCTGTGGACTCACTGATGATTGATTTAGTAGTTTATTGGGAGGATCCCCAGTTTATTTCAAAGCTGCAATGTTTTTTAAACAAATAATTGTTATATAGACGTTATGTGGGGGTATTATCTAAGATTTAATCCCTTTTGGAGTCCATAACATGAAAATTGAACTTGTTTACCAAGACTGATATATATTAGAGATCATTTGAAGAGTTGATGTTGAGGCTTTGTAGTGCTCTGGTTCTGAGACTACTAGAGGAGGGTGTAGAGTATGGAGTGTACTGTAATGCCTCTTGGGAAAGGCATTACTGCGTGTTGACATAGTGTTAGGATATAATATCATATATTTAAATGATGTTAAGACCCCATAAAAAACAATGTACTTAACTCTTGACCTAAAGTTTGAATTAGATATATTTGTTATGAGGATGTGGAGGAATTATCTTCTGGGAGAGTTCAGTGTTGTCTACTGAGACAATCAGAATTTCATGTATATCGTCAGAAATAAATATTTAAATGAGATACAAAAGAACTAGTTGATGTTCCAAAAGGACTATTACATTGATATAGTATATAATCATGGTAATAGAGACATGGTGTAATATTGCTTTAGTAGAAATTCCCGTTATTGTTTGGTGGATAAGGCGTCTGAGTCGTGGGATGATATGAAAATGACATTGATTGAAGAGATGGGATTATATTATCATTATTAGATTATTTATACTTCTCCACATATTGACCATGTAAGGGTTGATCAGTTGGGATACATTTAATTTGAGGTTCTTCATGATCAAATATCATCAAGAGACACCAGATAATTTTTTTGAAGGAACGGAAAACATAATCCATTATAGGGAATGGTGGTGGTTCTATCTGTGATGTGAGAGGAGGACGTGATGGAGATTCACACATACATATTAGCTATACATCCTAGTGTAGAAAATACGTACAAGTAAATTTAGTGGTAGTTTTAGTGACATATAATGAGGTGATATTTTTTAATGTTGATCTCTTTGTTTTTGATATTTCAGAAGGTGAATGCTGAGAATTGATTTTCAGTAGGTTTGACACGTGCTATTGAGATCCGAAAGTGTAAATGGTATTAAATATCCATGTTATTCAGGATAGGGGTTTCATAGACAATGAGAGGTGGTGATTAAAATTGGATAAAAGTTTACTAAGTGACCAATTCGACACACATCATTTCTATTAGTGAAAAATGTTTGGTGGAGTGTTTTTGGTAGTTGTATGCATGGGAGATCATTAATGTTTATGTGCTACCCTCAATAATGGCCTCAGACCATGATGTGGGGTTCATTTCATGGTTGTGGATTCTATTACAAGAGGAAATGGAAAACTAGTTGAATATGAATATGGAATTCATACCCCATAAGGGTGGAATGACCGAGTACAATATACAGGTGTTTGAGGATATGTTGATGGATTCTTTTTTGGACTCAGACCAGAACTATAAGGTTCACTATCCACAAATAGGGTTTGATTCTAATTAAAGATATCACTTTATGATTATCATAGAACCTTTTGAATCCTTTTATATGAGACATCGAAGGACTGTCTTATGGTAGACCGAGATTGAAAAGGCATATCTATTTGGGCCAGAGATGGTAGAAACAATTATCGGGAAGGTTCTAGTGGTCTAAGAGATTAAGAGGAAAACATATATCTGACATAAATTGTATGTATATAAATTTCATTTTCCCAAGGATTTGGAGAAAGGAGACCATTTGTTTCCTAAGAGTATCCATGTGATAATGTTTTTATAGGGTTTTATAGGGAGGTATGTTATCTCCATGGTTCAGTGGGATATTCAAGAACCTATGGAGGGTTGTCAGGCATACATAATGCCAAACCATAACCCCATAGTTGAAGTGGTGTAATGACATTGTTATAGTGTCATAGTTGAGTATATATCTACATGATCCAATGAATGTTAGTGGAAGTGGTCAAATAGATATAGAGGCTAGACCCACCATCACACAGTACTCAGTGGAAAACAACGATCAAAAGTAGGGGATCATTCTAGGACAGAACATTCCATTAGTTCATGTAATGTGAAAGTATAGGATTATGGGAGAGATATCTATGGAGTCATAGAGGGAGATATAGGCTCAATTTCCCCACCATTGTTATCTTTTATTTAGCTTGAAAATATTTTTTTTGGGAATAATTTAGTGATCCTATTTTATCCTTTTTAGACTTAAATATATATTATGTAATATTATTATATAAAAGCAAGGAGACCATAAGAGATTTCAAGGCCTGTTGATTCCATAATTTAAATTTAAAAAATATTAAATATATTCATATCACAAATGGGTTTTTTTCTTAAAAACATTAATAAAATCCAAATATATCCTTGAGTTAGAATAATGAGATCGTGATTGTTTCAAAAAACATGAGTTTTACCCTAGGAACAACCAAAGAATAGTCGGTGATAAATGGTTAGTTATATTGGTTATTGGAAGTGTTTTTAAATGGAATTAATGAAATTAAAAAATTAAAAAATTCCCAACATAGGAATATTTTTTTTACACGCTATTATACAATTTCCATACGTTTTCCTGCATAACACTATGAGCTCTCAGAGGGGGAGATAAATCATTTATCATTGGTGTATTAATTCTAAGGATGGTGAGAGATAAAATTCAGGTGGATCATTATGTAGAGAATGTGTGGCAATCCCCATATCATTGGTGAATGTTTTCCTCACCAATGATTGATCCATAATGATAGAAGTGATCTTAATCTATGGTTTTCTACCTTTTGATTAAATTTTTGAGGATTTTTTTTTAAATTATATTCTTGATATTATTTTTCACAGCTTTCACATGATCTCAATAAGTGAATTAAATTTTTTTAATTTTAATTATTCTGGTTATACCATGATTTCACCCTCATAATCATTGTCTATGTGATTGTTTTCTAAGAACTATTGAACAATGGAATATTAGCCCTTATTATTATGGCTTTCCTCCACCTATTATTCATAATATTCCCACTAAACTATGGAGTCATGGATCAACATCTATGGGGAAGGGCTGATCATGATCAGACCCCCATTTCATGATGGATGTTTGAAAAATGATTAAATATATGTTTAAAGATAATTCAGGATGATTTTTGGTTAATTATTCATTGATATTGGACCCAATGTGACAAATATCCAAGATGTGTGGTGGTTATGGTGATCGGAGGATATAAGGACCTCAAGTAGATTGTAATATTCTAATTTCAAGACATAAAGGGACATGTATAAATTTATGGAGTTGATTTCCATCAATAACATGAGATTAAATGATGGAAATCATGGTGCTGGATGTGGATATTGAGATGATTAAAAACTATGATAGTCGGCCTATAGAAAACCTAACTACATGAAATGTAGTATGAATGAATACACACTGTGTGGTTCCCTGGAAGTGGTGCTAGGGTTTTGGGTGAAGTTAAATATCACACATTATATACGTTGGCCTACATACCATGTGACCCTACCCAGGATTCCAAGTCGTGTGTTATCCGAACACGACTAGAAGAAAATGTTAACATACACACGATACACCAAATTACACATGAACATGAAGAAACACACACACATCATCTGAGATGTACAACCATGAACCCATGTGTTTATACACTCTATGTATCTAGGATCAAATATTGTATATAGACACGTGGATTCCTAGGACATGTCCAGGGTGTACCAAAACAGACATTAGAGTTTGGAAACATACAATGTAGACCCCATAAACATAGTGTAAACCTATTTGAATCATCTACCTTTCATATATCCTTAAATTAGACTCTGATTTTTACCACCAGTTTCCCACCCTGAATTTTTTTTGGTGTAGAATGTGATAGTTTTATTCCTAGTGGATTTTAAGATATTAAATGGAATGTTCTGATTGTGATGTTATTTAGGCGATGCATGATGATGACATTGATCGGGATAGATCATCATAGAGATACTGATTTATGTACTCCCTTATCAATATAGGGTGTATGTTACCTATACTATCATAGATATTCTAGGGTTAGAACTCACATGTCATACTAGGGAATGTGTTTCCCATATTTTTTATATAGATAATTTTTTAATCCACTAAACTGGAACATATCTTTTATCTAGGGAGTGATACTTCCCTGTTTTCAAGATTCAATGAGGTGAGGTCCCTCTAAGAGGGTTGCCTCTCCCTCATTTACAGGTCAAAGTAGTGTCAAACCAGATCATTGACACAAATTCTTGTGAGGTTGAGTTTGATGATGGGAATCAGTAATGTAACTATGGAGCATTAGGCTTACTAATAGACATTAACATCGTTTTGAGACAGGTATTTCCATTATCTCTTAAGTGGGGGTTTTTTAGAATATTTTTTCTTATCTAATGCATTTCATTTCACTCTTACATTGGTTTTATATGAATTTTATTATATCTATATATCATTTCATTTATATTTTGGGTTTTCTTATTAGGTATGTATGTACTCACACGTGCATGGAATATTACAACAAATGTCGTGACCTACAAAGATGATGGGGAGATCATAGGTGATTACAGTGTAACATAGTGGTTCCTAGGTTCATCTCCATATATGGTGGTTCATCATGGAGAACAAAAGTTGATAACACTTACTTTTATTTATTTAAAACTATTTTTATTTTGGGACATCATTTATCGATTAGAATGTTTTTTCCCAATTTTCAATTTTGTTGTATTTTGCCAAAATATGTAGTTTTTTCTAGGGTTAACCTCATGGAATATTTTATCTCTATATGTTATAGAATTTAATTTATATTTAAATGATCTAATACTATAATATGTAAACCTTCTAGTGTAAAAGGTGAGGGAAACTGTTTTGGTCATAGGTTGTTGGAGTATCTTGGATGGTAGGAAACAAAATAAATAGAGGGACTATGCAGATCCAGTCTAGGAGTCTCGTAGTGGATCTAGGGCTTATGGGGATGCGATGTGATTGTATTTGTTCCCTGAGAAAAGTAATGGAGACCAGTAGGACCCTGTATTCTTCAGCTACCTGCCATGGACAATGGATATATTGCAAACCTTTTGTCTATTCCCTACAACTCAATGGGGATTTCTTATGTAGTGTTGGATTTATTCAAGGAGGATGTTCTATTAGAGAAATGTGGGGTTTGGTTATCTTGGCTATCAACAGCTTCAATAGAAGTTAGAATTTTTTATTGGCTAAGGCCAACATTATTTAGAATGGGATTAAGACTTTACGTAATTGTAAAATCCGAATTTCTATCCTTGAAACTGACTTTATGGTGATTCATAACTCCCTTTTAGGAGAGACTCTCATCCCATGGTCAATCGAGTACCTGATTCACATATGATATAGTATTTTTACTAATTGTGTATGTTTATATAATATTTGGCACGAACAAAACAATGTGGTGGAATTCATATCTAAAAAGTGAGTTTTGGATAATCCCCAGTTTAATTTACTCCAATATTGGTACCCTCCAACTATATTTCATGAATATGAGTAGGGCTTACATGCTAGGTTTTCACTATTTTAGACCAAAGTCGGTGCTCTGTCCCCTTGTTTCTATTTTTAATTATTGTTATATTATTTTGTCATTTTGTACGGTTTTTTATTACCTGTATAGTTTCCTTTTCTGTTAATAAAAAATAAATATTTTGATACTTCTCAATTATATTCCACATAACATATTATTTTGCTGATGGGCTTAGGTTTTTGACCACTCATCCATCTTCTTTCCAGGAAGGTCCTGATCGTTCAGTTCATTACAATCCTCATATTATTCACATATTATTGAGTTATTCGTTCATATGATAATTCATTCATATGTCACATGATTATCCTTATAGAAAATATTTTTGGTCAATGTAGAATATAAATAGGGGGATTTCCTTTAAATTTTTTTTGAAGAGGATGGAAAATGAAAATTCTAATTTAAAAAATTTAACTTATAAATAAATTTAAATGATTATTTCTTAAATGATAGTCAGTAATATTATTAACATGATAATTGAAATTTTTGATCTATATAAAATAGTTAATATAAAAGTATATTAATCATTTGATTTATCTTATCTAACTTATAAAATTATGCATTTCAATATTGAATAACTCAATATGATAATATACAGAGAGATTAAACATAATTGATAAGGATATTGTAAATATTTCAATTAGATCCTATAGGCCTCCATACCTCAACTATATAGGTCAATATTAGTAATATTATGATCTTTATAGTGATCAAGAGATATATCCCCAATTTTTTTTGTTTTTGTTACCATGTTATGATTTGTTGGATTCCAATCAAACCACCCCTCACTTTTTTGGAGTGGTAACTGTTAGAAAGACGTTATGGGAATACAAAGAGTGATTCATGAGAAAACCCAAAAAAAATCAAATATCAAATATCTTGAATGGATTATTATAATTTTTTTTTGAAATACTTGATAATAAGGGTTAGATCTATTGAGAGATTAAGAAAATGAAAATAAAACTATGGGTGGATTTTAAGATTTCTAGAAGTTCAACATTGATTCAATTAGAGTGCGTTTTTTGTTACTTGTATGATACTAAAGGGTTCAATATATATCTTTCTCTCGGATTCAATATGACTAAGAATCTTATAGAATTTATCATGTGAATTGAAGATAATTAAAGTAGCCACAATAGCTATTTTAAAAACATTAAAATAAATTATAAATAATTTTTCCTTATTATACTTGATACCCAGTTTATTTCATACGATAGTAAGTGGTAGTTTCCACAATGGGGGATTCTGAATATCCACCACCAGCTATCAACTATTTTCTAGTGGTTGGCCGCTGGCCATCAAAAAAATTATACACTTCTATTTGGGTTACCGGTGAGCTAGAGATGATATACCAGTTGGCCGGTGCACTTCACTAGCTAGCCGACGTAGCCTGTACAACTCTATATTCAAATTTTGATTTAAAAAGTTCTTATTTATGCCATTAATAGATCTTCAAGAATGATTCCAAGTATTAATGTATTTTTAGTGATAGTCAAAAGTGGTTTAAAATCCACATAAAAAATAATTTTTTAATTTCAATGATATCCATCAGAAGAAAATCATAATAATCACTGAAAATCATTTCAAATAAAATTATAGAAACATTATTGAATAATTTTTATCATGATATCAAAATAATAGATAGATATATAATATTATACCATTTT
The DNA here is from genome assembly GCA_963277665.1 of Viscum album. Taxonomy (NCBI): domain Eukaryota; kingdom Viridiplantae; phylum Streptophyta; class Magnoliopsida; order Santalales; family Viscaceae; genus Viscum; species Viscum album. The sequence continues at coordinate 1,747,922,348 of OY728155.1, read as the reverse complement.
AATTCTCAAAAATACATAATAGAGAAAAGATAAATTAAGTGAAAATCCCAAAATATAGAGGTAATATTATATTTCAGTAATATTAATAAAACATATTCAATACATTCAATGATTAATTACCAAATTTCATTAAAAAATAAATATGAATATTAAAACCAATTATTTTGTAATATAATTAAAAACAATAGTAACGTTCAGAATTTTTTCTCAAAAAAACTACAGTTCATCGAATTATAATAAAATAATATTATACACTTTAAAAAATTAAGTTATAAATGGTTAAGACTTATACCAATTTTTTAAAAGAGAAACTCCCATTGTGATTATAAAAAATATGCGGGGGAAGTAGAAACTGATGTTAGATTTTATGAAAAAATAAAAAGGGATTTTGAAACAAGAGTTCAAGAGAAAAAATAATTTGAAAAAGAAAAAAACAAAAGGGATATTGAAAAAACCTTTTAAAACAAGATAAAATATATTTATATATTTAATAATAAGTGGGGGAATATAAATAAAGAAATAGAAAATGAAAAAAAACAAGACATAGAGAAGGAATATAAATGAATAGAGAAAATGTTGAAAGTAAAACTAGTATATAACAATTATAGGATAAATATTTAATTATGGAATGGATTTACCCTCAATTTGTGGACTTCGTCCTATGAAGGTGGTGGATAAAGTTTCTCTATATTAAATCATACATTATTATTATTTTGTATATTAATTTTATCAAATAAAATTCAATAGTAATGTTATATATAAAAGTATATATTCTTTTTTGCCATTATTTATCTTCCCTTTTGAGATATAAATATATTTTCATTGAATAATAATAAAATAATATATATAATTGGTTGTATAATTTTTCAAAACTATTTTATTTTTAAAAATACTAAAAATATTATAAAATGTAAATTTTAAAAAAATAGATTTTTTAAATTTATCAAAAAATATAAAACATTTAGAAATTAAATTTGAAAACAAAATTTTACTCTTAAGAAAAATTTTACTAATAAGTGAATTTATATTTCCCTAAAATAATAACATAGGTGAAATAAATATATCATAATAAAGAGAGAATAAATTGATGAGAAATAAATCCATATTTATGATTTTGATTATTAATAAAATCATATATAAAAAACGTAACTCAAGATTTCCTAAATTTAAATGAATAGTTTCACTAATTAACTATTCATAATTAACCTTTGTTTAATTCAAAAAGGTCATGAGGTGTAGGCTTGTTGAATATATTAGTGTATTTATTTTTTTCCCGACAAAATTCAAAAGGATACTACAATTTTTTAAGGGATGACATAATAAATGGTGCCATTGATTAATTTATTTGATGCAAGAGTACAAGATTTTTGTTTTGGAAATATTTATTATACTATTGTTGTAAAACTTATTTGGGATTTTATCAAATGAAATCCTATATACTAATAGAGTGTTTAATACATATTATTTGTTTTGAAAAAAATCTTATTGGATATATATTCCTCATTCTCTATAAAAGAGAAACTGAGTTCTGGTTCTTATTACCCTATGAGATATGTGATTTACCATATAGGTGGAAAGGGATAATTTTTTCCCATTATAGATGGAATCCTCAAAAATCCTCTTCACATAAAAGTTAGTTAAAAATAAGTTATTTTTGAAAAAATATATCTAATTGTCGACCAAAACATTACACCATTTTAACTAATTTTACCAATTAAAAAAATCATTTGAGATGTGTTTTTAAAAAATGGTTGAATCCTATTTTCCAATTTTAAAACCATTTGATAAAATATAATAAGTTAAAATTTTATAGTGCGATAGAGGGACATTTTTTAATCCAAAATGTTGTTTCTTTAATTTTCTAATAGAATGTGGAAATTTAGTAATTTCAAATCCAGGTTTTCTTCCAAAAATATTTTTTTATTAAACTAATTAATAAAAATATTTTTATTTATATTTGAAATATTTTTAATTTAATATGAGATGAAAATTTCAGAAAAAATCAATAGTATTCCATAAAATCATTCACTCAAAATGTTATACCATTATTGATTACTTATTATTATATATAAAAATTATTTACTATGAAATCTATATATCTAGTTATATATCCAATATAATACAACTTATTCCTAAAAAATATTTTAATACTAATTTTGGTATGATAATTAGGCCTTTTTATGAGATTAAATTTATCAGATTGAGTTAATCAAATTTGTTCCACTTGCATGGTAAGAATCCATTTCTTTTCACTAAGGGATTTTTTGATGTTTTGGGTTTCTGGGAGAGAGATAATGGTATGGTGTTCAATCTCATTTAATACTGATAATTTATTACGGGTTCCCTCTTGAAAATAACCAATGATACATTCAAGGGGATTGCATTTATATTTTCATAAATATACACATTAAGAGTTTGAAGAAGAATATTTATCTTATTCAACTTATTTATTTTTAAAATGTTCATTTAAAATATAATTTTTAATTTTTTTCACATTATTTATGTATAGTTATCATAATAAATAACCCTGATTTTTTCTTCCTCCATTTTAGTGATTTTTTAAAGACTCATTATACCTTCAATTAGTTTGTGTACAAAATTGATATAACTTCATTTTAATGTCAATAAATTTTTCCATGATTGTCATTTGTTTATAAATTATTTATAACTAACAACATTAAAAAACACATTTTTTTTATTTAATTTAACAATATTTATATGTTGTCTTATAGTGAAATGGTCTTTTTATAACCTTATTAATGATATATAAAAATTTATTCAGAGAGTCAAACCAAATATATTTTTTTAATTTGAATTTATTTAAAATAGTTTAGGTGATTTCAAAATTTATTCTATTAATCCTATAGATTATTACACTTTATTGAGGTAATATTGAAGTAGAAAAATGATGATTAAAGGATTCCAGAGAATATAAATCATCAAATTACTTGTTAATGACTTCTAAACCTTTACCACTTATAATTGAAAAAATTTTAAAAAAAAAATCAGTTCCATAATTTTTATAAATGTTGATAAATTCTATTAATGATTTACTTTTATTAAATAAGAAATAATCCTATGTTAATCAATTAAAGTCATCAATAATTTAAAAAAAATTGATTTATCACCTTGATTTTGGATTTAAAAATGAACAAATAAATCATGATGAATTAACTAAAAATATTTTTTTTTTGAAAAATACCCTATTATATATATTAGATTTATTTAGTTTCATACCATATTATAATTCTTCACAAATAATTTCATATTTAAAATGTATTTATTGTAGATATCATACTAGTTTATAATGGTTGAGTTTGAAAAGTGAGTGTATTCTATAGTGACCATGTAATCTATTCCAATTCAATGAATTTCAAACACATTCATTCAGGCATTTTATTATTTAGTATGATATTTTATATTAATTTTATTAACCTTGTTAAATTTATAAGTGATTAAAAAGTTTTCAATTTGAATAAATTACATAAAAAATAATTTTCATAAGAAATGTTTAATGACTATCACACAATTAAAAAAATCTTAGTGAATTGGTTTTCATGAATTTTTAAAATAGATCTTCATTAATCTGATTTGATTTAGAAAAATTAATTTTACCTTCACTGATTATCTTAGCCATAGATTTTCCCCATAGGTGATGTATTCTTCTTCTAGTTTATCTATTTGAATAAATTTTGAGAGGTACCCATGAATGTGTCTTGAGAATCCACAATGTAGTTAGTATAGTGATTCTGGGATTTTAATCAAAAGAAACATTTCATAAAAATCACTAAAGGTTTTGAAATACAAAAGTTATTTGGTAAAATGCTTTTTCCATATAATATGCCACAATCCAATTTTTTTAGCATGAGTTTTTATTTTGTAAGAAATTGAATAAAGATGATTTGATTTTGGTATCCTATATGAAGAATTATTATAATCACATTTGTAAATTAAATGACAGAATTAGTTATAAATTTTTTTAAAAAAATCCTATGAGAAACCATTATTTTATAATATATTTTTAAATAAATCTAAATGTGATTTCCTTATTTTTGAAACCAATACCAACCAATTGTTTTTAACATCATCGAGAGCATAAAATTTCAATTAGATTATACTATCTATATGTTATTTAGGAAAGAGTAATATTGATGTCTCTAATGATAGATTTCAGTTTATTATCATTTTTTGATTCATATTATTCATGGGGAAATATTATATTATAATGAATATAATTTACTTTTCTTTTAGAAAATGTTATTTTTTAGAAGAAGATTCCCATATTTAATATTAAGATCATTATATAATGAATCACATTGATGAATACCATGTTTGAGTTAACATGATAACATTTAATGACATCATAATTAACGTGCCTATATGAGTACTAATAGGAGGAGAAATGGTACGAATTTGTAGGTGAATAAGATGTGGAGAAAATTGGAAGAGGGGTTCCAACCTCGACCTCTTTATCAATTTTTTTATAAGGTACTTAGGAATCGAGTCACATGATATAGTTGAAGTAGTGAAGTCCATAAATTTATAAATTTCACACCCCATTGTGACAATAAAATTTCATATACATTTTTTATTTCCATGATTGTTCTTTTTTTATGGGGAATTTCATCAGGATGTGACCTTAAATTTTTCTAAATTCATATCAGGTCCCATCAAGATCAACATTTTCACATATCTTTATACCTTAGTTCGAAAATATATTTTTATTGAATATATTTTTCATGTTGTTGGAGAGTTTAGAAAATTATTAAAAGTCTCCAATGGATAAATGACCATTGAAATATTTTATGTTGATTGTTTTCTCTGCATATTTGGATTCATTACCCTCTATTACTTCTTTTCGCTTCATTATTATTTTATTTATAATTATAGATCCAATGATTTATTCAAACACTATATTAATCATTTGTTTATATTGAATAATATATGTTATCTTTGGATCCATATAGTTAGGTAAAACCCATAGGATTTTCTTCAGAATAGATTATTTATATAAATAATCATTGATGAAATTTATACCATTAAAACTTTTATTAAGCCTCATAAGCTTGGTAGTAATAGATTCATTTGGATGAATACAGAAACATTCAAAATATTAATAATAAATATCCAATATAGTGTTTATTATATTTTTAATTCATTCTTGTGTTATTTTTAATATTTTTTCATATGATGATTTTTATATAGAAACACAATTAAAAACATTTTGATAAAGAACAAAATATAATGAATTCATAGATTTTATTTCAAATTAAATGATATTAATATAATTGAATGTTCAATTTTTGTCATATTCTTTAGATGGAACATATTGATGCATTACCATTTCCAAAATAGGGTAACTATCACTACCAGGAAAAGTTGAAATTTGATCTTTACAATTTGAATACTCGATTACATAAGAAATAATAAAATTACAATACCAATATCATTGCTATAATAAATAGATTATTCTTTTAAACTAATTATAATTTGGGAATCAAAATTTTAAAACTATCAACATTTTTATTTAAAAATATTTTTTTCAAAATTTTATTTTTTAGAAAAAACTCAAGGATATCTTTTGATATAGATTATTAGTCAGAGTATAATAGAATTAGGGAAGGGGTGATTACCTTTTAGAATTTTTAATTGGCTAGAAATGATAAATTAATACTTATATAATATCAATATAATAAATCATTTGTTGAAATAATTGAAAAATTAATATTAATAAAAATTGATACAGTAATAATTTATTATGTTAATATAAATTATTTATTTGAAATTAACATATATTAAACATGAGAAGACCATATTAATTATATAAAATTGTGTGTATCTACATTGAATGATTTAATTCTATAAAGTAAAGAGCATGGACAAATAATTAATAAGGTGATTGAAAATATCCTCATTTAATCCTCTATGCATCCACCTCTTTACTCAAGCGGTAAATATTGTTAATCCATTTATATATGAGGAGATAAAGAAACACTTTTCTCAAAATTATGTTTTATGAAAATACTCTGATGAATCATGGTCATCAGAAAAATCCACCCCCCATTTTTGAGGAGTAAAAACACATTAGATATAGGTGGTGAGATTGTGGAGATATTTTCTTGAGAAAAAACACTACAATGTCACTAAAAATTATTACATAGGAAATTAATATGTTGGATGAGATATTTTAGAGAAATAGTGATATCCATTAATAGATTGAGAAAATAGGAATGGATATTTGATATCATTTTGACATTTCCATCACATCCATGAATATCTTATTGGATAGAATTGTTGGTAACTAGTGTGTTTCTATAGGGTTCCAAGAAAATTATTTTTAAAACTATATTAGCAATTGGAATCATATAGAATTCATTAGGTTCAATGGATATAAGGAAGAATACTTTAATGGAAATTTTCACTATCTTAAATCCATCATTGAATAAACCACCCTAACCCTTACAAATACCTTATCATGTCTATCGGGTAGCTAATGGCCTATATAGAGCCAAGTGATTTCAGAAAACCACCAATAGTGATCCCCTGATGAACAAAATCTAGAATATAGCCTTTAAATAGAATTATTCACTTCAATAATCGATATTTGTGAGTCAGTTCTAATCTATTGGCTCGCCAGTGCGACTTCTGGACATATGATTTTCTTCATTCAAGGCATCGAATGGATGGTGCCTTATAGTAGTGTAACATCCACAACACCATTATTAGTTTTTCCCCATTCACATCCTTCTAAATTATTTAATCAATATTTCAAAATGATACAATGTTAATAAATCATGATTATAGAATATTTAATATATTTGATAATTGTTAAAAAATTATCTTTAAGAGGTCATTGATATCCATCACATCATAATTTAAAATATCCATGAAACTTAATTAAAATAATTTTTTAAAAAAATAGGATAGAGATTTTGATTATTATAAAACCAAGATATATAGAGGTAAAAAACATATATGATCACCCTTTAATATTTCTATATTCGCTATATATGAAAAAATGTTTTATGTAGGGTATGTATAATGAGGGTACAATATGAGAATCTCTTAGTTGGATATATTGAATTAATTTTGTGAAATAAGTCATTTCTATATCTAATAATTATTTAAAAAATCCACTATGGTTATGGGGTGTGTACTATTATGGGATGTATTTAATATTAATAAAACAATTATATAATATTTATATATGTTATGCTCGGGTCACCTCACCCACCCACTTCACTTATAAAATGGAAACAAATATCATCTATTCATCATATTTAATTAACAATTAAATTAATCCATAATCTCACAAAATCCTAATTTTTATTATTTCTTCACTACCTATAGATTCCAGTATTCCACAAATACCATCCTTATAAGGATTAATGTGTAATACAAAATAAGATTTCCAAAGAAGAGGTATAAATTGTAACCATGTTATATATTTTTATTCAATATTCAACCTACATCAATTATGTCCTAACATTATTAAAAAAATAACATATATTACTTTATTGTAAATAAAATTTATTATGTTGATGAAACAAACCTCATTCTTATCCTTTTATATAAAGTGGGAAATAAAAACATCGGTCCAACGTAAATATAGACTAAATCCTGTACAAAGAACTGTATTTAATTTTTAATATCAACAAATAAATTTTAGATATTATGATGAATATAATTTTTATACATTTTCCCACTATTGGGGTAGGGCGGTAAGAGTTTTGGGGTGAATCCTAGGTCACATGGTCATGTCCTTGAGCTTTCTTATTTAATGTAATTTTTTCCACGTGTTGTGTTCCATGGTTCTATATGTACTATAATTATTTATAATGTTTATGTATGATATATTGATATAATTATTCTTCTATAATTATAATACAAAATCTATCCTATAACTCATCCATCAAATGGAAAATAAAATCTCTCTCATGTGGATATATGGACATCCATCCCCATAAATTGATGTGTTTTATTCTTGATTACCACATATCATAGATGTATATATATATATATTATATTGATGATATATATATGTTTGGAATGATAATAAATTGTTTTTATTTTTCTTATTATTTTCATTGTTATATTAACCCAACATTCATGTGCACGTAGAAACTACCATATCCATGTATAATTTATTGCATTTTCATATTACATAATTTTTTATATGGATATAAAAATATATGAAATTAATAAATTTGATATATATATCCTGAATAATATTATAGATATTGTTAAATGAAAAAAATATACTAGGATTAAAACTACTGAACAAAATTTAACTAGGGAAATAGTATAGTTAACACCCAAGATGCTTATGGTAATAAAGGATTTTTAATAAAATGGTGATAAAATGTTTTAAGTAACACATATATGTCATTATAACTATGAATATGGTTTTTATATATATTTATAATAAATAAAAATTTATTATACTAGAGGTAAAGAGTGCATACAATGAAATGTTTACTTGAGGTAATGTGTCTTTCATTTTAATTCAAATCTATTGATACATATTTCATATTATGCACCAAATTTCATTAATATGGTGTATATACTTCTTCTGGGAAAATTTATATCACGAATAAATATTTATTCATTATATTTTTTGTTCTATTTACCATTATTTTATTTTAAATGGGATTCAATTCATGGGTAATTAAATACATAATGGATTTATATTATAAATATGTTTTGGAAAATCAATTAAATTATGCACATGGCCCCTTTACCTTGTTAAAACCCACATTTATGAAATATTCATATGTACTAAATGGTTAATAAATAGTGTTTGAGTACAAATTAGTACGATGAAACATATGATATCTAAAAATATGTTCTTAATAAATAGTCTGTAAAATGGTATAATAAAGAGGGAAATTTATTTATAATTTCATGTAGAATATTAAAAACAAACTTCCAACCCTCGAGAATCGGGAAGACAACCAAGTTTCATCAAATTGTCTTTGATATGATTGTAGATGTCCCTATCAATATAAAATATGAAAATAACTAGACTGAATGCCATGTCCTACTCTTAATATTATTTATGAAGGAATTCTATGTCAAACCCACTATCTCATATAATAAATAATGTTGTATCCTATAGAATAACTAAACATGGATGTAATTCATTGTCAATCCTATTATCTCATCATGGAAGTAATTACTTGTTGAACCCATAATATCATTAATGGTAATTATGTCGCAAATGATTAATAATAAGATAAAAATCATAGAATAAAATTTATAATTCCAAACACCCACATTCTAAAAAATGTCATGAAAAACCATGATGGTTATTTCATGAATTATTCCATTCTCATTCCACATACCCTATTATCAAATTCATCCCAATAACCATAGTCAATGTAATGTTCAATTTTGAACATGTTATTAATTAACCCAATAGTTATAACAATTCCCCATTTCACATATCATTTAAAAATAATTACCATGTCACCTTTGACTTTATACTTTTTCAAACATTCCATTATACTGATAAAATTTACAAGTTAAATACCTCTTTTAATCCATGAAACATATTCTCCTCTAGTCATCAATATTTTTAAGTTAATCCATTTAAAAGCAATGATACATTCTATATTCCTAAAAAACATGTGGCTATTTTAATCTAAAAAAAATCTTCTATTTAATCATCAGAATATATTTTAATTACATTTTTAATCCAAACCAGTATCAAGGGTTAACACACTCCTTAGGTGGTTTCAATTTTGAGTCTCAACTACAACTGACCCAATGAAGTTTGAGGGAGGTTGATGCATATCATTACATAGGACTAGTTGGTTACCTATTGATATAGGTTGTGCACTTTCTAGATCACTATCATTTCATATACTTAAAAAAATTAATAGATAATAGGTATTTGTTCTTGAACACACACCTCAAATTCCTAAAAAATGCAGAAATTCATTAATGGTTAATGTAGAACCGGGTTCCTCATTCCTTATCATAAATTAAGCTCAACAAATATCTATCAGCATAAGAAATAAATTCATGACCTCGGATTGGTAATACCATACTTGGGTTATACCCAAGACAAAACTATTATATTAAGAAGAAGAATAAAAACCTACAAGATTACCTTCAATATCTAGTTTTATTGTACCAAGATTTAATAAAATATTCCATTATCTTGATTATAATATCCAAAATCTACCAATGGAGGGATAAAATTTTAAAAAAAAGCGAGAGAGATTTATATTTTAAATAATGGTCATGAAAATTGAAATAAAACTCTTGGGACACCATATTCATGATGTGAAATTGGATTTAATTTCATGAATCGTTGGATTCCCTCATATACTGAAAAAACATCATATAATATATAAAACACTTCAAAACAATATCATTCAATGAATGAAATTTCACATAATGAGGTGATAATTCATTGGGTTTTTCTAGAATCATTCTAACCATGATTTAGTTTCATGGTATCTTTCCAAAACCATTCATACTATGAGATAAAAATGCCTATAAATTTTTTTCATGTATCCCACCCTCATCTTCTCATCTCTTTTCCCTCTTAAAACGTCACAAAACTAAAATATCCTTATACAAGGGCCCTATTACCATGGTCTAAATAGATTATGCAACTAAAATATGGTTTAACTAAAACATAATGTGGAACATACATAGAAAATATAAGATCATATAACATCTTCACCATATTATAGTTCATCCCCAAGTTGTTTTCTGAAGTGCCCCTATGGTGTATCCCAAAAAATATCTAAAGTAACACCAAAAAAAATTGTGAAATAGTTTTCGATAAAATAAATTTATTGATTTTTATATTTTTCATCACACTAAAATCTATATTTATCTTGAATTACACACTACACCAATTTTAAATGAAAAGTGAAATACTATTAAAATAAAATTATTTAATATGATAGTTATCACCAAGATGCTAGATTGTTGGGTATGAATATGATTAATAAAAATTTGAAAATATATGGTTTACATATATGTGTATAATGAACATTTAGGTGACCAATTAATTTGATATGAAAATAAAAACCATATGAAAAGAAAGAAAATTTTTCCTGAAAAACAATTTTTATGTAAATATTGAATATTTCCACAATAAATCCTACAAATAAATTTTGGATAATTAATTTAAGGATATATATATATATTATCCATAAAATAATATTTTTATTATTCAAGATAAATATTTTATATAAAAGCAGATAAGAATAAAAAAATATTATGTTTAAATCTAAATAAAAACCATTTTCCCCATCAATTTCACATTTATTTTAAAATTAATTTTCATTATTTTTAGAAAATATACTTAAAATAATAATAATTATTTTCAAAATCATAAAATAAAAATTATCTTATTGGTAATTTTTGAATTTTTTCTGAAAAGATATGTTTTTTATAAATACCAAAAATATTGTTTTTATTAAAAAAATTCATTTATAAGAAAGAATTTAGAAACATAAAAATTATTTTAATATGGGTTTAAATTTATTATTTTTTCAAAAATATATCTATCAATCCAATTTTTTTTAATAATACCAATTCATATGGATTTTTAAATATGAATTTGTTAATCTTATAAACATTTCCTCTTTGGAAAACCTATTTCTCGATGCTTGTACGGTTTAATTTTAAATAAAAAAATATCACTCATGTGAATAAAATTGGAATTAAATTGATTCCATGTTTAAAATAGAAAAAATTATATTATATAATAATTTCAAGGTAATTTTTGGTAATGATGAACTATAAAATCATTAAAAATTAATTACCAATGATAAGGTTAAATCGATTTCACCATGGGGTTAAACTAAAATAATAATGTGGAAAATAACATATAATAATTTCCAAATCCATTTTTATGGACATATTTAGATTTTAAAATCTCTAATTTTATATAATGATCCATTTGGATAATTATTTCATGTAAAAAATGAGGGTAGCCATTATTCCTTTTAAAAATATAGAGTGTGTCCTCTTACCAACTTTTAAAATGCCACCTCTTATCTTATCCTCTTCATGTTACTAGAACAGTTTGGTTCATCCAATTAATTTCCAATTTTATACAATACATACCTCCAATAATTCAATATTCTTTATTTTGGTCTGTAATACATTTTAATAATGCTTTAGGTGTAATCCAAAAAAGACTCTTCAAAGAAGAGGAAAAATTCTTAAAAATTAATTTTTTGTATTATTTACTATTTCACATCCAATAATCATTCAAAAATAATATATAATAATAGAAAAATTATATACCAGATACTTAGATATTATTATGTTATTTTTATTACCAAAATAATTCTCCTCTTTCATCAAATAATATTGAAAATCATTATTCGTTTGTACGATGCAGAACCACCCTGCAAACCGATGTTATTCATTTTCAACTACCACATCTCAAAGATAGATAAAATGATAGATATAATGTTTATATTTTATATTTATATTTATTATACTACCTATTTAATTTTAATAAAACATATACCTTTTGAAATCCCAACCCGTTGGAAAAAAATAATGTTGCTCGTGTGTATAATAGACTACCGCCTCACGAACCAATGTGGTTTGTTTTTCATTTCTTCTTTACGTGGATGGTAATAAGTATATATGAAATTATGATATAGGATATTTTAACATAATTAAATTTTATAGTTATTATTTCACATATAACTTCTTACATTCCATTTTTTGTGGGATATGATAATGTCGTTCTTTTATATGGTGGACTACAACTTCACACAATGATATGATTCTTTTCACTACTGATTTTTATGGAAGGTAATTAGGGTAAATTTAATGAATATATATGATATATATGTCATAAAAATGAATTATTAATTTAAATATATTATTTAAATTTCTCCCATTTGATCCATTCAGAATATATAAACATGATCCATGTGTACGTGTTGTCTACTATCATATAAATGGTGTATTTAACTTTTTCTATATAAAATCTATAGATTGCATTCATAAATTTAAAAAATAATTTATTATATTCATATCATTATTAATATTCTAGATATCATGAATCCATGATCAGTTTACATGATAGAAAATACCAAACAAAAACATATATGAAAAAATAAAGCTATTATTACTTAAAACATAATATTAAAAAGGAATTTTAATTAATTATAAATAAAAGATCATAATTACATCATATATCTTATGATATTTAAATTTACAGTTCCTTAATTAATGTGTAATAATATTATATTTATATTATTTGTGGTTTGAATGTTAATGAATGAAGTTAATACTTAAGGTAATGGATTTTTGTATCACTTTTTTTTCTGTGATATACATTATATATATACAATGTATTTAATTCCTGTGGTGTATATATATCACATGAATTAATCTGATGATTATTATCCAAAAAGTTATGGTGACTTACCTAAATAATTTAGGATCTCTCTTTTCTGGGGTTTACTATTAGAAAGTTACCAATGTAGTAACTATTGGGTCAAAATATGATTGTAGATGCCCAATTACAAGAGGGGGGTGAATTGTATGTTTAAAAACATTCATTTTTATCCTTAATAAAAATAATTTCTAATAAAGTAAAATAAGGTAAATTAAAAAGACCCCTTTTTTCTTATAAACAAATTTACTAGGTTCTAGAAATGTGGTTCTGGAAAAGAAAATTAATGAATGTTTACAAGGAAAAGATTCTACTATAAAGAATATAGAATCTAACATTTTTGTGCATAAAAATTAGAATAAAGTATAAAAATGGTATACTTTTTTTATTTATAAAAATACAGTAGGAATAAACATGAAATAATACAAATAAAAATTATAAAATCTTTTAACCCAAAGAGTAGGGTATCCACTAACCTTGGATAAAGGTATATTGATTTATACTTTCAAGAAATTATGTCTTACCCACACCGGGGTAATCCCTCAATAGGAATATCTAAATATATCTTGCAATCCCTTATAGCCCTCGAACATTAAGGTAGTCACAACCTCTATCTTCCTATCCTTGGAAGTTCTCTAACTTCAAGGTAGTCATAACCTCTGTCTTTCTATCCTTTGAATCCCTAGATTGTTCTACTATACAATAGGATTCACACAATGAAAGGTGAACAAGATGTTCAGTACTTACATTGAATTAGAGTCTCTCTCTCGAAATCACTTCACTGAGCGGAGTCTCTAGAGTGATCATCACATTATGAGACCGTTCAAATGAGACCTTATTTATAGGCACATCTCCAATGGTTTTCTCCCTCCTCCAATGGGAATATTTTTCCTTGAAATTCATAGGGACCTATACATGTGTCACTCAATCAATAGTTAGTTAGAAATATATTTTATGACATAGTTTCATAAAATGTGTAAGGGAAAAAATGATGTTACTTAACCAAATATATTTTACACAGTCTAAGGGAAAAAAATAATTCTTAATCTATATAAATAAGCATTCATATTCTATAGGACATGGATATTCATATTCTGTTTTCTAAATAATTCAGAACATGAATACTATAGATTTCAGAGACTGAATTCCAATGCATTTGGAATCTGAATTTCGAGGAATTAAAAGTATGAATTATGAGGAATTTTGAGTCTGAATTTGGAGTAATTCGGATTCTGAATTCTGAGTAATTTTGAGTCTTAATTATGAATAATTTGGAGTCTAAGTTTCAAAGAATTCAGAGTCGAAATTTCTAAAAATTTGGAACATGAATTCTAGAGAATTCAGATTCTGAATTATAGAGAATTTTTATTGTGAATTTCATATAATTTGAAGTCCTAATTTTAGAGAATTCGTAATCTAAATTTCGGAGAATTCAGAATTAGAATTTCATAGAATTTGGAATTTGAATTTCCTTGAATTCGGAGTCTGAAAAAAGAATACTCTATATCCAAGGATTTATTGGATTCTAATTTTTTAAATGTGAAACCAATTTATAGACATAAGAATAAAATGAATTAATTTTAGAGAGATTATGATAGGAATAAGGAAAACAAAGATAAGGATAATAAATTTCAATAGAGAAGGGAAATTTTCCATATAGAAATAATCCATAGGGAAAAAAAATTTATATGAAAAAGTGCTTGTGATTTTCAAAACAAAAAGAATGGAAAAGTCATAAAGAAACCATATTGACTTAACAATAACATATCTTTGACTCAAATTTCCTTCTTTATGGAATATGTTATGTTATACTCCATTATTTTTTTATGAGGTGTATATAATGACCAATTGAAATTTAATATATTGAATTTATTTATTATCGTGATTTTTTTTGTTTTCTTTAATTTTATTCTCTTATTGGGGATTATGATTCAATGTTACCTAAGTGTTAGAGATTTTATGATAGAATCACACTATTTATCAAGATTTACTAAGATTATTTTTGTGATGATAAAATAATATGATCCATATATCAGGAAACTAATGAATTATCTTGTTTTATTTTTTTGTAATGATGATATATTTGTTCAATTTATTTTACCTTATTTATGTAACTAAGAGTTCATAATAAAATAAAGCTATATTTTCTCTCTATAGAATATAAATCAATTTTTATATCAAAACCATGTCATTGAAAAATGTTTTCAAAAATGTTTCAACAATTAAATAAATTATTATAGAAATTTCTACCCGTGATAGAATTTATAAAGAATTAATAAAAATGAATATTATTCTCTTTTTCCAGAGATGGAAAGTTTAAAATATAATCAAAGTGTGAAACTAATCATTATTTTAACATGAAGGACATATATAGAATTTAACACAAACATGAACACACAATGTTTTAATGAATCATTTATATGTTTTAAATTTTAAATTAAATCAAAATTATTTCCAAAATATTTTTTGCAATTCTTTGTTTTAATGTGTTATTTTCATTGAAATGTTATTTTCCTCAAAAAAAATTCCAACAATCATTCAAAATTATTTTCCATCAAATATGACATAAATTGATGTTAATTATATTATATTTGGGATATTATCCAATGTCACTAATCTTATTATTTTTCTATATTTTTTATATTTATGATAATAATATTTGTATGAATCTCGTTATGTTATACCATAATGAAATGCTTATCGTACCCACTTCAATTAACATGGGTTATTCTTGATGAAATGACGAATGGGTTATGTTACATATTTCATTTACATATTTAATTTTGTGATTTAATTATTATGATATTTAGTATTTTAGATTCTTTCTAATATGATGATTTTTTATGTTTTTTACGAAAAACATATATTTTATTTTTATTATGTTAGGTGTTGGACCTATATCTCTCTAAAATTCTTCAAGTAAAGATTATCATATAATGTAATAAAAAATATAGGATTTTGGATTAAACACCATTTTGTAAGGGACTCTGTCCACTATAATTTTCTCAGGATTTAACCATGAGTACTATACTAGTTTGAGGAGTAAACCCTTTCCACCTTGGTAGTCCTTGTAATGATCCTTGAACCACCAAGGAAATGATTTTCTTGGATTATTTGTATGAAAAATATATATTACATTTTCATATTTTGTGTACTCATATTTTATGTCCATTGATTCATTAATGATTCAAGTATTATAAAACTCGATGATTTATTCAATGATTGACGTTTGTGTTCAATGATATAAAGGGTATTAATTTTGAATGTTATTATCTTATTCTAATACCCTTATAATCATGATACGTTGATATCTACCTTATTTACCTTTACTGAGAGTAAAATATCACCATTTAGCTTGTTTCAATTCCCTAGGTTATGAAGAAAGGTATTATGTGTTATATTTCTAAAAAGGTTTCAAATTGTGAAAAAAAATATTTGAATATGACATTGCGCAATTATAGCCTAGTTTTTTACATGTCTATATTTCTAAAGGAACTATATCTAACTGATTTTAGCATGGATAATTATGTTATACAATGAATATTAATATTTGATGATGTAATATTTATGTTTTAGATGTATGGGTCTTTGTAGTTGGTGTTAAAATGAAGGTTTAGTTAAAAGATGAAATCTAGGACGAGGAAACATTAGTGAGATACCTAGAGAAAAAATATATGATATTTATCAGGATAAATGTAAAGATATTAATAAGAATGAGTCAAATTTTTTGAAAATTTTATGGAATTTTGTTAAAAGATGGTGTGAATGGTTTTTAGGAAATTACATACATCTTAAGATAATTTAGGTTGACATGGATCTGTCATAGTTTCACCTAGGGGTAATAAAAACAAAAATAATATAATGATATTGACTTTATCATAACCTGGTGTATGAAAATGGGCCTTACTACACACCACGTTTAACAATACCTTGGTATATTCTTTGGAAATTCATAAACACTATACAAACAATCATGAAGGATTTGAATAATGGACTTGAATATCCCCTATTAAGCATAAGGTGTCATTCAATGAAAATAAGGTGTCATCATTTAGGCATAATATACGTTTTTTAGTGATTATTTGTTTTAACTATAAATATTGTTACTCACACTATGATTTTTTTTCAACGAATGGAACCATAAATAATCTGTTTAACATTGACTTTGATGGACAATTTTGTGACTGTGTTCAACCAAATTTAAGGATGACTAGTAGAATGATATTGTGATTATTCCTAATCAGATATCATGATATATGATTAACAATGTAAAATTGGGTGTGGTTTTATAATAAATAATGCGTTATACAAATATAAATCTCATGGGAAATAATATATCAATTTTTAAGAAGAGAAATTTCAACAGATATTAATTTTTATGGGTAAATGTTTATAATACCAATAATTATTTTTACAAATAAATATATTTTACATTGTTGATCATTCAATACTAACATATAATCCTCTAATATTTGAATATATTACATTATCATACTAATACCAACATCATTATTACTAACACATGAATCAATTTTTAATAATTACTATCACCTACAAATAATTTTCTTGTCAATAATAAATGTTACAATAATCCATTAAAAAAAATTATTTTACCAATAACGAATAAAGAGAAACATAGAATATATATATATATATTTATATATTTTTTTTATGACGAACATAATTTTTTATTTCTTGGGGTTTTATTTAAAAAATCTCATAATATATTTTAATTTTATATTTTGTTGAAATATTTAATGACTTCATATTTTTAATAATTTTTATTCAAATTTATATAAATAATAGATATATTTATATGTTTAAATATTTTTTGTTAAAAAAAATTAAATAATTTTAATCAAAAATAACACTACTAAATCTGTAATTATCAATTCATCCTTAGATCTATCCCAACCTTATAAACCTATTATAAGTTCAGACTCACCTCCCACAACCCAACCTCATATCCCACTACCCCACCTCACATCCTACACTGCCAGCTCCTACCTCACCTACTGTCTTTCCACCTAACAAATCATTACCTCACCTATCCATTCATCCCACTAACCCCTAAGTTTCCTCTTCACTTGAATTCAGTGACATTTTCTTCTAATGCATTTTGTTGTTATACGGGATTGGAATCATAATGTGACTTCATTTTTTTATGTTTCATTTTGTGTTCTCTCTCAAGGGTTTATTACCCCTCATTTCAAATCAACCCTTTACTAGATTTGATCTTCTCTATCACTATTTCGATTGGGGGTTTTTCAATTTACAATTCAACTAGTATCTATTTCCTAATTTCATATCATGTTTCAGTGGCATGACCTCAAATATGTTTATAGTAAAGGTTGGTTTCAATTATTATATATGTAATCCCATTATGGTATTTAAGGTGGTAAACCTATCCGAGTGAGGAATTTTTTTATCCATATGAATATAATAGGTACCAGATTCTCTTTTATGATCACGATCCCTTACAAAATATGGTAGATGGGTTATTTACTGCTTTTGGATTTATATTCTTCTATTCCGCAAAATGCATTTGGTGGGGGTGTGATGGTAATGGTTTTTGTTCTTGGAACAGTTTTTTAAATGGTTATAAATCGAAATGATTTGGATTGGTTCTATAATGGTTCACTTGTTCACAATTTTCATGGTTTTCATTCAACTTTTGTTGAATTATATGGTTATAAGTTGTTGTCTTGGTTGGAATTAATGATGTTATATGGGTAGAAT
Source organism: Viscum album (assembly GCA_963277665.1). Taxonomy (NCBI): domain Eukaryota; kingdom Viridiplantae; phylum Streptophyta; class Magnoliopsida; order Santalales; family Viscaceae; genus Viscum; species Viscum album. Next base: position 1,747,903,222 of record OY728155.1, on the reverse strand, counting down.
TTTTGTATATCTGATTCATAAGAATATGACACAAGTAAGACAATAAATATAGATGCTAGAAGTGATTTTAGGCTATAATTTTTTTATTAGGATCTGAGGTTGTAGCTAATGTCATTAGCAATAATGGGAGTGTCATTTTGACGCTAATCTTAGAACCGATTTGGTATTTAATATTCCAATAAGAAGATTATTATCTTAAATTATATGTGGTTGTATTATGTTATTTTTAATTTAAATTTTATTCTTCATTCCTTACTTTTTTTTCTAGGATCCTTACATTGATAATGACTATATAACACAATTAGAGGCTTGAGTTTCTATTTAAAATGTATGAAAAATTAAAATTATAGTATTGGTAAAATATTTTATTATAGAGTATAACTATAATAAATCTACATTTAAATTTCATGAATTTATCACTATTGATTTATAATATTTTTGATAATATCTTATTTGCATCTAATAACTATTTTTATTTCATAATAATATAAATTATCCTTTATTTTAAGAAGAAAATAAAATTCTCAATGTATAAATAACATTGTACCTTTCATATTAATGTTGGAAAACACAAGAATCAGATAGATTCTTTTAGTGTCTCTATCATTATTAACATTCTTTTTCAATTCATACTGGGGAAATATATTCATTTTAATAGATATATTTTTTTCTCTAATTCAATATATTCATTATTTCATACTAATTAGTTAATATATTTGGTATAGAAACATTTACATCAGGGTTTTTATGAAGAATATATCATACATAATTAAGTGGATATAATAAAAAATCTATATATAATTATGATATTTTGACACAAATTTTGATTATTTCACTTTTATTTTTTTCATATTCAACATGAATTTAATCCTTATGATTCATTATTTCATACATTAGAAAATGTTACTATAATTTTGATTCATTAGTCTTCATCATGTAATTTTTCTTGTACCACTATCAAATATCAATAAGACTATAATTTAAAGGTTTAATATGTATTTTCAAATTATATAATTTGAAATATTATGAATTCCACATAATTTCTAATTTATAGTCTCAATAAGACTACTAATAACTATAAAATATTTTACTAGTAATTAGTTCATGTTTATTTATAAAATTAATTAGAAATTTTAATCCCATGTGGGATTCGTTGCTTCTAAAATGTATAATTTCTAGAATTTTCTACTTTAATATACATTATTGAATAATTTGATTAAATGTAAGGATATTTTAATCATTATATTGGATTGAAATTATAATTATTTGTGGGTTTTTATGATTTGAGATCTTGGTCTCATATGTTATTTCCCTTCTTATTCCATTGTTCATTCAGTATCTCCTATCTTTTTCGAGTATCAAACTCTATTAACCATTAACTATTGATTTTCTTCCTAACATTAGTGTATATGGTATACTATATATTTCGGGGTTTTTATTATATTTCAATCCTTAAAAATATCTAATGTTCTCATGGTTATAAGAAAATTCAATGTTCTTTATTTGTTCTTATAATGATTGGCTAATTAATATGGAATGGTAAACTATGCAAGCAACTTTTCATTGTTAGGATATATAGATTCACATTGGATTATTTAAATTTTATAATAACTACATAACAAGGATGATATTTATGAATATATTAAATTCTATAAGAATATTTTTAATGGAATTAAAAACTTCTTATCTTTGAAGGTGAGATCAAATTATTGTGCCACTTATGTGGTATAATAATATTATATTACTATTTCTATTTTATATGGTGTGTACATGAAATTTGGTAGTTTTTAAAGTTTCAGTTTAACTAAAATAATTTTTCTCTAAAGGGAATGAATGATTCTCATAAGTAAAGATTTTCATCAAAATCCATTATACATTATGATAATTGTGTATTTACTTGAAATCCAATTATTCATACTCAATTATTAATTGTATCATTAGATTAGAAGAACTATTATTTATCAAGTTACCGATATAAAACAAAACATTTATTATAGATAAATTTACTACATATATTTATAAATACATTTATTTAAAATCACACAATTTTAATAGATATCACATCTTGAACCTTGAGATGATAAGGAAATCTAAATAAAAATAATATAAATTGTAACATGAATAAAATGAAGACCGAAAATTCTAACTATATTTATTTCAAAAGTACATTTTTATTCCTATAAAATTTTTCATAAATCATGATAAAGACATTAAATTAGGAAAAAAACATTCTATAATGCTTTCATTATTATTATATCATTCACCTTCTATCAATTATTTTAATTTCAATTATTTCTATTTTATATTCAATTCAACAAGATATTTTCCTTGATTTATGGGTATGATATTTTGTCATGTGTGGTATGGAACATGGAATTGAAGGTTTTTTCAAAGTAGTGACTTGAGTTTCTTCATTGGAACTTAATTTTACCTGATTTTTTATGATGTTGACAGAGATTAGGAATGAAAAATGCAAATTTTATGCAAATCAATTTTTTAATAATTTATTTCTATTTGGAATTCAATTCAAGAATATATTTTGAACTCATTTTTGTGTATTATATTTTTTATGTGTTGTTAAGATCATAGTGATGAAGGATATGGAATAGTAGTGACTTGAGGTTCTTCATTTGTATAAGATATGGAATGATTCATTGAGATTTCAACAATGATGATCAATTGAAAATTCTCTTCTTATACATATTTAATTTTTATACTTTCAGTTTTTTGGTATCAATACATATAGATATTTTTTCTATATTTTTTCGTATGTTTTTTGGTTGTGTATGGTGTAGATCACGGAGATAAAGAATTTTTCATAATAGTGACATGGGCTTCCTAACTATTACTAGAGTTGAATCGGCTTTTTTCTTATAATGGGAATGTTTGGGGGTGATGAAATATGATTGGAGGAATTAACTATTAATATAAACTGACGGGTTCCAGATGATTTCAGTCAAGGGAATACAAGATCTTTTTCCATTGGGATGGTAGTGTGTCATCAATTCATATATAGGTGTATCCTAGGTTGTTCTGTTTTAATGGGATTTTTATGTTTTAAAAAACATCAACTATGTATTGATTCATTTTTATTGAATATCATTATTAACAAAAATAAAGTTTTCTATGTTGGAAAATATTATAAAATTTTATTTAGTTTTAAATTAAAATATTTTTCTTATATAAGATCGATTTATAAATATGACATGATATTTTACTAGAAATAAATATTTTTTAGTTTTTTTAATATAATTTGTAAACATATTTAATATGATGGTATTATTATTACAAAAAAAAATATTTTTCAAATCAATCCATTTAGAAAATCCATGAAAGATATATGTTATCTATTGATATTATTATAATTTAAACGAAATTATTTTATTTTTCATAATAACATTTAGCGGCAATGTTTTTATAGACAATTTAGTGAGAAGGGAAATTTTGTTTGTAAAATGATTTACCAAAAAAAAGGAACGATTACATACTTATATACCCCTATTTGATGGATCTAATTATTTTATAATGATTCATAAACATTCAAATAAGAGGAATATTTAATTTTTTGAATGTTAAATTTAAAAATGAACATAGATGAAGGAAGATTCTTGTTCCTACATGTTAAGAATATGGGAAGAAGAATGAAGAAAAATATCTCAAATAAAAAAGGAATATGTGTTCTAACTTGAAATGAAGGTCATAAAACAACGAATATCCTAGGTTTCTGATCCTATGTTCATGGTTGATCATATATTCAAAGTATTATAAACCCTTCATAATGATTTACATGAAGGGATTTTATCAAGATTACTGATATTTTGGGAGTTATATATATAAATAAAATCATTTTTCTTTTTATATGTTTTAGTGAAAACATTACATAATGATGAATAACAATAAATTTTGGATGAATATGGTTAATGGTATTTTTAACCTTTAGGGTTTTTCTTATCATTTTTATGACGTAAATTTTTGATTGAAAGAGTGAGTGAGATGGTTACTATTGTAAAAGTGGGATGAATTGTAGTTTAAAACATTAAACTAAAACAAAACAGAATTAAACTTTAAATTACAATATTGGACTTCTAGATCATCTGATGATCAGAGTAGAAGAATCAAAAGCATAGATTTTTTTTACATTAGATTTTTTCTTAATCATTATCATAGATACACTGATAAAAAATAATGAAAAATATATGGAAAACAATATTTCAATCATAATTTGTAATGTGGGATAAGTACAAGTATAAACATGAAATAAAATATATTGTAAAAGTAAAAATGAATTACAAGAAATATTATATGCAGTCTATCTTTTAACAATAAGAGTAAATGTAGTTAGCAACCTTGAATAAAGGTATCCATTGTTTAATACTTACAATCAAGTCTTTATTTTATTAAAAGTAAATCCCTTGATATAATGGTTGGAACTATTTTTTATCACATCATTCTAATCCCTCAATACGATTATTAATGAATTCCTTCCTAGCCATAGAATCCCTCAATCCGATGGATTAGATTCAATATCTACTTATCCTCATAATCACTTTATCAGTACAATAATAAGACACAAAATGAAAAAGAAAAAGTTCTAAAAGAAATAAATGGGAAAGGATTCATAATAATGAAATATCTAAAAAGTATTACAATGAATAAGAAAGATTAGTTCACACAATGAAATATTTAAAATACTTCATTGAAAAAATTTATTGTCTCACAACTCTTCAAATGGTTATTTTATTTATAGGTGAAGCTATAGTGATCATATTTATGAGTTATTTGAAACTACCTTAGAAAGATTGCACTTAAAAACCTAAAAATATCAATATTCCATAAGTCATTTTTAACACCATTACAATACTAAAGTTTATTCATTACTATAAAAAAATATCATATATTCTGATTAAAAACTTTTGGATTGAATGATATTCTTCTTTATTAATTAATAATCCAATAATCATAAAGCGTATAAATCTAACCTATTGGTAAAAAGCCCAGTCTGATGGTTAATAATTTTATTCATTACGATGGAAAATACATAAGTATAACCACTAATTGGACCATAGGACATTCTGATTGAATGAACCCACTTCATTCTGAAGGAACATTTTCTGTAATGAATATTTATATTCTTAATACATTACAAACATCTCTATTTATTATATAAAGTAATTTTTTTGAATAAATAACTCAAAAAAACATGTGAAATATTAAAGTATGTAATTTTTTTAAAACAAGTTTTTTTTATTTTCAAAAAAATATAAATGGAAAAGTAATAACTAAAAAATCTGATGCAACAATCTCCCCCTTTTTGGAACTCCCAATCCATAATTAAAAAAATGAAAAATTATAACATGAAATAATTACTCCCCTTTTACTTATTAAGAAAATTTCAAGGGATATTTCATAACTACACCTATGTTTATAAATATTTTATTATAGTACTAAAATCATTCATACATATTCCCTTAGGATAGTTACAACCCCTTTATTAAATAATTTAAATCATATCAATACATATCCCCTAAAAAATAATACTTTTATAAATCATACCCATAATAACATCCTCTCCCATTAAATAATTAGCCCACATTTATAAATCAATATAAACTTCTCCTCCTTTTTTATTTTCAAATATAATGGTAATGTAATCATTGTTTTGTGAATTGTTTAGAAATATAACATATGAAATAATATATTCTGAAGTAACTAATCATCCATGAATAATAGAAAGAACATACATCCAAAATTATTTAAAGAAATTAAAAAATAATGCATTGGACGAAAAGATAATTTCACTCATCAACTAATAACTTTTTTGATAAAAATAAATTGAGAGTTAAAAATAAAAAACTTTTCATTCTTACTTCATCAATTTCATGAAAAAAATACTTAATCTTTTTTTAAAAACTCTCGATCCTTATCATGTATTATGATTCTTCCCTCCATCACTACATCTTTCAAGACTTGAGACTTTAAAATTTTAACCTTATAATAAAATACATTATTCTTATCCCTCATCTTGGTCAATTCATTTTTTACATGATCTCATATTAATAATGTCCAATTCCAAATCATAATTTTTTTCTTTTAGTATTTATAATTCTGTATGATCATCTATGGTGTCTCTAATCTCTTCCAAAAACATTACTCTATTAGAAACATCTAAGGATGAAATGATATATGATTTTGTATTTTCTCATATGAGTTTATTAAAATCAATATATTGTTCATAAGTTTCCCAAATATCATAATCAACTTTATTTTTAAACTTTTATATATGATTCTATGAAATTGTTCAAGTCTGATACTTTTCGGGAATGGTTTTTAATTCTTCTTAAATACAGATAACAAATTATATTTAAAAATTTAGAGATGAATTTTTTTATTAAAAGAACATTTTATCAACTTGCATCTTTCCTCATATTCTAGAAAACATAAAACAATGTATTCTAAACATCTCAATGATTTGAAAATGAAATCAAATCCTTTTTTAGATTTTTTTCCTCTGTGTTTGATGAACGTGAAGAAGGTTTGGGTGGTCCTGGTCTTGAGGAAACAAAATAATTATTTTTCTCAACATTATTATTCCCTTTGAGTGAAATAATATTATCAAATGAAGATTGAAAAATATCCCAATTTTTATCTAAATCAAAATCTTCATCAAATTTCATCAGTGATTGTTGATCTAATTATTCATTATTTTATTATTATTTTCCAAACTCTTATGATGTCGAAATTTATTTCTCATTAGACATTTAAATTTCTTGATATCCTTCTAAATATACATTCTTATCAAACTAAGAAGGTAATGTTGATTATGCTGAAGATTATTCTGATGAATTTATTTTCATTAACAGTTAATATGATTATATTTCCTCATAATCAGATTATTATTCTTCGTCAACTTCACCTAACTCATATTCTATTTTTTCAACTATATCTTCCATTTATTATTTTTTTCTCTTAATTATTCCTCATATAATTGTGATATCTTTCTTGATATATGAAGAACTCATTTTCTAACTATTTTGGATACATATTCTTTATCTTTCTGAATATCTTCTTCAACTTTTTTAGGGAAGGTTTATTCATCAGCAACATTATCATTTCCCATATAATTGATATATGGGATAACATATTGGAATAGTGTAGTTTTCTTTAAATAGATTTTGGGAATCAGGAATGAATTTATTTGTATTAGTGCCAAATATATTAGAATCTCAGAATATTTCAATACATCTTTCAACAAACATTCACATCATTTAGCTTCTTACATCATCTTCATTTGATTATTTTTATTTTATGCTTATTTAAATTAATATTTTTTACTAATTCTCAAATATTATTCATCATTTGGATAGATACTATAATCAAAAGGAATTAGTTTTATTTTGGAATTATGTTCCATAAGTTCTTCAAAAGAAAAATCTTGAATTTTTGTTTATATCTATTGTTTCAAAAGTGTGGAAGGTTCAACCTTTCTCATTTTCCTAACAACATCAAATTTATTTGATGGTTCTGTATCTAAGGAAGATCCATCATCATTTTCAACAAATTTTTCTTTCATAGATTCAAAAAACAAATTAATTCTTGACATTGTATGTTTATAATAAGAAAAATACTCTATTAAATTAGGTTCATTAGGTTCTCAACATTGAAAGGTTTCTTTCTTTTAACAATAAATTTTTTATTAAATATAGAAACATAATAATATTTTAATCAGTTGGTGAATTATTGAGTGATTATACCATATTGAATAAAAAATTATAAGTATTATTTGCATCATATTGATAATGAAATCCAAAACGAAAATATTTTATATCTTAAGAGTATCATGATCACACTTATTGGATATTGAATACCCCTATAAACACAAATATAAAACTATTCCTTAAAATGATATATGGAATACATTCATTACATAATCGAAATAATGAATCATAGAATTCTACACTTCTTTTATTTTATAAGAACCTAAACTATTCTGTAAATTTTGTGAGGGTAAGAAGGATTATTTTTTAGTAAGAACTCTAAAAAAATATGTATCTTTTTTATAAGAATGTTTTTACTCATTCCAAAACAATGTTATAGAAAATATATTATTATCGCCTATTTTTGAAAAACTAAATAGATGAACAGAAATCTCTCCCAATTATTAGATAATACAACCCAAAATTATAATATGGTTTCTCTACAGATAATTCCTTGTATACTTGAAAATTTACTATATATTTTATATGAGAAAAATTATGATAAAAAATATTGGATGATATCTTCTCTAAATAGACATATTTTTTATAATATTCATTGGTCATCAACATAATGAATCTAGAGCCTGAAATCAGACAAACAAAAAATAAATAAAACTTAACACTTTGATAAGTATTAGTGCCCATGAGAAAAGATTCTGAAAATCCATGTGGGATTGGGGTTTTCCCTCCTTTATATATTAATGAGAAAAAATCTGTTCATATTCCAAAAACAATTTTAATTGATAAAATTAAACAATAACTCATATAAATGTTAATATTTGACTATATAATGATTTAAAATCCATTATTTTGAACACAAAATTTTTTTTGAACACATTTCATCAGATTTAGTATTATTCCAATTAAGAAAACGTTAATTTTTTGGAAAAGAAAAAAAGTATTAAAAATTGTATAAGTAATAAAAAAAAGTTATAAAATAAAGAATATTTTTAGAAACTAAACAAAGAATTCCTTTCATTGTAGAAATTTTCATTTGTATGAATAACGTATTATTTGTGTCTTTTGAATATTAAAATATTTTTTTGAAAATTATATCAGTATCTTCATAATAAAAAAATTGTTATAGTTATATAATAAAAACCGATTATGATAGGTTTATAATAAAAACTAATCAATATAAGATTAAAAAAGAGAAATTAATATATTTTTAAAATAAAAACTATTTAAAATATTATTTAAATAAAAAATAATTATGATAGTTTTATAATAAAACTTATTCTCATATTTTTTATAAAAACTGATTAACATATTTTTTAAACCATATCAAATTATAATATTATTTAAATAATAATAATCATGATAAAAAACATTCCCTAAGAATTTTAAAACTATTTTAAGAGGAAAAATTCATCGTGATAAAAACATTAGAAAATATTAAAAGATATCGATTTTTTTCAGAAAACATATACATATGTACTACCCCAATGAAGAAGAGTTCTTTAATGAAAGGATATTTGTAAAAAAAATGTTGACATAATTTATCACAAAACATTTATCATTCCTATTTACTATTTGATGTATTCAACACATTCATATATACTTTGTTTATAAAAAATATCAACAAGCCGTTCTTATATTCTAAGGAATTATAAAATAATATCCCCTTTTATTGTGTGATCCCAAAGTAAATGATGTATTATATCTATGTGTATATAATGTGAGTGATGTAATAGATTTTTATTAAGTGAAATGAAACTTTTATTGTTATAAATTATTTTAGTTTTAAAAAAACTCATGCCATAGTCTATTTGGGTGTGTTGAACCCCCAACACATAATCAAAACAACTTCTCACTCCCACATATTTTTCTTCCACTGTGGAAAGTGATTATGAGTGTTTATACATACATGAACCCAAAAATAAATATTCTCCAAGTAAATGACATGTTTTCTATGTAATATTCTTATCCACTATATATCCAAAAGCTTCATCATCTGAAAAACATTTAAATTCAGAAACAAATCCAGATGAATTGAATAACACTAAATCGTTATTTCTTTTAAGGTGATGAAAAATATTTATATAGATTCAAGAAGGGATTATTTTGGGTTGAAATTATATCTAGCTTATAAGTATACCAAAATAAATAAATATAGATAAATAGTAATTATGTATTTCAATCATCCAATCATACATATTACATTTTCTCATCAACTAGTTTTCCAGTTTCATCATGATATAATTTATTGCAGGTAAAAATTGGGGTACTAATACTTTAGTATTGTCATACCCAATTTTATAAAATAAATTTTTTATATACTACTATGTAGGTAAATGTGTTAATTATTTTTATTTAAAATTTAAAAACTAATAAAATATGATAACTTACCCATTATAAAAATTTCAAAATTAAATATCATAAGAACCACAATGAAATTAGTTAATGATTTTTTATTTAAACAAAAAATAATTTTATCAACATATATTTGTAAAAAAATTATGGTTTATTATTTACATGTTTAATAAAAATATATTGATCTCCATATCACCTTAAAAAAATTCTTTGTAAAAAAAATGCAGTGAACCTATCGGTCCAACAAATAGGGGCATGAATAATTACAAAAAGAGACATGGTAACCTTATAAACATGTTTGGGTTGTTTTTTATTTTTAAATCAATATTTTTTATTATAATTATCTTCTTTAACAAATCCCCTTTGAAAACATCACTTCACATCCATTTTAATTTTTTTAAAATCAGTGAATTCTAGAAAGGTTATAAGTATTCGAATGGATTCCATTTGATCTATCACCGCATAGGTTTCTTCATAGTCTATTCCCTATTTTTGGTTACATCTCTTCTGAATAAACATATCATTATTTATATCTATTCTTTCATTTTTCATCACATTTTTTCCAAAAAACCCATTTTACTCTAATTAAAGAAGTTGCATTATTTTGTTTTACTAATGTATAGACTTGGTTCCTTTCAAAAGAATCGAGTTCATCTTGTATTATTTTTATCAAATCCCCATCACGTAAATACACATCATGATTTTTTCATTCAAATTGATATAAGAAACATATATACTCAATTACATTTATCGAATAATATTTACTCCAAACTAGTTGATGTAAATCAATAATGATATTATCATGATGATTATTCCTAGGAAACAACTAAATTCATTAGTGATCAATAGTCTATTATTAAACAACAGATTGAAAATATTTTTAAGCTATTAATTAGAAAACATATTATTGAGTTAATTTATATTGATAAATATTTCTTACTAAATGATGAAATTAGTTTTAGAAAAAACATTTGAGATTGTAGGTTGGGGTTGATTGAAAAATGGGGATCTGTTTCATCAAACATAACATGCACTATTTCCTCAACAATACATGAATTTTAATTAAAAACTATATAAGCCTTACTATTAGTGGAACAACTTAATATTATTCCTTTATCATTTTTTGGTGAAACTTTTTTTAAATTATCTTTAGTTTTCAAGAATAATACATTGAATCCAAAAACATTCAAGAAATAATCTTTTTTATTTATTATTATCGAAAATTTTTATACAATTTTAGTAAGAAAAAGTATCATTAAACATCATTTATAATATAAACGGGATTACTAACCACTTTTTTAAAAAATAGAAATTGAGTATTCATGTAAAATGGTTCTAGAAATATCCTAATTAACCACATTTATTCTTTCAAATACACTGTTTTTCTGTGGGGTTTTAGGTGATAAAAAGTTCTGTTCAATACCTTCGTAAGTACAAAAACCTCAAAAATAATAATTTTTAAATTAAAAACCATGAAAATTATGAATATTAATCAAGAATAATTTTTTCTAATTTCTAACTCTATCTAAAAAAGATTTATAATAACTAAAGGATTCATATTTTTAAATATGAAAATAGACCATGTGTACCTAGTGTAATAAAAAACTAAGAAAAGATCATTGTATTTTAAATTAATAATTCATGTTTATGAAATCCCAAATAATTCCAGGGGCACTAAATATAATTCATATTATGGTTATACATTACTATTTTATTTAAAGTTGACTTCTGATTCTTACCATATTGAAAAGTGTCCAAAATATTTGTAGTATCAAATATAATTTTAGTCATATCCTAAAAATTTATTTTCCTTGTTAACAAAGATACATTTCTATGATTATAATTTCTTAAAACTCTATGAATTAAAAGATACTTATTATCCACATCACCATTTCCAGGTAAATCATATCTCCAAACGTCTTGTATATTTAGTGTGTAAACATTACTATGTCGATTGGAAGAATGAATAAATTCTTCTTTTGAACTATGTAATATATACATAACCTTCTTAATGTACACAATATAAACATCATAATATAATTGAGTTATTATTATATAGATGTCTTTATGTCTAAAAAAAATATTTTTTTGAAGGTAATTCTTTTCAATGATGTAAAATGATACATATACTAAAGATCTCTTCTTAAGAATAATCTCTAAAAGTTACCTTTCCACCTTTAATCTTGATAATCTACTAAAATAAATATTTTTTTCATTAATATGTATAGGGAAACAAATATCCAAGTAAAAAATATTCTTATTGTGGGTATAATAATTTATTTCATGAAAATAATTAAATTATCCCTTTCTTAGCCAAACCTACTTGTTACCGGTATTATCTTAAAATAACAATCTTGGTAAAAGAATTTTTCAAACATTAATTTATTGAGAAAAATGTCATTTCCATAAAAAAGGTTGATTTTTGGAAAAAAAATGTACTAAACTCTATTCAATGAACAATTCTACATCCAATTTCCACCTCATAGAAGTTTTAGTGAGAAAATGATTACTTTTTGGAATAAAATAATTGTTACTAAAATAGATTTTTTATTTGAATAACACATTTTAGATATATTAATACGAGGTATAAATTGTGTGCATAATTTTTCAATTATTTTCTTACTATTATTGAACTTATATATATGTATATTTAAAATGGATATTTCATATTTTTGTTTTACTACTATTTTTACATAATTATAAATAGAATATGAACTATGTTTATCAAAATCATTTTGTAAATTATTTTTCAGTTTAATTTCCCAATGAAGATCTTTTCAATAATTACCATTTTTTATTTTTTATAAAAACCATTATAATGATATTATATTTAGTTAGATAATAGTTTTTTATTGAATCTTTATTTTCTTTTTTGGAATTAAATTTATAATTTTATTAAAAAATTGAAAAGTATCATTTTCAAAAAGTATTTTAAATGTAGGTATGTTATTAAAACTAGGAAAAGTATTACATATGTTGAGAAATATTATTCATTAAAATATGTATAATTTTTATCATCATTAAGCTAATTTTATTTTAAAAAAATAATCATAAGGGATTCAAAATGGTGTTCCTTTTCAATTATATAATTTATTACTAAAGGTATTTTGAAAAAAAAGTCAAATATTATTTTGTATAATTTTTTTGTCAAATGAACATGGTGAAAATATATCTCTACCTATTGAAATACAACTTTTATATGATTTCAAACATTTCTTATTTATATACTCATAATATTTTTTTTGTATCAGAATTCAATTATTTTCATTCCTCTCTCTTCATATTAGGACAATCATGTCTAATGTGTCCTGTCTTTTTTTATATTCAATGAAAATGGAATCATTATATATATTTTCATTCCATTCCTTATGAAAGTTAGTGTATCTTTTCAGAAAATATTTCATTCCCAAAATAATGTTCATCCTTCTATAAAGATGAGACAACTCATTTTTATAATGATCTGATACACTAGAATCATACTAAATAAATACTTTATTTTTTTTGGATTTAACTATTTTTAAAGCTGACCGAACATTAACAGGAATAGTATAATTCGATGAAAAATATACACAACCATTATTATTTTTAATTTTTTATAATTTATCTTTAATATTCCATCCTTTTTCACGAGGGTTCTAATAAGATCATTCAAAATAATATTTTTTGTCTGCTTTGTGCCGTCCATTTTAGGTCATTAGGATTCCCACTCATTTAGAGTTTTCTCTACAAAATTTTGAAAAATTATAGTATCTATAAGATCCTTTTCACCAAGAGAATGTATATTTCTCACAATTGACATAAATATATACTACATCACCAAAACTAATTATATATATTGAAAATCAAATTCCGGGTAGTTTTCTCTCATCATAGCACTTTGGGTCTCAACTACTTTATAAGTACCAAAGTTTTTAACTTATACATTTCTTAATATGGTGTTATCAAAGTCAGAAGAATATATATGACTATATATATTCCTTATCAGGGAACACAATCGAGTATTCCGTTGTAATTAATATGATAATGTAGTTTTTCTTTGATGAGTAAAGGGAATTATTTCATAATCAATAATATTTTAAACTATATTAATCATTACAAAATAATGTCAAATATACTGTTTATAACAAAATTACTCATCGTATCTCTTAAATAATCCTAATCAGAACATCAATGATAGGTGGTGTGATTGTATTTATATTTTCTAATGTTACAACATTACTACCTACAGTATTTCAAATAAATATAATCTATGATCCATAAATACATTACTATATAACATTTTATAAATGAAAGATTAAAAATAAAACATAATAAAACATTACAAATGTAGAAGAAGTTAAAAACTCAGCAAGTATAAGCAGTAAAACGACCTGTAATGCCAATTGTTGGATCAAAATATTAACAGATATAGTATAAGAAAAAATATTTTCTTCTATGTATGGATGTTGAATTAAAGCTGTTTTTTAGGAAAAGGGGAAGTAGGAAATTTTTAGGGGTACACACCATTTACCTCCTTGTACATGTCGTGTACTCAAGCATTGAGTCCAAGCTGTGTCTGGACATGTCACAACCATGTACATGACCATCTGATGATGTGGAAGGGCCACTTAAGGAAGGATCCGGTTAAAGACTATTCATGTCAAGTATCCTTTGGTAAAACACTATGTATTTGTATTTTTTATTGTTATATCAGATTTGGGTCGTGTCAGCTTCCAAAAAAGTTCTTCTTTTGGATTCGTCTCCTCTAGAAGTGACCAGAACTGATGATTCTTTCCCATGATCTTGACCCACTGTCCGTTCTCTGAATCAACCATTGTCAATTGCATGGGAATCGCCTCGATCTATGACATTATAGGTTGAATAAAATTATGATATTAAATTATATCAATCATACAATGTCGCGGAAGGTTTTTCGTTCCTTTCTGTTGTTTTTATTTAATTATATGTGAAAATTTTATCAACACCCTATTTTATGGTATTGTGTGTTTAGGGAATTTAACCCTATTAATTCCTGTTATGATTATTTTCATGAGTAGGGATTTCGGATTTTAAATAGGTTCAATTACCTTATAATGGATGTTCTTTCCCATGTTTTGATGATATTGGTCATTGGGTCTAGACTTTCTTGTTAGGTGGTTTGTTTTCTATACCTAGTGTTTTTAGGATGGAGTGATTTTATTGGACATGATTGTTTTATGATTTATTCTTGTTTAGACTTGTAGTATTTGATATTTAAATTGGCTTTGAGATATAGTTGGTTTACTATTTCTTTACATAGGGCTGTTGGAACCTGGTGTAGTTAGACCACAGGGGGAATGGACATTGATGGCTTCCCTAGAGTGTTTTTTATACTTTTCATGTTTTGATACCATAGGGGGGATAGAAGTTAGTTCTCCCTTAGAGTGTATGTACTACCAAATTGCAAGAACACATGGGGGAATTAGACATTCAGTGCTTCCCCAGTGTGTCTATAGTTTACCATTATGGGACAATAGGGTAACTGACGGTGAGTGATTCGTTAGAGAGTATTTGTTAAGGGGAACCAGAGGGGTTAGACTATGAGAATTTCATAGATGGTTGCTTGATATGGTTTGGTTGTTTACTGAATTTTTTTAAATTAATGTAGATGAAACCGTAGTACTATTTTCTTTTGAGTACTTCCTCGTTTATTAAATCATTTTGCATTGTTCCAGTCATATATATTCACTGATTTTTAGGAACATATCTTTGGGTGGGTGCCTACTGGGATTCATCTCACATAATGCTTGGGTCAAGATTTTGGGCCCAAACAGATTATATTGCTGCAGGTATAATAAGGTAAAGCAACTTCTACATCAGGTACTTGACTATTGTGGATCTGGAGACCCTGGTACAAAGCTGAGGCTTGTGATGGTGTTAGAGTTATTTACTTGTTTTCCTTTTTACTTTTTTTTCATACTATATTCCAACATTGTGGCTTGTTTGGATGTTTTCCTTGACATATATAACATGCATCATTTATATATGTGCTCCAATCATTTATCTACTTTCAGTCCTCCACTATTTACAAATTCATGGTATAATTTCATCATCTGCTACTGTTATCTATATATTTCCAATATGTTACTCTGCCAATGAGGGCATAGTTTCCCCACTGTAGAACCCAGGGCCCTCACTGCTAGTCGGCACCCTCTGGAATTTGGGGAAATTCGCTTGAGGCCATGTCACTAACCGGGAATGAGGAACCTCTGGACAAAATTCGGAACCGGGATGTTACAAAGTAGTATCATAGGATTTTGTTTCTTATTGACATTCTGTTTGATCTAGGGATAAAAAGTAATAGGTATTTAGTTTTACGATCTATGTGGGAGTAACTTGCCCAAGTATAGGTAAAAGAAAAATTACCTCGAATATTGTAATGTTTCGGGTTTTTCAATTATTAAAGTTGATTTTATTTCACCGTTGGTTGATTCACATGTAATGTTCTATTATTGTTGATATTACTAAGGTTCTATTTCCGTTGCAACACAATGAGAGGAGGGTATTCTATCCCTTGGATCATATAGAAACATACTAGAGATCACATGTCATGCATTTTTGACAGTCCATTTAGGGTGAATTATCTATTTCATGTTGTTATGATAAATGTTGTGCTAGATATGAATGATGTTGTGTCAGATGACTTGATAGAATACCTACTATTTGATAGGGTATTGGATTGTGTAAGGTTTTTTTTGAATGATCCCTAAACATTTTTCCCTAAGGTGTTAAGGGGCCTCATTGATAGGAATATAGTAACTCATGTGTTGGATTGCACTATTTATTCCTTGTGTTGTACATGAATAAGATGCCATTATTTGATTCACGGGGAGTATGGGTCCTCATATATCAGAATTTAGCACTTTAGTGTTTTTTTAGGGGTGCCAGAGTAGTTGTTGAGGCCTACTGTCAAAAAAAATCTAGATTACATGGTTTTTATTGATGAATACATAACATGTATCCTTCTGTTTATGAAGGAAAAACCATTCACAATTAAACTCCATGTACTTTGAGAACATTTTGTGTTTTCTTTAACCTTGTGACAAGTTCTGTGATCAAAAAAAATAGAGATGGGAAACCTTTGGTGGAACACACTGTATACCTAACATACACACCGTGTTGTAGATACCATGTCTCTGACAATGTGACTAACGACACAGGTTAGTGAAATCTTTCTACTATATATTATGTCTGGTATAAACACGCCATGTAGAGTCGAACGTGAGACTAATGACTTGGGTAGTTGAAACCTAAGTGGTATACGCCATGTGTGGCATGAACTTTCCATGAAATCTTGTTCTATCAGAAACGTGTGGTTTAACCATGTGTAGGAATTTGGGATGGGGAGAGTGATTCAAGTACATGTCATATCGTTAAGAAGAACACGCTGTGTGTATATGAGTTACACAACCAGTGTTGGCAAAAGTACACTCTTATGTGAAAGCCTAAGTGGAAATGTCGAGCATGGGTTATATAAATCGTGTATCCTTGTTTTGAAAAATATAAACATTTTATTTCTCCATTTCCATTCCATTCACTTCTATGTTTCAGTCCATCATAATCATGAACTATGGTGTGTGCTTGACCTTGCAGAGTAATGCCACTGCGACGTCCTTTGGTTTTACGCCAGATTCATAGTAGTGATCAGACACCAGACATGGTAGATCAGGGACTACCCACAAATTCTCCTATTGTGATTGTATTGTCACCAACCATCATTCTAGATACATGTGTCTATGCATAGTTCTAAGAAGGATTTATGAGGTCTATGTATACCTTAAGGGGAGTACTGCATCCTAACCCATCTATGGAAGAGTTAACACGGGTTGTTCAGCAGTAACATCCACTCACATTCTCAAGGGTTGGAGGACCTATGGCTATAGAGTTATGGTGAGAAGCCATGTTGTCAATCTTTGAGCATCTAGAGATGCCACTATAGATGATGGTGAAGCTCACTACCTACTTTCTTTTGGATTCCTCAATGATATAGTGGGATGTTATCTCACATACAAGACACTAGCAGGTTATGGTTTGGGATGAGTTACAACGTTCCTTTTACAATTACTTCTACCCAGAGTCATTGAGGGACGATCGAGCCAGAGGGTTCATGATTTTGGAGTAGGGCACTCTCTTAGTTATGGATTATTTTTCACACTTCACAGATCTGCAGCACTTCACACCCATTCTAGGAGGCGATATGTTATTTCTAGAGAGGATGTTGGTGGATGGTCTCAAGGATGACATCCAATATCATGTCAACATCATCTGGTTTACTTCCATCACATCCATAGTCAACCAAAAACTATTCACAGAGATCAATCAGAGGGATTCTAGAGTTGTGGGCAATGGAATTTTGTCATCTGGATTTGGTACCCTTCCGACTGACAGCAGGAAGGGCTGCATGGAGTATATATGGGGAGACTTGAGGAGAAGGGATACTCTTTTGGGTAACTAGGTTGTATAATACTAGTGTGTGAAGAGTGGGAATATGAAACCACATTGCCTGAGAGACCTAGTGGTGTTCCGAAATTGTGGAAATATTGGTATTCATAATCATTTATGTTAGAGTTTTACTCTACCATTTGGTGATAGGGGTTCTGATATGACTCCATGTTCAGCAGCAGGATTACCAGTTTCTCAACAATCTGGGAACTGGAGTTTGTTCGGCCCCTCGGGCCAAGGTTGAGGTCATGTTTTTGGTATCCAGTAACCATGATTTCAGCAACAACATGGTGGATCAGCTCATAGGGGAAATGTAGGGTCACAGGGTCGTGGTACATGACAAAATTTTCAGTGGATGTGACCCAATAAGAGTAAGATTTCGGACCCTCTATAGTTAGAGGAGGAATTCATGATTCATCAGTTTTAGCTTATACACTTTCCTATAAAGGAGATTCCCTTACATACATATCTGTTTATGTTGTGGAGATCATTGGGCTATGTATCCTTACCTCTGTGGATATCAGATTATAGAAACACAGTTGGGAACTAGAACAACAAGTGTATGTCAGTGCAAGGAGTTCCCTCTTGAGGTCGGAAGGTGTCACTTCATTTGGGACCGAGATGTCTTAGAGATGATAGGATATGATTTCATTATCATAATGGACTGTTTGGTTCCCTACTAGGTTGTTTTCGACTACTATAATCATATGGTGAGTCTCACTTCACCAGTGGGTGGTTTGTTTCTACATAAGGTAGAATGGGATGTTTATGAAAGTAGAGAGGGGCCCCAACATCATGGTTTGGTAGGAGTTATAGCCCAGATTTCTTGTGCTTATATGGATGACCAGGGGACTTCACAAATGGACTTTCCTCTAGTGTTGGATAATTTCAGTGACTTATTTCCAGAGATCAGGTTTGCCTCCAGAGCGAGAGGTATAATTTTCTATTGATCTTGTTCAAGGAGTGGCACTGGTGTTCATTCCTCTATATAAGATGAATACACCCGAGATAGGGGAGCTCAAAATTTATTTAATGAAGTTAAAATCAAATGGTTAAATCTGACCTCATACTTATCCTTGGGGTTTTCATGTCCTGTTTGTAAATAAGGTGGACTGTACCCTCAAAAATTTTGTGGATTATCATATGCTAAACCAGTTGATGGTCAAGAACCGATATACCTTAATGAGGATTGATGATCTCTTTGATCAACTTCAAGGCCCAGGGTGTTCTCGAATAATGACTTGTGATATAGTTATCATCAGTTCCTTGTTAGACCATCTGATATAACTCTTACATCCTTTTGGAGCAGGTATGGTTTATATGTGTATGTGGTTATGTCTTCTGATCTCACAAATGCACCTATAGTTTTTTGGGACATGATAAACTGAGTTTTCTATCCATACATGTATTCTTTCATTGTGGTTTTTATGGTTTATATCTTGGTGTACTATCACACTTAACATGACTGTGATACCCATATTGAGATCATTTTGAGTACACTGATAGAGAATCAGTTATATGCTATGATCTCAAAATTAAACATTTGGATGGACTCGATTCACTTATTGGGACATTTTATTTCTTATATTGGAGTATCAGAAGTCTCGGAGAATGTGAGAGAAGTAGTTTCCTAGGTACATCTGATGAACTTCATTGAGGTACGAATTTTCCTCAGGTTGGCTAGTTACAATAGACGTTTCATATAGGTATTTTCATGTTTAGTCATTCCACTGGCGGGCCTGACTAAGAAGGGTGTGAAGTACTTGTGGTTAGTTTCTTGTGAGTTAGCCTTTATGGATTGGAAAGGGAGGTTGAATTTAGCACTGATACTAGTTTTTTTAGAGTTAGGAAATAGTTATATAGTTTACTATGATTCAATAGGCATCGACTAGGGAGAAGTGTTTATGCATGGTGTAGGATTCATTGTGTATGGGTCTTGGCAGTTGAGACCACATGAGAGGAATTACTCGACGCACAATCTTGAGTTTGTTGTAGTTGTTCATGAATTATATTGTTGGAGATGTTATCTGTTGGGAAATAATTTTTTGGTTTTCACTGACCACAAAAAACTCAAGTGTATATTCACACAGCGTTATCTGAATTTGAGACAACATTGGTGGGTTTAGTACCTTCAGTCCATTGATTTTGAGCATGCCTGTGCTCTTGGGAAAGGCAACACAGTGGCTGATGCATTGAGCAGGTGGAATTCGATACAGATAGTTCAGGAGGCTAGTAGGGAGTGGAATATTATGGTGCTATTATATGAGATGAATTTGGTGGTTCAGGATAGAAAGGGAATCCATTTATTTCTTC
Organism: Viscum album; assembly: GCA_963277665.1. Classification (NCBI taxonomy): domain Eukaryota; kingdom Viridiplantae; phylum Streptophyta; class Magnoliopsida; order Santalales; family Viscaceae; genus Viscum; species Viscum album. The sequence goes on along the minus strand of OY728155.1, from coordinate 1,747,882,382 downwards.
TATTGGTGTAACCTCTATAATTCTTTATTTAGTGCGAAGGAGGAAGCTATTTGATTCTAAAGGCCTAATTCTACGAGACAGTGTGTCAGGATATTTCCCTATTCCTAGATGTATCATAGGCGAGTATGAGATGTTTCATTTTCATGGATGTGTATGGGTTTTAGCTGACATATGCAAGGAGATGATGTGGGCTTTTCACTCCTCAATTTGGGAAGTTCATCCCGTTGTCATCAAGATCTATTGAGATCAACACCATTAGTAATGATGTCCAGGTATGAAGAGAGATATTTATAGTTTTATAATTAGGTGTTCCACCTGTCAGTCGGTGGAGGCAATGCATTAGTGACCAACAAGACTTTTTACACAGTTATTCATTCCCGACTGGAAGTACTATGATGTCACGATGGAGATCGTGATGTGGTTACCTAGGTATCCTCAATGGAATGATGAATTTTTTGTTTTCATTGACATACTCACGAAGTTTTCACACTTCTTACTGATAAAGGATACCTTTAGTGAAAATTATCTAGGAATATTGTACATTTGAGATATTGTAAATTCATACGGGGTTCCACACTCCATCGTTTCAGATAAAGATGGCATTTTTAATTCTCGGGTCTGGTAGTGACTGAGAGGGCTTTGGGAATACAGGTACTTATGAGTACATATTACCTTTCTCAAATAGATTGCATGTCCAAGCTTATAATTCAGGTTTTAGAGGACAAACTTTGAGCATGCGTATTATATATTTGGGGGTTCTTGGGAGATGCATATACCTCTGGTGGAGTTTTCCTACAGTACTAGTTTTCAAGAAACTATTTTGATGGCATCATATGATGCTTTGTACGATATGTCATGCCAATCACCCCTATGTTGTCTTGAGTCAGGATAGGTAGCTATGTTGGGACCTCATCTTGTCCAGGAGACAACAGAGAAGATATCGTTGATTCGGAGGAGTATGGATATTGCACAGTCATGGCAGATGTCTTATTCTAATTGATGGAGATGACCTCTGGAGTTCGAGGATGGGGATCAATTTTTTCTACATGTCACACAAATGTTGGGACACAAGAGTATTAAGAGAAAGAGTAAGACTTCACTGAGGTATGTCTGGCCTTTGAAGTTTTGGGGTGAGTCAGGATGGTTTCTTATTGGCTGTAGTTATCTCAGAGGTATTGGGCTATGCATGACTTCTTCTAGGTTTCTCAGTTGCGGAGATAATTCTCAAACCTGTATCTTGTTTTTCAACCTAAGAGGTTGAGTTGGAGGGGGATGTATCATTTGAGGAGAATCTTATCCAGATTGTTGATCACAACATGAAGGTTCTATGTGGCTCATCTGATCCTCTCTTATGGGTTCTATTGAAGCACAAGAGAGTATAAGACAAGACTTGGGAGAGGGAGATCAATATACGATCACAGTGGCCTGAGCTATTTGAGGATACTTATTTTATGCCTCCTTGTTTGGTATATTCAGGGATGAATTTCTTTATGGGTGGAGTTAGTATGATCGTGGATCTTATTTCAAGTATGGATCATTTTTTTTCAATTTGTTTTTGAGGAAAAATGGAAGAAGTAAAATTTTAGGAGTACACGATGTGTACAACCTTTTACATGCTTTTTATGCTGGCACCGAGTCTAGGTTGTGTCTGGTTGTGTCATAACCATGTACATGACTGAGTGATGATGTGGTAGGGCTGATTAAGGCAGGATCTGGTTAGAGAGTATAAACACCATTTATCCTTAGGTAAATCATATTTTATTTATATTTATAAATCTAATATCATACAGGGGTCATGTCTCATTCACAAAATGATCTTCTTTAGTCTCTGTCTCTTCCAAGAGTGACAAAAGATAATGATTCTTGTACAAGCCCCTGACCCACCGTCCATGATCCAAATCAATCTTTGTTGATTATGTCGGAATATCATATATCTATGGTTTTATAAGTCCAATCAAAGGATTAGATTCAACTATATCAATAATACAACATCGAGGTAGGTGGTTTGTGCCTTTTTATATTTTGTCATTGAATTATATGTTCAAAATTTCCCAATAACCTAGTTTGTGTAATTGCGTGTTTATGGAATTTTACCCTGTTAATTACTGCTATGCTTGTTTTCTTGAGTATGGATACCATCTTGTAAATAGTGTTAATTACCTTGAGATTGATGTGTTTTCCCATGTTTTATTTGATATTTTTTGTTGGGTCTAGACTTGCTTGTCAGGCTATTTGTTTTCCATGCCTAGTTCTATTAGTATCGAGTGATTTTATCTCACATGAATTTTGTTATTCTTTGTATCTTTTTATCCAAGATGTATTTGAGATTTACTTTGGCTGCTATATATCGTTGGTGCAAGATTTCATTACACATGGATGTGGTAACCTTGTGTAGTTATAACATAGGAGAAATAGATTCTAAGGTATTCCCCAATGAATATGTCATACTTTTCAGATTGTGAGACCCTAGAGGGGATGGACGTGAGTGCTCCCTCAGAGTGTATGTAGTTCCTTGTTGTGAGACTATAGGTTGAATTGAAATTGACCTCTTCCCCCAAGTGTATGTAGTATATTGTTATGAGACCATGAAGGGAATTTAAGGGGATTGCCTCAATATAGAGTCTTTGTTAAGCTTAACTATAGTGGTTATACTATGAGATCTTCCCATAGGGTTTCTTGAGATTGATTATTTAATAAAGGTAAATTAATTTAGTTGAAACTATAGGATTGCTTACTTTTGAGTACTTCCTTTTTTGTTAATTTGTTATGCATATTAACTGAAATATATATTCACTGACAGTTAGGCACATATCTTTTGGTGGTTTCTTACTTGGATTCGTCTCACACCCTATTTGGGTCATTCTTTTATGCCCAGACAGATTATATTATTGTAGGTATCGATATGTGAATGCTCCCTTCTACTTCAGGTACTTGATTGTTGTGGAGCTATAGAGCATGGTACCAAGATGAGGATTGTGATGCCGCTAGAGTTATTTACTTGTTTTCCTTTGTACTTTGTTTTATGACTATATTCTAGAATTTTGAATTTTTTGACTATTTTCCTAGAAACATGTCACATGAATCATTTATATATGTTCTTTAGTTGTTTTTATACATGTAGTCTTCCAATTTTTACTACTGCATGGTATTATTAATTATTCCACTATGGTTATCTATTTATTTCCATTGTTTTACTCTTCCAATGAGGGAATAGTTACCCCATTATCACACACAAGGCTCTCAATGCAAGTTGGAAGCCTCTCGAATTTGAGGAAATTCACTTGAGTCCATGTGACCAACTAGGTATGAGGCACATCTGGGTGGCACAAAGAACAGATAAGTTTTGTATAGTTACTATTATAAGAGTTGGGGTGAATTAGAGTTCAAAATATTTAAAAGACACAATAAAAATTACATAATAAGATCAAAATGATAGACCATCTGATGAACATAGTGTAAGATTCGAAATCACATATTGTACTATTATATTAGTTTATTTTTTAATCATTATCACAAATACACCAATAAAAAAAATAATTTGTGGGATTTTTAAAAAATTTATTCTATTGTTATATGCACAGTATAATGAAAACTTTTAATAATAATTAATACAATTTCAAGTAAATATAAGAATGGCGTACATGCTATATTAAATGAAATCAATCATTTAATATTAAGAGTAATGTTATTCTACAGCCCTAACTAAAGGTATCCACATTTTTACACTTATTGTAATGAAATTATTTCCTTACAAAGAATGCCATTGATAGGAATATTGGAATAACTCTATCTTCTTAACCATGAAATAACTAATAAATTGTTTTTTTTGTATTCTGAACCATTGAATCCCTCAATATAATGGATTATATTATCCATATATATATCCATAGAATCCATAGAACAATAAAACGATGAACTGTAGAATAAACAATAAACGGTTCTAATGTAAACAACACTGACATTTTATTCCTAAGAATGAAAACTCTCTATTGTATAACAAAGACTATGGACCAGTTGTTAAATCTAATAAATATTTTGGAGACATGAGTTGTAAAATGTATTAGCTCCCAACTCTTCATATGACTAGCTATTTATTGGTGACGATCAAATAATCTAGTTTATGAGTTAGTTTCAATTGACCAAGATATATTTCACTTAACAACATATAAATAATTGAATTCATCAAATCAATTTTTTATCACCATTACAATGATAAATTATATTCCTCATGATTGAAAAAATATCAACATATTATAATTATAAACATTTTGATAGTTCGATAGGCTTTCTTATTAATTATGAATCCAATAATCAAAATGAGTGTTAATATGATGTATTGAAACCAAGGTCAATCTTATGGTTATGGATTTTGTCAGTATGATAGAAAAGATATAATTATGACCACTAATTAGAAAAAAATATTCATTCTAATTGATTAGACCTACATTCATTCTGATGGACTAGTTTTAGTAAAGAATGAATATATTCATAATACATTAGAAGGATTTCTATGTATGATATAAAGAAATGTTTTTGTAAAACATACCAAAATCCATATGAAATATAAAAGATAGAATAAATAGTTATAAGAAGATGTTTTTGATTTATAAATCAAATGAAATTGAATGGTATTAAGTAAAACATTTAACTCAACTGAATATATGGTTTATTATTATTTGTTACTTATATAAATATTTTTTTAGTAAAATATAAATTACACTTTGGGAAACAACTTTTCTCTTCTCAAAAGTTCATGGGGACTGAACCCAGAAATAAAGTATGAAATGGTTATAACACATATCCCTAGCCTACGTGAAGGTGTGTTCTTTTTGGGACAACATGGTGAGAGATATTTCTCAATATGAATAATTTTAGTTTTAATTTTATCTAGTTATGTATGAATGATGAAATTAAAAGGGTATTCTATAACCATTATATATACAAGAATATATATTTTATAATTTACCCAAGATTTTGTTTATGGACTCTTTAAAATGTAAAAATGGAATAATTCTAGATGGGTTACAATCGACAGCCTTCCAATATCAACAAATGTCACGACTATTAGAGAATATTTCTCTGAGGATATTTTTTCCAGTATATACATTAATGATGTGTTAGGATAAGATGGAGTACCACATTGAATTTTATCTAATCGAGATCTTAGGATTACCTTGAGGTTTTGGAGACATCATTAGTATTATCATGATATAAAGTTGATATTTCGTACAACATATAATCCATAGATAGATGTTCAGTACGAGATAACAATTCAAAACCTAGAGGATAAGCTAATATATTGTTTAATGGATTTAAAATGTTTTTGGGATTAAAACTATCCATTAGTGGAGTTTTATTACAACAATATCATTAACTCGATCATTCAGATTGATCATTATGAATCCCATTATAAAAAAATGTCTTGAACTATAACATAGTAGATAATGTTTCTATATGAAATCTATTGGGACATGATTTAGGTGATGAAATGGACGATAATGTTATATCCATTAAACAACATGAAAGGGTATCATAAAGTTGACTGAAATGCTATTTTTATATTCATTAATGTGATGTTGATTTATATGTTTCTAAAAAGGACTTTATATGAATTTCTATATGGAAGAAATATGGTAAAACTAATCCATAGTTATATCAATCCCTTGGAAATTCATAATCATATCAAGAACATATATTTCTACTTGGGGATTTTACCAAATTTTTATTAGGTTTAATTTTTATTTCATTTATCTCTCACTAGGAAAAACATAAGAAATTTATTACATGTATTAAACTCAAATTTCCTACTAAAGAAGCATGATCGTTCTAATGACGAAAACTGGTGGATATTATAGATCTTATTGGAGAAAGTTATATGAGACAATACCACAAGCCTAGTTAATGATTTTTCATGAAACCACCTATTTATGAAGGTTACATGGCTTCATTTGGATATAATGAGCTAGAATTATCCTAAGTTTTTAGTTCCAAAGTGATGAATTTTTAAGGAGAAATTCATTTATGGGGGTGATCAAATATATCCCCTATAGATTTTTTAAAATATTTTTTCAAATAAATATAATATTTTGGATATTAAGCATTACATGAAACACTGATTTTATCTGTTGTTAGATGAAACCCCATGTTTAATTGAAAAATTACATAATATTAACATATTATTATTTAATATGAGAGTAATCAATTAGCCAATGGAATGATGGGTATTAATAGAATTAAATATAATATGAAAATATATAGTTTAGAAATTTATATATAATTAATTATATTGTAACCAAATATTTATAATTGAAAATAAAAACCATTCAAAAAATGAGATGTTTTTTTTGAAATACGACTTTTATGTGAACTACATTGTTTTACCACAAAAAATTTAATAAAATTACATCAGAAGAATTATTTTAAGGAAATTTTTATATTATATATTCTAGAAAAAATTAACATTCATCATAAAAGTTTTCTACACAAGATATAATAATAAAAAAAATGTTATTCTTTGAAACTATGTTTTTAATAAAGTAGTTTGGTCCCCTTTTGACTAATTATTTTAAAATTAATTTTCTTATTTTTAGAATTATTTTTTAAAAAATGAAGCCAATTTTTGGAATATTAATTCAAAATATATCTATGATTTAATTTGTGAGTATTTTTTGAAGTGATAAATTTTTCATGAATTGTGTAAATTTATATGTTTTAATTAATAATTGTCATTTTTAAAAGAAATAATAACATTAAAATTGTTTTAATATTGTATCAAAATTTTAACTAATTCAATTATATATGTATTGATCCAATTTTGGTAATTTTTTCAAATTTAAATTTATTTTTATATAAAAATTGTTTAATATTTTGAACATTTTAAATTTGGAAAACTTATATCTCGTCAGATATACGGTTAATTTGAAATGAAAATTTTACGCTTATGTGCCTCGAAAATAGAAAAATGGAGTCCATATATGTAATAAATATTATATATATTATATAATATTTAAAACATAATTTTTGGTTAATATTATTATTAAAAGAAGTAAAAATAATTATAATAATTAAGGTTGTACCACATATCCTTGGGGGTGGGGGTAAATGAAAAATATATTATGTAAAATCACCTAAAAACTTTACAAATCAATATTTATAGCCATATTTAGATCTAAAAAACTTTTAGGATCATTATTGGGATATTTATGATCATAGTTTTAAGTTAAAAACGTGGGTACACTTTATTATTTTAAAAAATACCAAGTGTGTCCTCTCCCCCACTTATAAGTGGAAACCTATTCTCTTGTACTATTAACTCTTCCAAAAACCATTGGATCAGAAAAAATATGAAAAAAATTCATTGCCTAATTTCCTCTAGTAATCATAGGGGCATTAATTTTGTTTGTAATCCCTCCTAACAAGGCAGTAGGTGTAAACCAGAAGAGGCCCACTAATGAAGAGGTAAATTTCATAAACATGAATTTTTAATTTTTTATTCTTCTATATCCGTTAAAATTTTAAAGATATTCTAAAATAATAATAGCTATATATAACATATAACAATATATTATTATGTTAATATAATAACCTAAATCATTCACCACTAGCATAAAATTCGATAAAAAATCATCATTCATGTGTACGGTGGAGTACCACCTCATGAACTGTTGTTATTCAATTTCCATCACCACATATCACAGATTGATATAATGATATATTTTATTTTTATATATTTTATTTATGATATTATTTTACCACTATATTTATAATCTCACATATGTAATGACTTTGAAATTTCGTGGAAAATTTTTTCTTAAATACATGGGAATTTTTCGAGTCTGCGAAAATTTACGGCACTTGATTCTGAGGCCTGATGTGCCCAGAATCCATTTCTGAAGTTTTGTTCGGGTAAGTTCATTAAATGTATGAGAGGTATTTTATAACATTTAAACTGGATTTTGTAATTGAAATCTGAGGGCACCGTTGAACTTGTAGCACCAGTATTCGCTTAAGAATACTTTCACCTCGACGGCAGTTGGTCAAGAATGAAAGTTAGTTTTGGGGTTTTAAAAAATAAATTAAATAAAAATAATGAGTGTTTCTTAATTTTATTTTTTGGTTAAAACCTACAAGTGGAAGATGGGGGTGGGGTCCCCACACCTTAACCTCCCATGAAAGGATATGGTAGTGGGGCCCACCCGAACATAACATCCATTAAGAGGATAAATTTCGGTGGGGACCACCCAAGTTTTTTTAACCCATTTAACTCCCATTAAAGTGGAGAAAACTCTTGACCTTACCCAATAATTAATTGAACCAAATCCTCCCCATTAATTAAGTGAGTTATCTTATTTAATTAAGCACGACATTTTGAATTCATGCCATCAAAAAAATGGACAATCTATTATTACATTTGGTTGGCATTATTCATTTGTTGGAAGGAAAAATTGAAGTGCTCTTGGAGATAGAACGCCAAGGAAGAAAGAACTATAAAATGAGGAATAACCAACTAAGAATGAAGGGCACATTCTTTCTTCTTCAAATGGAACAAAGTAGGGAGCTCCATCCTTGAAGGACGCCAATGATTCCATCCTCAGCCTCTTCATTCTTCGACGTCAAAGAATCGACGTCCGCCTTTCTGTGACATCGTCAAAGAATAACGATACGAGGTAGGGCTATGTTTTGATTTGAGAAATTTTTATTCTTCCTTATATGTTGGTTTTTCTTGACCGCTTGCTACCAAACTTACGCAAAAGGACCAGGCCAAAAAAACATGGCCAGATTCCTCTGCCGTTCTTGTGAATGTTTGGTGTGTTCTTCACGTTCTTCATGGGTGATGAAAAACGGATCGTTGCGAGACCATTGAGTGATGCATAGATCCAAAATTGAAGACCCAGCATCACAACGACCTAGAGAATGTACGTCGACGATAGTGGGCGACAGATTAGACCAGAACAGGAAGGATCGTACCTTGAACGTTCTTCTTGAGGGAGAATGAAGTCGTGTTTTAGGAGCCGATCAGAGGCCCGAAAACAATGGATATGACAACAGGACATCTGGGTGACCTAGTTTCTGATGTTTTGTGATTAACAGACCATCAGAACGAAGAAAGGGATTCATGGGAGGCACGCTGGCTGGAGGCACCATTTCTGGAAAATTCCACATTACACGGCGTGTACTTTAGACGAGCACGCCGTGTAGTACGAGCGTTCTACGGCTTGGGATATGAACATCAGACAAGTGACACATGGGATGTGACCCTCGTCACATGGCATGTATTCTCTACACAAACTGGAAGAAGTGGCTTCGCGAGACATGGAATGTAATCTGGGACGTACACAGACATAAGAAGATTTACATGGCCAAGAGGCACGACGTGTACTATCTACATAGATTGGAAGAATCGGCTTCACGAGACTTAGTATGTATCTCTAGGGAACACAGACACAGGGTGGAGTACACATGCATGTACTCCACCACACGGCCAGGCATGGCCAGTGGCACAGGCTACCTCGTGCAGTAGTTACACAGGTTGGAGAACACGGGTTGAGGCCATGTACGGGCACATGGCCAACGTACACGAATCCAACCCTAGATGATTGGACAAGACGTGTAACCATACCACACGTTGTGTACCTTATTTTCTACATGACCGGACTTTGGACAAGTTCCATTGAACACGTGCTGTAACTGAGGTCTATAGACACGTCGTGTAACCATACCACATGTTGTGTACTTTCTTTTCTACAATACCAGCCTTTCGACATGGTCCATTGTACACGGGCAGTACCTGGGGTCTAAAGACACGGTGTGTGCCTTATTCCAACACGTCGTGTACTTTTGGGAAAATAGCTTGGTTTTCTTGTCACTGTGTCTTGGACACATATTGTTTGGTTTTCCCTCTATGACATGGAAGACCATTAAGATACCTCTTATTGGCACTTCATGACAGTTGGAGTATTTACCAGTAGCTCATGGAGCGAATCCTTTCAGGGATGAGTAGACGGAGTGTGGAGACCTAGTAGTTGGAATACCTGATGACTGCTTGACCGATTTGACTCGGAGTGATTTGACTAGCCCAGTGGGGAGCGCCTGGTAGTAAGCGGTAGACCCATGGTAGAGGAGGTCCTGGTAGTTGGATCCAGACCTATGGTACCCGATAGAATTATTACCTCTGAAGGATATTAGGGGGATCACCTGGTAGTGGGTGGCAGACCCACAATGGAGGAGTTCCTGGTAGTTGGTAGCAGACCCACAATGCTAAATAGGAGAAGTAACTCAGCAGTACAAGGTTAGTGAGAATCTCCTTGGTGTCGTGCCAAGACCACTATACTCGACAGAGGAGGAGTTACCTATCAAGTCGTGGTTTCGATATTAAAAATCTGGTTTTGAGCTAGGTAAATGACTTTTGTGTTTTCCTCCTGATCGAGATGAGTTAATAGATAACTTAGGTATATGTATGGTCATATACCTAGGTAATGGTTACCTGTTGATTTCATACTTTTTGGTTTATCCTTGTTGGATTTTGTGAGACCATGAGGTTCTCGAGGTCCCTACTAAGTATCATTATACTCACCCCTACACGAGCTATGACTGCACCATGTTGTGTTGGTTTCATATGATAGACAACGCTGACTGAGGCAGAGAGTAGCAGGACTGGATGGTACCTGGAGGTGGACCACTCAGCATGATGATACACGGAGGAGATGGATGGACGTGGAGTGCTAAGGAGGCCATCTGTACCTACCCTTCCAGTAGGAACCCCGTAGGAAGACCCAGTATCTGCATTACTTTTCTTCAGATGTACTTTAATTTCAGTAGTACCTGTACTTTCCTATTGGGCTTGTATTTCCGAAACCTTTTACTTTCCAACGCTTCTTTTGTATAAAGTTTTACTTAGTTTTTTTCTTCTAGTTGTGTACTCTGATGTGTTTATTTATAGTTATAAAGGCAATGAATTCCCAGATTAGGTATTTATGCCTTTGTTTCTAGTTTCCAGCCCCTGACCTATAGAAGGCAGGTTTGGGGTAGTCATGATACGGGCCCCAGGGAATGGGTTGTGACAAATTGGTATCATAGGAGTAAGTTATACCGCATAACATAGGACTCTGTTATTTATTTTCTGTTAATAAACACTGTTAAGGGTACTAAGTGTGGTTTTTATTTCAGGGTGTCCAGTGTTGGGGTGGGCGGCCGACATATCCATACAGTAGGACCCTTACTTATTATCTCCGACATAGTTCACAAAACACTGATTGCGTGTGTGTTTTCAAATTTTTTTCTATAATTTGGCTCAACCAGGTCAGATCACTAGGTATAAATATTTTGACCATGTCGTATATGTTTCATTCAGGATGCCTCCCCGCAGACAACCTGTTAGAGCCCCGAGAGTCGTACATACTGACAGCCCACCAAGTGACGAGGCCAAGGTGTAGGGCCCTTTACTAGTGATGGCACCAGTGGTACCACTTAACGTTGGGCACCCAATGACACCAGCCCTAGTAGAAGACGATGAACGCCGCATGAGTGTGTTACACAAGTTCCAGTGCCAGAGGCCACCCAGGTCTAGGGGACAGATGGACCCACATGTGGCAGATGATAGGCTGGAGGCTGTGGTGAGAGTATTCAAGCTAGAAGGGACACTAGCACACATCATGGTGATCCTTGCTTCCAGCCTCCTTTAGACAGCCGCATGCATATGGTGGAGCCTGATGCTCCAGGTGCATGACGAGGTGATGCTACAATGGACAGACTTCGAGAGCCTTTTTTGGGCAGAATTTGTCCCAGCCACCCTTTGAGCTGTGCAGATATAGGAGATACTGCATCTACAGAAATGGTAGAATGATAGTAGCCTAGTACACAGTGAGGTTCACCGACCTCTTGCGCTACTCCACTGATATAGTACATAACACATTCTTCAGGTCACAGAACGTGAAATAGGGCCTCAGGGGAGAGATTAGAGCTTTGATGATCTCACTCAGCATCCCGACGTAGGCGGGTGTGCTGAAGAGAAAGATCCCTCCTGGTGGAGAGTTTCCTTGATGAGCAATCTCTAGCAGCGAGAACCATCACTAGCCGACATGCAGTAGAGTCTTCTTGCATCTGGCAGTAGACAGATGTCGTAGAGGTCCAAGATGACCATACCTATAGGTGGTCGACCACATGACTAAGGATTAGTTGTGCGGGGCACCCGGAGTGGTGACAGAGCTAGTAATGCTAGGAGGGGACAATGTTACTCACGCAGCGGGCTTGGTCACATTGATCGCGGCTATCCAATCAACCATTCTGATGATCAGCAGACAGTTGAGAGACCTCCCAGGTAGAGGCAGAGGTTCGATCGAGGTCATCCGCAGGGAAGAGATGGACGTCGTAGAGGAGTTGGACGTGTAGGTGGCCGTGGACGACGTTTCGAGTTATTGCCACCACCACCACCAGGAGGTCCACCCCGACCATAGAAAGTGGGTGGACAGGGGAGAGCTCAGCTTCAGGTAGCTGAGGATTACAATCACGGTGCTTCAGAGATGATTTGAGGTACAATCTGTTTCTACTCCACCATATTTGCAGTTCTTATAGACACTATTTTTAGTCACTCTTTCATTACAACTTCCCTCTTTTGATGCTCAGAGATTCCGACAGAGCCATTGGCTCGATCCTTATGGATACGGACTCCTACTGGAGCAGACTTAATGATTAAGCACTGGTGCCGGGAGTGTGAGCTTACTATAGGATGTGGGATTTTAGGCTGGGATCTCCTCGTAGTGGCGTCAAGGCCTTACAACGTCATCTTGTGTATGGACTGGATATCTAAAATCCATGCCAAGACTTACTGTATTAGGAGAAAAGTGTGGTGTGTCTGCACGGATGAGACGAGGTTTTCCTTCACCGGCGAGCAGGGATCCTTTGCAGCACAGGACGGACTTACTCGGAGGAGGGTGAAACCGATCACTCACCAGTTGTCTTGCCTTACCCTCAGAGCAGTTGATGTGGAGAGTCCAACTGATCCTGTAGTGGTGGACCAGTACACATATGTTTTACCTAACGATGTTCCATGACTACCTCCTCACAGAGAAGTGGACATATACATTGACATATACCCTAGGACGGACCCAATATCTATACCAGCATATCAAATGGCTCTCACTAAGCTTCCTGAGCTGCTGGTACAACTAGAGGACTTGCAGGGGAAGGTATTTATCCAGCCCAGTGATTCTCCCTTGGCAGCCCTGATTCTATTCACCAAAAAGGTGGATGGGAGCTTGAGGCTTTGTGTCGACTACCATCGCTTGAACCAGGTGACCGTGATGAACAAGTACCCACTCTCGAAGATTAAGGATCTCTTTGATTATTTGAAGAGAGATCAGTGTTTCTTGATGATATACCTCAAATCAGGCTATCACCAGCTCAGAGTTCGAGACGATGATTTGTAGAAGACAACCTTTAGGTGTCGGAACGGCCACTACAAGTTCTAGTTTATGCCCTTCTGTGTAACCAATGCTCCATAAGTGTTGAGGATTCTCATGAATAGGATCTTCTATCCATACCTCGATCACTTATTCATAGTCTTCATCAACGATATTCTTGATTTACTCATCTACTGAGGAGGACTATGCCTACCATTTTCAAGTAGTATTGGATGCACTCTGAGATCACCAGCTTTATTGTAAGCTATTGATGTTCCAGTTTTGTATTTGAGAGGTTCACTTCTTGGAACACATCATCTCGGAGGATGGAGTTGCAGCGGATCCAGTAAAGATTGAGGTGATACTTTCTTGGGATCCACCCAGAAGTGTGACAGAGGTAAAATGTTTCCTGGGTTTGGCTGGATACTACCAGAGATTTGTTCCAAACTTCTCCAGGGTTGCAGCACCACTATCAGCCTTGAAGAAGAAGGGGAAACCCATTGTGTGGTTGGAGAGATGCCATCAGATCTTTCAAAAGCTGGGGCATAATCTGACTAGTGCACCCATCTTGAGGCTTCCATAGGAAGTATAGGGTACGTAGTTTACTACGACGCATCATGGACCGGACATGGGTGTGTCCTAATGCTGGAGCAAGCAATGATTGCTTATGGTTCTCGGTAGCAGAGACAAAATGAGAAGAACTATTCTACCCATGATATGGAGTTAGCAGTAGTGGTCTTGATCTTGAAGAAGTGGCAACACTATCTGATGGGAGAGCATTTTATCATGTACTCTGATCACAAGAGTCTCAGGTATATCTTCTCTTAGAAGGACCTGAACCTGAGACATCGGCAATGGCTTGAGTTCCTATTGGACTAAAATATAGAGTGTAACACCCCAAACATTCATGGTAGGCTTCTCTTCTAATAATACAATAGTGTGGGTTGTACGCAAATTCGAGTTCTAACACACACCACAACCAATCAAACTAGCAGTTATGAATAGTAATGCCCACTTTTTGAAATTTTATAAATTTTACCTTTCAAAATGGAATCAATTTTTTGATATAGAATATCGAAATTATCTTATGGTAAATTTTCTGTATTTTTCTGAGAACTTCCATTTTTTGATGAATAATGGAAAATACTAAACTTTAATTAAAAACAACTTTTTTAATCCAAAATAATTTATAGTGATAAATTATACTATTGAGTGGTTTTAAATTATATTTATAATAAATTTTTACCATTTAATACAATTTTGTTCATTGGATATAATTTTACATTTAAACTAGACATAAACAAGTGTCAATCTTTTGATACTTATTATTTCTTAAAAAACACGCTTTTTGTTTTGACAATGGGAATTAATTTTAAATTAATTTCTACCACTTCTCTATTTTGAATTTATAAAAATAGATTCAATATTTAGAATCAAGAGGTCCAAATTTTTTAAATAGGTAACTTTTATTTTTAGACAATTTGAATAATTAAATGGTTAAATATTTTATTTACCATGGTTAAAAGGTAAATCCGGTAAATAAGGGTAAAAAATAATATTATAATAATATTAAATTATCCTAACACGTGTCCTAAACCAATTTTATAATACATGTAAGACCATGGGAATATTTGGGTTGATTGTGGACCCCATGGAGTCACTTGTAAGTGATAATGACAGTTTATATTAATTAAGTTAAAGTAAATACCAAAATGACATAAGCATACATCTTTTAGAAAAACAATTTTTTACATAGGGTTATATATGTTATTTTGTCAACTATAAATATTCATTAGGAAGATAAAAATATTTTCTACATAATGGTACTTTATTTATAATATTTAGACATTGAATAATTAAATTTATTTATGACACAATGATGATGCATTATTTTCTTTATTAATGAAAGAATCAAATAACTGGTATTATAAATGTTAAAATAAATGTAACTTGAATGTTTTGATTCCATACACGAATTTTATTCGATAATATGACATGTTAGTATTAATTTAATGAATTTTTTTTGAATCAATAAATTTTTCAAGACTTTATCAAAAATCAATTATTAAATAGTGTCAAAATTGACATAAAAGAGTTTTTAAAAAAAATATTATATTATTAATTGATACAATATTCCTAAAAATATATGGTTCGACCAAATGACTTATATGATGATATTTATGTAATTAATAAACCAATTGGGGTTTTCTTGGAATCTTATAGTAGGTTTATTAACTAAATAATATAAAAATACAAAGAGACATGGTAAATTACAAACTAATTAACCAATAGTTAAATCTAAAGGATAAGGTAAATATAGTGACCCAAACCTGTCTAAAACCTTTCGGTTGAGTTTATTTCAACACATAACCAACTTATCCTTGAAATATATCTTTTTTGAGCCATTAGAAATAGAATATGAATTTATTATAAAATAATATTTTAAGTTTTTTCTAAGGTTTCCCTTACCCCTCTTATAAAAGGGTACTCCCCCTTATCTCTAATTAATACCATCAAAGCCTTTTAGATCAAAAAAACCCTACCCAAATATCCTCTCAACCTCCCTCAATTCATCCTAGAGGCCTTCCTTTAGTTACAATGCCAACTGAAATATCCATTTGGATCAAATCAAAAGGAAGAACCCGAAGAGGAGGTAATAACCTCACCGCCCTCTTTCAAGTTATTTTCTTCTTCCACTTCTAATTTCTTTGTTATTATCATAATAAAATAATAACTATGGTATATTCTATATAATGTGATGTTATTATAAATATTTTACATCCATACTCATTATTCTATCCATCCTTTGAATGACATGTCATCATACATGTGTACGTACGACTTACCGTCTCCACATCATGGTGTAATTGTTATTCAATAGATTATTATTTGGATGGGTATAATAATGATGTGTAATTCATGTAAATAATAAATATAATATTATAATGATTCGGTATATATGATATACCATCCAATTATATATTATTTTAATATCAAAATAATGATATTGTAGCTCATGCGTACGTACGAAATACCGTCTCGGCGAATGCGATGAGATTCATTCCCCATCATATATATTCATGATTTATTTTCATTAGATGATTATAAATAATGTCTAAAGACTAGATATAATTATATATATGAATATTATACATCCCATCCATAAAAATTATGACTCACAAAACAAGGAATATAAAGCAAAACGAATCTATTAACACCCGAAACAATGATAATACTAAGATATTATTAACGAAGCAATGTTAAAAGATCATATATGATATCATATTAACGTATATGATTCATGTATAATTTAATATCAATTAATTCACCATTATACAGGAGGTTAATGTACCCTCTAACTAGGAAAATTACAAGGTAAGGGTTAATTCTACAATCTCTTCATTATCCGAGGTTGTTTATACGTAATTATCTACTGGGACCTCTTTATCATCCACATCCATGTTTATTACAAATGTATTTGAAAAAAAATTACGATTTACTATATATTGGTTTAATATACTTTATACACTTATGTGTTTTGAAATGAATCTTTCCGTCTTTTTCCAAAAAAGGTACTTTTTGACTTTTTCGACAAATTTAAGGTATGAATGTTTTTTTAACTTATACGGAAGGTGTGGCTATTTTACAACATTATAACATCATCAAAGATTCCATTACCAGCTTATATGAATATTTTCAATATATATGTTTTCTTTATAAATATGTGACTCTTAAATGATTTCAAAATAAAAAGATATATTTCTCTAAAAAGGGTTTTGATTTCATCTATGTCAACATCCTTTGATGGATTTTAAGTTTATTTGAAATTGATTAATTATGATACAAAACTTCCATATTTTATTGAAGGTTTTGTGATTTGTTTGAATGTGGATGTGATATTTTTATACCATTCATGGTTTATGGTTAATGTATTGACATTTCGTATGCTAGTTTTAATATGAATGTTTATTATATGTTTAAACCTTTTCATATGAGGAATGTATTGGACTTATTAAGTGACGGGTGGAGCTCGCTATATATCCTCGATGCATCGGTAGGTCTCATCAGAAAACTAGACATGGAATTGGTCGAGGCCCTTTCCCAATTTTGATATATGGTTTGGGACAAGGCCTTAATCATTTTTAGACATCTTGGCCGAGGCCTTGACAAAATGTTTCAGAATGTCCGCCATTATACATTTCCTAATTATGAAAATAATATTGAATGATCATGTGGTCATTGGACAAGTAGAATATCAATGATTATGTTTTATTATGGAATTATTTATTCATCTCATATTCCTTCTATACAAGTATTCATGTTTATTATTGGTAAAGTCATGTGGTTTCAATTCTTCACCATGCTTAATATTTATGTTATCTTCCACTGTATTTCTTACCTGTTCTGAGCATTTGAGCTCACCCCTTTCTTATGTTTCATTTTCCCTGGATACGAAAAAGTTATTTATGAGTGACTTCCATGAATTATTTAGGAGGCATGGATGTTTCCAATGGAATAAATTCATGTTGTATTTCTTTTTAAGTGGTAATGTTGAACTTATGTATGAATCTTGTTTCCAATAATACTAAACTGATCAGTCTTTTGAGACATTATTTCATTGTGATCATTCCAATTTTATATAATAATACATCAACTCTGGGTAACTGGGGTCGGGGCATTACAGTTGGTATCAGAGGAAGAATAGTACAAACCTTGGAAACTAGATTTAGATAATAACTGATTAGAGCACATGGCCCTAAGATAGACTTCGAGGATTAGTATAGAAGAACTTCCTATAATTTTGGAATTTTAGATATTTTGTGAGTTTTACTAGAAATACATTCCTTTCTAGATATGAGCAGGAAGAGGCAGTTCTAGCGCAGATGTACCTAGGGGTAAAACCTAAAAATATTGTTTTGAGCTAGACTCGAACGGGAACTAGTGCACGACAACGAGCCTTGCTGCACTCTTGGTTACGACACACCTGGGGGATATGCTTAGGATAATTATCATATTCATTACAAACCATTATGAAGGGGTTATGAGTATATATAATCCCTCAAAGAAACCATTTTTAGGATTATGAATTATAT
This sequence comes from Viscum album, assembly GCA_963277665.1. Taxonomy (NCBI): domain Eukaryota; kingdom Viridiplantae; phylum Streptophyta; class Magnoliopsida; order Santalales; family Viscaceae; genus Viscum; species Viscum album. Next base: position 1,747,863,892 of record OY728155.1, on the reverse strand, counting down.
TCATAAACTGCTCAATTTAGGTTTAGTGTTTTACAAGTTTGGATTTATGTATTGTGATTCATAAACTAATCTAGTGTATGTCATTGTTTAGAAATGGTGCCTAGTGTAAGGAATGGAAACTGTACCATTGCACACACTCTATGTAGCGATTTCCCTCCTGCTTAAGATAATTATAGTGGAGCTGGTGATACAACTGGTGTTGATCAGCATATCACCATACTGGGACGACTCACTCAGGTTATTAATAATAATGTTACCCGTATAGAGCACCTTGATCTGCAAAAAGGAGTATCAATGTTAGATCACATCATAAAGAAAAAACCACTGATATTAAATGGGATTAAAAATCCATTAGTGGAAGAGAAATGGATAAATTCCATAGATAAAATATTCCACGCTTTGGGGACTAGCTAAAGGGAAAAAGTTGTCATGGCAGTTTACCGCCTTACTGAAGATGCTGATCAATGGTGGTAATTGATTCAAAACACAAAGGATGAAGAGGAGGTATAAAATATGGAATGGAGGGAGTTTTAAAAAAATCCTAGAAAAATACTTTCCTCATGAACATTGAGTAGATATAGAAATACAATTTCTGAGTATGAGGAAAAAAGAGGGTGAGAACGTCGCAAAGTATGAAGCTAACATTATAAGGTTAGAGATGTATGTTGTAGACTATATATGTAACCCATGAAGTAAGATTGATCGATTATTTGATGGTTTAAAACCATTTCTTCATTGAGAATTAGTATCACAATCCTTCTCATCATACGAGTATATTGTCTCATGTCCCATCAAGAGAGAAAAGGAATTTTCTAAGTCTTATGACTTTAAATCTAAGCAAGAGAATAAGTGATCTACTGAACACTCTGGGAAAGGAAATAAGGAAACATGGAAGAAGAGAAGAACTGAATTTCCACCCTTTGATAATTGTGAAAGGAAGCACCCTGGTGCCTGTCTAAAAGGAAAATGAGTAAGCTACAAATGTGGACAAAAATGACATATTTCTAGTGATTTTAAGGGAAGGAAATATGCTAACAATGTTCAATGCTACAAATTCATGGAGAGGGTACATTATGAAAATGAATTTTGTATGCATCCGGAGAACATACCCTAGAAAATTCCATGGGATCAAGGCCAAGATTATTCTATCACTACGACTGAGATTAAAGCTCCAAAAGACGTGGTGGAAGGTAATTTAATGGTTTCCTCAAGATTAGAAAATTCATTATTCTATTCTAGATCATCGCATTGTTTCATATCTTTACAGTTTTCTATGAAAATTAGATATTACCAATTTGATTTAACAAGGGAGTTGTCAGTAAAAACTCTTAAGGTTAGTATCATTTATACAAAGTGTTGTGAATCAGTTCCCCTTAGGGAATATAAATGTTATTTATCTGCTGATCTCATCGCTATACCCATGATTGAATTTGATATATTCCTCAGAATGGATTGGATTTCATACCATGATGCAAAAATTAATTATAAGAAGAAGGAGGTTACTATTTTTTGATGATGATGACAAAGAACACCTTATCTTTAGAGCAAAATCATCAACAACTGATTCTTCTCTAGAACCACGCCCAGTATCTCAAGTAAATTTAATTATTGGGGAGGAAGATAATGAAATAGTTGTGGGTGAGGAAAGGAATGTTCAAATAGAGGATGTACCTATTGTGAAAGAATATGTTGATTTGTTTCCAAAAGATTTATCTGGACATCCTCAGGAACAAGAAATTGAGTTTTCCATTGACTTAATTCCGGGATCAAGACCCATATAAAAAACCCCTTATAGAATGGAAACTGTGGAATTAGTGAAACTAAAGAAAAAACTAGAGAAATTGAGTAATAAGGGATTTATTCACCATAGTGATTCTCCATGGGGATCCCCTGTCCTTTTTGTGATGAAGAAAGAAGGATCTATGAGGTTATGTATCGACTACCGGGATATCAATGCTATAGCAATAAAGAACAATTATCCCCTAACTCACATTGATGATTTATTCGACCAACTTCATGGAGGTAAATATTTTTCAAAGATAGGACTTTGATTTGGATATCATCAGTTGAGTGTTAACAAGGAATAAATTCCGAAAACAGAATTCCGAACTAGGTACGGGCATTACGATTTTTTAGTAATTCCTTTTTTGCTGACTAATGCACCCCCTGTATTTATGGATCTAATGAACAAATTTTTCAAGGAATATCTAGATGACATTATAGTGGTATTTATTGATGATATCTTGGCATACTCCAAAATCTACAAAGAACATGAATATCACAAGCTTATTATCTTGAAGACTCTGAGAAGACATGAATTATATGGTAAGTTTAGAATGTGTTAATTTTGGCTTCAGGAGATTTCTTATCTTGGCCATATTGTCTCTAAGGATGGAATCTGTGTTGATCCTTCTAAGACAAGAGAAATCCAAGAATCGATTTCACCAAAAATTATAACTAAGGTACACAGTTTTATTGGTTCAGGATGATATTATAGACGTTTCGTTCAAAAATTTTCCCCATTGGCTAACCCATTTATGAATCTCACACGTGAAGGGGTTAAATTTGTTTGGACAAAAGAGTGTGAAGAATTTTCGATGATTTGGAGAGAATATTAGTCAAATCTCCTATCATGACTCTACCATCAGAGAATGATGTATTTGTTATTTTTAGTGATGCCTCAATGAAAGGACTTGGTTGTGTTCTTATCTAGAATGACAGGGTAATTGTCTATGCATTAAAACAACTAAAAATTCATGAGGAAAACTATCTTACTCATGATTTTGAGTTAGAAAATGTAATATTTTTTTGATGAATTGGAGGCACTATCTCTATGGTGAAACATGTGACATATATACTGATCACAAGAGATTGAAATATATTTTCTCATAGAAATAACTCAACATGAGGCAAATTCGATGGCTTAAACTACTCAAGGGTTATTATTGCACGATACACTACCACACGAGGAAGGTAAATAAGTTGGTAGATGCTTTGAGTAGAAAGGATCATGGAGTTTTGAACAATATGAGTGTTGAAAGAGATCCTATTTTCATGGATCTAGTGAAGATGGACATGGGAATAACCATGGAAAGTGAAACATCAATGCTTTTTAAAATAGTTTCCAAACCATCTTTACTAGAAAATATTAATAGTTCTCAGACCAATGATGATGAGTTTCCAAAGAAGATTAAATCTATGAATTATGAGAGATTGAGTGACCTTGTGTATGAAGATGGAATTTTGAAATTTGGGAATAGAAATTGTGTTCCCAATATACCTGATCTAAAAAGGGAATTTTTGGATGATTCTCATAGTTCCAATTTCACTATACACCCTGGGAGCACCAAAATGTATAGAGATTTGATGGATCATTTTTGTTGGGACAACATGAAGTGGGATATTTATGATTTTTTGTCAAGATGTATGATTTTTCAAAAAGTTAAAGCTAGAAGGAAACATCTTGGAGGAGTCCTGAAACCTCTTCCCATACCGTAGTGGAAATGGGAAAATATTATGATGGACTTGGTCATGGGACTTCCAAAGAATCCTAAAAGGAACGATGTAATATGGGTCATTATTGATCATCTTACCAATTCATCACATTTACTTACTGTAAGAGAAGTTATACCAATTGAACTCCTAGCAAGGCTATATATTAATGAAGTTGTGACACTTCATGGAGTACCTCTATCAATTGTTTCAGATCATGATCCATTTTTTACATCATGATTATTGAAGGACATCAGAAGGCCTTGGATACTGAACTTCATTTGAGCACTACCTACCACCCCCAAACTAATGGATAATTAGAACGGACTATTCAAACCTTAGAAGACATGTTGAGATCGTGCTCACTTGACTTTCAGGGAATGTGGGATCAATATTTACCATTGGTAGAATTTTCCTATAATAATAGCATACATTGAAGTATTCAGATGGCACCATATGAAGCATTATACGAAAATAGATGTTGCACAACAAACTGTTGGGATGATGTTGGTGAAAGAAAAGTCGTAGGAACAGAACTGGTGGAGGAAATAATGGAAAAGGTGATGGTAATCCAAAACCACATCAAAGAAGATCAAAGTAGGCGGAAGAGCTATGTCGATAACCGAAGGAAGGATTTGGAATTTCAGGTAGGAGAGCATGTTTTCCTGAAGTTATCTCCATGGAATGGAGTTATAAATTTCAGCAATAAAGGTAAATTGAGTTCTAGGTACATAGGACCTTTCAAATTTTAGAAAGAATTGGGGCTATAGCTTATCGTTTGGCAATGCCGCCAAATCTCATCAAAGTTCATGATGTATTCCACGTATCACTGTTGAGAACATACATGTCTGACCCAATGCATGTACGTACCTATGAGGAATTAGAACTGGAACCTGATTTGTTTTATTTCAAAGAGCCTGTTAAGATTCTTGATATAAGAGAACAAGTGCTGAGAAACCAGACGACTCGTCTAGTAAATGTTCTATGGAGAAACCAAAGATGGAAGAGGCAACATGGGAACTCGAGGAACTTATGATGAAGAACCACCCGAGTCTTTTTATGCAGTAATATTCTAAAAATTTCAAAGAAGAAATTATTTGACGGAATAGAGATTGTAACACCCCAAGTTTCCACAGTACGCTTCTCTTTGAATAATAAAATATCTTGTGTTGTACGCATCTTCGAGTACTAACACACATCACAACTAATCAAACCAGCTGTTATGAATAATAATACCAACTTTTTGTAATTTTATAAATTTTATCTTAAAAATGGACTTCATTTTTGGATTCAGAATATAGAAATTATCCTTAGGTGAGTTTTTGTTATTTTTCTAAGAACTTCAAATTTTGATGAATAGTGAAAAATACTAAACTTTAATTAAAAAAAACTTCTTTAATCCAAATAATTTATTGTGATAAATTATACAATTGATTGGTTTTAAAGTATAGTTAGAATATATTTTTACCATTTAATCCAATGTTGGTTATTGGACATAATTTCACATTTAAACTATACATAAACAACTGTCAATCTTTTGATAGGTATTATTTTATAAAAAACACGCTTTTTGTTTTGACAACAGGAATTAAATTTAAATAAATTTCTGCCACTTTTGTGTTTTGAATTTAGAAAAATGGATTACATATTGAGAATCAGGATGTCCAAATTGTGTAAATAGGTATCTTTTATTTTTAGACATTTTGAATAATTACTTTGGTAAATATTTTATTTACCATGGTTAAAGTGTAAATCCAGTAAATAAGGTCAACGTAATAATATTATAATAATATTAAATTACCCTAATACGTGTCCTAACCCTATTGTCTGATACATGTCAGACCATGGGCATATTTGGACCAATTTTGGACCCCATGGAGTCACTTGTAAGTGAAAATGACACTTTATATTAAATAAGTTAAAGTAAATACAAAAATGACATAAGTATATATCTTTTAGTAAAACATGTTTTTTAGATAGGGTTATATATGTTATATTTTCGACTATAAAAATTAATTAGAAAGATAAAAATATTTCCCACATAATGGTATTTTAGTTATAATCTTTATTCGTGAATAATTAAATTTATTTATGACAAAATGATGATGCAATATTTTCCTTATTTATGAAAGAATAAAATAATTGGTATTATAAATGTTAAAATAAAAGTAATTTGAAATTTTTTATGCCATACATGAATTTTATTGGTTAATATGACAATTTAGGATTGATTAAATTTATATTTTTAGAATTAGTAACGTTTTTATGGCTTTAACAAAATTCAATTATTAAATAGTGTCAAAATTTAAATAAAGGATTTTTTAGAACAAATATTATATTATTTATTGATATTATATTTTTAAAATCATAAAGTTTGGAAAAAAGACTTATATGATGATATTTATGTCATTAATGAACCACTTGGGGTTAGATTTGTAGATTATAGTATGTTTATTAACCAAATAATATAAAAATACAAAGAGACATGGTAAATGTCAAACTAATTAACTAAGAGTTTAATCTAAAAGATATGGTTAATATAGTGACCCAAAAATGTCTAAAACCTATTAGTTGAGTGTATTTCGACCATTCCATACCGTATCCTTGATATAACAATGTTTGGAGCCATTAGGAACCGAATATAAATTAATTATAAAATAATATTTTAGATTTTTCCTAAGGTGCCCCTCACCCCTCTTATAAAAGGGTACTCCCCTTCTCTTTAATTAATATCATAAAAGCCTTTTGGATCAGCCAACCCCTAAATAAATATCTTCTCAACTTCCCTCAATTCATCCTATAGTCATTTCTTTAGTCAAATATCCAACTTATGGAGCCCTTTTGATCAAATCAAATCGAAGAACTCAGAGAAGTGGTAATAACCTCACCAAACTCTTTCAAGTTATTTTTTTCTTCCACTTCTTCTTTCATTGTTATTTCCATTATAAAATAATAGAACTAGTATCTTATATATACTATGATGTTATTATAAATATGTTACATCCTTATTTATTATTCTATCTATCCAATGGATGACATGTCACCATATGTGTGTACGTACGGCTTATCGTCTCCACGTCGTGGTGTAATTATTATACAATAAATTATTATTTGTATTGGTATAATAATGATGTGTAATTCAGGTAAATAATAAATATAACATGAAAATGATTCTTTATATATGATATACCATCCAATTATATATTATTTTGATATCAAAATAATGATATTGTCGCTCGTCTGTACGTAGAGATTACCGTCTCCATGAATGTGATGAGATTCATTCCCCAACATATCCATTCAAGACTAATTTTCATTAGATGATTAAAAATAATATCTAAAGATTTGATATCATTCTAGATATTAATATGATACATCCCATCCATAACAATTATGACTCACAAAACAAGGAATATAAGGAAAAACAAATCTGTTAACACCTGAAACAATGATAATACTAAGACATTATTAATGAAGCAATGTTAAAAGATCATATATGATATCATATTAGTGTATATGATTCTTGTATAATTTAATAACTACTATTTTACCATTATACAGGAGGTTAACCTACCCTCAACCAAAGAAATATACAAGGTGAGGGTTAATTCTACAATTTCTTCATTATCTGAAGTTGTTTATACGTAATTATCTACTGGGACCTCTTTATCATCCACATCCATGTTTCTTAAATATTTATTTCAAAAAAAATTTACTTTTTACTATACAATGTGTTAAATTAATTTATACCCTTATGTGTTTTGAAAGGAATCTTTCCGTAATTTTTCAAACATGGTACTTTTTTACTTTTTCGACAAATTTATGGTAATAATGTTTTTTTAACTTATATGGCGGGTGCTTCTATTTTACACCGTTATAACATCATAAAAGCTTACCTTACAAGATTATATGAATATTTTCAAAATAGTTGTTTTATTTATAATTATGTGACTCTTAAATTATTTCAAAATAGAAAGAGATTTTTCTCTAAACAGGGTTTTGATTTCATCTATGTCAACATCCTTTGATGGATTTTATGTTTATTTGAAATTGATTTATTATGATACAAAAAATACATATTGTATTAAAGGTTTTGTGATATGTTTTACTGTGGATGTTCTATTATTATAAAATTCATGGTTTGTGGTTAATGTATTGACATTTCATATGCTAGTTTTAATACGAATGTTTATGATATGTTTAAACCTTTTCATATGAGGAATGTATTGGACTTAGTAAGTGATGGGTGGATCCCGCTATAGCTCTTAGATGCATCAGTAGGTCTCATGAGACAACTAGACGTGGAATTGTCCAAGGCCATTTCCAAATTATGATATTTGGTTTTGTCCGAGGCCTTAATCATTTTTATACGTCTTGGGCGAGGCCTTGACAAAATGATTCAGAATGTATGGAATTATACATTTTCTCATTATGAAAATAATATTGATGGTTCATGTGGTCATTCGACTAGTAGAATACCAATGATTATGTTTTATTATGGAAATATTTACTCATCTCATATTCCTACCATAAAAGTATTCATGTTTATTATTGGTAAAGGCATGTGGTTTCAATTATTCACCATGCTTAATATTTATGTTATCTTCCGCTGTATCTCTTACCCTTACTGAGTGTTTGAGCTCACCCATTTCTTATTTTTCATTTTCCATGTATATGACGAAGTTAGTTATGAGTGACTTTCAAGCATTATTTAGGAGGCTTGGATGTTTCCAATGTAATAAATTCCTGGTGTATTTCATTTCACGTTGTAAAGTTGAACTTATGTATGAATCTTTTTTCCAATAATACTAAACTTATTGGTATTTTGAGACATGATTTACTTGTGATAATGCCAATGTTATGTAATAATTAACCTACTTTGGGTATCTGGGGTCGAGGCATTACATCGAGATAGTCTATACTTCTAGGAAGGGGAACGTTGTTGCAGATGTACTCAATAGGAGGACTGGTACACAACTGCTAAGAGAGGCGACGGAGCAGCTGGCTGCCTTAAATATATCCTATGTAGATAGGGATAGATCATCCTATCTAAAGTCTCTTACAGTCACTCCCCCACTTCTTCAGTGAGTCACGGAGGCGCATCATGGGGATATTGAATGTGAGACACGATGAGATTAGATATCCACAATGTAGGAACCTAATGGATTTTTTGAAGGTGGGGAGCACGTAATCCTCTTCAGAGGATGTACCTTGGTACCAGTTTCATTTCAGGAGGATGTGTTAATGGAGTTCCACACTTACCCTCTAGAGGTACATCCAGGAGGATCAAAGATGTACCAGGACCTCAGACAATAGCACTGGTGGCCAGGTATGAAGAAGGAAGTATAAGGGTTTGTCTTATGGTTCCAAACTTTCTAGCAAGTGAATGCAATGCACCAGATTCCAGTAGGCTTGGTTCAGCCTTTAGAGGTCCCAAAGTGGAAGTTGGATGGAATATCCATGGATTTCGTGATGAGTCTTCAGCATACATTCAGGGGTCACGACTCGATTTGGGTGATCGTCGATTGACTCACCAAGTCGGCCCACTACCTACCAACCAAAGATTAGAGTTCACTAGAGAGCTTGGGACGCCTCTATGTGCAGAAGATTTTGCAACTACATGGAGTACCTTCCTATGTTGACTCCGACCGTGACACATGGTTTACTTCTCAGCTATGGAAGGGGTTTTAGGAGGCTCTCAGGACACAACTTCACTTGAGCACTACCTTCCATCCTCAGATAGATGGACAGACCGAGAGGACCATCCAAAACCTCGGGGAAATTCTGCGTGCATGTGTCCTTGACTTCAGTCGCAATTGGGAGGATCAATTGACTTTGGTGGAGTTTTCATACAACAATATCTATCACTCTACCATTGGGATGGCACCATTCGAGGCGTTGAATGGGAAACTGTGAAGATCACCTTTGTGATGGACAGACCTTGGGGAGTCAGCACTAGTGGGACCAAAGATGGTACGTACTACCACAAAGAAGGTGCAGATAATCTAGGAGCAGATGAAGACTGTACATAGTAGGAATAGTTCATATGATGACAGGAGATGGAGGCCTCTGGAGTTCGAGGATGTCGACCATGTCTTCTTATGGGTCTCACCTCGACGAGGTCTACAGAGATTATGCCGAGGTGGCAAGCTATCTTTGAGATTCATCGAACCTTTCAAGGTACTCAGAAGAGTGGGCGAGTTGGCTTACCACATATCCCTTCCAACTCATTTGCATTGACTTCACAACGTCTTCCATGTATCCCAGCTAAGTAGATATGTGCATGACCCTTCTCAAATCATTGACCATGGATATCTGAACGTCGACGATGGGGACAATTTTACAGAGGTTCCAGTGGAGATTGTAGATCGATAGGAGCAGATCCTACGTGGTCAGTAGGTACCTCTGGTGTCCATATGCTGGCAGCACGGGAACCTTCAGGAGATCACATGGGAGCGAGAGTCTCAGATGCATGCTCAGTATCCCCATTTTCTCCCATAGTTTGAGTTGTAGCTTATGGGGATGTAAAGCCCTAAGGTGGGGAGAATGTAAAGGCCAAGAAATTTAATGTAAATTTTTTTTCTTAAATTCAGGGGAATTTTAAGAGACTGTGAAAATTTAAGGCACTTGATTCCGAGGCCCGGTGTGACCTGAATCAATTTCTGATGTTTTGTTCAGTAACGTTCAGTAAACGTATGAACGAGATTTTATAACTTTTGAACCAGAGCTCGGAATTGATATCAGATGGCACCATTGTACTTATAGTGACAATATTTGCTTTTGAAGACTTTCATCTCGACAATAGTTGGTCGAGAATGAAATTTAGTATTGGTGTTTTAAAGAATAAATTAAGTAAAAATAATGTGTGTATCTTATTTTTATTTGGTGGTTAAAACCTCCAATTGGAGGTTGGGTGTGGGGGCACCACACCTTAACCTCCCATGAGAGGTTATAGTGGGGGGTCCCACCCAAACATAACCTCCATTGGGGAGATAAATTTTGGTGGGGACAACCTGAGTTTTTGTTTAACCCCTTTAACTCCCATTAAATTAAAGAAAACTCTTTACCTTCCCCACTAATTAATTGAGGAAACTCTTCCACATTAATTAAGTGAGTTATCTCATTTTATTAAGCAAAAAAATTTCAATTCATTCCAACAAATAATATTATTGACAATCTATTATTTCATTTGGTTGGCATCATTCATTTGTTGGAAGGGAGAATTGAGGAGCTCTTTGAGATAGAACTCCAAGGAAGAAATAACTCTCCAACGTGGAATGACCACCGAAGAATGATGGACACCTTATTCCTTATTCAACTAGAACAAATGAGGGAGCACCATCCTTGAAGAACTCTAACGTTTCCATCCTCTAATTCTTCATTCATCATCGTCAATGAATCGACGTCCACCTTTCCGTGACATCGTCAACGAACAACAATATGAGGTAGGGGTGTGTTTTGATTTGAGCAACATTGATTCTTCCTTCCATGATTGTTTTTCTTGACCGCTTGCTACCAAACATACCTGGAAGGACAGGGAAAAAAAACATGGCCCAATTCCTCCTCTGTTCTTGTGAATGTTTGGTCTGTTCTTCGCATTCTTTCTAGGCGATGAACAATGAATCGTTGCGGACCGTTGACTGATGCAACAATCCCAAATGGAAGACCCAACATCACAAATAACTAGAGGAGGTTCTATGATGATAACAGGTGATGGATCAGACTAGAACAGGAAGGACCGTACCTCAACCATTCTTCTAGTGGGAGAATCAAGTAATGTTTTTGCAGCCGATCGGAGGCCGTAAAACACAAGAGATGACTACGGGACATCAGGGAGACCTAGTGTCTGATGTTTCGTGACGAACCGACTAACATAATTAAGAACAGACTTCATGAGAGGCATGTTGGCTGGAGGAACCATTTCAGGGAAATTCCAGAATACATAGTGTGTACTTCAGATGAACACACCCTGTAGTATGGGCGTTTTGTGGCTTGTGATGCGGATGTTAGACAAGTAACACATGGTGTGTGACCCCGGTCACAAGGCATGTATTCTGTATGTATATTGGAATAAGCATCTTCCTGAGGCATGGCATGTAATCTAGTAAGTACATGGACACATGCATATTTACATAGCCAAGAGGCACGGCGTTTACTCTCTACATAGACTGGTAGAAGCGGAATCATGAGACTCGGCATGTATCTCGAGGGAACATGGACACGGGTTGGAGTACACAAGCATGTACTCCACCACACGGCCAGGCATGGTCAATGGCACGAGCAACCTCATGAACAAGTTACACGGGTTGGAGAACATGGGTTGAGGCCACGTACAAGCACAAGGACATAGTACACGGAGCCGACCCCAAATTCATGGACATGTCATGTAACCATACCACACGCCACGTACATTCTTTTCTACACAATCAGACTTTCGACATGGGCCATCGAACATGGGTAGTACTTGATGTCTGTAGACATGGTGTGTAACCATACCAGATGACCTGTAGTTCCTTTTATATATGACCAACATTTCGACATGGGTTGTTGTACATGGGCAGTAAATGGGGTCTAAAGACATGGTGTGTGCCTCATTCCAACACGCTATGTACTTTTGGCAAAATGGATTGGTTTTCTTGTTTCTGTGTCTTGGATAATTATTGCATGGTTTTCCGCCTATGACATGGCAGACCATTGACATACCTCTTCATAGCAATTCGAGACAGTTGGAGTATTTCCCAGTAGCTCGTGGAGCGAATCCTTCTAGTGATGAGCAGCTAGAGTACACAGACCTAGTAGCTGGCAGAACTGATGCTTGCTAGACCGATTCGACTCGAAGTGATTTGACTATCCCAGTGGGGAGTTCCTAGTTTTTAGTGGCTGACCCGTGGTGGATGAGCACATGGTAGTTGGTGGAAGACCCACGGTACTCAACAAGAGGAGTACTTATGAAGGCTATTAGGGGGAGCACCTAGTAGATGGCGGTAGACCCATAGTGGAGGAGTGCATGGAAGTTGGTAGCAGACCCATGATACTTGACAGGAGGAGTACCTCAGCAGTCCAAGGTTAGTGAGAAGCACCTTGGTGTGACGACAGGACCACATTACTCGATAGAGGAGGAGTTCTCCAGTAGTCGTGGTATCGACAATAAAAAATCTGGTTTGAGCTGAGTCAATGACTTTTGTGTTTTCCTAATTATTGAGATGGGTTATTAGATAACTAAGGTATACGTATTATAATATACCTAAGAAATGGTTATTCGTTCATTTCATACTTTTTGGTTTGTCCTTGTTGGATTTTGTGAGACATTTAGTGTCTCGGGGTCCCACTGAGTATCATTATACTCACCCCTGATGGGCTATGCCCGAACGTCATTGTGTTGGTTGTAGACAACGAGCAACGCTGACTGAGGCAGAGAGTTACAGGATTGGACAGTACCCAGAGGTGGACCACTCAGTGTGACAATACATGGAGGAGACAGACGGACGTGGAGTGCTGAGAAGGCCATCTGTACTTACCCTTCAGGTAGGAACCCTGTAGGACGACCTAGTAGCTGCTTTACTTTTCTTCAGTTATACTTGATTTTCAGTTGTACTTGTACTTTCTTGTTTGGCTTGTATTTCCAGCCTCTTTTACTTTCCAACACTTCTTTTGTATACACTTTTAATTAGTGTTTTTCTTCTAGTAGTGTACTATGATGTGTTTGTTTACAGTTACAAAGGAAATGACTTCCTAGTTTAGGGATTTATGCCTTTGCCTCTAGTCTCCAGCCCCTGGCCTATTAAAGGAGGGCTTGGGGTAGTCACAATACGAGCCTAGGGAAACAGGATATTACAACAAATACCTTATTACCTCCCATCCTTTTTGAAAGCAATATTGTTTCTTGTGTGTATGGTGGTCTACCACCTCTGAGATAGATGTGATGTATTATTCTTTGTTGTTTCACATAGACTATAACAATGTAATATTAATTTAATATATTACATATTTTTAAAATAATTATACATCTTTAATTATGATACCACATGTACCTTCTTACTTTTTTTCTATGGGGGATACGATAACGTCATTCGTTTATACGATGGACTATCACCTTATGAAGCGATGCGATTCAATTTTCAATAACATTATGTATGGAAGTAAGGAAGATATTTTTTTAATATATACATATGATATATAATAAATAAAAATTATTATTTAAGTTTAATGTACTAATTAAATTCATATAATTCATATAGAAAATGGAAAGATCATTTATATAAACGAACGACCAACCGACTCCATAAATAGTGTTTTTTATTTCCATTCATTAATTTTTATAGATTAATATAAATAAATATATAATGAATATTTATAATATTTATATCATTTTTAAAATACTTGTTATTATTTAACACTGATCAATTTAATAGGACCTAAAATACAAAACAAAGAACATGATAAATAAAGCACTTCTTACATTAAATATAATTTTAACAAGGAATTATTAATAAATAGTGAATAAATAGTCATAATAGAATCATATATGGTATTATATATATATTATTATTTTATGTTTGTATGTTAATATTTTATTGATTATATAGGATGTTCATATATGTAATTAGGATGTCAAGACTTAAGGTAAAGGATTTACGACTCACTTTTATTTTTCTATGATACACATGCCATATTCACTATGTGTTTCATTTATGTGATGTATATACATACGATGAATGTATTTTATGATAATTATCCTCAAAATTATGGTTTTTTTATATATCCATTTTATTATATCTCTTTAATAGGTTTTATGGTTCAAAATTAACAGAAGTTGTAGGGGATTTCCATCTATGTTTTCATTCTATGAGACATATGTTATGTTATGGACATATAAACATCTATGATGTTAATATATATCCCTATTATCATATAATATCCTAAATTTATTAATTTTTCTAATATATTATTTCCTACGTATCTTTATTCTTTCAGTAGGGCTTATAATTCAATGTTACTAAAGCGGTATGGGTTTCATGATTTAACATCATCATTTATTCATATTATTTATGATTATTTCCCAATAATGAAATATTTAGATCTATCTCAGTAGAAACTAAGGGACTTTTTTTACTATGTTTTTTCCATTGGAATTCATTTTTTCCTACAATTTCCTCCACTTAAAATATATAATGGGTTGAATTATTGTTTTAAAGAAAAATTATATATATTTCTATCTATAATCAAAAACCATTTTCTTCCAAAACATTGTTTTAAAAAGTGATTTAAAAAATGTTGTTAGATTTCTTCACATTATTTAATAAATAATTTTTAACACATGTTTGAATCATTATATTTTTTTTTGGAAATAAATATTTATGTTGTTTTCTGTAGAAGGCCTATTTGAATTTTACCAAAAATGTGAATGAAATATTTGATTAAACAAGAATGTCATGTATGGAATTTATTACTTTAATAATCACACATAGTTTCAATGATTAACTTATTAATTTCATGTTTAATAAAAAATAAAAGGGTTTCAAATTTCTTTTAGGAATTTAAAATTTAAAAAAGTTATTTTCAAAGAAACAAAATTTTCCTCAAGATATGATTCACATGATCTTTCAAAATATTATTCCATACAAGATGATATCATTTTATATTAATTATGATTTACTAAGGATATGATCCTTGGTTATTTTTTTATTTCTATAGATGGTTTACTTTTATTATAAATCTATTTTTATGAAACCTGTTTATATTCCAGGACTTATACCAGGAAAAAATGGTTTTGAATATTGTTCATATTCTCCTCAAGTTTTTCTTTGATGAAAGGATGCAATTATTACAAAACATATTTCCCTTTTAAAGGATATGTTATAATGAAATTTATTTATAACCAATGTATTTTACATAGGTAATTATATTTTTAATGTTTTATGATCATGTGGTATACATATGTAAAAATTCTATTATGTCATAGGTGGGACCTATATATACCTCCAATGAATTGGTTTAATGTTGACATGACATTATAAAAATACGATTATAATGGGGATTGAACCTAGTTTAATAAGATAATCCTCCAACTGTTATTGCATTGGGACTAATCGTTAAAAAATAAGATGGTTTTGGGAGTGACCCAATTCCAGGATGATAATTTTATAAATGACATTTGAACCACATTGTAAATGAATTTATTTTATTATTTGTATGAAAAAAATATATTATTTAATATAATTTTATTCTCTATTGGTTCATTTTATTTTATTAAATTATGATTCATATCTTATTAACTATTAAATTTTATTCTATGAATCATTTGTATGATCAATGATTTGCAGCGTATGGTTTTTGAATGTTATTCTCACATTAGGGAACATGTATGCTCATGATACATTGATAAATCTTTTCTTTACCCTCAATGAGAATCTAATATAACCCATTAGTATGTTTCCATTCCCAAGTAATGATTAATTTTATTATGTTTGAAATTTCTAATGTGGGTGGTAGTGATTAAGACCATAGTGGTAGATGACGTAGCTCACTTATGGACAAGTTTTTTTACATGTCCATGATTATAAAACCATGAGACCATAATGTTTTTTTCATAGAACATTTTGTTATGTAATGAATATTTTTATTTTAGAATGTAATGTTTTTTAATGATAATTTCAGATCTTTGAATCTGGAATCCATAGTATAATTTCATAATCCCTCATCCAGGATTCCCCTTGCACAAACCCTTGCTACCACTCCACTCACAATAGAGACAAATTAATTTTTAAAATATTTGTCTTATTGTGTTCCATGACATGGATTTGATGATCCTCAATAGAAACATCAACATCCATATAAGAATATTAAAAATATATCATGTTACAACTACGGGGATCAGATATTGAAGATGTGACATTAAATTGATTTTTAAAAGGAACTCTAGAACTGTGGGAGGCACAAATTGTACAACATTCGACCAACCCTCTCCAAATTCTCAAATGGCCCAAAAATTGTGCTTCTCATTATCCATTATTCATAATATGAAATATACAATTTCTAGGAGACACTTGAATAGAAACCCAATGTCTATTCATGAACTCATAAGGTTCTATCTGATGGTCAATATTTGATTTCTTGAAGATATTCATGGTCAATAACCACATCCTGATCAACAAAACTTTATCAAATGTATTCATCCTAATACTAGGTCTAATGACCATATACTCACCAACCTATAACTAATAAAGGGGAAAATTACATGGATTTCATACAAAGAGTTGAAAGAAAAAAATTTTATTGTTGTTTAGATGTTGTTGTTATAAGAAAACTCCATGAGTTACATATTTTCTCCCAAGAACCTCCAAAATACAAAATAGAGGATTGTAACATATCCTCTAGAATTTGAATCCACTAATCAAATGGATATCTATATGAAAATTATAGGTACTAATCAATATAACCTATTATTTATCTTCCTTATGTAATCCCATAAAAAAATGAGAATTTAATTATAAATATCAATTGGAAATGATACTCCTTATGGAACCATGATATCAAAATATCTCCAAAAAGTAACTAGTACAAAATTCATTGACTGTAATGGTATTTATGAAAAAAAATATGTATGATACCTTCAAATGATGTTCCAAAATCACAAAAAAAAATTAAAATTTTCTAGGTTTCCCTATAAAATTCTATCACAATGTCCATAATGACATCATCCCACTACCATTTTTAATGGGTAAATGCCACAAAAACCGAACATGCCTCTTATTCTTATTATTCACCTCTTAAAAGTGAAAAATCATGCCAAAAAAACTATACCTCCATATAATTTCCTATACACCAATACTTGGTACATAGTTCATGATACATCCTTATGAGACAAATATACACAACCCATTTAAGGTCATGTGACTCCATCATTAGATCCTTTCACCAGTCTAATAGAACTCATTATCAACTATGGATAAAAATAAAATAAAAGCATCCAGGAGACCATCCTGGTGGTTGATTCCAATTATATACGCTCTCCCTAAGAGATAATTTGTTCCAATACATTAAATGCTCTCTCATGATCCATTCTAGAATTTGGATAACAACAGATATCGTTGAAAAAATACATCACGATAGAGACTCTACAATATCAAAATGCATTCTTGTCTAGAGCGTTATTATCCATCACTCACTACAAGACACTCATTCTACCTCTATATGCATCTTCGTACTCATGGTATAACAAATTTTGATTCCATTTCATAGATTTTATGATAAATCTATGCTGAAATATTA
This sequence comes from Viscum album, assembly GCA_963277665.1. Lineage (NCBI taxonomy): Eukaryota > Viridiplantae > Streptophyta > Magnoliopsida > Santalales > Viscaceae > Viscum > Viscum album. The sequence continues at coordinate 1,747,846,129 of OY728155.1, read as the reverse complement.
CATATACTCGACACACTTCCTCTATCAAAGGAAGAATTACACATATGGAAAGATTAAACTGGGTTTCTTTTTGTCATTGTAGACAAAATAACTCTCACCTAAGAGATAAATAATCAAGTATCATAGGGTGTGTACCCCCACAACAAAATTTAGATCAGGAGTTGGATAATTACTCTTGTGTGTGATCCAATTGCTAGATCCATAAGGAGTAACATGAAATTCCTTTATCAAAACTACTTTTTTTTACACAAATTGTATCACAGTATATGGTAAATTCCATATTCAGAAATGGTATAGTTAGGATCAGTTCATAGGTCAACCTAGTAATGAAAATTTGAATTCTAATAGATGCGATATGATGTTTAGGTTATGATAGTGTCATTTATATAATCAAATTCTATCCAAAGGGATAAATGTTTTTTTTCATATTGCTGAACGCGATACATAAATTCTTCAAATTTAATACTGATAACAATATATAATCATAAAAAACATTAAAAAAGTTTCCTCTTTTAAAATCATTAAATGATTTTCTCATTAAAACACGGGGAAATAAAATAGAATAAGGGTGGAATGAAAATACTCATAAAGGAATAGGTATTATAGAATATGTCTTGTGTATAAATGAAAATCAATATTCCAAGGAAAAAAATGATAATAGATTACATTTAGAAAAAAATTTGGGAAAAAATCAATTGTTGGGTTGTACTAATGGAGGAAAAGCATAGAAATAGTAATTAAATTCTCAATGAATGAAATGAATAGTATTTGATGGAATGATCTCAGATATAGTGATACCTCTACTATCAAGACATTATGCCAAGATAGTTTAAAACTATGGGTAAATAAAAAATTAATTTTTTCCAATTGTTTTGTATCCTAAGACCAATCAATTCATCAAGGGACTATATAATTTCTTACCCCCAAAAATCACTACATTTCTATTGAATTCTTCATATATCAAATGATAAATATAAATCATGAATAATAGGGATTATCAAGAAATATAAATATTAGTTAAAAAAGTAAGATTTTTCAATGATTACATAGTTAATCAAATAAATTAAATGTATAATTATATATGTATAAATGGTATATGGTTTAGTAAATAATCATATAGATGATACAATGCATTTTTTCATGTAATACTCATGTAAAATTCAATGATCAAATATAACTGAATATAATAATGGATGGAATTATTTCAAAATATCTCTAGTGTAGAATAAGTAAAATAAATGCATATCTTCATTAATGAATAGAAATACCATTAAATAACATAAATATTTTATTGAGGAAAATAAAATTCCCATTTTGAAATCACTTATTATTTATTTTCAATTATAATGTAAATCATTTACATGGAAAAGAACCATGTAATATTATTAAAGATTCCTCATAAAAAAAATTATACATAATTAGGGAAAACATTCGTGATGATAATGTCCAAAAATATTCCTTTCACACTTTTGTAAGAAATATAAAATATACCTCATTCTGAAAAAGACATATATATTTCTTTTAAACCATTATATAACATTTAATCATCAAAAAAATTACTAAAAAATTTTTATGGAATAAAAAAATATTTTAAAAAATGATGAAAAATATTCACATGAAAGGAAAAGATCCCCAATATATATAGATGTATAATTAAACCTTAATGTTGGTGAGATATTTAAATAAACTCTTACCTATTGTTCAAATTTTTTCAAATCTGATCGAATTTCAGGTATATAAAATAAATATTTATTATAAATAACTTATAGAAAAATAATCATATTTATCATACCATATAGGATTTAATTCTAATAATTATCTACTCATGTATTAAAAATTATTAGTAAAAATCAATGAACCCAGTTATAACTTCTTCGTTCTTTATATAAGTTTGGGTTTTGTATTTTCGATTATTATTTTTTAATTATGGTTAAATTATATCCAAAATTTTAGTAATGAAAAAATGATCATATATATATATATATATTCATTATATATGAATTTATACTAATCCATCCAAGTTATAGGTAGGAAAATTATTTACACTAATAATGGAGATATTAGTCCATACATATGCATTAAAATTGTTTTCATTCTTTTATGGATGGAATAAAATTAATATTAAAACAAATTATGCATTATAGACTCATTATTATATTATATAAATCATATATATTCATCCTATCCATCCTTATTATAATTTATTTAATTTAAAAATGATGAAAAAATTAAATCATCATGTGGAGGTGGTAGTCCGTATATACCTATAAGGGATGTTATATACTCCCTACGGTTTGGAATTTTATAAGGTAGAAATGTTATTATCATTATAGTGGTATAATAATTTAATAATTATCATATATAAAAATTAATCCCAAAAGTGTTCTCATCCATAAAATATGGTGGAAAAATTTTAATTGTATCGTTGTGTTGAGAAAGTCAGTCGTACGTACACCTGATCAATAATTTCACTATGGATTTAATTAGAAATAGGGTGGGTAATGGATTTTTTAATTTAATAACAATATTTTAGTATATTTAAGTTAAATATTTTATTATTTTATGTTAAATTATTGAAATATATAGTATTTATAAAATTAAACAAGTTAAAATAATTTAGGTAATACAATTTCATCTTCTTTGGAAGATCTCCTGTACATCCCGCTTTATAATGAAATTATATGTGGTATTTGGGAATAAAAATTATTTATAACATGGATATATATGTTTTGAATATAAATGTGTAGGTATTTATTCATGTTATATGGCTCAATGTGTTGTACAAAAATTAGGGAGGAGGTTCCCTTTTAGAATTTTAGTGAGCAGGATCTTTTTGAATTTCGTAAAAGATTTAAATAATATAAATTAAAATTTTATTTAAAACATATGAAAATTGTTCAGATTAAATAATAATATTATGAAAAATTATAATCCCTTCTTCTATGTAAATTTTAATATGTTTCAGTTCTTTTTTCACGGTTATCTTTTATTTTTAACCCATACTAAATATTTGACAATTATCGTAATATTATTGTTTTCTTCACTTAAAATGTAAATAATGTAACTATAAAATGATAAAAATCATATAAATAGTCCCTAATTATCGATTAAAGTCATACAAAATATTTATTTATAAATATATGATTTTAATGATTTTTAAATCATATAATTAAAAACTATTTATTATAAAATATCAATAATGTCATTTTAACACTATTCATTTAATTTGACATCAAATACATCAATAAAAAGGGTATTTAGAATATAAAACGTTCAAACATCCATAGAATTTCATATATATCTATTAAATTCAAGGGAATAAACATCTCATTCATATTATATAATATTTAATACTTTTAAAATCATTTATTGCATTCTTTTTCTTAACAAATACTACAATATTAATGTAGATGAATTTATATTAATTATATATTTTATAAAAGTTATAAATAATTTTAAATGATTAAAATAATTTCCTTTTTCAATAAAATAACATTTAGGATCATTTATATATGTCTTTATTACATATGTGGATACATAATAGATATTTATAATCTAGAGAGTGACACTATGTCACTCTGTGCACTAAATATTATAAGGGTACTTTTCATGGATTGATGTACATTAAACAAAGTTAGATATTATGAGGATATAGATTGAATTTCAATAATCCAAAAAGATGTAGGATAAAAAATTCTGGCCTTATCACTGAGTTTTATCCTAGAAGAACATAATTTACCCTTTACAAATGTGATGAATATTACACTAGATACTATTCATAATAAGAGACACCTATTTTCCAAATTTGTGCCTCTTGATTCCAAATATGGAATAAATTTTATCAAATTAAATATCTATAAATATATGGTAATACATTTAAAATAACTATGAAAAACATTATGGAAATACCTTTTTAGAATATTACTATTTGTAATAAAAACTTTGATTTATTCCAATCCTATACCCAGAAAAAACACTAGATGATTGTTAAATATTATTATTTTTTATATAATATTTACATTTAATTTTAATTATTTATAAATATTTTCTAATTGAATTTATTATGTTATAAATATACTTCGCACACAAAAATAGATTTTTAGAAAAACAATTCTTGTATATTCAAATGATTCTTATTTTTATTGATAACCAATGACTTTCTTTAACTAATACATAAAAATAATAATTATCAAAATTGACTAGTTTTATTCATACCCACCATTTTTAGAGGCTCTGTTATAATGATCACAAAATATTATTTTAATAATAGATCACGTTTTTTTAAACATTGTGTTGGGGAAAAGATAAGCTATTGAATTTATTTACAAAGAAATGTACACTAAAATAATGGTGTCTTAAATTATTCCATAATTCAACATTCATGTCCATCAAACATATATAATTTCACCTAATGAATAGATTTTGGTAGTTCATTGTCATATCTGCATAAGGATACCACATTTCCTTTTTTATCATATGATTTATCCAAATTACCTTGACTAGCATAGTCATACGAATCCATGGAACATTTTTATAATTTCCATTATTTTGATAGCCTAGTCATTTTTAGATAAATTAGGTTCTATTTAATTTTCTCTATAAGTTATCACATCTGGCAGGCCTAGTATGTACTTCCTTTAAATGTGATATGAAAAACATCATGTACATTAGATAGGATAGGTTTAATTTCTATATAGAAAGCCAACACTCTAGTGATTTTCATCATTTCAAAAGGTTTGATATATTCGTAACAAGTTAGATCTTATTTATATTATTATTGGATATTATATGGATTATAATCGAGACCAGGCACTAAAACGGCCTTCGATTTAAAGGTCCTTTTGTTCTTGAAATAAATGTTTGAATTATATTAATTTTATTAATTAAAATGCACACTTAGTTTCCCTAAAAAACTAGAATAAATCTCAAATGGGGGCTCATATCAGAAATATGAGGGTGTTGTTAGGTTTATAACGTGGGTTTTACCATAGGGGAGTTATAACCTTTTTCGGTACGGGTCATTTTTGAATAATTTATCATGCGAATGAATTTTAAAAAATAAAATTATTACATAATTTTTTTTTTGTTATTTTGGATTTACCAAATATTTTCTCCTTTTTGTTTATGGTTATAGGATTTCCATAGGTTTTCCACTCAAACCATATAATATATAACATATAATATATAAGACATAATATATAATACATAATAGATAATAGATAAAATATAATTCATAATACATAATATATAATACATAATACATAATATATAATATATAATATATAATATATAATATATAATATATAATATATAATATATAATATATAATATATAATATATAATATATAATATATAATATATAATATATAATATATAATATATAATATATAATATATAATATATAATATATAATATATAATATATAATATATTATATATGAAATACATGAAAAAGTATGAAAAGGCATGATATGGGATGAAAAATCATGAAAACGCATGAAAAAGGATGGAGAAGCATGAAGAAGGATGCATTAGAAAGCGTGAGAATGCATGAAAACTCATGAAAACTCTAGAAAACCCCTTAATAATTCAATATAATCATCATAATAACCCGTAAAAACCCATTGATAAAGATAACAGGTCATGGAAAACCAAATAAACAGTAATAAATGGAGCAACCGTTAAAACCTGTAAAAACGGTCATAAAGCAACCAAAACATTGGACTCTCATTAATGGAGATAAATTATGATCCGAGAGTCCGTTCCAGATATGTGACTAGTCAAATCAAAGATCCTGAAACAATCTTCATGCTGATAGGTGAAAGTGACCGAATGGACCGACGGATCGGAAGTTAGGACCATATAAAAAAACACACGGGGAATAGGTGCTAGAAACGAGCCAACAAAAAATATAACATACCTGATACCTACTAAAAAGTCCATAACTTATGATCCAAGAATCCATGTGGGTGCCACGACTGTTCAAATTGAAGCTCATGGAATGAACTACGATCTGTAAAGAGGAGGAGTCTGAACTGACATTCGGATCGAAAGTTAGGTCCATTTGAAGAAAAGTTCGAGGGGACACCAGTGACAAAAAATGGCTTTCAGAAGCCTTTAGAGGGTTTTTGGGGTCGAAAAACACAAAAAAGATTGATTGTCAAATCAGTGCGTATCCCTCTTCTCTAGCTTTTATTTGATATGTGGTAGAGCCCAAACGGACACCCGGAGTGAATGTTATGGTCTTTTGATGTTGGTGAACTTTATTCAACTTTATTATAACTCTCATATCATTCGCACCTTAGACTGTCTCATGGTTTTGATTATACATGCTTCTAGATCTCTTCATGAGATTCGATTTGACTGGTCATGGCACTCCAACGGATGCCTGAATCAAAAATTATAGTCGTTTTAGTGATTTCGGGGTTTCTCATGTTTTTTTATTTTTTTCCTTTCATTTCGTAGAGGTTTTACCCAAACTGCCACTATTTCAATGATGTTTTCTAAAAAACTGCCACTAATACTTGAAAAAATTAAATAAAAAATTAAATGAAAAATGAATTTAACACATTTCGCAGTAGTTTTTAAACCGCCACGAAAAAACTGCCTCGAAATAGCGGCGCTAATGAACATTTAACGGTGGTTTTTAAAACCTCCGTGAAAAAACCGCCACGAAACACCCGTTCTCTTGTTGTGATAGTAAATTTTTTTTACATATAGATTCCCAAATACCGTATTTGGTATAGTGCCTTTGGATACATGGAAAAATAAACACTTGTACATATGTTAGCTACGCCATCACCCACCAGTTTATTTTTTACTAGAACCCTTCTTCAAAAGATCAAAAATAATACATATTTTCATATCCTTGGGGGTAAGGAAACATAAGAGGGGTGAGATCAAATTCTCAGTAAGGGTAATTAAGGGAGACATATAAGCATGAACATGATCATAAGTTTATGATAATATGGTTGTGGTCATTTCTCTTTATTTGACCCTGTTCGCCGTTCTATTGTACTTTTTCATTCTTTTTAATAAATTGTCAGAAGCTTCGCTTCTAGTTGGCCTTCTATTTTATGGTCATGAAAATAGAATATTATACCTTAAATATAAAAGATAAAATATAGTTCATTTCATAAATATTGTAAGCTCAAATGAAATGATTGAAAATGAGTAATGTACATAAGGCATTAAAAAATAATATAGGAGTAAGACATCGTGTTGTTTAATACTCATTAGCACATAATGATTTCCATAGTATCCAAGGAATAATTTACAAGTCTATCATAGTAGCATGGGTTCACTCCCCATACCATCTTAATAGTCATGGTTCACAAACAAGGACATCATAGTAGCATGAGTTCACTCCCATGGCTATTGAAGTAGTTGATGATCACTCTGAAGACCATCTTATTTTATCTCACGAGATAAAAAAATTCTCCCAGTTTATTGGAGGGAGATATAGGTCTCACCCATCACATAATGAAATCATATATAAATGTTACACAAGATCATAAATAAACATATAATAACCTATGAAATTAAATGGGTATCACAAGCATGTAATCATATCATAACATGTGGAAAGGTTTAAGTTTCATAATCATTTCATCATAAACATAACCAATCAAAAGAAGCAAGTTTCAAAAGCATATAATCTGTTAATGAGAAATGGGTTTCATATAATCATACCTTAAAAACATAATCCATTTATATAAATAATATGAATGGGAACATAGAATAATTTCCCCATAAATGAGTGAGTAACAACCTTGTAAGTTTTCTTAGTTGGGAAATAATATTGAAAGATCTTTTAAAACATTTCTAGAGGAAAATATCCTATTTTTTCTAATTTTTTTATAATAAAAAAACCCTTTTTCATTGAAAATATCAATAAAATCTCATAATGATGACATGAAATCATTACGAAATTATTTGTCCTTTAAAACATTTAAAATAAGATTAAAAAAATTTTAAAAATATATTTCCTCAAAAAACATTAAAAGTATATAAAAATATCCTAAAAATATCTTTTAAAAAATTATACATGAAAACATATAAAAGAAGCTTGAAGATGTTTTGAAACCCATTTTTCATGAAAACATATAAAATAAACTTGAAAAGTTTTTGAATACCGTTTTTATAGAAAAGATGTAAAAGATTCTTGAAAATATTTGGAGAAAAAATTTTTGCATCAAAATATATAAAAGAAGCATGAAAATGTTTTGAAAATAATTTCATTGAGAATATTTTTAAAACATAAAAATAGAGTTTGAAAATGTTTTTAAAGCTATTTTCTTCAAAACATGTAAGAAAATCTTCCAAACATTTTGAAAACCATTTTTCCTAAAAATTTAATAAAGAGGCATGAAATTTTTTTTTAAACCATTTTGTTGAAAATATTTTCTGAACATTTAAATAGAGTTTGAAAACGTTTTGAAAACCATTTTTCTTTAAAACATGTACAAGAAGCACGAAATAGTATGGAAACACATTTCATATAAAATAATTTGAAAACATATATATAGAGCATGAAAATGATTTGAAAAAAAAAATAAAAATAATTTTAAAATATTCTTCGTAAAGATTATTTTTTTTAATAATGCAATGGTAGATTCATAGAAATGACAACTGGTTAATCCATACATGTCATATGAGGTCAAAATAACATTCCTTTGTGATGGTTGAAATGATAAAGATGTACCTTTTTTGAAATATGGTGATAAAATTCTATTTAAGATATTTTTAAAAGTTAAAAAGTGTAAAAAATTCTTTTTTATATTAGGGTAATTGTATAATATTCTTGGAAACTCTTTTTAGAAAACCTAGATTTCTGACTGAAGAGAGGGTAAAGTCGGGATTTCCTAAAAACACAATCATGGCCATCTTATGTACCATAGAGTATAATATTTTATAATAAAGTATTAAGTCATGAAATAAAATATTATAAGGAATATAATTAATATCTTGAGATATGGATTAAAATATATCATAAATAGAAGAATAAACATAAACTACCTTGATAAGAAATTAGATTATCTCAATAAACTTTTACAACATGGTATCTTAGGATTATGCTCTGCGTGAAAGGAAATGAAAATAAATGAATCTTATAATATCATTAAAATATTTTGATTCATGATAAGTAATGTAAAATTAATTTATATGCACTCCAAAAAAGATTTTGTTGCATAACCAAAAATGATACTCAAAGTAGGAAAATTTATACAAAACAATTTAACTGATTTGGTAAATTTTGAAACATAAACACCATAAAAGAAGGATCATAAAATAGGAACGTGAATACCCATAAATTTAATTATAGGATACACATAATAAAATCATGGGATGTACAAACACCACACATAAGTAAAGAGTGGTGATCATAGCTTGTATCTCACATAAATTAAAAGTGAGATGGAATCCCCTTACATTTTGTCTTGAATCTCTCTATACTAGTACAAGCTTCTAGTATAATAAATAGAAGTTTATTAAAAATATTTTTAAAAATATTACTATAATATATATTTCTATATATGGTTGGATTATAACCCAATATGACCCACTTTTTAATGATCATATGTTGTGGTTTCACTTCGGGTGAAATTCTCTATGCTTTTCAGATATGTCATAATTTGTTATATCATTTTGCAATATGCATATATCATGATTCCATAATGTATATAATGATATAAATATTATTTATATACTTTATATTCATATTATAATAATTTATAGCATATAGAAGTATGAAATGGAATACACCATTCATGGATATGGATAACTGTATGTCAGCTTTAACATTGTTTTTATTTTTGAGGTCATATTAAATGAAAGTATTTAAATTTAATACATATATATTTGAAGATATATATATATATATTAATACTATATTAGAATTAATATATTAGATATATCACATAATTTCACAAAATCCTTCATTATTACATTCCTTATGGTGTGTGAACGAATCACATCACTTTGAGGTGGAGGTAGGCCCACACTTCCTCAAATGAGATTATCATATTAAAAAATGGAATATATATATGTATTTAAAAGAAATAAATAACCCTAAATACATAAGAAAACAATATATGACATATATAAATAGAGTTTCTATCATAATGTCCATCATGGTTGGTGGTAAAGGGGAAATGAACAATCATAATTTCATGAGACAATAATTTTTTTTGCACAGAAACAATATGTTCAACATACATTAGATAGTGTTATGTGTAAATTTAGGTCATAACCTTTTAATAAAACATCCTATAATATTCATAAAAGTTTTTTTCACATAATAATTTAATAAAGTAATTGTAGGGGGTGGAGAATGAAAATAAATCGACAGATTTTGATAGAAGACGTTACCTCTAAATAGGGTAACTCCTTTTTGTTTGTGCCAAAATTGATCCTTGAGAAGCTTTTTACCCAAATGGAGGATTCATGGTCAAATAAAAGGGTTTTTAGGCTACATGGGAAGATCTTGGATGATCTTAAAAGGATTTAGATGTGTGAGTACTGGGTATAGGTGGTGGCTTTTATAGGGACGGAAAATGACTCACATTAAATTTTTAGAAAAAAATTGTGTGTGAACATATAATTACATATAAAAAGTCATAAAAACCACAAAACAAAATAATTTATGTTTTATGGACAAAATAAGAGCATAAAATTGGGTTTTTACATGTTTATAGGTCATTTGGGCTCTAAATATTAAGGTTTAGTCATTACTTAGCCTTAATTTGGCCTTAACCATTCCGATTAATTTTAATCACTTTTACTAATCATATTGGTACAAAATTAACATGGACTTATTAAAAACCAAAATTTATATTTAATAAAATGGTTAATGTTGGATTTTTTAAATAAAAATAATTGAAGAGTCAAAATTAAGAATAGTGTTAATCCTTCATATTGGACAAAATAACAAGGTTTCACAATATGAAAATGTTCTATAGTTTGTTATGATTCTATATTCAGTTTCAAAGTGAAACTAATTATAATGAATTAAATTGTATTAATAGATATAATATTTATTTAATGTGACCTTAAAAAATATTTATAATATCATTTATCATTAAAAATTAATTAGGAAAAAGGAAATTCTAAATTGAAAATCTGTATTTTCACTATTCATAAAAAACATTTAAAAATTTACCCAAAAATCACCCGAGGATCAATTCAATGTTTTAAATTCCAAAATAAAGTTTATGTTATAAAATTAAATTTATAAATGTCACTAAAAATAATTTTATTATTAAAATTGATTTTTTTTAGAGAAAAATATTTCTAACACAAAATGACTTTACCAAAAATATTATCTTCCATTATCGATATGATATATCGACATAAAACAATTAAAAAAAATATTGAAAAGTATTTATGACTATTAATATTAATAATTTTATGTTATGGATTATAATTATCTTATTTAAATAATGAAAACAGTAAAAGGAGATATTTTGTAGAATCTATGTGTTGCATGAATCGTACGCCAAGTCAATGTTGCTTGTATTGAAAGCCAAGTTGGTATTGTCTATAGCGTAAGCAAAGATGGTATTTTTTGTTTAAGGAATGTTTTAATTAGTGTTTTAATATATATATATATAACACAATTTCAACTGTCATGTTAAATGAAAAAAATATTGAAAATATACATTAATTAGATAAAAAATAATTCTCATAATCTCTGGGTGTTACATTCAACCCCACATAAAATGAATTTTTCCCTCAAAATTTTCCTCAGTAATAAAAGGTTTAATAATTGAATGTTTCATTCATATAAAACCATATTATAAAAATGGATACTAAAAATCCATTAAAAAGGAATATTTGGAACCATAACAGTTACTAGGAGTAGCATATAATTGGGTTTCCGCATAGGAGATCCTAGGTTGGGGGTAAATATTGGACATTGAGGAAAAGTGTAAATATTTTTAGGGATTTATTGAGATAAATAATCACAAAAAAGTTAACAATAAAATTAATTTTGAGGACCTCAAAGTCAAAAATCCATGATGATTTAAGAGGCCATCAGCTCAATGTAAATTAAGGTATTTAAAAAACAATGTTTTTGATCACTTTCATAATGTTGAGTAATTATTGATAAATTTCTATAAACAAAATTTCATAAATGGGTTGTGATTTGGCAATTTTCAAAAACATCAATTACTTAGTGGAATGAATTTCTAGAAATTAACTTTGATTAATAAAGCACTAAAATACACTTTCAATGGATTATAAGGACCATAAAGAATGAAAATCCAAACTATTTCTCTCTAAAAAAACATGCATTATTCATTAAGAAGAAAATTGATCACAAGTAGTTCATTATAAATATTTATTCATAAAAAATATATACATATTATCCATGATATCACATAGGCCAGGGGTAGTTGTAAAACCCTTATCATTTTTTGGTCATGGGTTCAATACTCGTAGCCTTGATGGATGTGATTGGCTATCACCCGACATAAATGATGTACTTTTTTAAAACCAAACAAATGTAATATAGAAAATTTAAATCATTGAAATAAGGATAATAACTTATTTTCCTTTTAACTAAGGTTTTTAACAAAAAATAAGTGCACAAATACTTCCTTTGAAGTATAACATCATTTGTTTCTGAACAGTTAATGTTATAACAAATCATAAAGTTTATAATCCAAAACCTTTGAATGAGATTCATGAAATATGATTAACATTGATTCCCATGTATCACAATGTATCTCTTAATTTTAACATTCTAAACAAGTAAATACATTTATTTTATATTCCTTTGAAACATGGTAACAACATGAATTACCATAAATAATTTTGGAAAACATTTATCCTTCTTCATTGACATGTATATTAGATTTACTCATTAAATAAAAATATACTGTAAGATTTATCAATGATAGAAAAAACACCCTTCAATGAGTGCTTACTTAGTTCGAAGTTAATCAATACTGTCTATTTTACTTATTCATATCCCGCGTATCATTATGCATACAATATTATTTTATCCCAATGACCATATCAAGGGTTACACTCCCTTAGTAAAAATTACAGCTTGTCATTAAATCACATCACCAGTCCAATATAAATTTACAATAATGACCGAAAAAATTAATTAGGGAAATTATTTTATATTTCATCATTCACAACTTTTGAATCCAAATACAAAAAAAACATTTATTATTCATCTTCATCATTATTATATTGACAAGGCTACCTCAACCGATTAAACAATACTTTTTTTCCTTCACATGTATTTTTTAGTCACTTCATTATCTGAAATGTATGCATTACACACACCACCTTGATGATTCTATTTAGAAACATTCCTCTTGGGACATTGAGTTTTATAATGACAATTTATTCAATACTAAAAAAACATAACCTTCGATGAAGAATTAGTGAGGCTGAAATTCCCATCCATTTTGTTAACCAAACAATTAATTATTTTATTATATTCACTTGTGTTGTCTCCTTATTTTCCATAGTCAAAAAAATTCTTGTTCTTCAATGGATTTCAATAAGGTGAATCCTTCCACATTATGGACACAAAGGAAATTGAATCTTCTTTCCCCCATGTTATCTATTTCCCGAACACTCAGAGAACGGTTTTATCTGCCACGGTGAGTCCAATAGATAGATAGGGTAAAAAAATTTAATCTTGTTCTCTGAAAACTAATTAGACATGATCATGCCATATTTCACTTCTGTGATCATCCCACTTGACTTCTCACCAGAAAACCATCCATCACATTCAACAATAATCAGGTTCCTTATGGTTCTTTCCATTGACTAAAACCAAAAGAAATGTGTTCGCATTAATCATGTCATAAAAATATATATCCATTAAAATAATGACATATAGGATTTCAAAATCCTCACACCTTCCATAATGTATGACACTTGGGTTTATCCTAGGTTATTCATAACTAATATGTATCTATATCCTTCATGATGGTTCTTGAAGAGTTTGTGAATTACCCAAAGCATATCCCCAAGGAGTGTCAATCCATGTGTGAATTAAGGCCCATTGTTGTGTAATAGATTACCCAAAGTCAATCCTAGAACATATTTTTATATTTTCTACCCATAGTTTAATATATTCCAGAGCCATATCCACTAGTTGTATATAGATAGGGATGTACTTCATGGAAACAACTCACACTATCCTTTAGCATATTTCCAAGACATTTTCCAAAATGTTATATCATCTTATACTTATCCTTAAATACATCCATAGAACTATATATAGAAATATACCTAGGGATATCAGTGATGTTTTCTCATCCTAGTTTTTGATGGTTAACTATACCTTGCCTCTAATACCAACTATAAGGACACTCCCTTTACAAACATTCACATTACATAGTATTTTCAGAATTCCATGTCATTATAAAAATTGAGGCCCAAAGACGGTAGTTAGTATAGTACATTTTGAAACATAGAAACATAAAAATTGGTACATATGTGAGTAACATCATATCCCACCATGTTCTTATGTACTATCACCCATCTTAGAAATATCAATTATAGTATATATCTTCATAACTCTAGGGAAAGGAAACATAAAGGGGTGAAATAAAATTCTCAGTTATGGTACAAAAGGGAGACTTGTGAGCATAAACATGAACATAAGGGAATGAGAATGTGGTCAAGAAAATAGAATATTGTACAATACGTATCAATGATCATAATAGAGATCAGATCATGAGAATTATAATTTAATAAGACATAAATTATAAAGGAAGTAGAGGACATAATCCATGAAATTATATCACAGTAGTCAGACATGGAATTGTGGAAAACCCATAAACATATAATGATTTCCATAGTAGCTAACTAATTTCTACTAATACTATCTTATATGTATGGGTTCAGTCACCATACCATCATATTAGACTTGGTTCACTCCCATGGCCATCATAATAGCATGAGTTCACTCCTCACACCATCTTTATAGTGATGGATTACTCCCATGGTAATTATAGTAGTCAAGGTTCACTCCCAAGAGAATCATTGTAAATCTCATCAGATATAAAACATTTCCCAATAAATTAGAGGGAGATATATGTTCCACCCATCACATAACAAATTCATACATAAAAGTTCCATGATATCATAATATACATATCATAACCCATAAAATGAAATGGTTATCATAAACATGTAAACATATCATACCCTAGGGAAAGAG
Source organism: Viscum album (assembly GCA_963277665.1). Taxonomy (NCBI): domain Eukaryota; kingdom Viridiplantae; phylum Streptophyta; class Magnoliopsida; order Santalales; family Viscaceae; genus Viscum; species Viscum album. The sequence goes on along the minus strand of OY728155.1, from coordinate 1,747,830,934 downwards.
ATACTTTTTTTAAAGGTTGGGGCCGAAGACTCATTTTTATTATTAAATCAAAGAAAATTCCTCTTTTAAATGGGTAGAGGGAAACCCATTACATAGCCCGAAGGCCCAGTGGGCCTGTATCCCATTACATAGCCCATAGGCCCAAATATTTGGCCCAATTCACATTCTGTGAATAATAACCCGCCTGCTACAGTACCCGCACAGTACCGCCACCGCTACAGTGCCCTGCTGCTGCTACAGTACCCGCTGATGAATAGTGACATCACTGCTATAGTGCCGCTACATTTCTGCTATAGTAACCTATGCCCAATGGGTTTTGAACCCCCATTTTTCATGTAGGATTACGGGGTGCTTACCACTAAGCCAAACCCCAACTACACCTAGGGAAAGAGATATATTTCATAATAAATTTTTCATAAAAGTAATTTATTTAAAGAAGTAGGTTTCAAAGGAATATAACTTTTCAAAGAGAAAACGGTTTCTATAACATCGTACTATCAAAATATAATCCATCTAGAAAATGAATATGAATGAAAACATTGAACAATTTCCCTATAAATGAATCACTACTACAAAATAAGGTTATAGACACGGTTTGAAATTATGGAAATAAGTGCAAAAGCTATGGATATAGTTTATAGAAACAGTTCCCCAAACCATGGCTAGTATTATTGTGGATATAGGGATAATCCTATATCAATGGTTTTAAACTGTGGAAAATTCCCTATAACCACAGTTTTCAAAGCATTGCAGAATACTAAGTCAGGCAACACCTACAGACAGGGTTGATAATTGTGGCTATAGGCCTACTACCATTGCTGATTCTAAGTCTATAGGAATGATTCCATGGATCAAAATGGTTTTTATAGCTATGTTTCCATAGTTTGGAACTTTGGCGACAACCCACACATTCTTGAAAAAAAACAGGTTGCATGTATCATCTAAAACTCCCATGGAATAAAAAAAGTTCCAGATGATGTCTCATGGTGGAACTTTGTACTCATCACCTCCGCATGTTGGGTTCAAGTTGTTTTATTAATTTTATAATGGTATCAATGTAATATAAATCCTATGTTTGTAGTTTATAGTTTATGATTACATTATTTTTTTGGGAAACTGGTGAAAATGGGGTTAACTGGTTAATTGTTGGTTTGTCAGCACAAATGGACCCAAAAATAATTTAATGACTAATGTATCCATTCATAAGTACTCTTGTAATATATTGGTCAATAGTAACCATATAAAAATTGTACAAGGTATAATCATGATAGTAAATGAATTATATATTGTTTTGTTTTGGTTATCATGTCATTCTAATGTTAGCTGACCAAAATTTTCTCCGTTAATTATGCATGTATGTTATCAAAAAAGTAAAATATCCTTATACATCAGGCCCAGTTATAGAGATTAGGGTATTGAAATTAAAATTCTAGAATTTGATATTATTTCTACTGATGATAGAGGAACAAGGCTTCAGTTAATGAATTGTTTTAGGTCGTATCTATGACTCAAATATCAAGGGTTGATTCTATATTAGTTTCAACATGGTTTTTCATTCATGTGGAGAGGATGGTAGCTATCACTGATTTAACCCTGTAAGTTTTCTTTATGTCATATTTGTTAGTGACAAACAACCTAGGATTCGAGGTGAAACTGTTCATCTAGTTTTGGATGATTAAATAGAGTTTGAGACTTATGATTTCTATCTGGTTAGGTCACTCCCTAATAAGATGAAGACTATTATGTTTATTTCTCCATATGGTATAATGATATTTTAGTAGATGTTTTCATTAAAAAAGCTCATGATGTGAGAACTCTATCAGGGTTGATGTTTGGTCACATTTTGGGGTTTTAGAGATATTGTGAAAGATTCCTATTTCGGTGATACTGGAACCTTTTTAGGGAAACACATCCATGCCCCCCTCTACAAACCTTTCACCCTCCCCCAGCCCCACTCAACAGAACCCAACACACCCCATCAACCCTCCCATACACCCTCCCCATCACACCCCCCCAGGAACACCCCTTAACCCCATATACCATCCCCATACCCTTCCAACATAACCTAACACACCCCTCCCCCGGGCCCCCAGCACACCACGTGCCCCCCACCTACACACCCCATGCCCACCCCATGCCCCCTCTGCACAACCCCCCCCCCCCACACACCCCATGCACCCCCTCCAAAACACCCTACACATCGCCGTGCTCCCCATACCCACCCCTTTCACCCTACCCCTGCCCCTAAAAAATAACCCATCACACCACCCTTTCACTACCCCCTACCCCTCCCCTACACACCGCATGCAACCCCACACACCCCATTACCCCTACAAACCCCGCACACAACCATTCCACCTCCTAGACCCTACCCATTCCTAATGAAACAGAACCCGACATAATCCGTCCCCCTACCCCCAGCACACCCCCAATCCCCAATCCCCTCCTCAGCACACCCCCTTCCCCCTGCATCGTGGACACCATTCTAGATAAGTACACACTATGATCTGTTAGGATTATTTTTTAGAATAATGGTTATCTTCACGAACTAACTCTATAATAGTTTGATATATCATGATTTAATCATTACTATTAGTGTTCTAGAGCCTTTGAACAACTAGCCTAAAATTTTAGGTTTAATATGAAACTACCATGGAATTGGATAATAAAGTTAAGAAAAATGTTCCAAATACCCAATGATAATTATATTGGTGGAGATTTTCAAATCACGGTTTTATGGTACCCAAAATATGTATCATAGCTTATGGAATTTAGATGATTTAAATTCATATTAAATACTATCTTGAAAAAGCCAATGGTTATTAGAAAAATAGTTTTTAAGACAATCATGAAATTATGGAAATGAGTTCTTAAAACAATCATAAAATTAGAGAATTCAAATTAATGGTTTAGGTAGGGGGAACCTACCTCAACCTCTAGGAACACTTCTTTTGATGAAGAAAACTTGAATATTCATTTTTCCAGCTTGTATGCATATGAAAATTCACACACAGAGACACACACAAATATATATGGAATCATAGACCCTATGTACATATTTTCATGGCCAATTATGCAGAGGGGTCCTTATATAAATGTTTACGCATGCATATATCCTTCACACTTACACATGTATGCATTTTTCATATCTATATATAAGTACACGTAGGACCAATATATATTCATTCTTAAATAATTGAATATATATAAATGGGGAACATATACATGTATATGCCTACCTATGCATACACATATAATCCTTTAACAATAGTGACTGGAATCCCCCTCAACGAGATCCAATATGCAGTACAAAAATCTAATGACACAAAATATCACAGAATCCCTAATTAAAAGTGGGACAAAGAATAAAAACAGAATAAACATGAACAAATTATGATGTTGAACTCACTGTCTTCGATAGTGCATGATTGAATTGGTCGGATCATGAGAAACAGTATATAAAAAAATAAAAGGAAATAAAATTAGATATAATGACATCTAATATATATGTGAGCAGTGTGTCAACTATAGCTAATAAATGATACATGAATCCATAACCAATAATGAATAATTAATATTCATATTGATATGTACACAACAATACTAAATGACACCATCATTAGTGAAGGATTTTTGTTTTCAAATTACCTCATCAATTGAGAAGAAATACCCTTATTTATTTTAGAATGTAATGAAAATTCATGTTTTAATTTTCCATCATCATCTTGGTCATTTCCATCTGGGGAACCCAAACAATTATGAATTCCATTTTCAGATTCCCAGCATTAGTCTTATGTGGGTATTCCTTTATAAAAAATTTTTTTCACATAAATTGATTGGTTATTCCTTGTCAATGGAAGTAACTATTATTGTTTAATATTTTAAGGGTCAAGTAAGGAAGAAGAAATCAGTGTGAAGAATAGTAACTCAAATGGGGGTGAACCTTGTAATAATATTATGTGTTCCTAACTCATACCCATGTTTTACCCTACACAGCCGCCACCCCATGAAGCCCCCAACTCAATCCCCTCCCCCACACCCTACATTGCCCCCCACCTACAGTAGCCCCACCTGTAGCATCCCTCCGACCCCCTGTAGTATTCCACCCCCTCTCCCACCTACTACACAACCCCCCTCTCAATGTAGTATCAAACCCCCCCTCCAACATGTGGTCCCCACCTCCCACCCCCACCCACTACACATCCCATCCCCCTATAGTAACACATACCCCATACCTTGGTAGACCCCTCCTCACACCCCCCTCCAACCCTCCACTGCCCCCTAATGTAGCCCCACATGCATCCCCCTCCCACTCACGATAAAGTAGCCCCCTCCCCTATCACGTACATCAGACCCCCACCTACAATTGCATACCCTCTCTCTCTATAAGATCCACCTCCCACCCCACCCCCTTCCCATTCACCCCCTACAGTAACCACCACCCCCCTACAGTGTCCCCCCTTCCTTTTGTCTGTAGTAGCCCCCCTCCGCCCACCCACTACATATCCCACCTCCCTATAGTAGCACACCCCCTACCCCGTGCAGCCCCACCCCACCCCTCCCCCCATGCAACCCCAACTTCTCACCCCACCTCCCCCACCCTTGAACACCCCACTCCCTCAATAGTAGCCCCACCTGCACACAACCCCAGCTGTAGTGGCCCCTCCACTAATAATTCCCCCCCCCCACATGTCAAATATAGTGTATTAGATGATTAGGACCATGAGGGAAAAACCTAAAATGATACAATGTATATAAAATTATATGAAATATATAATTTTTCATCTTAGGATAGAGTAAATTCATGTCATTCAATCTCAATAAACGTTGATATCCTATTAATGAATAATGGATATCATATTCTAACTCTCTCATTAAACTCATATCATAATTATTTAATATTTTTTGAACAACCTAATAACAGATATGTGAATATTATCTTTATTTTTCAAACATCACCTTCAATTTCTAATTCAAAAATCAAAAATCACCAAAATATGGGAATAACGTAAACATCAATTAGTAAGAAAATGTTAGAAATTAGGATGATAGATTTTTATTAAGCTAGAAATTTCATATCATAAATTTAAAAAATACCTAAAACTATTCATTCTTATATCCATCATGATTTATAGATTGAAACATCATTTTTCTCATGTTATTCTTCTAGAATTAAAATTTATTATTAGTTTATATTAGATTAAAAATTTTATAATGTAGATAATTTACCTTCATTTCTTCTTACTCAATCCGCCTAGATTTTTCAATCTAGTTTTCAAATATGACTAGACCATATTTTGGTGAATGATCTTCTTTGTTATTGATTTTGTATTCCATCTTTGTTGAAACTATTTCCGAACATGCAATAATTTCTTCTTTCCTTTTATCTTTCATCAATTATTATTGTTATGAAATCTATGTCATACATTCTTAACAATTTGGAGTACATGGTTTCCCTTTCAAAAACACATTCAATATAATTTAGAGTATGATTTTTAGGATTCCTTTAAAACTCCACACTAGAATTGTCAAGAGCTAACCCAATCTGAACATATATCTCTTGGATGGATTCAATTTATTTAATTGACACTTCTCATGGTTCCATATTACTCCATTTATTATTGAAACCCATGTCTATATTGATATAACCAAGGAATGACATGTATAATTATTCTCAACCTCATATGTTGATATCAACATATCTTTTAATTAATTATTTATATTTTTATATTTATCCTAATGGATTTAATTTTCCTCTTACATATAGTTGTCAATTTATTTTATATTATTTTCGTTAATTTCTAATGGAGTTGCTTTAACATCTATCAAAACATTGTGGGTGATATTCGAATGCAAGGATCAATAATATAATACAAATTGTTAATACAATTAGACTGGTGCAGACACACATGGGGGGTGAATCAGATGTTGTTAATTTTTACCAAATTATAATTTAATCTTTTATCTTTTTAACCCCTTCGAAGCATTAAAAAATGATTCCAATTAATAAATATGGATAATTTCTTTTTTAACCTATCTTATACCTATATGAAGTGAAATATAGAAATTAAATTCTGGAATATGTGTTTTTGTACTGTTTAGTCCCTCTTGGGAAATCCAATCTATACTGTTATTTGGATACTCAAGTCTCATATTTGCAACCATATATATAACTATTAATACTACATTGGTTTTTACAACAGTCATCCTAAAATTGGAAATTCTACCATACTTAGGTTTCACTATATTATAATAATGATCAATCAAAACATCCCACTAAACTTATTCAAATATATATCAAACATATTGTTGTTTTTTTCATCATATGCTTGAACTAGATCACCAAGATGCCTAGGGATGTCACTGCATCCCAAACTAACATACTTCTTTAGTAATAGAGAGTATTTGACATCTTTTATGTCTTCAAAAACATCTTAGAAAATTTATCCACCACATTAATACCTAGATTCTCAGTTCAATTAGAATTTTATTACTTGGGACTCTCAACTCAGTCATCAATAATGAATCCCCTCCACTACACACTTCTTACCCCCTGCACACAATCCCTCCACCCCTTGCACACTTCCTTTACCCTACAAACACTCCCTCCACCGCAAGCACACAATACTCCCCTACCCCTGCACCCTGCAAACCCCTTATACACACTCCCTCCACCCCCTACACACACCCCCTGCCCCTGTACACTGCACACACCCTTCACACACCAATAACACACCCTCTTCACACCCAAGCACAACCCCTACACACCCCCTCCACTGTACACTTCATGCCCCCTAAACACACTCCCTCCACTATGTACCATGCACACTACAGCTTACCAAACACCTACACCCAACCCTTTACACAACCTGAACCCCCACTCCCACCACACACCCTCTACACACCCTGCACCCCCTCCACCCCCTACACACACTTGCAAAACCCCAACACAACCATAAGAAATCCATCCCACTTATGTGAGCAAGATAATTCTCCCTAATGGAGAACCAGGAAACACAAAGGTGAATGAAGGGAATATTTATAGAGAATAAATCACCAAAAACAAAATTGATCACTATCCATCCCACCGTGATAAACACAAATGATCATGAAAAACCAACATATTTGACCAATATTTACATTGTTCATTGGTAAATTTATGTAGTTTTAAGTGGGATGGAGTGAGATCAAAACACCTCCAGGATCCAACTCCATTTGAAGAAAAAACCTAGCATTACAATCATCTTATAACTCTAAAACATCATTCCAATGAATTTTAAAATTGAAAACGATATTAAATTGGATAAAAAAATAAAAAACTAAACAACATCACCGTCATCATCAAGAAGAAACTCCACACAAATAATAAACAAACATACATGAGAATACATCAACCTCCCTACTAAAGAACCATGTCACCTGAGGGTAAAGATTGTTGACTAACCTAAATTTTTTCTCCCCAATGACCTCACCAACCCAATAGATAAAATCCACCATAAAGGAAGAATTCATACCATAAAACAAACAAAAGATAAATCAATGAACTACATAGAGTTTAGGAAGAGACCAACCATTATGAAAAATGAAAACTTATACTAACCCATGCCTCCCTCCATCACCATCACAAGTATCCCGGAAATCAACATCTAGCCTGACCAAAATGTGTTCAATATGGGTGGGTTATCTAGAAAGGGTAGTGGAGAAGAAGAACACCTGACACAACCACTAATAACAACCCAAACTACCTGAAGCACCATCATGTCAACTAGAAATGGCACACATATATAAAAAGTATGATGAAACCTCTTACACGGAATAAGTATCTTACAAATTGCTTGATATCTTATGAAAGAAATAATATCTTAAATTTTCCTTGTTTCTTACACATTTTACCTTTTTCTTATGATAATCAACAATCATGAAAAATACATTGTTACCTTACAAGGAACTAAAACACTCGGAAATGGTCATCTTACACACTCAAGGTTTCTTATAATGTTCTTATATCTTAAAAAAATAATATTTCTTATAATGTATAATCATTATTATAAAATAATAAAATTTAACACATGCATGTATCTTATAAAATACCGTATATCTTATGGAATTTTATAATATACGATACTCAGACATTTTTCTCGTTAAAATCCAAATTCCATAATTCAAAAAAATAATTTAGAACATCTCAAAAGAAAACCTTAGCCTTATCAAACTCCTAAAATCAACTCAAAACAACATCAAATAATTATTGGGATTATAAAAATAATTTCAAACTCATCTAGAATTTTTCCAAGGAACATTAAAACATAATTTAAAATCATTTTCAGGTTTTTCAAGTGGCTCACTACATTCTCATGGAAGCCTCAACTTCATCCATCAACAAACTTCATGCATGTGTTTTTAACCAATAATTCTAATACCTTCATGCTCAATAAACCACTGATGGATTCTCCTTTATACCAGCTAGTTATTTCTAATTATTTTAACCATTTTAAATTTTTTAATTAAACATACATAAGATTTACAACCTAAATCTTCATTCAAATTTATGCAAATGTATAAATCACACCATCAACCCCTTTGGGTTAAATCTCAACCTATAACCCATCTTATTTTGGAAATACATATTGAAACATATTAATAAAAAATATAACAATAAAAAAATATAATGTACATTGTGTCGGTATAAAAAAATTTACACTGATAACACAACATTAATGTAAGATTAGTTAAATTATATTGAAAATTATAACATGTTGGATTTAGTGTTTTTTTCTAGGGATAAAAAATTCATAGTTACAAAGTACATTTTCTAGAATAATTTCAATGAAAAAAGGGATGTATCACAAAATGCGCTGCAAAAAAATATAAAGAACCCAAAAATCAGAAAATCATTAATTATAATGTGCCAAAGATTAAAAATTGAGAAACCCTAAACAAATCAGATATAGAAATCACTGAATTCTATGGTGGCAGATAGAACTGGACTCAACATAAGAAGCCCCCGATAAAAAAAATTGTAAAAGAAGTTAGATATAAGGACTTCATATATATATGTGACCGATGAGTCAACTATAAATGATAAATGATACATGGATCTATAACCAACAATGAATAAATTTAATTTAGATTGTTATAGACATCCCAATACTATATAACATTATCATTATAAAGAACATTTTTTCAAATGATGTCCAATTTCATTAAATACATACACCAGGGAGTGAACTACATAAACTCTTATGAGAAAACATTAAATTATACCAATTTGAAAATATATGAAGGAATTGTTGGGATTGGTTTCATATTAATAAATACAAATAAAGAAATAGGGGAATCATAATAGGAATAAAATATCCCATGTCCATAAGTTGGACTACCATGAAAGAGGATGTAAGTAGTTTTAAATCAAAAGGAATCCAAACCAATCAAAACTTTAAATATATTACCATATCAAATTAAATTTAACATAAAAGAGATATAGAAAATAAAAATATTGATACAAAAATACTATTCAGTATTAATTGGTAGGAATATATACTATCAATAAATAAATAATAAAATTTGGAACACTATTCTAGAAAGATCCTCATGAACATGATTTTTATCAAACATAACCAACATGGTCAAATCCAAAAGTGAACTAAGACTAGTAATACAAAATAAAAAACACAATAAAATCATTAACATATACCAAAAAATCCATGGAGTCGAGCAACAATGAGTGGTATGTGTAGGGTGAGAGAAACATTTCCTAGTTTAATTACATAGAAATGTATTTTCATTTCCTTTTTCAAGACATTTTATAAATTATAGTTTGAAATAAATTAAAGAAATTAATTATTTAATTGTAAAAAAAACTATGGTCATTATATAAATCATTTTATTTATATCATGTTGTGTACATTCATAAATAACTTATTTTGAAAAAAATGTTCAAAAACTCACTTCATTGATGGAAAACAACCATTGAAATCAAATAACCTTCATAAATTCCAGTTCAATAATAGTTTTAATATATATTAAGAAATAATATGTTGTAATATAGTAACAAAATAGTGGAATAAAAATATGTAATATTAATATACAAAGGAAAAAACCAAGTGTGTTATGTACAAAAAATGTCACCACAAAATAATGTTAATTTCCAGAAAACCATACTAGGATATGGAATATATTGAATAACCACCATATAAATATATAATGTAATGTAGTACATATTATTTTATGTATTGGATAAAAATAGAATAAAATCATTATTAGAGAGTTGTTTCATGGAAAAGACTTGGTAATGTATTTATTATATATTTGTTACCTTCAAAGATAATAGTTAGATTATCCAAGATGTACTCCAGTATAATAACCTTTCAGAATATGGAAGAACATCATAAAACATAACTCCAGTGTATTTATCCAACTATCCTTAACTAGTGGAATTACCTATAAATATATTCACTCCATGCATTAAATGATACAAATAAGTACATAAACATGACTAGCATAGACAAAATTTCTCAACATCCCACTTTGATACCAAGAAACCCCACAAATTTGACTATTGAAGGTGGGGAATCATTTTATAACACATATACCACATATATAAAGTAGAATTCATAGATAGTCATAACAATATCAACACTTAATCCCTTCCCAATACACCATTTTTATGAAAAACACATCATAATTCCACATAATATCAAATAAAATTCACATTCACGTCATATAATATATATTCAATTATAGATCATAATATCATGGGGGATTTATCAAATGGGTATAAGTTATGAATTGAAAAAAATGATATAAAAAATTTCAAACAGGCCTTTATTTTTCTATTTAATATAAAAATAATTTTGATACATTATAAAAAAATATTATGAATGATTATTTAACACAAATGCTTCATTGAAATAAATTGAAACATAATATTAATAAAAATTACTAATATAATTTTTTTCATTTACACAGTTTCATTAAAAACATATGGAACAACATAAACAAAATTTAATTGTGAGAAACATAAGAACATATCAACGAAACACATACAATTATAATAGTAATGAAATAATAATGGGTTTTGAAAACATAATAATCGCATAGTTTGCAAAGAGATTTAAATTGTATAGAAACACCCACCAATATCATGTAAAAATTTATTAAAACCATCAAATACTAGTTGAATTGATCAAATGATTTTATTTTAATACCCTCGATAAGAAGAAACCTAAGTTGTGCTTAAATTCCCAATCTAGTGTTAAAAAACAAATTGTCCCATTATCAATGCGAGACCTAATCCAGCCTCAATCGGGTCCAAGGAATCCCGTAATATGTTATATACACTAGATACAAGAATAAACCACAAAAATTGAACCATATGAGTACCTTAGGGTTTGACCAAACTCGCACTACAACAACAGAACTCCATCCACAAGGAGGTGATGAGGCCGCATCATAGCTTCATCGGTGGGGAGGTGGACTGGCTATGGGAGAGCCACATTGTTATTGGAAGAGGAATGCTGACAGGGAGGTGGGGTGACCACAATGTTAGAGGAGGACCATCCCAAGGTTGGTGGTCGCGTCATAGGAATAGAATTTTGGGATTTTGGGTGGCAATTCCGAGTGAGGAGTGTCATGGGGAGTAGCACAAAAATAAATAGAGGGGTCATGAGGGAAAGGGTGGGTGGGGATTTCGATTGCATATGATGAAATATGGAGGGGATTATGAGAACACATTGAGAAATAGGAGTAATTCTATGTGTATTTTATGACCAGTGGCATTATCATAACATATGTCCACAGTTTTTCTTTAACCAACGCTATATAAGTGTGGCTATATTGTTAATTTCTAGTAGTTAATAAATAACACCATTTGTTGTTATCTTTGTTGCAAAAAAATATTCATAGATCATTTAAATAATTTCTTGAATAAAATAACATTTCATCTTTGAAAATAGATTTTTATAACATAAAACAATTTGGACAACCATTTTCCATTAAAATAGCATTAAAAATTTATGAAGAAGTCATGAAATAATTTTGAAAAACACTATCCTTGAAAAAATTTAGAATAATAATCAAAACATTTTAAATATATTTTTCTTTAGAAACACTTTGAGAAATTATAAAAAAATATATTGAATATATATTTAAAACAATTATATTTGAAATCCTATAATAGAATCTTGAAAATTTAATAAAACAAATTTTCTTGAAAACTTATAAAAGAAGATTGAAAACGATTGGAAATTATTTTTCTCAAAAAATAAAAATTGAAGCATGAAAATGATTTGAAAACATTTTCTTTAAAAATATTTTTTAAAACATATGAATGGAGTTTAAATAAATTTGAAAACAATTTTTCATGAAAACTTGTAAAAGATGCTTGAAAACGTTTTAAAACACATTTTTAGGAAAACATATAAAAAATATTAAAAATGATTTTAAATGCATTTCTTTGAAAATATTTTCAAAACATTTAAAATAATTTTGAAAATGTTTTGAAAAAAATTTCTTGAAAACCTTTAAATAATCATGAAATCATTTTGAAACCCATTTCATTAAAAATACTTTGAAAACATATAAATAGAGTTGAAAACAGTTTCAAAACCTTTTTCATGAAAAAAATAATTTAACAAATTTTTTATTACAGATTAACCTTTTAACAATGCAATGGTAGCTTCGAAAAAACTACAGCAGGTAAATCCATACATGTCATATAAGGTTAAAAGAGCATCCCATATGCAAGGTAAAAATGATAGAAAAGTGCCTTGTTCAGAAAGTGAAAAGAATATTCCCTTGAAAAAATTGGTAAAACAAAAAATGGTAAAAATTTCTTATATATATTATTTTGTACTGGTTTAATATTTATAAAAACTCTTTTTACAAAACATAGATTTCCCACCAAAGTGATGTTAGTGTCTGGCATTCCTAAAAACACTTTATTATCAATATTATGTACCAAAGAGTATAAAATGGTACCAATAGAAGATTATATCCGAAAATAATATAGGATAAGAAATATCATGTATATTATTGAGATATTTATAATGAGATTTCATCAAAGGAAGCATAAACATAATCAATCTCGAAAAGAAATGAGATTGTCTCAATAAACTCATATAACATGGTATCTTGGGATAATGCTCTACATGTAAGGAAATAAAATTACATAAATCCTATAATATAATTATAATATTTAGATTCATGGAATTACATGTAAAATGGATCTATATTCACACTAAAAAAGAGTTTAGGTGCATAAAAAACATGAGTCTCAAAGAAGGAAAATTGAGATGAAACATTTTTACCGATTTGGTAACTTTTGAAACATAAACCCAATGAAATATGGATAATAAAATGGAAATGTGAATAAAAAAAATTAAATAAAATGATTCATAGAATATAATCATAGGAATTACATTCACCACCCCAATGAAAAGTGTGGTGATGATTACCAGTATCTCACAGAAATTAAAAGTGAGATGAAATCCCCTTACCTTTTGTTCTGACTCTCTCTGTGCATGTAAAACATTATTGAATAATAAATATACTTTTTTTTTAAATATTTTACTGAATTATTTTCTTATATATATTAACATATATTATTTTATTATAACATTATATTACTCCATTTTTAATGATCATATGTTAAGGTTTCACGTCAGGTAACATTCTCTTTGCTTTTCACATGTGACTTAATATGGTATATATTTGGCCCTTATACTTATATCATGATTCTTGGATGTATATCATGATATATTATCAGTTATATCTATCTTATTTATATTATAATAATCTATAACATATAGAAGTGAGACATAGAATACACCATTCGTAGTGATGGTAAGTCGTACGTATACATGAACATTGTTTCTGGTTTTAATGTCGTATTAAAAGAACATATATAGATGAAATATGAATATATATATATATATATATATATTAAATTATCATGAATATATTATATATATCATATAACTTCACTAAACCCTCCTTATTACATTCAACATGTTGTGTGAACGAATCATATTACTTTTAAGGGGCGGTAGTCCACCCTTCCTCAAACGAAATTATTGTATTAACACCACATGTAATGTAATGGTATGTTTATTTAAAAATGAATAAAAAAGAAAAAATAAATAATAAATACAATATATTAAATATATAAATAATGTGTCTATTATAACTTCCAACATGATTGGTGGTAATGGAGAAATGAACAATCATCATTTTGTGAGGTAGTAGTATTTCAAAAATAGAAACATTATACTAAACATCCATTAGATGGAGGTGTATGTATGTATAGGTAATAATATTGAAAAAATTATCCTAGTATATTTAGGATACTGTTTATATCACACATTAATTTAATAAATATAGTGCATGGGGTGGAGAATGAAAATTAATTGATCAAAGCTTGAGATAAGGCTTCACCTTTAAATCAAGTAAATCCTTTTCATTTTTTAAAAAATTCTTCTTTTAGAGTAATTATGTCTGAAGTGATGATTTAAGATCAAATTTAGGATTTTTTTGATGCTAATTATATAGATCATCAACTAAAATAAAAGGGTTGAGAGGTGTGAGGAATGGGTATAGTTTGTGGCCTTTTTTATGGATGTAATATGACTTACATGGAATTTTTAAAAAAAGATTTTTATGCACATTTTATTAACTATGAAAATTCATAACACAAAATAAATCTAAAGAATGTATGTTTTATGGCCAAACTATGTACATAAAATTGGTTTTCGAAAATTTTATTGCTCATTTGGCCCTAAATTTTAATGTTTAGTCCATAACTGATGTTAATTTGGCCTTCACCGCTCTGATTAATTTTAATCACTTTTACTAATCATTTTGATCAAAAATTAACATGGTATTATTGGAAAGAAATTTTATACTGAATAAAATGTTTTTTGTTTGAATTTTTAATTCAAATCATAGAAGCACAAAAATTAATGTGAGTGTTAATCTCATAGATGAGACGAAATAATAGAGTTTTAAAGTAGAAAAATGATGAAAAGCATTCTAATATTTTATATTCAGTTTAATAGTGATATTTATTATAATTAATTAGAGTTTCTTAAAAGATGTAATATTCATCTAATTTTTCATTAATATGTATTCATAATATCATTTCACATTAATAGATAATTAGACAAAAAGGGCAGTTCTTAAATAAAAAGCAGTATTTTTCACAATTCATTAAAAAAAATGACGTTTCTTAGGAAAATACCAAAAATTCACCCTATGAAAATATCGATGTTATGAATTCAAAAATGAATTTAATTTTATAATATTAAATTTATAAGTGTTTCTAAAATTAAAATTAATATTTAAATTGATTCATTTATGAAATTTATATTTTTAACATAAAAGGAACATAAATAAATATTATCTTTCATTATCATTATGGATTATTTATTCAAAAAAATTATTGAAAATATTTGATATTATTTTATAACAATTAATATTACTATGTTTATCCTCTTGGTTATGTCAATATCTTATTTAAATAATTAAAATAATAAAAAGATATTTTTTGATGAAACTCATTGTTGTGTGCATTATTTGCCAAGTCGGTGTTGCCTGTAGTGAAAGACAAGATGTTATTGCATGTAGAGAAATCCAAGTTGGTATTTCATGTGAATTTAATGTTTTTCTTATTGTTTTAATGTATATATATATATAATGAACTATTTCTAGTGTCATGTAAAATGGAATTTTTTTGAAAAGATAAATTAATTCAAAAAATAATAATTCTCAAAATCTCGAGGTGTTACACATGGTGTGTACTTCGAGTAGTATATGGACACATGAAAAGGTACATGACCAGATTTAATGCCTTATTTGAGGACATAGTCACAAATTAGTGTACATGATCATTTATACATGAACATGGTTGGGCAACATGAGTAGGATACCATGTGTCCCTACATACCATTTACTTTTTCAACATGAAATATATATTGGTAATTTCATGATATGTGAGGATCTTTCACAAGGGAATACATGAATATAACTAGATGTGTTGTGTACAAATCGGTACACATCGTCTACCCCCTTCAAGAGTGTTTTTAGCTCTTAGTTTTCTTAGTATTGATAATTCTTGGTTAGGGTAGTTCTGTTGGTCCATTCTATTGAGGGAACTGTAAGAAAATACATCCACATCATTGGATTTTGTTCCCATTTAGAGGATGATCCCATAATAGAGTTGTGGGGTCCCTCCGTGGGACTATATTGAGATCCAATATCATCATGTGTTCCTTACGTGGGGTTTGTTGAATCAGTGTGACCTCATTGAGAAGGGTGTTAATGCTCTATCTAGAAGTCCATATCTGTTGGGATAGTGGACTAATTGACAAACAACCCCATAAGAAGTTGGTTGATCAAGATTGGGTTTTCTGTGTCCCCATTTAGTTCTGGGCATGACCCCTATCTATGTGTTTGGGTAATCTTAGACCAATAATATTTCATTAGATGGTACCCAATTATGAAAACCACTTCATCAAGTGTCTATGATGGTAGGATGTATCATGGAGTGGAATCTCCCCGAATGAGCATTGCTTCAAACATAATCCAATGGCTAAATGTTTGTTTTGACCACCTAGTGGAGTGGTTTTCTTGAGTATATCTCAGTGTTTCTATAATAAATTATCTATTATATATCTTATAGAGATGGATATACATGGTACATCATGTTTCTTGTTTTTTTGGTGTTATATTGAGTAATTCTATAATCCATATTGCATGGTAGTTTCCCATTCGTGTCATGTATAATCCTGATGAAGACCCCCATGATGGTGTCCTCAGAGGACAATGAGTTGGTGGAGAAAAGTCAGTTCATGACTGACTAAGGTGTTTATTGGGACATTAAATTTTACTTAGTCATTTTCCTTGGAGAAGGTTAGACTCTTTATAGCATTTGTTGGTCTTAGATTTAGTTATTTTTTTATTTTGGTTATTTAACTATCCTACTCTATTGTGGGATCTTAGATGTATTCATGAATTCATTCAGTTGTTTTACATTTTACCATTTTGTGGGCTCGGAGATGTGTGCACATGATCTTTTACTATAAGATAATTCCACCCATTTGTGGTAAATCCTTACATGGTGCTTGTTTCTAGTCACTAACCTATTAGAGGAGGGTTTTTGGTAGTCATGGGTTGGACCTCAGCTGTTTTGGTCTCCAATGTGTGCTATCTGATGTGGCTAGTGCTACATGAGGACTGAAGTTGATGAGTTTGGATTGAAGAATCTTTTTTAGTGTATTACGTTTTTCTTTTAATCAATAGACTCTAGTGTTGGTATGAAAACAGAAATATCAATACAACATGACTTTGAACATATAAATTTTGACATAATTAGAAAATCATTGGGTTTACAGAAATTTTTTGGTACATGGATCATATTGGAATAGTTGTGATTTATATGACCTTTTTTATTCAACTCCCCAAATATTTTCTTTTGACCATGGAACATATTTTGTTGTTTCGTGATTACACTATATAGAGAACAGGTCAGGATTCCACTAATTGATCACATGGATGATGCATCTAGTGATAAGGTATCACTATAGGGTCATGTTCAAAGATTCCACCATTTTGTGGTTTACTAGATATATGTCCACCCATTGAAAAGTAGCTAATATAGTTATAATTATCTAAGAATGAACATAGGTTGAGTGTGCAACATTGGAATTAGATGTAGCGACCTCCTATTTTTGAGGGTGAATTAGACCCCTAGGTGGCTGAGTAATTTCTAGAGGTAGTCACTCAAATTTTCAACAGAGTGAGGACACCTTTGTATCAGATGGTGGTCCTTGAGGTTATTTTAATTCAGTATTCTATAGGGTGATGGTGGATCGTAGTGACTCAGTCACATGATAAGACAACTCTCTCCTAGTTAGAAATTGAGTGTATCTTTAGTATGGAGTTATGTCCTTCATTGTTATGATCAGTACACATACAGGAGAATTTTCGTCTGTTGCTGGGATGTTAGACCATAGAAGAGTACTACGTGAGGTTTACTGGCTTGTCACATGAATTCTTAGATATGGTGAGGGAAATGTTATTCAGAGCTAGAACCATCGATTATTACATGAACAATGACATTAGGGTTCAAGTTTTATGCTTTTGCATCCCCAAAAATGTTGGGTTTCTTGAGTTAGCTAGTTTGGTGGGGATATTTCTGGAGAAGAATTCACGGGTAGTGGGATCTATCAATGGGAACCCACTAGATAAGACCTTAGTAGAATGTAGCTAGTGATATTCACAAGTATCCATGTGTTTTAAAAAATTAAATAGGTGATCCTAAGACTCAAGGCTAGTGGTGTGGGGCTCTCAGGGTGGATCAAATCATCCATGGGAGAGGCAGTGTTTCTCCTATTATGGACAAGGACATCTATCTTAAGATTGATCTACCGATCATGTAACTAAAATTTATATTAAAAAAGAACCATGTAGGAAGAGATGGATGTAAGATAAGGGTGGTTTTTAGGTTTAATGACAAGGAAGAGGTTCTTTAAGGGTATAATGAGGTGGTAATATGTTTTACCTATTACCATCACCTCCCCAAGTATTCCGCGATAGGCTCAAGGATCTAGTGAATATGGACATGGCCAACTGGAAGCTATGGAGTCCTATGACCGTGAGGCTCTAGGGATGATAGGAGGCATGATCTTTTTATTTATTACTTTAGTGAAAATATTGAATTAAATATATATGAAAAATTATTTCTTTTCCACTTATCTAGAGTGAGGTTTAGAGATTCTGGTTTAGCCACTGGCTTGACCCCTATGTTTGGCAACCCCAATAGGTGGTAAATAAGCTATTGAACAATTGTTCCAACAATGAGATATAACGATCAGAGGTAAATGTTTAGTGGAGGATATATTTATTTCATAAATGTAACTTGAATACTTCATCATAGGTGTGAAATATATTTTCATAGTTATTGTCTATATTCACTTATTTAGGATTAGAATGTAATTTTTCTTTAGCAACACGAAAAGGTTTTTCTTTGTGGGTGAATAAGAGACATTAGAGGAACTAGATGAGCTAAGGAAAATTAGTGTAATTCCAATTTCTAACCATTTAGATATGTTGACTCTAGAATAAGTATATTTGTTTGATGAACTCTTTCCTACAGTGGTTCTGGAGTCCAATGACATCTTTCCAGACGGTGTACCAGGTTTAAATCACCGCCAACACCTTGAATTTGGCACTAAGTTCCATCCTGGGATAGTACTAATTCCTAAAATAGCATATCTTATGGCTCCCAAATAGAATTGATTACTAATCACGTAGTTGGTTGACTTGTAGGGAAGGACATTTTGAGACCCAACATTTTATCCTTGATATCCCTAGTGTTATTTTCCAGGAAGTAGGATGAGAGATTGAGGTTATGTATGGATTATCAACACCTGAATCATCTAACCGTGAGTAAAATTTATCTACTAATAGAGATTCATGACCTATTTCATTATCTAATATGGGGTGATGGTTATAGAAAACTTAAATCAGATCAAGCTATCAACAATTGTGAGTACGAAATGAGAATTTATTGGAGACATCATCTATATATCATTATGGTAACTATGAGTACTTATTTATATCATTATATGTGAAAACACTCCACCATTGTTCACAATAGTTGTGAACTAGATATTTTATCCCTTCTTAGACTGGTTCATGGTAGTATTCATTGATGACATCCTAGTGTAATCAATGTTATTGGATGAGCACATGAGACACATTAGGATTTTCTAGGATATACTTTGAGATAAATAACGTTACAGAAAGATCTCGAAGTTCCAGATTTTGTTTTGAGAAGACTACATTCTAGGAAAAGTAATCTCAGAGGACCGAGTAGCAATGGAACCAAAAAAGGTTAAGGGATTTCTTACATTGGAGCTACCCAAGAGTGTTACCAAGTTTATGAGTTTCATTGGGTTGGTAGAGTATTATTGGGGCATTGTACTTGACTTCACCAGATTGAAATTTATTTTAAATATATTTACTGGAAAGGGGAATACATTAATGTGGATGGAAAGGTTCCAGAATATCCTTTATGGGATGAGACAACCGTTAACGAGTGCCCCCATCATAATATTTCCAGAGGAGGCTATCGAGTGTGTAGTGTTATGTGATTCATCATGGGTAGAACATAGTTTTGTTTTGATAATGTTTAATATTGTTATTAACTATTATTCATGATTGTTGATACCACATGAGTATAAATATATATACCATGATCATATGTTAGTAGTGATAGATATAACATTTTTTATGTGATGACACTATCTAATGAGAGAGTGATTTATCATTTACTATATCCTCAACTGTCTCAAATATATATTCCCACTAAATAATATTAACTTGAGATATAGGTGTTGGCAAGAGTTCTTATAGGAATATATCTTTAACACCATCTATAATCATTTGAAGGGGAATGTGGTGGCATACGCTCTTTGTAGGAGATGTTTTTCTTATTTGTTCCAGGGGTCATTGGACTAGTTATACTCATTATATTATTCAGTTATACACTAGGATGGTGCATTATATCATCAGTCAGTAGATGCTTCCTGACCAATTTTATATCATTTAATGGATGCTTTGTTAGGAGATACCAACTGTGAGAACATATATGCTATTATTTCCACTAAACATGCTCTGGTTGGATATTCTAAAGATGGGAAGCGTGCTATAATTTTCATAGGATGGGTGATGGTACCTTTAATTTGAAATAATATGTGGTGTGGGAGTTTTATACAAACTATTTGGTGGTACATCTAGGTTTGGAAAATATGCACCAAGACATTTGACATCTGTTTTGGTGGAAAGGAAAGAATAATGGAGCTATATATTTGGTCACTTGATGCCTCACCTATCAAGAGGTGAATGTTGAGAACCAGATACCATCATATTTAGATAAACAACTTGTTGTACTAGATTAAAAGTGGAATGTGATATCTAGGGGCTTCATGAAGGACTTTCCAAGTAAATCCATAGGAATCTACAATATTTTTTTTCTATTCATAGATTGACTTACCATGTCATAACACAACATTTCCATTCAATAGAAGAGTCTGGTAGAGAGATTATGGTGCCTCTATGTATATGAGATAGTCTAATTTCATGGAGTATCCTCAATGACCAACATTCCCTTTGATGATCACTTCACATCTTGAATATGTAGTAGATTGGGAAAGGAATTAGGGATTTAGTTACTCTTGAGAATGTCGTTCCATTCCTAAACTAAATTCCAGATAGTGTAGACCATCCATGTCCTGGAGGAAATGATGAGGGCTTGCATGTTGGAATTTGGTTGTATTTGGGAGGATCAACTACCATTTGGTGGAGTTTTTATTCAATATAATGTTTCAATCCACCATTCTAATAGTACCATTTGAAGGTTTGTATGGGTAACCCAATATGTCACCACTTTATTAAACTTATAATAGTTTTTCATCACTCATGGGAAAAGAGTTGCTGAAAGCTGCTAGGAAGAAGGTGGATATCATTCTGGATTCGATATGGACTTCATAGAACAATCAAATGTTTTATGAAGTCCTATGGAGTTCTATAAGGGATACTATATGTTTTGGAGGGTCTGACATCAACAAGAATTGAGGAAAATTGGTGGCAATGATATGTTATCTTCTAGATTCATTTGTCCCTTCCAAATACTATGTATAGATGGAGAGGGGTGTAATGGTTATCTCTACCACCACAATCAGACTCGGTACATGAAATATTCCACATGTCAGAGCTACATTGGTACGTGCACGAACCATCCGACATTATTGAATAGGGAGATCTTGACATCGAGGATAGAGAAAACTGTGTAGAGTAAACAATGAAGATTGGAGGTCAACAAAAGGATCCTTCATGGGTCTTCATTTCCCCATATTAATGTTTGGTGGTAGTATAGGAATCTTCAGAAGAGCACCTATGAGTAGGAAACCCTAATGCGAACCCAATTCCATCATATTTGTTGGTATGTTTTTATCTTTTTGGAAATAATTCCCCATTTGTGGGAAGAATATATCAACATAGATTTTCCGTGTAATATTTTTGGATGTTATATAGATTGTTTTCAATACTAGGTGCTGAGAGGACATGTGATTCTAAGGACCGACGTGCCTAAAATAATATTTTGAGATATATTAAATATATTAAAAATTATGCGTGCATGATTTTTCTAAAAAATTGAATTAATCCCAAATAGTGTTATGGATTCTAAATATGGGGGTACCATTGAGTTCAATATAAGTGATTTACCCTAAGAGCAACATAACCTTTGTACGCATGGTCAATATTTGGGGATTTTATCACAAGAGTGAACTTAATAAAATTTATAAATTAGTTTTTATTATTTATTTTTGACATAATGAATGTTTTACCCTTTATTTATACAATTATCGTTTTTCATCATGTTTAGACACTAAAACCCTGGAGATTTAGAAAAACATTGAATATATTTCATGGAGAATGGTGAAATATCAGTAACAGATCATGGATCATTTCACCAATGGAGATTATGGATCATGTCAAAAATGTCCAAACATCCATTCATTTTCAATGATCAATGCACACTCTTGGATGGATGTTTTGTTTTTTTATTTCCATCCAGTTTCATAATCCTGTATGAACAAGAATCAATTTCATGAAATGAATTGATACACACATAAAATATATATATAATTATGTAGAATTGATTATTTTTTCATTGGTTTATCCTTTTTTGTTCAAATTTTCTATGATAATAAATCAAGGACAACAAAATAACAAAAATATCTTGTTCCTTTTGTTTTGTGGATTTTGGATTTCACCCCCAATTATTCACATATAAATCACATGAGTTTTTTGCCCTTCTGTTTGGATAAATACTTCATATTCGATCATATGTGACATTTATTTAGTAAAATAGATCGATACCATGTGTGTGGTTCATGATAAATGATGTGGTCAATATGTGATGATGATGGTGGATGATTGAGAGTATAATAGACTTATTTGTGGTTCTCATTCTTCCTAGATATGATGAATTAATTTATGTTATCCCGAAGAATCCCATTCCTAGTAGATTTGGAACCCGAAACCCCGATATATAGAAACTAGAAGCATGAAACATGCCCGATGTATAGGATCTTGAAATGGTGGTGGGATAGGGTTAGAGTAGGAATAAATATAAGCATGTCTAAAAATCACGAGCAACACGGTGTGTATTTTGGATTACACGCTATGTGGGACCCCATAGCTACAACCCTAGGGTTTAAGTGAAATATATACATCACACACAATTTGACATAGTCACATAAATTATGATCTATTCCATGAGCCTCAGTGTGTACTATGGGTAGTATACAAACATGAGAAAAGGTACACAGCCTGATGTCATGAATTATACTTGGACAGAAATATGGATTGTTGTACACAGACCGGTACATGGACAAGGACAATGTACATAGTCATAGATAAGAAACAAATTTAGGATATTGTATTTTTCTACACACTATGTACATCATATACACATAATGTATATGGGGACTTATATGTTGTGTGGGGCTCTTCCATACTGATAGGAATGGGGATAGTAGGACATGTCATGTACCCCTTGCTACAGGCTGTGTACGCCCTTATAGAGTGTTTCTATCCTTTTGGTTCTTTAGTTTGGAGCATTATAGGTTAAATGTTTCTCCTTGATCCATTCCCTCAATGGTACAGTAAGAAATTACATGTTCATTACAATATAGTGACCCCCTCTAGAGGCTAAGTCATAGATAGAATTGTGGTGTCCCACTATGATATTGTAGTCTGGTCCCCTACCATCATTTGTTCCCTAGGTGGGGTTTATATATTTGCAAGGCCTCCCTGAATAGGTATCGATCCTATATCTAATAGGCCATGTCAGTATGGTTGGAAGAATTCTTGACATACGATCAAATACATGGTGGGTTGATCAATATAGGGTTCATGTTTTCCCCTAGTTTTTTTGGGCGTGACCCCAGATATTTGTAGCAGGGTCTTCTTAGACCAAAAAGATTTCATAGGGAGGTACCCAATTTTCTATATGACTTTGTTGAGTGTGTCTGGTAGAAGCATGGATCTTGGTGTAGATTCTTAGGGAATTTGAATTTCATTGAGCAGTATCACATAGCTAGTAGTTGGTTATCACTTCTTAGTTGCATTGTGTGTTTATTTATTATTTCAACATGTTTATATTATACATTTATTGTTTTATATTTTATTTAACTTTTTATACTTGGTGCTTTATATTTTTTTATATGAGGGGAACTTCTGAGTATTGTTATATTGAACCTTTCATGGGTTGTACTTATATGTGTCATGTCATATGTAGATGATGAACGTTTTGATAGTGTCCTGGTAAGAGAGGGATAATGTAGAGAATATATAAAGATATATATAACAAATTGTTTGTTGAGAGTTGGTATTTGACGTTATTCCTCTGCCTTGGAGAAAGATGGACTCTTTATAGTTTTTTGTGGTTGTATTTGGCAATTTTTTCATTCAGTACATTTATTTTCATACACTATTGTGGGATCTTAGATGTATGCATTCATTTTTTTAAATTTCAGCATTGTGTGGCTATAATGATGTGTGCAGGTGATCATGTACTTTAGGCTAATGCCTTTCATTTGTGGGATCTTCCTATTAGGCACTTGTATCCAAACCTTGTTCTATTAGACGTGGGTTTGGGGTAGTCATGGGTCTGAACTTTGTGGGACTAGTCGTGATAGTACTTGTTAATAATTTTTCATTTCTTACCAAATTTTAACAACCTTTATCGGAGATACCTTCCAGAATACATGATCTCCCCTATAAAATTACAAATATTTTCTATGGATATTGACCTAGATCTATTGTATTATTTGATATAATATATATTGGTTTGAATATTCTTTACCTATACCACATTCTCCACCATATGTTCTATGAATATAATAATACATTCCCTAACTTTGTCCCCACATGTTGTAGAAAATAATATTTTTTAACATAATGCTTCATATGATGCCCTTGGAATACTCGAATAAAAGAAATTGTTACAGGAAAAATATGTGAAATTTAAAAATTGTTCCCACATACCATGAATTTCAGGTTAGAATGAACTAAACATGTCTTATTATGTTTGGGAATCCCTTTCTGACTACCAGTTAATTTTAGAATAATATGCAGAACTCAAATGAAGCTAAATATCTCAATTTTATAGAAAAAATTTCGTTCATTTCGATGTAAATCACCGATAAAAAATCAGAAACTATTATAATATGCGATATATAATGATATAAAACCATGTTAATATAGATTTTTAAAAGCCCTCAAGTGGAAAATCATCTCTTCAAGCGATGAAATGTAAAAATTTGATACGAAGAAAACTAGAAACCCATATTGAATCATTCCTTCTATGTGTTTTTGGTTATATAATGAAAATGTAAAAAGGAATATCAACCCATATTCTTGAAAAAATATAACAAGGTTACATGATTCCTCTAGTATTCCATCTATAAATCTTCAATTATTTGACACAAATAATCTCTAAATATAATAATAAATTTTCCTAATTTAGATTATCCCAATAAAAATGTCCCTTCAAATATACATACATAGTGGTGCTTCAGGTGGTACATAGAGATTTTTTCTATGGGAATCATCTAATAGTTACATTTGTAGCTTTGTTATATATATAACACATAACATCTTTCAGAATTTTATAACACCAACTTCATATACAATTTTTTAAAATTTTCCATCACTAAGTGATAGAATTTTCCTTTGAATATTCTCATCGTTAGACTAACTTGTTTTCAACATTCATAATAATGATGGTTTTAATATATTTGAAAGAGGAGTGATGCTTCCCCTTCCTTGAAAATTTCCAAATCCATGTTTACTAAATTCCTAAACATAGGATGCCTATCAGTCATCATTTTCATCCGAACTCCTTGATATTTACTTCTCAATTCATCTAAAACCATATTTTCATTTCTCAAATGGTAGTGTATTTTGGAATAATATCCCTTATATATATTGATTCATCATCTTTACTTCATGTAGAGTCATTTCAATGGGAATATTTATTTTAATCTCTTATAATCCAAATATATCTCACTTCTTTAACCATATAGGGAGTGTATCCATGTCATCATAAAAATTATTATAGATTATAATTCAAGATCATGAGATGGATGGTTTTGTTCATGATTTATTTACATTATGTGTTAATATGAAATACATTTATCCTTCATTATTATGACACAATAATGTCCCTTCTTCAAAATATGCAAAATATCACAAATCGATAATTTTCTAATGGAAGTGTAAAATAAGAGTAGTAACCAATATCATCTTCATGAATTCAAAAATTATTCACAATCCTTTTCCCAAACAATCCTAACCCGCTTAAATGTATTCTTACTTACAAGGTGATCCAATCTTGATTTGTTTTCAAACAATTCTTTAATATTTCGTACAAAACCAATGAAATTACATTACTCAGTTACTTTCATTGGTTAAATCCATTCTTTTACCACCTTTTTCTTTATAATATCAACTAAGAATACATAATTATGGGAAATATGACCAATAAAATAAAATTTCTAAATAAAAAAATAACAATTGAAAAATGCAACAGAAACATATTTTGATCTATGTGTCACAATAATGATCCTAAAGTGATTATCATAATCATCATATATTTTTGGAGTACACTAATATATCAGCAATAAATACCACAAATAATTATTAACATGTTCCTGGAATACCATGATCATTAGATCCATGAAACAGAGGGTACATTAGTCACGCTAAATGGAATTACATTAAATTTTTGACGTTCATACCCTGTTAAAAATTATTTTGAATTAATATATTCATTATTTACACTTAATTTAAAATTTCAATAATGAAGTCCAATGTAATGAACATAATATTTATAAATCAAATTCCTCTTGAGATTTAATTAAATGTCATATTATGTAATATGGTAATTAAAAAAACTCACACCTTTTTGTTTTGTTATATACTATTTGTTTAAAATAACCATTTAATTTTTTACCATTTATAATATAGTCATTAAACAGTGATCATATGATTAGTTAAGATATATGGTGTTAACAAATCCGATTGACATAGACAAAACAAGTTATAGCCTCATCATGTAGGATCCTACCCTAAGAGGGGAATTTATCAAATATTTTGTTAAAGATAATATCCCTACAAATTTACCTTGAAGATGACCAATATGATTTCCTTCAACTTAACCATCAATAAAACAATTTATAAGATATATTCAAGTTTATCAAGATCATGTCCCAAACCATGTACGTTGAACCATCCCATGAAAGTCTCACCATCAAGCAATTTAGCCTTAAGGAATTTACTAGTTTATTAAAGGGATATGTATCAAGATAATAATAATATAAATTTGTATATTCTATATAATAATCAATATATTTTAACCATAATATTTTACTTTATAATTGTTTTTTATTTTCATATAATAAAACATAACTTGTATTTTTGGTTAATATTAAAATTCAATTAATAATTCAAATTTAAAAAATAATAAAATTTTGAAATAAATTATATTTTTTGAAATATTATTGATAAAATATTTTTAATAAAAGTCAATTTTCATAAAAATTTTACGATGTCAAATGTAATTCTTATAAGGGTTCTAAAATGGGTATTTTAAAAAAAACCGAACATTTATCAACAAATTTCAATTAAAATATAAAAATAAAAATAAATATATGAAGAAAATTAATTTGATAAAATGAATATATTTATTGAATTATAACATCAAAATTATCCAATGGTGAAATTTTCATAATTTTTTGAGACACTCGAGTTTTCTTGTAAAGAATAAATGTTGTATAAATATATGGAATTTATTATGAAATCATAATGAACCAAAATGATGTAATATATACTAAAAAATGTTTCCATGACCAAATATATATTACATTTAAAATAATATTATTTTCAGGTAATTTTTCTTATTTTAAAATTGCATTATGAATCCTTCAAAACATATATTATATTTTCAAGTTATAAAATCATTTCATTAAGGACATGGATGAAATCCAAATCAGAAGGGTATTATTTTAGTAATATCAGAACATGGGCTTATAAAATAATAAAAACACATCCCATTTTCAAAAACCATGTGAAAAAAACCACGTAATGGTTTGGGGTTTTGGATATCTTATTGTATAGATTTGAAAATATATGTTTGATCAATGATGAATAATTCCACAGTCGTTTTCAATATAAACCCACCCAAGCTCCCTTTTACCTACACTCAAAATACTGGGATAAAATACTTACTCAACACTATCCTATTTATTTTACTCCCATGGTTCCCTAAGGGAGCATACCATATCGAGGAGGATAATTTCCAAGCGTGAGATGATGACCTGACTTGGTGAAACAGTTCTATCATGTCTGCCTTATTCATCACTTTCAAGAGCTACCAAAATCCTCCATGTAAGAACATGGTGCAAGCTATCTTCTTAGGGCCTCCCTCCCCTGCCTGTCAGACCACTGATCCATAAATGTCATACCACCCATGTAGATATCACGATTCTCTATGAAATATCCAAATAATTTCCACACCACCCTCTCCCATTCACCTTTAAAAAAACAAGTTCCTGGTTATTTCCTCCTGATGAAGTTATAAGCATTAGCACCATGAAGCCAACAAGATACCAGAATTCTTGATAACCTCATATGTGGGTAGAGCCTTATTATAGAGCCTCCATTTGAGAATGTTGTGTTTAGGGAAAATTCCCTTGGCCTAAAGGATATTATCCCAATCATCACTCTATTAAGAGATAGTCATGGTACACCAAAAGACCCCAGAGAAGAATTCCCCTGAGAGATAAGTGGAGAAGGTGAACCTATCTGGATCATAGTTGATCTCGATGAGGATTAATGTATATAGTTGATTCTTTTCCAAAACCTCCTCAATAAATGATGGGTGGGAGTAAGCCTCCAAGAATGGTATCAATATGGTTGGGCACACAGGGAACCCAAGGACACTCCTGACCCAGGTATGGTTACAAAAGAAGATTTTTCCCCTCCCAACGATCCATCTAGAGTGTGGGTGAAGATAGGATATATAAAGTGATATTGAGAACAATAATGGGGAAGTATAAATAGAACCGAGAGATGCAGTCATGAGTTGGTATTTGTGTATGGTGATTCCCTAGGGCCTTCGTTGTTTCTATACTTGCAAGGAAATGTTTGCATGCATGCAGTGGAGGGTTTGATTGAGCCTGTGCATGTTGATGCCACCTTCCCTAGTAGTATGTGCCAACATGTTCCAAGAAGCCCAATGTCAGTTACCTTCTAAACAAGGGTTCAAAAATGAAGCATGCTAGTATCTTCTTGATTCTGTTAATGATGATCTTTTGAAAATTTATGGATGAGAGGGAATGGATGGGTGTATAAATTAGAATGCTATTAACCAGCATTATCCAACCCCCGAATGAGAGATAAGTTTTCTTTGAGTTGAGGATCATGTTCATTATCATACAAATAATGGAGTCAAAATCCCTAATTCAGAGCCATCCAAGGGATATGGTATAACCCAAGTATTCCATAGGGAAGGTCCGTCTATTCATGTTATTCTTGTGTTGGATTGAATGTATCTAGGAGGAGGGGCATCAGTTACAGATATAGAAGATGATTTTGGATTTATTGATAACCTTCTCCCTCCATTGATAGTAGTCCTACAAGATCCTATTAAAACCTCTAATGGATCACGGTATGGTGTTCTGGAAAATAAAGGCATCATCCACATACATTAGGTGATAAAAAGAAGTGGATATCCTACTTCTTTTATAAGACATCACCTCTCCAGAACTAACACCCCTGTGAAGGAGGGGGTTGAGGACATCCTGTGATAGGATAGAGATGCTTGGGGAATGTGGGTCACCCTAACTCAGGTCGCAGAAGGTCTTGAAGAACCCATAATATTTCCCCATTATGGTGAACATCCACCATGAGGAGCTGAAATACCTAATAATGAAGTAGATGTTCCATGTGGAGAACCCCATACATGATAGTACCTTGTTGAGGAAACCCTACTCAACCCGAACATATTCTTCATTCATGTCAAGCTTGCTCTCTAAATTGGAACTGAGTTCCTTGATGTTTAAATCTCTAATAATTTCTTGGGAAAAGACAATAGCCCCTTGAATTGAGTTCCCTTTGATGAAGCCATGTTGTTCCGTGGATAAACACCGAGGATTTTGATCTGACACCCTCGCATTTATGATGTTGGCCACAATCTTGTATGGGAAGTTTCACATACTCACCAGCCTATAATGTGCTATGGAGAAAGGATTCTTGAAATCTGGGAGGAAAATGAGATTCGTGGAATAGGCGACCCTGGGTAGATAGCCCCAAAGAATGAAGTCTTGGATATCCTCTATAACATCAATTTTCAGCACGTCCCATGAGGCTCTATAAAACAACATTGAGAAGTTGTCGTGGCCTGGGGCACATTCATGGTTGAGGCTCATTATTGCTGACAAGATCTCCATTTTGTTAGTGATGGTGCACATGCCCTCATTTTCATGGGTTGAGATCTATTTGGGGATCAAATCAAACAGCCCTGTGTTCTCCCCCAGATACACATTGGGTGGGCAGAGATTATGGCATGCAAGGAGGGATTCCAAGGTGAAAAAATCCAAGGAACCCACAATATCTCTGTTGTGTGGGTAGGTACCATCGTCCTGCTAAATATTTGGTTCCAGTGTCTATTTCCTTTATTTGATACAAGAATGGATGTAGTTAGTGTTCATGTCTCCCTCCATGAGCCACTTTATCCTTGATTTATCCCTTGCCAATAATTATTTCCTGAGAAGCATGTCATCCAGGTACCCTTTCATAGTTCAAAGATCTTCAAACACCCAGTTCTTATAGGCATCTTCTCGGATATTCTAAAGGCATTCAACTTCAGGAATTGCAGTCACAATATCACTATCAGTAAGGGAGAGATCCTTCACCCAAACTTGGAGCCTTTATTTTAGCCTCTCATAATATTATGTATACCCATACAAGAGTAGTCTAGGGTTTGGTCTTCCCCTGATTCTGTAACCAGGTCATGGAAACCCGGATGGCTACCCCAACGACGATGATAGCAAAATCAATCACACTGAATCTATCCAAAAGACATGGAGATCAATATAGGGGAAATTTTAGATAAATCCCAAACCAGATTTCTTACCATATTGTCACAGAACATATATTTTTCATGAACGTTGGCCAACCAGCAGTCCAGATAACTCCATGATTGGTGCCTCCCTCATGAATTACTGCACCACGTGAACCGGTTGACCGAGAAGTCGGTGTCAACGATCCCTTACCCATCCATAAAATAGATTAAATCCATTCTCTATTTCATAAAAATGGTTCACACCATTTACTCTCTTTCGGGTTAGGAACCATATTCAAGGTTATCATATGTATAATTGAAGGAAATGTTAGTTTAATTCTAGAATCCCAATAAATAAATATATCAATGTTATGAAATTCCAACATCCCATATATCAATGGTGCAGAACGAAGCACCCTAGAATCTACATCACGTGGATGAGTAAAAAATTTGGTATGAAATGGAAGTACACATAGTAATTTAGTATCGATAAAAGAATAACACTAATGAAATTAGGGAAGGGAATTATCATTCTAACCCTCAAGGTATTTTTCATTTCCTAAACTATAATAACCATGTAGCTTCAAAAACTAATGAACTAATAAAATTGTTTTAAAAGACAATCAACCACCACCTAGGCAGAAAAGGAGAGATTATGAAATCACAACCTCTGAGGTGGATCTTCATAATAAATTGGTGAAAAATGCACAATTTATTCATTCAAGAATAGAAAACATAATTTTTTTATTTTTGGTTTTATTATTTCATTTATATTTCCAAATTTTAATAGATCTATCAAAACACCACCACAAAGCATGGAAGTAGTAATATTTGTAAAACTAAAAAATGGGGAAATTATTATGTCTGAAGAATATAACTCCTTCCATGTCAAAATTTTCAGCTAAACATCCAATCGAACATTGTGATACTACATTTTGTGGTTGTTCTTGTAATTATATTCATGGATTGAATTTTTCTATATAGATCAAAAAAATTCCGTAAGATTGGGAATCACACTCTATATCCTCAAGAGTAGTATGATTCCATAGAAATGAAATGAAATAGATGAATATTATTTAGCACCAACATATAAAGAATTGATATTGCAAACACATGATAAAAATTGAGAAGCTAATATGATTGTGTATAATGAAAGGATCTTCTTTGAAGACATTAATAATGTATATAAATAATTTAGTATGTTTCCCAAAGAGTTTTTTTGTCTTCCACCTAGATGAGGTTGAATTATTAATCGAACATATATCTAGGGAATTTACCTTATACAAGACTCTTTAAACAATGGATGTGGTAGAACATGATGATCTAATGAAAAAACTACATGTGAGTGTGGATAAAGTTTTCAAATTCCCATGTGCTTCACCATGGTGTACAGTAGTATATTTTTCAAGAAGAAAGATTGATTAATGTATCTTTTCATTAACCATTATTAGATCTACAATGTCACTTTAAAGAACAAGTACCATATACCATGGATTGACGACTTATTCGATTAGTTACACAAAGAATTATTCTTTTAGATATTGGATCTATGGTCTAGATATTACCATATTAGAGTGAAGAAGGATGATATCCCCAAGACTCCTTTTCATATAAAGTACATGCACTATGATTTAAAAGTAATATAATTATTAATCATTAATTCTCTAGAAATATTCATAGATATGATGAATATATTTATTATAGATTTATTTGAGGAAAATTTGAATGACATTATAGATGACATTATAATATATTCCAAAAGTAAGAGGGATCATGATGAGAATTTATGGACTTTTCTAAATACCTAATAAAAGGTGACGCTTTATCCATAATATAGATATTGTGAGTTATGGTTGAAGGAATTCGAATTCGTGTGGTATAATATTTCTATAATTGAGATATATGTAGATCCTTCAAATAAAATTGAAATTGAATGGTGGATGAGGCCAACATCTTTGACATATATACCTAATTTACATGGATTATAATGGTACTGTGTTTGATTTGTGATAAATTTTGCATGATTTTCATACCCTCTAACTATGTTAACATAGAAGTGAACGATGTAGCCGTGGAATGATGAATGTAAATAGTGATTAAAGGAATTATGAAAGTGTAATATCATTGTACATGTACACATAATACCCACAAGTGAATAAATTATCATTATATTTTGTGATTCTTCGATGAAGGGATTATGCAATGTGTTAATGCATAATGGCAATGTGATGGCCTATGCCTCATAGAAATTGAATGTTCATGAATATAACTACCCAACACATGATATGGAGTTGGATATAGTGGTCTTTACATTGAAAATATAGTGGAATTATCAATTTGGAGAGAATTGATAAATATATAGGGATAGAAAAGCATTTACTATATATTTAGAAAACAATAATAGAATGTGAACCTGTAAAGAGGGTTAGAGCTAAACAAGGACTATGACTACTCAATCCTCTTCCATCATGGGAATTATAATAATGTGGAAAATTCTCTATGTATAATGGATCCAAAAAAATTATCATAGATGATAATTGAAAAGGATCTGATCTTATTAGATAGAAAATATATGGACTTGGGAATAATAATTGGAGGAAAACATCAATAAATTCACTAAATATTGATGAAATTTACCTTCTATAGAATTAAATGTATTCTCATGTTGAAGATTTGGAAATGAAAATAATTGGAAATTATAAGAAGAGGGAAATCATTATAGATCAATGTTAATGAAGAAGGGGTTGTACGATTTGGGTCATAAATATATTTTCCATAAAATCCTACGATAATGAAGGATAAATTGGATAATTCGTATAGTTTGATTTGACTATCTGTCTTGGAAGAAAAAAGTTTCATTGATATTTCTGAGAGCAGTATTGGCGGGACAATATGAAGAATAATATCACAGAATACACATCTATATTCCTTTCCTATCAGTAAGTGAATTTTGAAAGGAAAAAATCTAATGGGATTATTCAACAATTACCCATACATTCATGGAAATGCGAAAACATCACCATTGACTTTTTTCACTCATCTAATAATGACTTGAAGAAGAAATAATTTTATATTTGTTTTGGTGGATATTTTTACAGAGATTTCATAGTTCAGTTCAATTCAATATGACTTATCACTCGATCATCTTATATTGATATACACTAGAGAAGTGGTGAGTTGGTATGGAATACAACTATAAATTGGATCTGGATGAGACCCAATTTTTACCATTATGTTCTATAAGAGTCTATAGAATGCTCTAAATATTGAGTCAAATTTCACCATCACATATCACCATTAATTTTATGGAAAATTCTAAAGGAATATCTGGACACTTAAGGACATGATGAGATCGTGATCAATTTTATTCAAAGGAGGATGAGATCAATTTCGTTCTCTGTTCGAGTTCTTATATAATAAAAGATTTCACTCATGTATACAAATGGATTCCTATGAATCCCTTTATTAAAATAGTTTTAGACAACGTTCATGATGGGATGAAGTTAGGGAACAGAAACTGTTGTGTCCTAAAATTTTCATGGAAATTGTGTAAAAGGTTAAGTCCATTTAGTATGACATCTATGTAGCTCAGACCTGAAAAAAGAGCTATGTTGAAAACCATATATGACACCTAGAGTTTTAGTTTGGAGACATGGTTTTCTTACACATATATAGAGGAAATATGGTAGTGAGATTTGGGGTGAAGGGAAAGCACAGTCTAAGATACATCAACAACTTTGATGTCCTTGACCACATCGAAGAAGTGCCCTATAAACGTGAAATCAATCATAACCTATCTCATGTTCATAACGTATTCCATGTATCCCTATCAAGTATGTACATACTAAAATACTCAAGTATACTAAATCCAAAGGTGGTACCATTGGAGAATGATCATTCCCATGAAGAGTAGCTAGTGAAAATCATTGATTGTAGAGACAATGCTCTACATAAAAAATGAACCACATCAAACAGATGTGTAAAACTCAAATGTTTTAAGGAGAATGTGTAAATATAAGGGTAATGTTATATAGTTACCCTTATCTTTTTTAGTGTGTGAAATAAAAAATTTTAGGCTGAAATTTCTGAAGGGCGGAGATTATTATGACCAGAATGTTTATAAATAAAATTCACCTTTTGATTTAAGTAAATTTCATGTTATGTAAATTGGTTATAAAAAGCACATGAAATTAATTAGTATTGATATATCCTATCAAATTTAAAAGACAATTTAAAATCCTTACCATTGATAATAAATTAATTGATCATTGATCATATGATAAGTATAAATATATGGTTTTACAAATTATTATTATCAAAGACAAAGGATTTCTTGGCCATAACTAGTCAGATCGTTTGATGACCTGGACTATTATAAATAATATTTCCCTTATGATTTTAATAATATGTGTTATTTTGTAATATGTTTATATAAATAACATGAACTTATTTGGTATTATTATATCCTGTCATATTTAATCAACCTTTTATAATATTTCTTTTGATAAAATAGTCATTGAATAGTGGTAACATGATTTGTATAAATATAGGGTTTTAAAATATCCAATTGACAATGAAAAAGGATGTGAAGGCCTAAAATAGTAGGATAATACCCTATGAAGACCATTTATCTGATCATACGAGGGAGATAGAATCTCTTGGAGTTTCCCTTAAACAAACCCAATTTTTGATCTAACAACATAATCATGTACAAAACTATTTATGAGAGATGTTCAGACTCATCGAGATCACAAACCAAACAATTTACATTGAACCACCCCATGAATGTCTTACAGATTATCACCCTAATCTAAGGAAATTTTAAGGTATATTAAATCGATAAATTTCAATACCATAGAAATATAAGTAAATTAATTAATTTTTAGAGAATAATTAATATATTTTATTCCAATTATTGTGAATTTATGAAAGATTTTTATTTTTAAAAATAAAAGTCAAATTTAATTTTTAAGTAATATCAAAATTCAATTAATAAATTTATATTGATGAATTAATGTTTTATTGAAATAAATAATATTTTAATAAAATAATACTATTAAATAATATTATTAAATAAAATTGATCGTATACTTTTTATAAATCTTTGAAAATTAATATTGTAAAAAAACCTAGAAAATCTTTATAAATGTAGATTTTATTTTTTAAGATAAAATTAAGATAGTTAGAAAATTATTTATAAAAAATAAATATTAATTTTGGAATCAAAGAAATGAAATTATCTAATGGATAATGTTTAATAATTTTTTGAGACAACCAATGTTTTAGGTAAAAATTATATACCATAAAGCTACACATTGTGTATTATGACATCATAATGACTCAAAAGATATAAAATAAGTAATATAAATGGTATCAAAAAACATATTTTTATTTAATATTCAATATAACGAGATTTTATGTTTATTTGATAAATTTTATAATGCTAATATGATTCCTCCAAAACCATTAATATATTTTATTTTTTCAGAATCATTTCATTAAGAGTATTACTCACATACACATAATCAAGTGATTTTTTTTATTATTTTAGGCCATTGAACATATAAAATAATGAACAAAACTATAATTTGGTAGAGATAATTGGTAAATACCATGTGAGGGTTTTGGGGTTTGCTTATTTTACAATATGAATTCCAAAAACCAATGTTTGATAAATAATAATGAAATCCCCACACATTTCCTATATAAACCCACAAAAGATCCCATTTCTCTTAACTCAAACTCCTTGTATAACATCCTTACTCTACCCTTCCCTCCTTATAGTGCTCATAATGTTCCCACAATCTCTTTAGAAGCTCCACTCATGCATTTTCTGTCACAGTCAAAAGTTTGGGGCACTCAATTTCCATTCTTTAGTCAAGTTTATTTATAATCTTAGGAATTCTATTTCTTATTAATAATGTTGGGATATTTCATTAAATTTTCCTATTAAGACACATTTTATGTCCAAATTATGTGATACCCCTATCTCTCTCATCGACCCAATTTTATTAATTTTTAGGTGACGTTGTTATACAGCCAAAATTCCACAATAATTTTCGATGCCAAAACAACTATGTAGTGATTACCATAACCTTTTACAATCATGGGTTTTGAAATTTACATAATTATACTAATTTTACATGTTAATTATATGTATTTATACCAAAATCCTACATCGAGGAATAAAATATGATGATGAATTAATCCATGTTGTATGATATATCTATGACACTTAAAAATGAAAATGACATGATTATGGCTAGTGCACCTGTAATTATATAGTACCCCAATGAAATGGGTAATGTTCAATTCCATGATAATTCATATTTGGAAATGAAGTGAACATGAATCCTTTATGGGACTTTTTCCATAGTAATGTCATTGCAGTTATCGATGGCCTAGGTTTATGATGCAGTGTTTTAAGTAATTTCACCATTTCCCATATTTTCATTATGTTACCATGATGACTCATTGTAAATTATTATCATTCAAACTCCATGTATTTCAATTTATTTTCTTATGGTATAACTTTTATTACTCTATTCATGTTATACCATATTTATTTACTTAATGGGATTTGTAGCTCACCACTTTCTTATGTGTCTCTATATGTTATCCGTTGAAGTTTATGTGTTATCATTATAAATAAATTTTAAGTAAATATGTTTTTTATCTATTGTATGTTGTTATTTAATGTAAAGATATCAGAAATACACTAGACATATACATCTTACGGGTTTTATTAAGTGAAAATTATGTAATAAATAAATTATTAATGTAATATAAATAGAAGGGGTTTTATAGTCGGTAAAATAGGAAATGTTTAGTTATATTTTGGATCTAGATTGGAAAGCAATATAGAAAACCTTTGGAATAAGACTATGTATAAGAAATCATTACAATATTTGGTTATTTATAGATTAAGTGGTTTATCCGGAAAATACTTATCTATATGGATACTACAGGTGGATGTGGTTCTTGCACAAACTTATCTAGGGGTAACATCTTCGAAAAGGTGCGTCAAGACTCACTCGACGTATCATGGTAAATGATAATGGGACTTACTACCATATTCTTTGACACTCCCAGGGTATATGGTTTGATAATTTCATTAGATCATTATTATGAATTAATAAGTGCAAAAAAATCCCATATGAGTTAATGTTAGGATATTGATAATGGATTACATAGATTGAAGCCTATAAATTAAAAAGTTATAAGCATAAATGTATGTTTTTTGTTACCTATTTAATGTCATTAAATCCACATTTATTTGTTTAATATTTTCAAAATACTCAACATAAATTTACTTTTTATACTATCTAATTTATGTATATATGTGGAATTGAGAAAAAATCAATTTAAAGGGAAACATGGTGAATATCCCCAATGAAATTACCAACCCAATATGAGTAGGAATCATGGAATTATTGAAGATATTAACATAGATTACATAGGTTCATAATAGTAAACTAGATCAATATGAGCATCTAAATCCCCCTAATAAGAAAAATATACAATTGATTCACTTACGAGACAAATTCCCCCAACATTAAATAGATCATTTGATCATTTAATGTTGGAAAAATTGACAAACCCCATTGAGAATATCGTCTCCATCCTTCAATGTTCTGAACCGGTGATGAATCTAATAGTTGTTTATCATATAAGGGGAGAAGCTAATCAGTTGTATTCATTGATGATGAATATGAATCGTGAAAAAGATAATGATGATTTGGGGTGGTATGAATTCTCAAAAATGTTTTTTTGATAAACATTTTCCTCACATTCACTAATAGAAAATGGAAAGGTACATTCATTCTATCAAGAAACAAGATGAAGAAGATATCAATGTGTACATGGAAACTATAAAAAATACATGTTACACCTCTAGATTTTGTGTTACCCCTGAATGTATGGTTCAATGATTATTTTTAGTGACAAAAATGTGTCTATAAAAAGACAAGGGAATTGGTGACTATGATTTCTATGAAGAAATTGTCTCATGTTCCCTCAATGTTGAAATGGAGATTGTATAACATAACCGGTATCTTGGGGACATGAAGTGGGAAGCGTAGATTAATTTTTTATGGTTGACAGAAAACTCTAATGGTGTTATGAAATTTAATCATTCCACATTTCCAGGGTTCCAAATTAAGGGAACAATAAATTTCTTATGGGGGATAAGGAAATGATTTAGGTGCTGGATGGAAGGGCTCTATGCTAGTGTTTTCAGATAATAGAAACCCATTAGTGTGATAGAGGAATGGAATGAACGTGTTAACCATAAACACATTTTTCATTGCTTCAACATCAATGAACCAAGGAACATTGAATATCAATGCACTAATCCTAGAGTTTTTGGAGACAACCCACATCTTCCAAGGAAGAAAAGATGAATTATTTCTATCACAACCACATAGGCGGATCCTGATAATGAAGTTGTTATATGTACGCTAGTTATTATTTCAGTAAAAGTGAACATAATTTTTTAATCTGCTCATATGCATTCATTTATATCAAGAATTTTTATTAAAACTATTCAAACACCACTATAAAACATGTAAGAAGATCTATCTGTAAAAATGGAAAATAGGTCAATTATTATATTCCATGTATATAGCTCCACTCCTATCAAAATTTGTGGGATGAAATTCATAGTGATACTTTTAATACTCCTTTTGGTATATTTTTTTTAAAATTAGGGGCATGGATTCACTTTCCTTTCATAGGTCCAACATTAATTGAATTGAAATGAAAATATAACTCTATATTGTGAACCATCATTTGATTATATAAAAGTTTAGTTATGAGGAACCAACTTCTTTATCACCAACATACCAAGAGTAGATTTCATTACCCTAAGAGTAGGAATATCAAGCTCAAATTATTGAGTCTCTGGAAAGAACCATCCATGATGAAATTCATATTTTGAGGGAATATGATGATGTATTTCCTATGTAATTGCATATTCTTCCTCATATCTAAGGTGTTTACTTTTCAATCAATATTATACATGGGGTGTGGAAATAATCCAAGACTCCATATATAATGGATGATGTAAATATTGTGGAGATGAAGAAAAAACTAAAATAGAATCTGGATAATGGTTCATATGCCCATGTTCTTCACTATGGAGGGGACTAGTCCTCTATATCAAGAATAATGATTGGCTAATGTGACTTTTCATTGAATATCATGAGCATAAAAAGATCATGGTAAAGAACATTCATCTTTTTCCACAAATTATTGAATTGTTAAATAATCAATATGGATCAATATAATTATATATGGTTGATATGTGGTTAGGATATTACCACATTATGGTGAAAGAGGTGGATATCCCCAATTCTTCTTTTTATAAAAAGTATCAGCACGATGGGTTCATTTTAATTCCATTCAGACCAAATAATTCACCAGAAAACATCATAGAATTTATTAATAGAGTCTTTAGATATTAATATGACATAAATTTGGTAGTATTAATATATGATATTTTAAATTTCTCAAAAACCAAGATGATCATAAATATAATCGATGAATTATTCTATGGACAATGGGAAAGGAGAATGATTAGGAAAATTATAGAAAATGTGAGTTTTATTTTAATGAAGTCTTATTCTTAGGGAATTTGATCCCAATAAATTGGATATATGTGGAAACTTAAATTTACTATGCAATTGATGGATGGAATATACCAAAACATGTGATAGATATCAATAGTTTCCCTAGATTAGCTATGAATTCTCTTTGATTTGTGATAAATTTATCTCTATTTTGAAAAACTCTAACAAAGATAACTCAACAGGGAGTAATTTTTTCTTGTAATAATGAATGTGAAGTGATCTTAAAGGATTTTAATAGGATAGTAATCACTACAATGTTCTCACAATACCCTAGACTAGATAACTAATCATTTTATTCATCAGTGGTTGAAATAAAAAAATATGCATTATATTAATAAAAGTATGAAAAATATATATCCTATGCTTCAAGGATGTTGAAATTTCATAGATTAAACTACCCAACACATGATCTGGAGTTGGATTGATGGATATTACCATTGAAAATAAGAAATCATTTTCTCTTTGGGGAGAATTGTGACAAATATAAGGATAAAAAATCCTCAAGTATATGTTGACACAAAACGATCAGAAGTTGTGCCAACGAAGATTGTTAGATCAATTCAAGGACTATGTATTCTCAATGGACTTCTATCATGGTAAAGAGATTAAGGTGGTGGATTATTTATGTATATAGGGTCTATAAATTAAATCATTTATGTGAATTATAAGGGATTTTATATTCTTAGACTAGAATATTATGGAATTGGGAATCCTAAATGAAGGAACACTATCAATCATTTCACAAATAATTTCTCATCCATATTCCATGGAAAAGATAAATCATCATAGAATATTTATGTGGGAATTAAGAATATATTTAAAACATTATGAAAAGTGACATCATAATACTTCAATGTTAATGAATAATGGCTTGTATGATTTAGGTCAAAACCATGTGTACCATCCAATCAAGAGATACAGAGAGAGCATATGAATGGAGCACATACATCAACCATATATATTCACAATTGGGGAACAAAGCTCTATATATATCCTTCTTGACCTATTATTAAGAAAATATGAGGAAGGGGTATAGTGAATATACATCAATTTTCTTTTATGTCAGCAAG
The DNA here is from genome assembly GCA_963277665.1 of Viscum album. Classification (NCBI taxonomy): domain Eukaryota; kingdom Viridiplantae; phylum Streptophyta; class Magnoliopsida; order Santalales; family Viscaceae; genus Viscum; species Viscum album. Next base: position 1,747,789,043 of record OY728155.1, on the reverse strand, counting down.
TAAAGGATGAAAGGAAAAAAATTCTAAGTGGATTATTAAACCATTACCCATACCTACATGGAAATGGGAAAACATCGCCATGGAATTTGTCACTAGACATCTAATGAAATCTAGAGGAAACAATTTTTTTGGGTTGTGGTGGACCATCTTTGAAAAACTACATACATCATTTGAATTTGAGAATACTTCTCACTAGATAAGTTTTCATGGATATACATTAGATAAGTGGCAAGGATGCATGGTGTACCACTATCGTTTGTACCAAATAGAGATCTGAGATTCACCTCCATGTTCTGAAAAAGTATCTTGCATTTTCTAAGAACTAATTTTAAATACAATATAGCCTATAATACTCAAACTAATCAAAAATATGACCAAACTATTCGGACACTAGAAGATATGTTGAGAGCATGTCTTATAGACATTAAAGGTTTATCAGACCAAAATCTACATCTGGTCATGTTTTAATAAATATTTAGTTTCAACTCTGGTATCCAAATAGAACCTCTATGAATAACTTTATGGGAATAATTGAAAAACTCTTTCATGTTTGGATGAATTTGGGAAATGAAATGTGGTAGGTCCTTAAATGGTCATGGAAATATTTGAACTAGTTAAAACCATTTAACATCACATCAAGGATGATTAGAGTGGAAAAAATAACTATATAGACAGTCATCGATGGGACCTATAGTTTGTTGTAGGATATATTACATTCCTCCAAATATTTGTAAAAAATGTTGTGATTTGATTTTGGAAGAATGGAAATCATAGTCCAAGATATATCAGCTCATTTGAGATCTTTTATCACATTAGAGGGGTAAACTATCAACTATCACTCCCTACTAACCAGTCTAAAGTATGTCATATATTATATATATCTCTCTTGAGAAAGTACATACCATACCCATCATATGTACTCAATTAAAAGGTGGTACCATTGGAGAATGGAATTTCTTATGAGGGGAAGCTGATGAAGATCTTAGATTATAGAGACATGGTTCTAGAGAATAAGATAATGCACCTGGTAAGAATTTTCTGGAGAAATGAAAATTTTGAGGAACCAATGTGGGAACTAGAAGATTTTATGAAACTGAGTTACCATCATCTATTTTGTTGTAGTAAATGAAAATTTTTAGTGTGAAATTCCATAAGAGGTGAGATTTAAATGACCCTAAATATTAAAAATACAATTGAAATTGTGATTTAAATTAAATGTCTTGTTATGTAATATTGTTATAGAAAACACATGAACTTAATTGTTTACTATATCATATAAAATATAAACGACTGTTATAAATCTTTACCATTGATTAAATAGTCGTTTAACTATGATCATATTCTTAGTATAAATATTGTGTTTTAAAAAAACCAATTGACATTAGAAAAAGATGTGGTGGTCTCAACTTGTTTGGTCATACCATATGAAGCTCTTTTCTTATACATTCTATGGTTTATAGCATATATTGGATTTTCCTTTGACCAATATAATGGTATGATCCAAAAACTGAAGTATTAGAGAAATTATTTCTATGATAAGTTCAATCTCATCGAGATCACAACCTAAACCATGTCCGCCAAACCACCACATGAATGTCTCACAGTCGCACACTTTACCCTTAGGGTGTTTATTGGTGTATAAAATGGATATGTATCAAGTCCATATAAATATGTTTATGTAAATTATTTTTTTATTTAATATTTCATATTCTTTTATCATATTATTGTTACTTTATAAATGAATATAATTTTGATTCAAAAAAATAATATTTTTTTGTAATATTAAAATTCAATTAAAGAATTTATTTTTATGAATTAAGGGATATGTTAAATATATAATATTTTATTAATGTATTATTATGAAATAGTTTTTTTCAAATATAAATTATCATATGATTATTATTAAGTCAAATGTAATTTTTACAAGGGTACGAAAATTGTTATTATAAAAAAGGCAACATTTCTTAATATAAGTCATGTTTTTTTAAAAGAAAAAATTAACATATATAAAATCATATTTAGATGAAATAAATATTATATTTTAATATGAACATCAAAATTATCCAAAGGTGAATTTTTCATATTTTTTTGAGATATTCAAATGTTCAAGTAAAAAATTAATACTGTATAAATATTCTTCATGTATTATGACATCATAACGAACCAATAGTTATTTAGTAATTACTATAAAAGGTATAAAATAACAAATAAATTCATTTTATGAGAAATAATTATATTTTATGTTTATTTGATTAATTATATAAAGTCATTATGAATCCTTCAAAAACAATTAATATATTTTAAGAGATTAAAATCACTTATTTTAGAGTATGACTATGTTCCACATAACAAAAAAGTATTATATTATTATTCATGACCCTTGGACTTATAAAACCATGAAAAAAAATCCCATTTTATAGAAACAATTTTCAAAACTAGGCAAAGTTTTTTTTTGGTTATATAATATATTAACTATGAAACATAAAATTGATAAATAATAACTAAATCCGCAATCATTTCAAATATAAACCCAATAAAGACTCTATTTTCCTTCATTAACCATATTTGTATCACATCCTTACTATACCCTCTCTATTATAGAGTCCTCCCAACATGCCCCATGCTCTCACGGATCTCTTTTCAACCATTTGGAGTCATACACAAAAGTAAGGGATCCTCACATTATCTTCTTTATTATAATTTCATTGTTATATTATTCCTCAAATTTTCAATATTGTATAATATTAAAAATATTTACTTTTCCGTACCCATTTTATTTTCAAATGACGAGAGAACCATTTTTCTATGATTAACAAATTTTTAATAATTTTTTTGATGTCGTTATGCTTGTGAAATTCCACTCTGATTTTACATGCAAAAACAATAGTGTAGTTAATAACATACCCATTTCCTATCAATGTTTTTAACCATTATAAACACATAATTAATTTAATTAGGAATTAAAATAATTGATTCCATATTCCTTCATCATGGCGTAAAATATGATGAATAATGATTCCATGTTTTTTGATCTAGGTGGGACACTTTAGCATAAAAATGAAATTAATTTGATAGGGGAACCCAAAATTATTTGGAACTATAATGAAATAGTTAATGATTAGTCTCATGATACTTCATGTTGGGATATTTAGTGAACCTGATTTCATTTATGGGAAATTTTTTATTTTGATGTCTTGGTAGTTATCCTTGACCAATTTGTACAATGTAATGTTTTACGTAGTGTCTACATTTATGAGGATTTAATTATGTTATCCTAAAGCCTCATGAACATTTTTATGATTCACACTCCTTTTATGATCATTGATATTAATGTTTTCTAAAATGTGTTATACTATTCATGTCATACAATGTTTATTCTCTTACTGTTCTTTATAACTCACCACATCCATATGTATGCCCCTAGGATATCCCATGAATTTTTATATATAATCAGGTTAATGAATTTTTCAATAAATATGATTTTTTATTATATTATGTAGTAATTTAATGTAACTATTTCATAATTAAAATATACTTCTGGATCTTATTGGATATATTAAGTGTAATCATTTTTAATAAATTGTGTATTTATATAAAATAAAGAGAAGGGTGTTATAGATCATACCATATGAATCCAATTTATCCAAGCTTCTAGGGGAGATACCATATTTTTTATCTCCCATTAAACACTACCAAGAATATTTTGAACAACATAATAATGTGTGAAACCATTTACATGAGATGTTTAAGCTCATCGAGATCACGACTGATACCATGTACACCAAACCACCCCATAAATGCATCAACATCACACACCTTAACCATAGAGAATTTTCTGGTGAATTAATGTGATATTTATAAAGACCCTAATAACTTGAATATATATATATTATAAAAAATATTATATATTTTCATCTTATTATTGTTATTTTGTAAATGAATTTTATTTTGATTCCTTAAAACAAAATTGTTTTCTGTGTAATATTATCATTCAATATAGCTATTTGTTTTTATGAGTTGATGAAATTTTGAAATAAATAATATTTTATAAAATTTTTATTATTAAATATTATTTATTAAGTATAAATGATCATACTTTTTTATGAATTTGAATGTAATTTTTATAAGGCTTTAAAAACAATTATTATCAAAAAACCTAGTAGTTCTTAATAAAAGTCAATTATATTTTTAAAAGTGAAAATAATGAAAAATAGAAAATTATTTAGAAAAAAGTTTAATTATTTCTGAAATCAAAATGTTGAAATTATCCAATGGTTAAATTTTCATAATTTTTTGAGATAGAGGAATTATTGAGTAAAACATAAATACTCTGTAAATATACAGCGTGTATTATGAAATCATAATGACCCAAAATGATGTAATAAACACTAAAAATGGTATATATGAACAAATATATTTTCAAATTAAAATAAAGTGATTTTCATGTTATTTGATTTATTTTAAAAATCAACTGTGAATCATCCAAAAAATATAATATATTTTAATCGTTTAAAATAATTCATTTATGGACATGAATCACTTCCACATTATAAAGGATATAATTTTAATAATTTCAACCAATAGAATTATAAAATTAATTAAAACCACTACTCTTTGGTATAACACAGGGGGGAAACCCATGTGAAGGATCATACGTTTGGATATTTTATTATATAGAGTCCAAAACCGATGATTGAGAAATTATTAATAATTCCTCACTCATTTCCTATATAAACAATCCTAGAATTAGCCAATACTTTCCCAGTATATAGTCTAATACTATCATTATAATCATTAGAATACTACAAAAGAAAAACTATCTATCAATTTGAAGTGTACAATCATTGTTCGGGACATACCCTCTCATTACAACCATAATATCATATTGATGACTATAAAATCATTCAAGAACACTATAGACAAACAAAATCCATTATAAAATTAGGAAGAAAGAAATGAATGTGATTATCAAGATTCAAAAAAATAAAAATAATGGAGGGGAAAACGTAAAATACAACTCGGATTGTGGATAGTAAAATATCTAAAATACCCATAGTAGAAATTATAGGATACAACTAACTCACCCTACTACCCTAGGCTTGAGTCTATCTCCCCTATGATGGTTTCTTCTATAGGTAATAATGCTTCTACATTGAGGTTCCATATCTCCTACTCTGACATAAGTGTTATGTGGAACTCTATCTACAATTCATATAAGAGTATCTATGTCCTTCATAGACTCTTATAATTATCTGCATCCACTATCACCATTATGTTGCAGAGGGCTCCTGAAAAATCTCTGTAAATTGATCACACCACCATAATCACGACACTATAGTATATATTGTAGGAATTGTGGGAACATGTTTCCATATATACCACATTGATATCACTACACATAGACATAGTCCTGAGATAGATTCCCACACCCTTGGATATTATTTCCACTGTAGACATGGTAGTTACAGTCCAACTAGTGCTGCTTTATAACTGAAGAAGAGTAACCTAATCAACAATTTTTGATTTCTTGGATACCAATTATGGCCTCCTTCATGTTCCCTTCCATAATGAGAGAATAATTCATCATGTATGTGATGTTTATAATGTTATATAAATTCACCTACAAAATTATATTATAATGACTCCCATCCATAAACTTCATCACTATGGTGTTTTATCATTTGATAATGAAATAAAAAAATTACTACAAGTCAGTGATGCATCCATTATAGTCCAGAACTGGCATACTCCCCTACTCCTGCTGTGTGAACTCACAATTATGTTAATAACTTAATATATATCAATTGATGTGGATTAGGGAAATAACCATGAAATCCATCTAGTTTTTCTACCATTACCTAAATCCTTTATATAGGATTTCCATTAATCCATCGATGGTCCTCAAACAATATATATAAAATGATTCACCCTACAATATGTGGGTGTCTCAAGGTTATTAAATTTTATATATTCATACTCATTATCATGATCACAAGCCTTGGGATCTCCCTTTTATATTAATTTTATCAGTTGTTATTGCTGAAACTCTCTCATAATGTCAGACATTGTTTTTATGGTATGATAAATCTCCATCTCCATGTATCACAATTATCATTGGCAGCATTCATGAAGGAAGTGGTAAATATAGTTATTTGGATCTATACGATGTTCTACAAAAATATCATTTAGTGTGTCTTAATTATAACTCTCCATATACTCATATAAGATATAATGATTGTGAATTTTCTCAAAAAGGAATAACAAAGTTTTAGAAGATAGGTTAAACAACAAGTACAACATCAGAATGGTGAAAACAAAAACAAAGAACCACGGTCTCATGATTACCCTATAAAAAGCATAATAAATTTTTTATAATATTATATTAATTCCATTTAATATTCATTTTTATCAAATAATACAAGTAATCAAAAATCAAAAATCAATATGGAGATATATGAGAATGAATAAATATGTCCCTATAATGAGGAATTCTTGATGACATATACTCTTATATACCTTTAATGACACATGAATACTCATCTAATGCCATAACAACCCATGTGTAACATATAAAATATAGTATCATAAAACAACTTGTGAATCAACCTAAATGTAAAAAATAAAATGACTATAATAATAGAAAAACATGAATAAAAATCAAATCCTTGGTAAATAACGTTTTCTTTTACGCATTTGATAGTAATGCCCTTTCATGAGATTGTTACTACAACAAAACACATCCCAGTATCCTAAATAATTATCAAAAATAGGAATTAAATAAGAATAAACACGTATGATACTACTATGTAATGTCCCTAATCCATTACTCCCTCAAGAGATAGAGACAATTAATTATGGGTTCTAAAGCATGTCTCCTTATATTCTATAGGCCAGAAACTTGTAGTGAATATGTATCAAATATAGTGGAGAGACTAAAACCATTGCAATAATTTTACAATAATTTCTTTAAAGTAGATGGATAATAAACAGTAAATAAATAACAAAAATGAAGTTAAATCCAAAATGATAAAAATATTAACAAAAAATCATGTCATGCCATAATTTATACTAGTTTAAAATAGTAGATGAATTCATTTATCTAAACCAAAAATAATCCCGAAAACCCTTGTTCCATACCCCATGTTATATCCCATAACCCTAATACAATAAAATCTAGTAATGTAGTCTAACCCTGCATAGGTACCATTTCACTTTTCCAAAACTGTATTAATGAAATCTATTCATGTATGAAATAGTTCAAAAATAGGGTGTGAGTAAAATTCAGCAGATAAACACCCATGGTGTGTAAAAAATGAAATTATATAAATAGTTATTTCAATAGTATAATAAATAGGGTTATTATTTTATAATTTATTACAAAACATCCAATAAACCTGATATCCCATGAGCTCTAGGTTGATACCCAAGGTCTTCCAAACTGGCTTCAGCATGATTACTAATGCCTATGCCCTCAAGATATAGTTAAATAAATGGATGTAATTACATGTATAAGTCATACTCTCTTATATGATTTCACTCCATGTCTAACCCAATGTCCTATTTACGACAGAATGCTATGTACAATAAAGTATCTCATCTGGGAAGAAATTACATATCCAACCCAATATCATTTCCAGGAAGGAACTCCATGTCCATAATATATAATTTCATATAGGAATGAAAATAATATCCAAATATTACATCATATAGGAAGGATATCTGTATCCAACATATAATTTCATTGATGATGGAATTCTAGTTCCAATAAATAATTTCATCAGGATAGGTCACCATGTCCAATCTATAATGTCATTCTAAAAGGAACATTATTCCCAAATTATAATTTCATCTTTAGATATTAAGTGATATATTGTCATAAAAAACACATCATTTTTCAATTTAAACAATATTTTCAATTAACAAAATAACTTTAACAATTTCCCATTTCATTGACTATTTAATCACAATAATCATTTTACATATCATTATGTCTCTATATTATCATACCATTATACCAATAAAAAATATGCACCAACTACCTCTTTAAATCGATGTAATTTATTATAAAAATGTCATCTAGATTACCATGTTAATCAATTTACATATCAATCCCATTTCTCAACTCACATGAAAAATAAAATGTACACTGATAATGTAAATCATAATTAATTTTGTAATTAATCAATGGTATCTTGGTTCATTATATTCCTATTTCATCCTAGATTCCATGGCTAACAAACCCCTTAGGTGCTCAAAAGTCCAAATATAAATTCCAATGTAATAAACAAGATTTGGGGGATGTTCGTCCATATGGATATATCAAAAAGGTGTTTTCAAATATGGTTAGGTTTATGAAATAGTATTCTTGTGGAATTAAATGCATGAATTAATGAATTATTTATACATTGTTCTTATCAGGTGGAAAATAAATGTTAAATTTATGGATGAAGAGAACTGGTTCATTGGATAAAACAATGATGTCATGGGAGGTAATGAGTTTATATATACATGGAAATTTATTTTAATATACAATCCTTCATAATATAATAGATAATGTTATATGTATCATATGCACATAAATATAGAAATTATGGACTTTTGAAACACATTTATATGATGAGTGTAATAATGTCTCTGATGGAATTATGCATTCTATTTGACATTATAATGAAAATAATTCATGCATTGGGGAATAGTTAATTAAAACATCCATAAATAATCATGTATACAAAAGAAGTTGATCTATGTTTAAGAGTTAATTAAAGAGAATTTACGAAATATTCTTGTGATGAAGAAGATGTGTTCTACATATAGTGATTGTATTGTTTCCTCAATTATGAAGTAATTGCTATGATATTTATGATATTTATATTCATGATATAATTATTATGAATATATATGTATTTTTTAAGATATGATGTAACGACCCAAAAAATTCATTGAATTTTTTTTCATAAATACTTTGTAAATTTATGAGTCTGTAGTTTCTGACGGCACTAGATTCCAAGGCTCGGTGTGCCCGGAATCAATTTCTGAAATTTTGGTCGGGTACGATTAGTAAACGTATGTGCGGGGTTTTCAATCTTTTGAACCGGTGCTCGGAATTGAAATTTGAGGACACTGATGAACTCGCAGTGCTGGTCATCACTTAAGGGGATCTTTACCGCAGTTTTGTTTTATGTGGGTTGAGAGTTAATATTTGGGAATTTAGAATAAAATAAATAAATTTGTGGAACACAATTTTATTTGTGGATGTTGGTTAATTCCTTCGAAGGGGAGTTAGAGGTGCGACCCATAACCACATAACCTCCCGTGACAAGATATTTGTTAGGTGGGGCCCATAGGAACCTAATCCCTTCACCTCCCCTTAATCCTCCCCATTAACTACTCTTCATTAAATTGAACAACCCCTCAATTTTTTGAATTTTAAAATAACCCTCCACCTTCTTCTCTCTATAATTAATTTTTTCAACCCAAGGTAAATTAATTAGGTGATTCCCATAATTAATTAATGTGGTTTGAATTTTGAATTAAATGTGTTAAAAAAATAATAGCCTTAGCTATTAGTTTATTTTGGGCACCTTTTGTGTTGAGTGATTTTTGGGAGATATCTTGAGAAAAGTGTTCCTCTATTCGACAAAGAATGCCTCCGATGAAGAACGACTTTCTCCCCCGATGAATGAACGCTCTACGATACAAAGAGCATGAAGTCTCCAACGATACTTCTTCTTCGAGTGTACTCTGATGTCTACAAAATCGATGTTCTTTATCCGCGACACCCGGCCTCTGCGGCGCTTGACATCCGTGACACGACGACGTGCGACGTCAATTTCAAGGTAGGGAAATTATGTTCAATTTTAAATGATTAAAAAATTTTCTTGTTTTTTGTTGAGAAACATGATCTGACATTGGTCAATTGCTACCACCTAATGTGGAGGGCGCGGGCCGAACACACACGGCCCGACAACCCTTTGTAGACTCTTTGTTTGAGATTGAGGCGCGTTGGAAGAGGTGGCGACAGGAGAAGCGACGGTCGCGTGCCAGATGCGTGCGGAAGAATCGTGGATCACAACCGTGGGCCGCTCGGCCAAAAGAGAACCATCCGGTTGAAGTCGGTTGGGCCGAAGGGTGATCATGACACCACAAGGGGAGCCGCGCTCCAGAGGACTGTGGACCGTAATTTGCGGGCCGCATCGGTGGTGAAATGGCTGGCTCATCGGCCGACTGGGTAAAGAATCCTCAGCACCTGAAGGTGCTGCGCAGCCGGACCATGGCCCGCCTGAGCGGGCCACTTACACCAGGAAGGTCGGTCGTCTTTGGCCTACTGGTTGGGAGGGCGGCGCTGCTTGGCGTCACCTATTTGGGAAAGTGCCCCCCTTGGACCGCTTGACCCCTCCGGGCCGCGCCCGGCTGCGCCCCTCAGGCCGGGTCATGCCCCCAAGGTCTGAGCTGTGTGATTCATCAGGCCGGTCCAACCCTCTTCCGGGTCGGACCCGCACAAACCCAGGTTGACCCGACCCGTCGACCCACTCCGCTTAATGGGCCGGGCCCATTTTCACTTATACATGAATAAATATAAGACCGCATGTCCGATCGACTCACCATCTACACCAATGGGACACTCGCGACGAAGAGGTCCTTTTGAGATACTCTAAGTGAGTTTTGGACAACATTGGAAAATTGACGGGTTTGGAATGAGCGTATTTCTAACCGGGCCCCTGGAGCAAAAATTCTAATAACTCTCAGAACGGGAGTACGATTAACCTGTCATCTGTCGCGTTAGGTTCCTTTTAACAATATAGAACTTCAGGATACATCAAATATGGACTTCATGACAGTTGATGTATCAACCCCCTTGGATCGAGGAGAAAACCCTCATGGAATCGAGCGTGATGTGTGCAGAAACCCTAGCACTAGTTGAGAATGAAACGACTACCATACTGGAATCCTCCATGGGTTCGGCGACGATGACTATCGTACTGGAATCCTCCATGGGTTCGACAATGATTAAAACCGTACTGGAATCCCCCATGGGTTCAAAGGTGATGGTTATTATTCTCGTATCCTACATGGGTCCGACAGTTTGACTTCTGTTCTAGTATCCTACGAGGGTTTGATAGAGTAGTTGGTCTAGTATCCTATGTGGGCCCGATAGCTTGGCTGTACTAGTATCCTACGTGGGTCTGCCAGCTTAGATGAATCAGTGACTACATCTGATCATCTCTATCACCTTAAAAAATTTATATACCTATGTGTGTTGAGTGTTTATTTTCAATCATTATCCTCGATGTGATTGACTTTCTTTCTTATGTAGACTGGGTTGTGCATGGGCTCAAGAGTTGGAGCCAAATTGTGGTTGATAACATAGGTATATGTTTGGGAATATACCTATGTAGTGTTGGTTGATACATTGTGTTTGTATCTTACCTTTGTGGTTTGTACTTCCTGGATTCTAAGAGACATTCAGGGGTCTCGGGGTCCCTACTGAGTATTGTTATACTCACCCATACACGGGATATGCCCACGCTACGTTGTGTTGGATGCAGACGACAGATAACACTGATCGTGGTAGAGACTTGTGGAGCTGGACGGTACTCGGAGATGGACCACTTGGCGGGACGTACATAGAGAGGAAAGACGGACCCGAGTTACTAAGGAGAACATCTTTACCCACCCTTCAGGTGGGATTTTCGGTGGATGAATTAGTGGTTTCTTTTTTACTTTTCTGCTATTGTACTAGAATTTCTGTTGTATTTTACTTTTCAGTTGGGTTTGTATTATAGCCCATTTACCATTCGACACTTATACTGTATTCATTATTACATTGTGCATACTTTAGCTTGCATACACTGTTGTGTTTGTTTACAATCATAAAGGCAATGCCTTCTCTTTTTATTGGGATTTGTGCCTTTGGTGCTAGTCACCAGCCCCTGGCCTATGGAAGGCGGGCTTGGTGTAGTCATGGCACGGGCCCCAAGGATGGATCGTGACAAATTTGTATCAGAGGAATCAGTTCTACCACAGAACTAAGGACTCTGATCAATCTTTTTTGTGAAGAAATAATGTTAAGAGTATTGAATGTGGTTTTTAGTCGAGGGAGTCCAGTGTTGGTGCGGCGGCCAACGTATCCGTACACCAGGACCCTGACCCCTGATTTCCGACTCATGGCACAAAAACACTGATTCCATGTGTGTTTCTAAAGTTTTCTTTGTGATTAATTTGTGTCAGCTCACTAGGTATACATTTTGACCATGGAACACCTAATTTTTTTCAAGATGGCCCCACGAAGGCAGCCAGCTACGGTTCGGAGTTGTGTACAATATGGCATCCCACCGACCGATGAGGCCTCGGTGCCGGGCCCCATCATAGTGGAGGCACCAGCAGTACCACTACCCACTGAGCCACTGATAATACTAGCCCCAATAGTAGAGATTGCATGCCGCCTGAGTGTGTTGCATGTGTTTCAGTGACAAAGGCCACCTAGGTTCCGCGGAGAGATGGACCCTCAGGTAGCTGAGGATTGGATGGAGGCTATCGATAGAGTCTTTAGATTGGCAGGGACACTAGCTGACCTTATGGTGATCCTTGTAGAGAGTCTCCTACACGCAACATTAGGTAGATGATGGAGCTTGATTCTCCAAGTGCACAACGAGGAATCTCTACTTTGGACAGATTTCTAGAGTCTCTTCCGCTTGGAGTTTTTACCAGCCACCCTTCGTGCGGTGTAGATTTAGGTGTTACTTCACCTGCGGCAGGGCAACATGATAGTAGCTCAGTACTCAGTGAGGTTTACTGACCACTCACACTACTTCACGGACATGGTACAAGACCCATTCTTCAGGGCCTGGACCTTTGAGTAGGGACTGAAGCATGAGATCATGGATTCGATGATCTCCCTCAGTATTCCGACGCAGGCGGGAGTGCTGGAGAAAACCTTTTTTGTGAATAGCTTTCTCACGGAGAAGACACCAGCAGTGAGACCCACTGTAGGGCTACACGTAGTGGAGTCTTCGGCAGCTGGTAGTAGATAGTTGTCATAGAGGTCCAATAGGACCAGGCCATCAGGAGAGTTACCTTAGGATATAGGTTCGGTGGTGCGGGGCACCCTAAACAGAGCCATCTATACGAGGAGAAGGCAGTGCTATGCATGCGGTGGGCATGGTCACATGGCTCGAGACTGCCCGACCCACCATGCAGATGAGTAGCATACATTGGAGGGACCACCCAGGCAGAGGCAGAGGTTCGATCATGGCGGTCGGCAGGGGGCAAGCAGACAAGGCAGAGGAGCTAGCCAAGCTACGGGAAATGGACGATGTTCTGAGGCTCTACCACGACCACCACCAGGAGGTCCACCCCGACTAGAGGGAGCTGGTGGAAAAAGGCAGGCTTAGCTCCAGGCAGTGGAGGCTTACAACCACGGTGCACCTGAGATGATTCCTGGTACTATCTGTGTCTACTCTACCATTGTTTTAGTACTTATAGACAAAGTTGTGAGATACTATTTTATGGCTGTTGCCCCTGTTTAGAGCTTGGAGATTCCAACAGAGCCTTGAGATCGATCATTATTGCTGGAGACTCCTATGGTAGTAGACTCAACGATCACACACTGGTGCCGGTAGTGTGAGCTTACCCTAGGAGGTGAGAGCTTCGGCTGAGATCTTCTTGTAGAGGCATTGATGCCTTATGATGTCATCATGGGTATGAACTGGTTTTCTATAGTCCATGCTCAGATCGACTGCATTAGGCACAAAGAGTGGTGTATCCGCACGGATGGGAGCAGGTTCACCTTCAGCGGAGAGAAGGGATCCTTTGCAGCATAGGATGGACTTACATAGATGAGAGGGCATCCGGTCACACATCAGTTGGCTAGTCTCATTCTTGGAGAAATTGATGTGTGGAGTCCGAGTTCTCATGTTGTGGTGGATCAGTATGCTGATGTTTTTCTTAAAGACATTCCAAGACTACCTCCTCACATAGAGCTAGACTTCTATATTGACTTGTACCCCGGGAAAACACCAATATCTACTCCAGCATATCAGATGGATCTCACTGAGATTCATGAGCTGCGGGTACAGCTAGAGGAATTCTAGGGAAAGTGATTATCCGACCCTGTGTTTCACTGTGGGCTTCTCCAATTTTGTTCACCAAGAAGGCGGATATGAGCTTGTGACTATGTGTCAACTACCGTCGCCTAAATCAGGTGACCGTGAAGAACAAGTACCCACTCACGAGGACTGACGACCTCTTTGATCAGCTCAAGGGAGCACGACTGTTCTCAACGATAGACCTCAGGTTAGGGTATCACCAGCTCAGAGTTCGAGATGAGGATGTGCAGAAGATGGCCTTCAGGTGTCGGTATGACCACTATGAGTTCTTGGTTATTACCTTCAGTGTAACCATTGCTCTGGTTGTGTTCATGAGTCTCATGAATATGATTTTATAGCCTTAACTAAATCTTTTTTTGTAGTCTTCAATGAATACATATTGATTTACTCAACCAATGAGCAGGAGCACGCCTACCACTTGTGGGTTGTACTCGATACACTCTGGGAGAACTAGCTTTATGGTAAGCTCTCGAAGTGTCAGTTCTGGATACGAGATGTACTCTTCTTGGGACACATCATCTCGGAGGCAGGAGGTGCAGTGGATCCAGCAAAGATTTAGGCAGTGCTTGCTTGGGAGCCACCCAGGAGCGTGATGGAGGTGCAGAATTTCCGAGGTCTAGCTGGGTACTATCGGAGATTTGTGACAGACTTCCCTAGACTTGTAGCACCGCATTCAGGCTTGACGAAGAAGGGGAAACCCTTAATGTGGTCAGATAGATGTTAGTAGAGCTTTCAATAGCTGAGGCAAAGGTTAACCAGTGCGCCCATATTGAGGTTTCTGGAGGAGGAAGTTGGGTATGTAGTTTACTACGACGCATCAGGGACCAGACTCAGGTGTGTCTTGATACAGGAGTGAGCAGTGATCGCGTATGGTTCACGATAGTTGAGACAACATGAGCAGAACTTCTCTACCCATGACCTAGAGTTAGCAGCAGTGGTCTTCGCCTTGATGATGTGGTGACACTATCTGATGGGCAAGTGCTTTATAGTCTACTCTGACCACCAGAGTCTCAGGTATATATTCTAGTAGAAGGACATGAACCTAAGATAGTGGCGATTGCTTGAGTTCCTCTAAGACTATGACTTTGAGATAGTCTATAATCCTTGGAAGGGGAATGTTGTAGCTGATGCTCTCAGCAGGAGATTGGGCATTCAGCTACTAGGAGAGGCGACAGAGCATCTAGCTGCGTTGGAGATATCATTTGTGGATAGAGATGGAGAAACCATTCTATAGTCTCCCATAGTCACTCCTCCACTCTATCAGCATGTCAGAGAGGTACATCATGGGGATGTTGACTATGAGATGCGATGTGCTTTGATATCTACAGGGCAGGTGCCTGATGTATTTTCTGAAGGAGGGGAGCACGTCAACCTCTTCACGGGGCGTACTATGGTACCAGTTGCACTGCAGGAGAAAGTGCTAAGGAAATTTCACACATCCCCTCTATAAGTACATCCAGGAGTGGAGAATATGTACTAGGACCTTAGACAATAACAGTCATGGCCGGTTATGAAGAAGGTTGTAGCAGAGTTCTTTTCATGATGCCTCATTTTTCAGGAAGTGAAAGGAGAGGACCAGGTACCAGTAGGCTTGGTACATCCCTTAGAGGTCCCATAGTGGAAGTGGGATGGGATATCCATAGATTTTGTGACACGAATTCGACATACATATAGAGGGAACGACTCTATCTAGGAGATCGTTGACCGACTCACTGTGTCGGACGACTTCCTACCGATCACGGAGCAGGGCTTAGTAGAGAGCTTGGGATGCCTCTATGTTCGGGAGATCGTATGACATCATGGTGTGCCATCGTCTATCGTTTCTAATTGAGATACTTGTTTCACTTCTCAGATATGGAAGGGGTTACAAGAGGCTTTTGGGATGCAGCTAAGTCTAACCACCTCCTTCTATCCTCAGACGGACGACCTAACAGAGAGGACCATTCAGACTCTCGAGTACATGCTCCATGCATGTGTCCTTGACTTTGGTTGTAGCTGGGAGGATCACCTACCCTTGGTGGTGTTTTCATACAACAATAGCTACCACTCCACCATCGGGATGGCACAATATGAGGCACTGTATGGCTGACTTTGTAATTCACCTCTGTGCTGGATTGACCCTGGGGAGTCAGCACTTGTAGGACCAGAGATGGTTTAGGCTACGACGGAGAAGTTGCAGATCATCCAGGAGCAGATGAAGACTACATAGAGCAGACATAAGTCTTATGATAATAGGATATGGAGACCATTAGTCTTTGAAGATGGAGACCATGTTTTCCTACAGGTTTCATCCCGACGAGGTCTACAAAGATTTGGCCGGGGCGGAAAGTTATCACCAAGATTCATCGGACCTTTCCATGTCCTCAGCAAAGTAGGAGAGGTGGATTATCGCCTAGCCCTTCCACCTCAGTTGCACCGGGTGCATGATGTCTTCCACGTATCTCAGCTGAGGAGATACGCACATGACCCGACCCACATCATCATTCACAGGGAGCTGGACAAAGATGACGGGGTGACGTTCACAGAGGTCATGTGGAGAACGAAGATCGACAAGAGAAGGTCCTATGTGGGTGGTCGATTCCTCTGGTGCACATTCGTTGGTATCATGGGAACCTCCAGGAGAGCACATGGGAGTGGGAGTCTCATATATGAGCTCAGTACCCACATTTGTTTCCCTAGTGTGTGTTGTAGCTTTACGGGGACGTAAATCCCTAAGGTGGGAGTAATGTAATGACCCGGAAATTTCAAGGAATATTTTTTATTAAATACTTTGGAATTTTACAAGTATGTGGTTTCTGACGGCACTTGATTTCAAGGATGGTGTGCTCGTAATTAATTTTTTAAGTTTTGTTCGGGTACGATCAGTAAACGTATATTCGGGTTTTTTTATCTTTTGAACCGGTGCTCGGAATTGAAATCTGAGGACACCGATGAACTCGCAGCACCGGTAATCGCTTAAGGGTACCTTTACCGCAGTTGCGTTTTATATGGGTTGAGAGTTAATATTTGGGAATTTATAATAAAATAAATAAAATATATGGAACACAATTTTATTTATGGAAGTTGGTTAATTCCTCCCAAGGGGATTTATAGGTCAGACCCACACCCACATAACCTCCCATGAGTGGATATTTGTGGGGTGGGGCCCACATAAGCATAATCCCTTCACCTCCCCTTAAACCTCCCCTTAACTCCTCTTCATTAAATTGAACAACCCCACATTTTTTGAATTTTAAAATAACCCTTCACCTTCTTATCTCTCTAATTAATTATTCCAACCCATGGTAAATTAATTAGGTGATTCACTTAATTAATTTAAGTGGTTTGAATTTTGAATTACATGTGTTAATAAAATAATATCCTTAGCTATTATTTTATTTTGGGAACTTCTTGTGTTGAGAGATTTTTGGGAGAGCTCTTGAGAAAAGTGTTCCTCTCTTTGACAAAAAACGCCTCTGACAAAGAACGACTTTCTCCCTCGATGGAGAATGCTCTATGATTCAAAGAATGCGAAGTCACCAACGATGCTTCTTCTTTGGGTGCACTCTGACATCGACAGAATTGACATTCTTCATACACTAAACCCGACCTACGTGGAGCTTGACTTCAGCGACTCGACGACATGCAACATCCATTTCAAGGTAGGGAAATTATGTTTAATTTTAATTGATAAATTTTTTTTCTAGTTCTTTGTTGAGGAACATGATTTGACTTCGGAAAATTGTTACCGCCTAATGCGAATGGTGCAAGCCGAACACACATGGCCCAATGACCCTCCATAGAATCTTTTTTTTCAATTGAGGTGCGTTGGAAGAGGTAGTAATGAGAGATGTAGCGGCTGCATGCCAGCCACATGCGGATGAACTGTAATCCACAATGGCGAGCCACTCAGATGAAGGAGAACCATCCGGTCAAAGCCGGCCGGGCCGAAGGGATACCACGACGCCAAAAAGGTCACCAGACTACAGAGGACCACGGCCCACAATCCGCGGACCGCTTTAGTGGAGAACCGGCCGACTCGTCGGCCGGTCGGGTGAAGAAACATCGACACCCGAAGGTTCCACGCAGCCAGACCACAACCCGCCTGAGTGGGCCACTGGCACCAGGAAGGTCGACCATCTTCATTCGGCTAGTTGGGAGGGTGGAGTCGCTTGGCGCCACCGGTTCATGAATGCGGGGGGCCGCACCCCCCCCCCCCCTCGGACCGCTCGGCCAGTCGGCTAAGCCACGGCTAGCCGAGTTGTGGCTCGCCGGGCCGTGCCACGCCGTGCCCTCTTGGGTCCGGTCGTGCCTCTCGGGCCGGGCCGCGCCCCCACGGGCTGGGCTGTGCGATTCATCGGGCCGGTCTCACCCTCTTCCGGGTTGGACCCGCCAAAAACTGGGTTGACCTGACCCGTTAGCCCACTGGGCTTAATGGGGTGGGCCCGTTTTCACCTATATGTGAATAACTATAAGACCACACATCTGATTGATGCGCCGTCTTCAGAAATAATACCATCATGACGAAGAAGAACTTTTGCGATACTATAAGTGAGTTTTGGACAACATTGGAAAATGGATGGGTTTTGAATGAGGGTATTTCCAGCTGGCCCCCCAGAGAAAAAATGCTAATAACTCTTCGACCGGGTGTTCGATTGATGCGCTATCTATCACATTGGGTTGCTTTTGATGAGATGGAACATCAGGATAAATATACTCTGGACATCATGATAGTTGATGTATCAACCCCCTTGGCTTGAGGAGCGGACCCTCCCGGAATCAAGCGTGCTGTGTGTGGAAACTCTAGAGCTGGCTGTGACTGCAACGACTACCGTACTGGAATCCTCCATTGGTTCGGAGATGATGACTACCGTACTAGAATCTTATGTGGGTTCATCGACAATGGTTATTGTTCTTTTATCCTACGTGGGTCTAACAATTTTACATCTCCTCTAGTATCATACGTGGGTTCGACAGAGTAGTTGGTCTAGTACCCTACATTGGTCCGACAACTTAGCTAGACTAGTATCCTATGTGGGTCCACCAGCTTAGATGAATCAGTGACTAAATATTATCATCTCTATCACCTTACGAATGTTATATACCTGTGTGAGCTGAGTCATGAATATCAATCATTATCATCGATGTGATTGACTTGCTTTCCTATGTGGACTGGGTTGTGCTTGGCCTCGAGAGTTGGAGCTGAATTGTGGTTGATAACTTAGTTATATGTATGGGCATATACCTATGTAGTGTTGGTTGATATTTTGTGTTTGTATATTTCCTTTTTGTTTTATCCTTCGTGGATTCTGGGAGACCTTCGGGGGTCTCGGGCTCCCTACTGAGTATTGTTACACTCACCCCTACATGGGTTATGCCCACACTACACTGTGTTCGATGCAGACGATGGACAACACTGATCGTGGTAGTGACTTGTGGAGCTGGACAGTACCTAGAGGTAGACCCCTTGGCGGGACGTACATAGAGTAGACGGACGGACCCGAGGTACCGAGGAGACCATATGTACCCACCCTTCAGGTGGGATTCTTGGAGGATGACTTATTTGTAGTTGTTTTACTTTTCTGCTGTTGTACAAGAATTTCAGTTGTACTGTACTTTTCAGTTGGGTTTGTATTCTTTACAATTATTCATTCTGCACTTACTTTGTATTCAGTATTACCTTTTTTTTATTTCATCTAGCGTACTCTGTTGTGTTTGTTTACCATCATAAAGGCAATGCCTTCCCTTTTTGTCGAGATTTACGCCTTTGGTGCTAGTCACCAGCCCCTGGACTATATACAGTGTGCTTGGTGTAGTCACAACATGGGCTCTGAGGACGGGTCGTGACATATGATGAATTTGTGAACATGTTCTATGTTTTTTTCATATATTGAGATATATATGATAGTAATGGATTCTAAAAAGTACCATGTAAATATGATTATTTATGAACATGTGTCCCTTAAGGAGATCTAAATGTGTGTTAAAATACTAGTTAAAATCTATGTTAAACCAGATATCTAAGAAGTTCCAAGACTGGTTACTACTTTCAATGATTTTACTAATTTACTTGAAGTTGAAATGAGAAATCATGATCCTATAGGATATTGAAAAAAGATATATCCAAGGAATGAATATCCATTTCGTATATAGGATCAATAGTAAGTGGAATATGGTCTTCTTAATGGGGTGTCTAACTAGTTATTAAAGAGGTTGAAAGGCATGGGTAGTGTAACTAACAAATGAATTTTCAGAAGAGAAGATTATTGTGGATGTATAAAAAATATTATAAAAGTGTTGGTGGGTATGGTTTAGAACCCTAATCAACTGGAGGATTGGGTACTAGGGTTTATAACATGTTTCATCTATGTATATATAATCATAAAGAAAATACTGGAGAATCCCCATTAGATTGAGTGGGCCAAATGTAAAGGAGTAACATTATAGACAATACCTTATAATTATTTTTAGATTTTATATAATTTATTATTATTAAAATCATGATGGGGTTAATATATTGTTTTTATTGTATTAAGAACTCTAATTGGTTGGATTTGTTTAATTAATAATGTAAATATTTCATAAAAATATGAAACATGAATATAAACCCCCTCTCAGTGGTACCAATCCATTCTTTGGGATATATATAGACAAATGGGATAGTCGAGGTGTCTAGTAAGAAAATATTTAAAATCCATGAAATGATAGTATAACCCATAAAAATAAAGAGATAATATTATTGAAGATTTAATATTGGAATACCAAACATCATTTAAGACTACCATAGTATGAATCATTATAGAATATTTTATAGTAATATATTTCAACTTCCTTTCGAGTTTTAAGAAAATGACCACTAGGACATTGAGGAAATGAATCTCAAATTTATACAATATTGTGAATATTAAAAGTATCAAATAAAGAGGATAAATTAACTATTGATTTATGATTTTAAAAAAACATTTCTATAATAGAAAAAGAAATAATCCTTCTGCGAAATTCATATCCAAAAAAAGGAATTAATAATTAATGATAATGATTGATTATTCTTTTTATGGATAAAACTCATTATAGGTTAAATTAATTCCAAATGTACTGGTCCATTAACAGTGAATAACATATATTCATTATTATTAGTTTAAACTACGGGGGTGGAATAACATTAACCCTTCAATGTGAATAAGCAGAAGCCAATAACGTATTATGTATAATATTGATGTATTTTACTGTCCTTTCTACTACATTTGAGAAAATAATGTTTGGTAATCTCTTTTATCACTACATATTTTAGACACAAATATATTATGTATAATATTACATAAAATTTTCATCTCAAGATTCATAAATCTTATTCATAAGATTTTTATGAGGGAGATGACACATAATTTTGGATGTAAATATGTTACAAATGCTTGTTTCCTTGGGTGATTTTTGTCCTTATAATGACAACAAAAAATATATAAAGGGAAATTTGATTTTATATTTAATTCCCCTCAGTAGTTAATAAAAAATTATTGCCTAGTCCCATATGTACTTTTTTGGAAAATGGAAAATATATATAGTAGAAAAAAATTAGGTTGAATAAAAAATATTATTTCAGGAAAGTAAAATCACACACATGATTTTTCCTATCCCAATTATTGTAAATGACTAACACCTCATGGATTCCCTCTAAATATAAATTGAATTAGTCATATGAGCTGGTATAAAAAATAAAATAGGAACTATTCTATAAATATTATCATATAAATTAATCATATGTGTGTTCTACTTTGAAAATATATATATTTTTGAGAAACCAATGAGAGGATTTTATAATATTTTTTAATTTCTCAATAAATTAAATTGAGTCTCTAAGAATGATTTCAATATTTTTATAGTTAATATATATATATACTTTCACTCATGTAATAAAATCTTTATATAAAATAAGGACGTGAAAATTCCAATATGTTGTATTTGGAAAAGGGTATATATATATATATTTGAATTTTTTACTTCGATAATGATGGAGTAGTGGTTATATCAATGTTTTATATAAAAAGTGTCATGTAAGTGTGGAATGGTTTTGTAAAAATTGGTTCGTAATGGATATGGATTAATAAATGTTCTACAAGATAATGTTTTCATTCAACTCAATTATATTCTTTTTATATTCATGTAATGTAGAAATAATTTTGAAATTAAGAGGGACCTCAATAATCATGAAGAAATTTTATTATTTATATATGGGGGAGTGATCAAGCCATAATTTTTTAAAATCATTTTATAGAATTTTGTTGAATTTTTCCATTATGTCCTATTATATCTAATAAATAGATTCACAAATACAATTCTACTGAATTTGGGATTTATTGAAATAAATCATAATAAACAGGATTTTGAATTCACTAAATCATTTTAATGGTTTATTAGGCCAAGACTATAGTAAATAATTTTTACCACAAAATTTTATATTATTTCATAAATATGAAAAAGTGTTGTGGTTGAATTTATAGAGGCGAGTGAAATATATTTTTAATTATGGAATCTTTTTACTGATAAAAATGGAGTACCACTATACAAAAAAATAAACTTAAGGTATATCACTACCGAAAATTGAATGTACCCTGATTGAAACTTGAATTATCTCTATTTATTTATAAGTGCCACTATGTAGTTATAATTGATAGTTAGAAAACACATATCATGAGTAAAGGCCATTGTTTTCATATTTTTTATTTAATTATCAAAATCTAGTGCCTATATATTTCAATGTAAAATGTTGAATTAAAATAATTACAATTATGTGTGATTCATTTAGTGAATAATTTCTTGAAAATTACTTTGTTATTATATTTTTATGAGTACCCAATGTACTTTGAAATGGTAACTCTTGATATAATGATAGAAAATTGGAAACTTAAGGATGATAACTATGGTGACAAAATGAAATGATGTTGATATGTGATGGTAAACATCACATGAATAATGGTCACCTGTAAGAATGTAAGAGTCTTACATGTGACCCCTCTAATATGCAATGTTCATAACAATTTTTTTTGATTAAAATATCAACACATAAAATTAAAATCAATGTAGCAGTAGGTACATGAGGTTCAACTCTTTTTTCAATAAATTTCCAAGTCATGGATTATGTATAATGTATATACATATGACTAAATTATTTCTTACCTATTATGAAACTAATTGGAAATGTTTTTTTACCAGAATGACCATCTCCAATATATGTGTAGCCCATCCAGGTCAAAATGTGTACAACAAAATATTCCACTCCAAATTCTTGGAAATTTTTTGAATAGGGGTGAAAAAATTGGATGTTATTGATCCAAGAGAATAATAGGAATCTAATGGATTTGAGTGAACATGTAATTCAAATAAAATAGGGAATAATTTCCATGCCACCCACACAGAGTTGATTCAGATTTAAATAATTTCATGAGGAACTTTTGAATTATTAGATAACCCATTATAATTCATTCTATTCTATAAAAATAAATTGTTTTCACCAAAATTATGATTCATATATATTTTATTATAATGAAAATTTCATTATTAATGCTTTAAATTTTCCAGTGAAAGAACAGTAGATTTATTTTTACTAAAATTCAGTGACATCCCATAACCCTCTATTGTATGATTTGATGTATTTAATGATAAAAAATCTTCTACTAAATATTTATAGAATTGTTTCATGGAACTAGAAAATGTGATGTTTCTATTTAATATTAAAATTATATTATTTTTCCTTCTCTTATAATAATTTTTAAACACATTCCCATATAACCTCTTAACTAAATCTACAAATTAGAAAATTATAATCAAATTTATGAATGATATCATTTTGTTTATTATTTGGATTGGTAATATAAGGTACTATAATAATCATTTCACTACCATATTTAATCTTAACTAGTTGGGTGTGGGAAATAGGTTCATATTTTAGCTGGTAAGTGATAGAGAACGGGAGGTCAATTAATTTGAAATATGAATTCATATATTATGTGATGAAATATCCATAGTGGATCCACTATTTAAGAACTAGATTCAAAATCACTTTTACATAAATTAAAATTAACTCACCACTTTTCACTATTTACCAATTCAAATTGAACCCACATTATCATATTAAAAATTCTCTGAAAATCACAACTATTTAGGGAGAACATGTTCTACACTATTGTGTATTTTACATGGGTTTGTATTTTATTTTTTCAAGGGACATGAATGCTACCACTAAAAATTCCCAAATACAAAATTCTATGATCATCCTCTAGTGAGGAACCATGATTTTATGATTGATTCAATGATGAAAGAATTATTAGGTGTTATTCAATGATTGGTGGATGATGGGATTCATGAAAATAGGAGAAAAATATTTGATTTTATAGTCACTTATTAATGTAGTTTTCATGGATGGGGAAATTGGGATTTTGTTTATTGATGAAAATATCACATGGAATTATATAAAAAAATGCTTCCATTTACGAAAAGTTAATTAATCAGTCAATTAATAGTATCCACCATTATATATAACAATTTTTGTTTAATAATTTAATGAAAAATTATTTGAATCAAAATATAGATAAAAAAGAGGTTTTATCCCCATGTTGATCCAATACTCTAATAATATAAGAAAAAAATTTAATTTCACATTATCAATAATGAATTATTTAGGTATTGTAACACTCTTTCAAGAATTTACCTAGAATTCAGTTAATTAATTCAAGACAACAATTATTATAATGAATAGTCAAGTCATCGATAACCTGAGAAATTTTCCATTAAACCGCATTTGGATAGAAAAATTCAGTTTACAATTAATATTATTAATATTATTATGTAGAAAATAAGACAATGAAAATAAACATTCCTCTGTAGCAGAAAATTTATGCTTGAAATTTTCATTCTCATCTGCATTATTTTTATTTCCACCATGAAGAACACAATGAACAAAGATAATTCATCTCATGTTTTTCTATTGATTATAATCACTAATCCCTATGAGAGTTTTTTAAAATTATATTTCTAGGTAAAATAATTTTATGTGATACTAATACACTTTATTTAAAAATCCAAAAAAAAGTCATCTTGAAAATGGTATCACAAATACAAAAGTTGCGCCACTACTAAGGAAAAAGCCTCACTATGAACATAATCACGATATCTAAATTTTGTACTAGGTATCTGTTTTGAATATAATATATTTTCAAATTCATGTGGATATATGAAAAATATTTAATATATTATTAAATTTTTATAATATTAATACACAAAAATATATTAATCAACCTCATGATCACATTGATGAATATTATTTAAAATATTCAAAGGAATTGATATAAAAACATGGGTTACCACACCCTTATTATGGATTTGATAATTTTCTATATTCTATAAAATAAATTATATTTTTTATAAAGTGTAGTGCTATGATTATCTCTTTTATGCATGTGGCACAGTATCATTTTTCTTTGGATAATGAAGTAATAATATAGATTTATCATCTAAAGAATGTGAAAAATTCAGATAAAATTATGTTTAATCATTTATTTATTATGTTTTATTATGTTTTAATTTTATATTATAGTGATAGTTATATAGGGATGTATATTTGGTTTAATCCCTATCATTTTCAAAAAAAATATCTTCTAATCTTGTTAATGTTTTCTACTATCCATTATAAATGAAGTCCACCACTCAATGGTGATAAAATAGGTTGATTAAATAGATTTTAGAGATTAAATTATATATTTTAAAAAAGATTACAAAATATTTGAATGTTATCATTGTATTTAAAAAATATTTTTAGTAAGTTATAAGGATGATATATTTTTTATTCATTAAATAATTTAATATAATGGAACAAGTATAATTTTAGAATGAAAATTATTATAAACCACTATAAAAATTATGAATAGAGTATTTATAATATAACTATAATGTGATTTTCATTTTATTCATCAAAATAAATAAATATCAATTTTTTTCATTTAAAACCCCACTATATGTGAATTTTTATCTATTAATAAATAAGAAAATGTAAAATAATGAATTGATAATGTTAGTGGACTCATTTAGAGGGAAACCCTATGTTATACAATATGATATGAAACATAGGTAAATAAAATTGATAAAAACATCATGATAATGCAATTTCATCAATTTGGGTCTATTTTTAGATATGTGAGAACTATAGGATTGTTTTACTATTCTAATGTTCTCTAAATTATCATATGTTTTGACACTCAAAAATCAATAATTTTTTACAAAAACATTACATTGTGTGAATTGTTTTAATTTATTATTAATTTAGTGTTTTTATTAACTCATAATCATATTACAGTGAATATTACATTAATAAAATTTATTCTTATGTTTAATTTTAAAATAGGATACTACCCTTTTTCAATGTCATTGACACTTCTGCTCCATTACATTAAAAATCTTGAAGTTTGAGGTATCTTGGGGTCCATCTGTGGCTCATAAAATTGTTTACAAAATTTCAGGTTGAACGAATGGTGGCACTGATTTGCATCAGTGACACCAACTGACATTGGTGGCACCAATCGATGTCTCCGGCACCAAACAACCATTGGTGGAACCCATGGGAAATGTTTTCAGGGCGACAGTGCTACGGTGTAGGGGACTCACCCATTGGTGACTACTTTCCAACTTCTACATGACATTTTAGTTTCTCTCAAGTAACGCCTCTTTTGACATAAACATGTCTTAATACCCCTTTCGATGTGATTTAAGGCCCGTTATATATGTTTTAAATCCCCACAAAGAGTCAGGTGACCCTTGACTTACCAAAATGTGAGGCAATTTTTTAGTGTCACACCCTTTTCAGCATTTTCTATTCTCTCGTGATTTCCCAGTTTCTCCCATGTTACGTTATTTTCTCCTTTTAAAGGAAATCTATGACCTAAAAATCCTCCTCTTGTCTATCTACAACATTTATAAGGGGAATTAGTAAATATAAATTAATCCCAATGTGTGAAATTGCCAATCCGCATTGTCAAACCATTATCCAACTATTATGTACTTTGGAATGGACCCCTATTTTTCGATCTAGCCTCTTCTTAAGCCAAGATACTCACTTCCTCCTTCTTTATTGTTTCACTTAGTGTGCCTCAGTACATAATTGGAGATGAATCATGAACCCATGCTAGAGCCCTTCCCACTCAGACTTATGGTTTTCTTTTCATGCATGTTTCTCCATCCCCAATTCTTGGCGCAAAGAGAAATCATCGATCCCTGATCATCCAAGTAGGGGTTTTTCCTTCATCTCTCTTTACTGTGCATCATGAGGGGTGGGTATGATGATTTTCCCTTGGGATGTAGATTAAACAATCTTTAATGAACATAACAAAAGATCATTTAATGAAATAAGGGCTGGTAATGATGATGATGTCGCTTTATGTTACCTTAATATTTATGTTGTGAGTTATATCATCTCATGAGCACTGAAAATCATTGTTTTTTGTGGTCCTTTTTTGAAGAAAATGATTTTTTTTGGATATTCATGTGATTTAATGGATGTAACATGGAAACAGATTAATAATATAAACATGGTGGACTAAATTGATGCCTGATAAATAAGAACCATTCTGTGATCACCCTGATTAACAAAAGGAATAGAGGAACTTAATGAATGGTGTTGGGAAAATAATAAAACAGCCTTATTTTTTTTTGGTGATATTCCTAGATGTTCATTTTTGGATGATGTAGAGGAGAATGGAATATCTAGTGGATATGTTGTTTGTTTTTTGGATCTGTGGCTGTGTGGATCCAGAGGTAATTTTTTTGGTCATGATAAGTTGTGGCTTGGTTTGGTTTGAGTACTTTAAGGGATCTCACAGATCCCATTATGATTTTGTTACTTATAAGATAATTGTAAGTGAATGCTTAAATGTCTACCTGGCTATTTTATTTTAATTGATGTTTTGGCTTGTGGTAATGCCTGCTAATTTTATAGTATTGAAGAAATATTTAAATGGATCACATGAACATGATAAAGTGAACGTATACAATGAGGATCTTTTTTCCAAAAGTGGGTTCTGCTTTAGTTGTGGTTGTTGTATACTTGTGCTTGTAGGGATAACAGTTAGAGAAGACGTGCACGAGATGGCTATTTGTTTCAAGAACCTTAGATTGGGAATAGTTCTAGATTACCAATATGTCTAAAATTTAGTTATTATTTTTTATATGCACCCCAAACATGTTGAGAACTTGCTGCTAAACACCCCCATTTCATGGGGGTGTTTTTTCTAACATTCCTATGAGTGGTTTATTATTAACTCCTTTGTTCTCCCTCTTACATATAATTGAGGACTCTTTGGACAGGATGTTATGGACTGACTTTTATTATGGCCCAATAATCTTTGGGCAGAGTGTGTTGTGGTGAGTTAGTCCTGGTTTGTGGAGGAAGGTTTTTTTCCCATGTGTCTTCGGGATGAGGCCAAGGGGTCTTTAGGTGTGGTGGTGGTTGTTCTAGAATAGGTGTCTTCGGGTGTGGGTATGGTTATTGTGGCCCACATGTCTGTTGGTGTAGTTATGTGTTGTTGTGGTGGCCCAAGTGTTTGCGGGTGAGATAGATGTGTAGTAGGGATGGACCATATGGTTGTTGTTGTAGGAGGAAGTTGGAATGTAGTGGGATTTTTGGGGAGTTCTGATGCATATGATATTATAAATAACAAATGTGAATGTGGTTCTGGGTGTCCAAATATCAATTTGATATTACTATTATTTTACCTAGCTTGTGTTTTTGGGGGAGTGTGCCTTGGTGAGGCTGGGTTGATGGTTTCTCATTGCTCGGTGTTTTGGTTAACTATATTTCTCATAGGGTATTAGAATGGATTCCCACATGTACACGAGAGCTTTTGGTTTCCCAATTGAGTATACCTGTATACTCACCCTACATATATAAAATTTCTTCAGGTTTCCAAGAGGGTTTTGAGGACCATTTTGTACATTACTATCTTGACATCAAGATAGTTTTTGTTGTTATATTTCTTTTTGTTAGTAATTTCCACGAAGGATTTCATGTAATTGTATCACTTTATTTTCGACATGAATGTTGAAAAAGGATTTTTTTATTTACTCTGACATTGAATATTTGGTGTTGTTTGGGATCACCATCTTTTCTCACGATCTTATTAAATAAAAAGGTTAATGACTTAAATTTATGTGAGATTCTATACCCTTGGTGATAGTCACCACTTTTGGGCCGTCTAAAGGGGGGAATCGGGGGTCATTATCTCTCATTCACCTTAAAGAAGGAAGGGTAGGACACCTTGACATCCTTTCATTCCTCTTGGAGAAGATTGGTCTTGACACTATGGTAACAGAAGTAGATTATAGAGAGATAGGAAGGATTTCATGGTTAGCCATTGTGAGGATTGAATGGAATAGTAGGAAAAGAGTTAGACAAACAATTTTCATGAAATAAGAAAGGGAAGACTAGCTAGGACACAAGATTTTTGGGCCCCTTTTGATCTAATGCAAGGACTCTGGACCTACCGAAAGACTATGTGAGGCATCACTGATTACAAGGTAGATACCCTAGGAATGTCACAGGTAGAATAATGACTATTCTTCTTGTTTTTCTTGGGAGTTTTATGAATTTAAAATAAATAAAAAGTTTAATAAAAACTTAAAATGGGATTTTTGACAATGATGAACTTTGGAGTTTCTAGTTGCGTTTTTAGTTTTGGAAACCAGATGACATCCACGAGTAGTACGTGTAGTTGAGGCCTAGCACATTGATCTGGTTGATCAGTAGAGGGATGATAGAGAATAGAAGTATGACCATTGGTTGAGGACACTTCATACATTCTAGCGAAATTACCTAGGAAATTACGACGACAATGTCTTAGACATGGAGATGGGGAGATGGCTCAAGGAGCTGGTGACAACTTTCTACTTGATTGGGGCTTCGATAGAGTATTGGGTTCCACTGTCTATGATCCAGGTGTGGGGAGTGGCACATAACTAGTGGATGAATTATCTTGGATAGAAAAAGGATGCTGAGAATTCATGAACTAATTTCAAGAAATATTTTTTAGGTGGAATTTATTTCTGACATGACAAAGGATGAAAAGAGGCATGAGATATTGTCTGTACAGTAATGGAGTATGTTAGTAAGGGAGTTGGAGATCAAGTTCAGTGATTTCCTTCATTTTTCTCATGAACTATTTCTAGATGAGGAGTCATGGAAAATATTCATAGAGGTGGAACACCAACCTTATGTTCAGTATATTATTACTCCTTTAAAAATATTGTTGCACTTGGAAGTTCAGATGAAGGATGAAGTAGTGGAGAAGATTCATGCACTGGGAGGTGTGCCATGAGAGGGGATATATTTGAGTTCTTCACAGGGGTAGCCTGCCAGTAGTAGGCCTCTAGCATCAAGGCCTAATAGGTTTTGGATGATGGGGAGAAGGCCTCAGATGTTTCAGTTCTGATTTCTTGGTCCTATCCATTTCTCTACGAGACTAGGACTAATGTGATTTACCATTGAAAATAGTGGGAATATTTGGAATATGTGCCTTGTCTGAGTGCAGTACAATGGGGGTGGGTAGGTTGAGCACCCACCTTAGCAGCACCAGTTTCTGGCTAGATCTTTTCAGTAGCAACAACAGGGGTATCGGGCCCCTACTCAATAGAGGGTGGACAATGATAGAGGATGCAGACCTTAGGCCGATTCATAGGGACCTCAACTAGGGAGTGGTCGGGGAGGAAGCTAATAGCTGAGGGGAAGTTGATTTGGCCGTAGGTAGTTTCATTCCACAGAAGGCACAGTTTTAGCAGGGCCAGAGGATATTTGAGGTATGATAAGAATGTTTAGTACTATTATATGTGCCTTGTTTGATTCAGGAGATTCTCACTCCATTGTTTCACCCAGTCTAGCCCATGCTTTGGGTATAGAACTAGATAGAAATTCTATTCCCCTGGTGTTGAGTACACTAGATCAAGGTAAGGCTATCCAGAAGATGTTTTTCTAGGATACAGACTAATATTGGGGCTACATCATTCTAGTGGGGATCTCATTCTATTGCAAATGTAGCCATACGATGTCATTCTAGGCATTGAATGTCTGTTTTTTCATTTATGCTGTTATCGATTGCTTGTGGAGAAGGGTCATGTTTTCAGATATGGACGACAAGTGTGTATCTTTCATTGGTGAGTGGGGTTTCTAGGAGGGCAGCCAATGTTTGGAGCCCCATATTAAATTTTTTGTAATTTTGTCAGTGTAATCTATAGACACATAGATGGTGGACGTTACAGGGATTGTTAGTGATTTCAGGGATGTCTTCCTTGGAGTGGTTTTGACGCTACCCCCTCAATTTAATGTTGAGTTCAAGAAAGACTTACAGCCATGTGACCATCCAATTTCGATGTATCCCTATCAAATGGTACCTTCTGAGCTGTGGGAGTTGTGGATTCTATTTGATGAACTAATGAAGAAGAATTTTATCCAACCAACCACTTCTCCACATTGTTAACCTGTATTGTTCTCAAATAAGGATGATGGTGGAATCATGCCATGCATAGACTCCCAAAGAATAAATCAGGTGATGATCAAGAAATTTTACCCCCTCCTGACTATCGAAAACCTTTTTGACCAGTTGGAGGAGCATGTTGGTTCACTGTTTTCAACCTATGATTTGGATATCAAAAATTGAGGGTGAAGGAGGGTTACATATTGAAGACTTTTTTAGGTGAATATATGGGCTGTTTGAGTTTTTATTAATATCGTTCGACATTATGAACACACCAACTATATTCCTAGGACTCATGACCTCAATTTTTCCTGAGTATCTAGACCAGTTTGTTGTTATGTTAATCGACGACATTCTGATCTACTCATGGTGATAGGAGGATCCCACCGAACATTTAAAAATAAGTTTGTAATTCCACTGATACAAACCTATCTATAGGATGTTTTCCAAGTACATTTTCGAAACAAAATAGGTACACTTCGTTGGACACATGGATTCCCAATAGGGAATAGCGGTGGAATCATCGTAGGTCTAAGTAGTTGTTTCTTGGGAGGCATCCAAGAATGTGGTAGAGGTTCATAGTTTTCTCTAAATGGTAGGCTACTATTGAAGGTTCTTTCCCGACTTCAATTGTGTTTCAACACCTTAGATGGCCTTGACTATAAATCACTAGTCTTTCATGAGGAGTAGCGGTGCCAGGAAGCATTTAATTATCTGAAAGGGAAGAATGTATGTGCCCCAGTGCTGAGGATTCCACAATAAGGTGTAATTTTTGTTGTGTTCTATGATACATCCAATAAATGCATGGGTTGTGTGCTGATGCAACAGTCTGGAGTGATCTCTTATAGGACAAGGGAGTTACTCCCTCACAAATGTAACTGTGCCACCCCCAAACTAGATATTTCAGCGGTTGTTTCCACACTAATGTTGCAGTAGAATTACCTCATTGGGGAATGAATTGTGGTATTCAAATATAACTATTGATTGAGGTAATTATTCTCCCAACGAGACATGAACATGAAGCAGCTGCAGTTGATAGATTTTCTCTTGGACTACGACTTCGAGATCTCCTACACCTCATGAAAGGGGAACTTGGTGGTCGATGACTTGAGCAGGAAGTCACGGAAGGATGTGGTTCGAGAGTAATCCAAATATTTGAAGGCAATATAATATTTTGATGCTTTACATATGGGTATGAGAGTGGAAGATAGTAGAGGATGTCTATTTCAGATGACAGTACAATCTTCCTTGGAACTGTAGGTGGAGGTGTCATAGTGGGGAGACTCAGAGAACGAAGTGATGCATGATCTTTTTGACCAGAGAAATAATCTGGAAGTATGGTAATTGGATGGTAGGATAATATGTTCTTCTATGGGAAGCCTTTTAACCAGTTTCAATGTGTGAGGGAGTTCTCAGTGAGTTCCATTACTCACCTTTGGTGGTATATCCTGGAGTCTCCAAGATGTACCAGGGCAGGAGAGGTCTATTTTGGTGGTCAAGACTGAAGTAGAAAGTAGTAGAGTTTGTAGAAAAGTGTATCATATGTCAGGAGGTGATGGATGAGCACTGTGTCCTTGATGGTCTGTTGTATCACTTATAAATTCCCTAGTTGAAGATAGATGATGCCTCTATGGATTTATTCAATGGACTACCCATGTCTGAGGGAGGCTGTGAGTAGATCTGGGTAGTGGTGGACTGATTGACGAAATATCTCACTTTTTATCCATTAAGGAGTCGAGCGTGGTGAATTCTTTTGAACAAAAGTTTGTGGGTGAAGTTGTGAGGCTGAATAGAGTTCACAGAACCACCGTTTTAGATTGGGATGCCCATTATAATTCATGAGTCTGGAACAGATTATAGTTGTTTTTGGAACCAAACTATTCCTTAGCAATTATTTTTTCCATCAGACAAATGGGAAGACAGAGTGGACCATCCAAAAATTAGAGGATATACCGCGAGAGCGTGTTCTAGTCTTCAAAGGACCATGGGTGCGAAACATGAATCTAGTAGATCTATCCTAATGAATATATATAAATCTACCATGGGAATGGAAGCATTTTAAAACTTTTATGGAAGATGGTGTCGTTAACCTGTGTGCTAGACAGAGGTCAGGGAGGCAAGTGTTCTTGACCCAAAGGTAGTGCAAAGCACAATAGAGAAGGATCATCTTGTGCCTAAGAGGATGAAGGTAGCTCCAGACCAGTATAAGTTTTATGTAAATCAATGGAGGAGACCCTTATAGATTGAGGATGGGAACCACATGTTATTAAAGGTCTCCCCATGCCATGGAAAATAGTGGTTTGGTATTTGGAGTACGCTTTCCCCTAGGTTCATCTGACCCTTAATGGTATTGGAAAGAGTCGATGAGGTGGCGTATCAGCTGGTGTAACCACCATGGTTAGAGAGGATCTGAAACATCTTTCATGTATTTAAGATCAATCTGTATCTACACAATGAATCTCACATCCATGACTAGGAAGAGTTGGATATCAAGGACGATGCATCGTTTATGGAGTGATAGGTGAGAATCGAGGATCATAAGGAGAATGTGCTTTGTGGAATGGCCATTTCCATGGATCGTGTGTTGTGGAGGAATAGTGGAATTGAAAAGAGTATTTAGTAATGAGAGTAAAATATTTGTGCCTAATACCCAAAGTTGTTTTATGTTTTTATCTCTTGTATGATTTGTGCCTTTCTTATGATGATCTGTTAAACATTCTTACTATATGAAAAGTTGTTTCCCCGTTCCCTATTTTTTGTTAAAAGTCCTATCTATTGTGAGGGAGAACCTGATCCCTAATCAAGAAGCATTAATTTGGATGCGACTAATCCCATGCGGGTGTATCAGTGCCACCCAAGGCAAATAGTATCTATAAAAGGAAGAAGGATCTCCCTAAACCATGTAACGTGAGAGTGTGACCTTTTTGTGTTGTGTGGTTACTTAAGAGGAGGAGCAGTAGTGTTATTGAATTTGTTCAAGATGTATATATAAGAAGAATTTCCAAAGAAGTAAAGGGTTTACTCCATCTTTATAACAAAAATATGATGTTTTTTCTCTCAGAGATATCTTACGAGGTGGTTGTTTGGACCCCAATCATTTCATAATGTTTACTCATGAATTTCAAGGTTTAGAATTTCTTGAGTGGTATAAGATGCAATTTCTAGGACCCTCTGGGTCTATTATGTTTCCAAATATTGTTGTTAAAGGATTAATAGGGATCATCAATGACTTAGTAAAGTGGTTTCCAAATTTTAGGTTGAACAAATGGTGACACCGATGGGATATCAGTGCTATGGAAATTGTTCTAGGGTGTTTGTGATTGACCCATCAGTGAGCCATTTCCTGCGTCTCTAGGACTATTTAGATTCATTCCAATAACACCTCTTTTGACGTAAAAGTGTTTTAATGCCAATTTCAATGCAACTTAAGACCCATAATTGCTGTTTTAAACCCCTTAAGAGTTGGGAAACCCTTGATTTACCAAAACATGCAGTGCTTTTATTGGTTTCACACCCTTTGTTGTATTTTCTAGTCTCTCATGTTTTCCCATTTTTCCCTTGTTACTTGTTTTTTTCCATTTAAAGACAATCTATCAACTCAAAGCAGTCTGCTAGTCTATCTCCAAGATTTTCAAGGGAAATTATTAAATCTCTATTATTCCCAATGTGTGAAACCACCAAGACGCATGGTCAATCCATGATACAATTTTTATATTATTAGAAATGGTCTCTCTGAGTTTTTGATATGGATTCTTCTTTAGCCGAAAACCTCTATTCCTCCTTTATTTTCATTTCAATTAGTGTGCCTCGAGAATTATTCTAGAGAAGAATCATGCTCCCGTTAAGGAGACATTCCAGCTCAACCATGGAGTTTTCTTTTCCGGAAAGCCGCTCCATCCCCAGTGCATAGTGCAAAGAGAAAAATTTGATCCTTGATCATCTATGTCGGCTTTTTCCTTCATCAATCTTTACTATTCCTCATTCACGCTGGGTATGATGATGTTCCAAATAAACATAGATGGAACTAAAATTAATAGCAATATGAAACATACTTTTAATGAATGAATGGGTGGGACTTATGATGACATTTTTTTATTTTAACTTCATTTTTTATGTTGTGAATTGTATGGTATCATGTACACTTAAAATCGTTGTTGTTGGTAGTCCTTTATTAGGCACTAATGAAGATCTGTTATCGAGATAATCTTTTTATTGACTAGATTTAACAAGGAAACTGAATATTCATGTACATTTGGTTGATTAAATGGATGCCCAATAAATAAGAACCCCTATGTGATCACCCCATCTAAACAAAAGAAAGAAGGAACTTAATAAACGACGTTGGATAAATCTGAAAAATCCCTCAATATATTTATGATGATATTCCTGGTTGTTCATTATGGGGTGTGGTAGAGGGGAATGTAATATCTGGTTGAGTGGTTTTTGGATCGTGGATTTGAGGTAGATTAGAGCTTAAGGTAAATGTTCTGGACCCGTTATGTTGGGGAATCATTTGGTTCCAGTACTTTGAGGGATCTCACAGATCACATTTTGATGTTATTTCTCACAATAGAACTATGAGTGAATTCTTAAATGCCATCTTGGATATATTCTTTCAGTCTCTGTTTTGGATTGTGATTCTTCTTGTTAATTTAATGTTATTGAAGAAATAATTAAATGGATTACATGAATATGATAAAAATAACAAATATAATAGTGTACTGTTTTCAATAAGTGTATTGTTCACGGGTTGTGGCTTTTGTATACTTGTGCATGTAGGGATAGCAGCAAGAGAATTTGTGTACAATCAGGTTATTTTATTTGGGGACCTTAAGTTCGGATTAGTGCTTGATTACCAATATGTATAAAATTTATTTCTTCTATTTCTTTTACAACCACACCCATGTTGACAACTTCATGTTGAACACCCCTATTTCATGGGGGATGGTTTTTTACCAAAATTTTTATTAGTGGTTGGTTATTAGCTCTTTTCTTCTCCCTCTACCCGATAGACCAAGTCTCTATGAGGAGGCTGTGATGTTCTGAGTTTCATTATAAACCAAGACTCTTTGGGCAAGGTTTGTTGTGGTGTGTTGACCCTGTTGTGTGCGAGCATGATTATTTTAACAAGTTTCTTAAGGATGAGGCCCAGGTGTCTTCAGTAGGGAAGTGGTTGTTCTATCCCATGTGTCTTTAGGTGTATAAGTGGTTGTTATATCCCAGGTGTATATGGGTGTGGTTATGTGTGGTTTTAGTAGCCTAGGTGTTTGTGGGTGGGATAGATGTGCTGTTGTGATGGCCCATATTGTTGTTGTTGGGGATGTAGTTGGACTACAATGGGATTTTTGGGGGAGGTCTGATGCATAGGATGTTCTAAATAACCTCTGGGAAAGTGGTGCAGGGTACCCAAATATCGATGTGCAATTACTATTTGTCTATGTGGCTTGCATTATTTGGGTTGTTTGCTGTGGTTAGTCAAGGTGGATAGCTTTTCTTACTATTTTTTTTGGTTATGTCTATTTCTCATGGGGCATTAGAATGTCTTCTAACTTGTGCAAAAGAAGGTTTGGTTTCCTTTCTGAGTATATGTGTATACTCACCCAACATATATAAAATTTCATTCAGGTTTTAGGTGTACTTTGTAGACCATGCAGGACCTTACTAGAATAGTATCAAGAAAATTTATGTTGGTTCTTTTCATTTCGTCAGTACATTCCTTCAAAGTTTTCTTTTACTTGTATCACATTATTTTGGACACGCATGTGGAAAAAGGGTTTTTGGACTTACTCCTTCTTTTCGATAGTTGGAGTTGATTGTGATTCACCATATTATCTACCAATATTTTTAAAAAAGGGTAATTCATTCCATTTATGTGATATTCAATACCCTTGGTTCTAGTCGCTACTCCGGGGCCCATTGAAAGCAGGACTCGTGGGGTCATTATCTCTTCTTCACTGTGAAGAAGGATGTACATGTCCCCTTTTCAACTTTTCCCTATTATTAGAGAAGGGGGTCATGACACCTTATAAAATTGTTATTATAAAAAACTGTTCTTATATATAGATATTACTATTAAAAATTTAGAATAAATTAGTAGTTATTATTATTTATAAAATGCGAAAAAACTATGGGAAATTTCATGCATAATATTTATTCATATGTAGTATAAATATATACATATTTAGTTGAAGTCTAATATTAATCATAAGATTCAATATTATTCTAATTTATGAGTTCTTATTTCTTAGTATACAACATCAAATATTCGAGGTTTACTCTTACACATTGAGATATATTTACAGTTACTCTTATAAATCAAAAGTGTTAATCATATGTATTCTATTTGACTCTTTATTTATTAATATATATTTAAATATTTTATTTATATATATAGTGTTAGTGACATTCTTTCCTATACTTTATTTATAATATTATTCATATGAATGAAGAGATGATTTCTTTTCTTCTAAGAAATAAAATTTTAGATATTTTCATATTGAACTTTTTTCTTTTGTTATACTGGAGATGTTCATAAAATTTTGACACAGTTTATTAAATAATAAATTACTGTAGGATGAGTTTTTAAAAATTTATTAAAAATATTATTTTTGATGAATTATTATGCAATATCTATTAATAAGTTACAATTAAAAATAAATGATAGCATATTGTTTTTCAATCAGTTAAATAATTGATATTATATATATTTTATTTAAATAATAAATCACATATATATATTTTTGTAATGTTAATGTTTAAAAAATATATAATAATACACTAAAACACTATTCCTAGGTTGATGAGATTTTATGTACTATTTTGAATGTGAATATATTCATGTTTTGATAGTCATGTTAAAAAATGATAATGATAAAAGAGAAAACTAGGTTGTTTCATTGTTTTATTTCGAAGAATAGGACTTAGTGTTTGACCAATTAGATCTACACTTGGGATAAATAAATATTTCACTGTATAATATTCATTTACTACTTTCTATTCTTATTTACCAATGTGTTATATAAATATATTAAAATTATATATATATATTTATTCTATGTGCGTAAAATTAATTAATTAATTTTAAGTGAGACAATGGATATGCATTTTTATAATACAGGGTGAGATATTGATTGAATTATATTGTAATATTTAAATATAATATGTTAGATACTATATATCAACTGTGAGATCCATATATAAAATATATGAATATAAAAACCATACAGATTTTCAGTATGTATGGATTAGTTTAAGGGATGATTCTTGAAAACATTAAATGACAATAAAACAACTTTCGTCTAATTTTTTTTATTTATTTACACTGAAAAATAAAATAAAAAGGAGTAAATAAAAAAGTAATTATTTTATGATGAATGTTAAATTTTCCTAACCTGAAATTAATGATCTCAATCCACACCTATTGGATTCTTATAATTAACATATTGGAAGACACTGGTTATAAGACTTAAAAATTTGAGTTCTCTACACTAATTTTTTAACACATAATGATTTAATCTATTTAATATATCTTCTCATCTAAGAGAAGGTACATATATGGTATGATATATATATATATATTTTATAAAATATGGTTAGTAGATGTAATGATTTATTTTATATCTTTAGAATTTTTAGATGAACATTTATATGAAGGTTTTGAACCCATTAATGTTACTTGTAGGTGAACATAGATACTAGAGTTCTAATAAAGATGTATATAATGACATAAATTAAAAATATATGAATGAAATTATCTCTTGATTAATTATTAATGATTTTAATTTAATTTCTCAATGTACTACCACCTTTTATATTTTGAATACTATTATTTCTTATAATAAAACTAACATTGTGATACAGTTGATGCACAATACTCAAAAACTCAAATATGATTCCTTTAGGATTTCTGATGTTGAAATAACCACACATATAACTGAATGACTAATTGAAATTTTAAATAATATACCTTCCATGGGCATATCTATGTTAGAATAAGATCAATAGTTATTATAATATACACAATTTAAATATCAAGAATTGAATAATTTAATTAGTACTATCATGATATATAAATATTAGATAAATATGGAGGTAGATTATCATAAAATTATTGTAAAATATAGACTTTTTCATAACATTTTTTCTTCAATAGATTGGAATAGTAAAAATAAATCGGTTTAAACTCATGAAATATAGGAGATTACATTATTTTAAATTATGGTCATGGAAATTTTCAATTTTATATTAGATTCAAAATGTATAATATTATAAATTATAATTTAAGAATATTATTTAATAACATAAAAAATGATAGGAAAAAAAGGTTACGTGATATGAATATAAAAATCCAGGGAATATCAAGACTGACTATAAACATATTAATGAAAATTTGATGTTAGAAATAATCTTTCATGGAATAACATATTACCATAATAAAAGAAAGGGGGCTATGTATATTACATAAATTTTTTCTAATGATTATTTTAATGAATATATTTTTGAATCTGATTTGGGTAAAATAATCTAAAAATATAATATGTTATTTACGGATTTAACTATAGATAAAGATTCTTTTTTTCGCCTATACAAAAATTTAATTACGAAACTTCTGACGAGATTGATAAATATGTCTCAATAATTGACGATAATGATAATATATTATAAAAATGGGATAAATAATTTAAGAAATATTTTGATAGTATAATTTCTAAAATCAATGTTTTGTCTAATCCCCATTTTGAATTAATGTCCATATTTTATAAAATTAAATCTTATTGTGTTATGAAATATTTTAGAAATTTGATTTTATTATTTAAATTTGAAAATTATAATTTGTTTGAAGAAAAATCACAGAGATGAGGAAAACAATAATTATTAATAAAAAATTAAAAAAATATAGAAAATAATTTATTACCATTTCAAATTGTATAATATTTTCTATTATTATTTTCCTTCAATAATCTATTTTTGGAGTTTCAGAAAATCTTTTTTGTTTGAGATATCCTGAATTTATATGTGTCAAGAAGGCACATGTTTCTAAAGAATAATCTATATTTTTGCAGAATTTTTATTTTCAAATAATAAGGTCCTGGTTACCAATAATTTAAATTATATAATCGGTGGATGCGAAATATTATGGGTACGAAAACTCTTTCTTGTGTGGTATTTTCTAAAAATTGCTCCTTAATGAATGAAATTCTAAATGGTGTATGGATAGTGAATTCTCAATGCATAACAGTTTTTATTATTAATTTTTTTATTCATTATCAATGATCAATGGTTTAAATGTATCATTTGTATATAATTATAAATGAAATTTAATATAATTTTATGCTTTTTATATCTATAATATGTTCTTATAAAACAATATATCAATATATATTGGTTATATAAATATATATTATGTATGTATCAACAATGTAATGATTTTTATTTATATTATTTATCTAAAAATTATTGTTTTATTAATAATTATATATAGGTTAAATTTAGAGAACCCCAAAATGAATGTTTCTACACATTAGAAATACATTTCTTATATAGATATAATATAAACTATTTTAATATTAAAATTAAAAAATCATGAATTTGGCATGTAATAAAGGGTTATTGTAATGTTTATACTTTGATAATGTTTTTAATATGGATTTTATATCTAATTTTCACAACCTAATGTCTAATGTTAAGGTCATATGTTATGAATGAATAATAAGAAAAGATCATACATCTTATTTTAAATGAATCAATGGGGTTATAACTTCTTGATATTTGGAACGTATCAATGTTGATTTTTTTTTACAATATAAAATAGTAAACCATGGGGGAAATTATTCAAATTATAATTTAGCTAATTATTTCGATAGATTTAAATGGGTTTATGATATTAATATTAATTGAGAATCTTGATCTATATTCCAGAATTTCTATAAATAATTTAAAATGAAAATGATGACAAATTTATTTCACTAGGATGTGAAAGAAGATTATAATGTTAATTTAATGAATTAATCTCATTTTTATTGAAATATTGTTCTGAAAAACAATTCTACTCATAGAATATGCCCATATAATAGAGTTATTGAAGAGTGAAATAAGATGTTTACTAAAATATGTAGAAATATGATAATTTAGTATTGTTTTCTTATTCTTTTGAGGGATTAGGATATTAATAAATATTTCTATGTCATAGTAATACTTATAAAAAGAATTAATTTAACAAAAAAAACTAGTGAGTACTGAAATGAAACAAATAAATTATTTGGATACACAAATATTTTTCTGATATAAGTTTTATATATTAATCTGAAAGTTTAATCATTGTAAATTTAATCCCAATAATTATGATGGATTATTTATTGGTTATTATATTATTTGGAATGAGTATAATGTTTTCAATAAACATTCATAGTAATTTAAATAATCTATCATGTCATATTTGATTAAAATGATCACTTTACTCTTAATAAATATTTTCCTATAGGATTATAGTATTAAATTAAAACATTTCCGTTTTCTATGCTTTTAAAAACTAAAAGTGATGATTATGTGGAATGTTTTCCCACAATATCTAGTGGAATAGATCTAAAAACAAATAAACCAAAGAGTGTGCTATATAAATAACCTTGAACCTTTAATGAAATCATTTTGAAACTGCTATTATTCATTTATTATAAGGTTTATGGAATAAAATAAATTCTATAAATATAGTTGAATTTTTTCTTATATTCATAGTTTTAATATGAAATAATAGTGGGAATCATGTGTGATGAATATTTTAAATATCAGCTTATAGTTAAACCATTTTAAAAGAAATTAAAATTAGGTAATATTGAAAAGAATATTTTATTAACAATTTATATGATCAAAGTGGGATTTTAGAGGTAAAATAGATAATGAGAGTGTGATCACTAAGAACATGGCTTGTTAATTTCTAATGGCTATAATTAATTAGATAGAATATGTTTTCAAAATATAATTATAACTATTACTGGGATGTATGACTTTATATTAATCATAGGTTATTTATAACATATAGACATTAAAATTTTTTGTATAGTGTTATATATTTTTTATATGGTTTTATTTAGAGGGAGTTTATTTTAAAAATCCTCTTGGTTTTCAAAATCCACATTTTATACATTTTGATTTCAAATAGAACATTTTCTATATTGTGTTGAAAATGAAACAATATCATCGTAGAAACATATTAGTTCATTTTTTATAAAAAAATATCTATAGGCTTGGACGATCATACCTTGATTACGAAAGCATTATCTTCAGATAATTATTTATTTCAATTAGTTTTTTATGATATGATTTTTTTTTAAATATTAGTTATGTTTTGAATTTTTCAAAAACATTTAACTATAGATTTAATTGATAATGATGGTTTAGTTGAATTTTTTTCATGGATTTAAAAACATATAAAATGGATTTTGATAATCCTTCAAATTTTGATTCAAATATTAGTTATTGTTGACTATAATTTTTATTAATTTTTTAAAATTTACTACTAAATATTTTACACTGAAATTTTATTATAACATAAGAAAATTTAAATTATAAATAACACAATATATAATATTATAGTATCACTATTTTTTATTTTTAATATAAATTCCAAAATATTATATATTGATATGTTGATATTTTTTATGAATAGTTTAGTTTATAATAATTTTATTCCTATTAAAAAATATTATCTTTTTTAAGGAGAGTTTTGTTAAATATTTTGTTTTGAATGTTTTTATTATTATATGTCAATGTATTAGCAATATATTTTAGAAATTCATTTTATTTCTATATAATTATTTGTATATTTGATCATTCAGAATATAAAATCATCTTCAATTAAAACCATTGAATTATTTTTTTTATTACAAACCCTAAAAATGTGAAAATAATAATAACATTAATAATAGGTAAAATGAAGAGGTAAGATATTAGTTATTCATATCAATTTTCTGGTAAAGAAAACCCTTATTGTTTAAGTGCATAATTATACACTATAATGATATTGAAATGTCCTTGACCAATTGAACAAAAATGATTTTGTAATTTTTTAGATGGTTTTAATGAATGTTTCTGATTATAGGGAAAATGATTAAAATTTCTTTGGGATCCAATTCCATGTTTTTTATTCAAATTTTCATCTAAATTTATATCTAAAAAAGAAATATTATTATAAATAAATGTATGTTTTTAAATTTAAATAGAGAAGTGGTATATTTATATCCACGAACCCTCTAAATTTTTTAAGGATTTAATAGTGATGACAGATATAGGAACTAAGATTACATCATGTTTGACTCTAACATCTTCTGATAAAATTGTA
The DNA here is from genome assembly GCA_963277665.1 of Viscum album. Taxonomy (NCBI): domain Eukaryota; kingdom Viridiplantae; phylum Streptophyta; class Magnoliopsida; order Santalales; family Viscaceae; genus Viscum; species Viscum album. Next base: position 1,747,745,118 of record OY728155.1, on the reverse strand, counting down.
TTTGGATAAGAAAAGAATAATCAAAATATTATGCATGCATATGTCAAAAAAACAATGAATAAAAAAATAGAGAAATCATAGAGGGAAAAAAAATTTATATGGTGATTCAATGGTTGTAAAGAGTTATTCATATAAACCTAATCAATTTCCCCAATCCTCAATTTCCAATTACCCTAAACATAAACGTCCACCTTTGTTTCCAAAATCCAATATCCTCAAATGAAAATATCTGAAATCCTACTAAATTATATATATAATAATGTTCATGAATTATTTTAGTATCTCATATTATTGTAATAATAATTATTTAGGTTACATATGATTCAATGTTGAATTATATTTTATTTCATTACACCATTATCACAATTTTTTGTATCACAATGTACAAAAACATATGTGTTATGTATTTATTTCAGCTTTTTTTTGATATTATAAAAGGGGATAAATGTAAGGATGGGACTAAATGATACCATCTCTATTAATTTCATGGTTTAAATGATCCGTAAAATTTAATTTATTAAAATATTTAGTTTCATTATTATTAAAAAAGTTATATTGTTGTTTAGTTAAGGCGTTCAAAAATATCCTAGTACTTTCTATGATTTTATGTTTACGAAAACACATGGTTTTTTATTGATAACATTACATAATGTAAATTTATTGATATTTATTTGTCTATTATATTTCATTTCAATGTGATAATTTATTCTAATTTAGAATATTAAATATATAAAATTTATTATTATGTATTTTGTGAAAATTATAAATAACAGTTATGAATTAGATATATTTAAAATGAAAAATTCTTAAGTATCTAGTTTTTTTCACAAATATAGAATTAATTAGAAATTATTATTAATCATAGTGTTTTGGAAAATTATGTGATATTAAATGAGTAAAATAAATTTTTATATAAAGTATATTTACTAAAATGTTAATGGTTGAATACAATAAATAGTACTATATTCCATTTTTTCTAATGTATGAGATCATATATATTGGTACAGAATGTTATTCATGGAATTTGTACTCATACCTATAGAATCATATTCATATTTACTCTTATATACTGAATGAAATGATATTAATTTTTATATTTAATTCAATATATTATGGTTAAGTATCGAAAGAAGTTATCCCTATGTTTTCATGGAATTTTTCATTCATATGAATTCATTATAAGAAATGTTATTCCAACATATAAAGTGTTAAAAAATTAATCATAATAATTAAATTTATATGATACATTTGAAATTTGTTTGTTTTTGTATCATAACAGACAATTACTCAACATTGATATGGTTTGATAATGATGATAATATTTTACTATAAGTCTTAAAATGAATTTTAAAAGCTATTATTTATAGATAAGATATTCTCTAATGAATATGAAAACACCTAATATCATGAATAAAATACAAGATTAGTTTTTTATACAGTGAAATTATGATATTATGCATATTAATTTGATAATATATATGTGCCCAATGACTCACATCACATTGATAATACACATGAATTTTTTTTTGGTTGATTAGTTTTCCATGACTATATTAAAATCTATTTTATTGTTGTTTTGTAAAAGAAATTTTTGATAATTAATAAGGGAGAGAGGGAAATATTGGATCTATAACTACGGGTTAATTTTATGATCAATATGTGGTTTTTGATTCATTAAACCGACACATTGTATGAATGAGTTTTTTCTAATGAAGATTCAAATTAGAAAAACAGTTCTTCTAAACAACTATATATTGAAAACATAATAAAATTTTATATAGCTTTTATATTCATCAATGTTCACACTTCTTGTATTACGTGTTGAATAAAGACCATCGACATGAGGTTTTGTAAATGTAAATGAGATATTGGTTGAAGTGTATAACAATTATTAAATATTAACTATTATCATCATTCAATTAACCATGGTATCCATATAAAAATGATCTCAATAAAATTACTACATTTATATTAGTAGTTAGATGAGTTTAGTAGGGTTAGTTTATTTGAAACCCGGAACCATCAAGAAATACTATGTCTGTATTGTATTTAATTTTATATATTTCTACTAAAAAATATAATCTAAATAGGAATACAAAAATATTTTATATAATATGGAATATAAATTTTTTGAAGTTAAAATTCAAGAATGCAATTCATTCCCCAATTGAGTCATTTTAACACACAACTTACACAACATATATAATTTCATTTTCATTCCATTTTCTATTTCATTAAAATAATGTAATTTTTATATAAATATATGGATTCCATGGATAGAAAAATATTTTGAATAATCGATGACATATATTTCCATGAACATTAGTATTTTTTACTGAGTATGTTTTGAGGAACATGTTTATCGAGTATACATTGATAATTTTAGGAAAATATTTAATATTAATATTCATTAGAAAATTTCCATGTAGATTAATTAATTTACTATGTCATTTTGAATGTTATATACATATTTATTAGTGTAAATAACAATACAATAATGTGTAGATGAAAATATTTTGGTCTATAAAGATGTAAATCTATTATCAATTGAGGAACAACTTTGGTTATACCTTTTATCTATACATTATAGATTCATAAAAATAGTTGTGTATATATATTAGATTATATGGATGATGAAATTTATGTTGGTAATCATAATTTAGATAATAATTTTTTTAATCACACTAGAGAAGAAATTTTAAATCATATTTCTTGTATAATATATATAGTTTTTACATTAATGTTTTTTATCATATGTAAATATAAAACCACAAATATAGTGGTAAAGGTCAATGGGAAAGATGAAGATGATGTTGTTGTGAACTGGTGTAAAAATTTATTATGTGATAATGGTGTATTAAAATTGAAAATATATTATTAATGGAAGAATTGTGGACAAGAGACAACAAGGGAAACCAAACAGACCGCAGGTGGACACTATCAGTCATCAAACTAAAGAATGGGTAGAACTCCAATATTCATTACTAATTCTACTAGTCATATATAGTGCCAAGACCATAGAATATTCCCATCATCTATATGTCTAATGGATTCCCCAAATCTTGTTCTTAAATGACTATTATAATTAGAATATATTTCTTGTTCTTTCTAATATATATTTGTTCCCGTTTACATCGTGGATACATAACTACCAATTTATAGGTATGGATAATAAAAAATATGTAGCACACCTGGGGAATCAATATAGCAGTTTTTCCCATTTCATTTTGTTTTTATATTTCTCTATGTTTGAATATAAGAACTGTTATATTGATTTTATTTAAAATAGATAAATAAAAAAATTTCTATATACATAGACTAGAAATTATTTAATATTATAATCTAATTAAAATAAATAATTTTTTTTTCCTTTATTTGGTTTCATGATTAGTTATGTTTTTGTTGTTTCATTATAGGTAACAATGAGAGGAAGACTACCTAATACCATAAAGAAGGAAAATTACACACTTATATCTCTATGTATGGGAATATACCTTCATTTGTATCTCTATAATATGGTTTTATTAATTTTATATTTTCCTAATATATGTGTAAATAAATTATATTTTATAACCAAAATTATGTAAAATTATGAGATATGTGTTGGGGAAGAATATCACGAATTTTGGTTATTTTTTATATTATTATTTAATTAGTTTTGGGTTTTGAGATTATTGAACAAAACATACACAAAAACATATATATACATATAAATACATTATTTTATGTTAAATACTACTATGTTTTTATATTGATTTGAACATTGTATTTGATATTTTTATTCCTTAAAATTTACTTTTATATTGTTGTATTTTCAATCAAATGGCAAACAGATATTTATGATCATATCCAATACCTTTTCCACATTACTTATACATTTTTATACTTTATTTTGATAATATTAACAATTATGCACTTCATGAAGGGAAAACGATTCATTTTGTAGTAGTATAAAAAATTCTAAAAATTCATTTCCTGGGATCATTGTGTTTAGAGGTCTTAAAATGATAATTTTTTTTACTATTGATAATTATTTTTTAATCTCATTTTATCCAACATGATATTTGATATTCTTTAATTCATTTTCAATCAAGTATGGATTTTTTAGGATCTACATCTAATACTGAAATCCAAACCCACATCACTCTTGAGATAAATTTTATATGGATGATGGGATCTAGGAGTATGGTAGGGAATCACATCTCACAGTCATTTAAAATATGTATATTTATTAGAAGAAATGTACTAGTGCATTAACTATAATATGAGAATTATTATTCACAAAACTTATTTGTGTTATATGGACCCTTAATATCTACATGTAATAATTATTTAAAAAATGATGAAAAATATTAAATTGAGAGTTCATGAGTAATTTATTTTTGATTCCAAATGCTTAGAGTGTATACTACAATACAATCAAAACCTAGAGTGATGTGATTGGTTTTATATTTTGGTTGATGGAGGATAATCCATATTAATCATAAAATAATTATATAAGTATTTTATTTAATTTATTCAACTCCTCCGTAATTATTTTATTTTAAAACATTGTACTACTCAACTCTTATCTCCACAACACTTATTTGAAAATTCCATTTTATTAATATTATTTCTTTTAAAATTAATAGATGATTTAGAATAAATATATTTTGGAAGGTTTCCCATGTCTTAAAAACTAATCATATAATTATTTATAAAAAGCATAACATCAATGTGGGAGAAATACACCATGGAATGTATTTGTGAGTGATCATATTTAAATCATAAAGTCCAAAATGAAATTGAATGACCAAAAGATAAAATTGTGTGAAAAATATTAATCATGATAGATAATAGACCATGAAAAAAGTTTTAGTACAATTTTATTTATTTATTTTTAATGTGGATATGATGTATATTTTTCAAAATAATAATAAATATTAGTGCGAGATATTGATGATGTGTAGTTTTAGGGTTTACCTAATTTTTAATTATCATAATATATATCTAGTTTTTTATTAAATTCATAATTAGAAATATATTTTTATGTTTTAATTAGTTTTAGATAATAATTTGGAATTTTCCAAAGTATTAGAAATTAATGATGAAAATTATTTGGGAATTTCATGTTAAGGATGAAATATATCTTTAATTCTTATTCTTGATTGTTTTTATCATAAAAATAAATGATTTTTCCAATTTATTATATCTTTAGTAAAATCAATAACATATTATTCTTTATTAATTAAAATTATTTTAGATTTTAACTTTAATTATCATATTGTGTGAATACATTTTGTGATAATAAATATATACACTTTTGGGATTTATATTGCTGTTGGGTAAATGGGATAACTCCCTAAATGAATTTGTGTTATATGAAAGTGTATATTCACCCCCTATTTTATCACTTCATTTAGAATGTAAAATCAGTAGTGAAATTATATAATATATTGTCTAACAATCATGAATAAATTATGAAATTCAATTTTTTCTCTTGTCCACTAGGCATTTAATTTTTAACAATTCATTTTCCATCAAACATTACATATATTCATCATTGAAAAAAAATATTTTTGCAAATATAATAACAAAATGGAATTTAATAAACACTGTAATTTCATAGAATATGTTATGGATTTTAATTTAGATTATAATTAATGTAAAACACATGTATTTTAATAATTAAAATAAATAAAAATAATAATTCAAAATATATTTAAACTGGAATAATTAATTAAAATCCCATTTTCTATCATTAAATTAAAATATTTTTTAAAAATTTAAATATTTTCTAAAACACACTAATAATATATAAAATATTTCCACCTAGTATGAAAATATAAAATAGGGATATATTAATAGAATTAAAAATAAATAAACCCTAAAAATATAGTTTACCACTATATTAATTAGAACCTATAATATCCTACAATTCTCTAGAATCCCATGTATCCCTATAAAGACGTTTACAAAAAAAATTTATAGACAACCTAATGAGACCATCCAGTCGTATCTCAATAGATTCCAAAATTTCTAACCCTCAATGACACTATATTAAAGTCTATGTCTTTACTTACCTACTAAAAATCATCCCCTACACTGAGTTGGAATGTTCAATGGACTATGGTATCACCAAAATTCAAAATGGTTGATAAATGATATTGAAATATTATAATTCTCATATGTGATAATTGAACCCCTTAATCCTTATTATGAAATATGTAACAAACCAATGATACATGAATTTAAATGAACACTTAACATACTGCAATATATAAATTGGAAAATAAATAACAGAATGAAACTAAAATACAATTTTATAAAACTTAAAATATAATATTAATTTAAATAAAAAATGATACCAAATAGTGGAAGATCCTATAGTCTCCACTATACAAGAAATGCACCCCATCAATGTGACCTATCAAATGAATCTGATATGACAATAACTCAGAAACAATTATATTTTAACATGAACCGTGTTTTATATGTCATGGGTGATTATAAATCCCAATAGGGATCCCCTAAAACACTGTTAATAAATTTTAAGCTCATCAATCCCATGAAATATAAGATTAGTAAAATAATAACCATGAACCCAAATCCAAACGATTCATAATTTTTTACATAAGTATTCTTTAACACATGCACCATGATTTATGGGATAAATTCCCCTATATATTTAAAAAAAATCATTATATGCCCTTGAAACCACCCTCTTTCTCCCAATAAAACTATTTCTCAATCCATGGAAATTTAACCTTTATAAACATGTACAAAACCAACATTCTTTTCCCGCATGGCCTATTTTAAAACCATAACATTTTACAATTTTCATGTATTTCCGAACAATCAATAATGAGTATATATGTATATTGATCAAGTATTCTTTTTTCCATCAAACACATGAGTTAACTATTACCCCCCAAAAAAGTCTTAACTCATTGGTATAATCTAGAACAAAACATCCAATTTCAATGATGGATTCACCTCATTGAATTAAAAAGCCATGTAACTCTAAAAATAAATCTCAATAGTGAGACAGACATAATAATGTGAGAATATGTAGACGAATGATTATTCTTCTTATACAAAAAAACCCATCCATTATTTGAATAGAAAAATATTTTTCCTTTATAACCAACCTCACATTGAATCAAAAACACCAAATCACATTATTTGATACATCTTTATATCACACAACTAATTATATCTTTAAAATTATACTAATTAATTTTTTTATAAAACCAAACAATGTCCTATTAATTTTTTTCATAATAAAACTCCTAAAATATTCATTAAATATTTTAAATAATACTAAATAATTTTTTGGATTTTAATTTTTTTTAAACAATCTAACCGATATTTAGCCATGAAAATGTAGTATTCAAAGAGTAATGAAAGATGATCCAAATACATAAAAATATTTTTGTGAACTTATATTAATGTCTTAAGATAGAAATTCCACCTCATAAACACCAATTTTACTCAAAGACACCCCAACCAATTTCTATATATATCCCAAAACTGTATATAAAAAATACCAAAAAAATATCATTGAAATCAATGAAATATAGAATGAGAATATAATAGTAGGTTTTAATTATAACATACATTATATTTTATGAAATATATTTCCATATATCAAAGGGAGTAGAAGGAAAGGCCCCAAATTATACTTAATGTAATTTGGGATTAATAAGTGTGATAAAATGATGGAAAAGTGGAGAAATTCATTTAATTAGAGATGTTTAATTATGGAATAAATTATAAAAGACCACCTAACCATGTATTCCATACTATATAAATTTTCTATATTTTATGGTTTGTTCATATTTCTAGATAAACTTTATATATATCCATGATCATACAAAAAATCACATTGTGCACCTAAATCTAACTATAAAATCATTGAGAACTCTTCTACTATATGAAACCCATTAATAAAAAAATAAAATTTTCCAAAGATCAATAACCATAAAAAATAACTAATCCTAATCCTAAATTAATATTACAACCATATATAATAGTATTTGTAGGTATAAGGTTGGAATGAGAAACAAATAGATACTAACATAGAGGCATTTTTAGAAAATCTTATTTAATTTATTTTACCAAAGTTCCTTTAATTATATGGTTATTAAAGATTCTCGTTAATTATATATAAAGAATATTTTTTTATCCAAATCATATCAAGACAAGGATATTATTGGGTATTCCCATAAAGATATTTAATTTCCTATTATTCTTAGTTCTTAGAGAATATCATGTATATTTTATATTAACCATTTCAAATTTTTTATATATAAATTTATCTATAAATCAAAAGTGTATTTGAATTATATGGGATTAGTAATTTGAGATGATTATTCATGATTTAAAATAGGTTCCTATATGGATATATTATTTATATTTTTATTTTGTAATCATATACAACGATCGTTGTATACACATGTTGACCAGGATAATAACATATCATTTGTTAACTAATGAAAAATTCGGGATTACTATTTGGATATAAAATGATCTAACATTATCTTTTACTTTAGAACACACTGATATATGAAATAATCAGTTAGACTTGGTAAACATTTCTAATAATAATAAATTTCATACCCTAATAAAGATTTCACTATTTGAGGTTATGAATTATAGTTTTTTCTCAATATATACTACATGGGATTAGATCATGGAATATATTAATTGACATGTTCAATATTTTATAAGATAAAAGTAATCATATTAAATTTATCAAGAAGATTTCCACTTCAAATTAGGGCACGAAAAAATATTATTTATATTGATAATGGTGATGATTGGATTTTATAATTAATGATCATTAATATAAACTTGTAAAAAATTAACTATAAAATAACCAATTAATGTAAATGTGGATGTTTACACTTTAGTTTTTGTGTTTTATGAGTTTTTATTATTTTTTAGAAATATTATACATTATATATGTATAATTTTTAATTAGTGAGATTCTAAATTTATTTCGTTATCTACATTAATAATCTATTAAAATAATATTATGTCTATGAATAGGTAAGATGATGTACAATTATGAAAAAATGAATTTTTATGAAATAATTGTTCATATAGGGGATCACATTGAGAAGACCCTATGAAGAAATAAATTTTCTTTTTATATGTGTTTTATGAAAATAGGGATGAGTATACAATGAGTCGTTATCATGATAAATGGATAATAAGACTAATTTGTCGGAATGGATTTTTGAGGATTCATCACAATGATCTTTTTGTATTAATACTCATATACTGTGAATATTAAAATTAAACAAGTCTTTTTTTATAAATTGGTATTTAAATTGAAATTTTTTATAATTATTAATGTAATTTTTTAAAAAAAAATTGGTTTAGAAGATGTTAGGACCTTGAAGAAATGGGATCAGGCTTAAGTCTCATGGTTATCCATTATAGATGACATGGTCATGATAATATGTTGTATTTACAACATGATATCTAATATCCTTTTTTATTTTAGTGATTTTGATATACTAGTAGAGAAACTAATAGCATCATCAAAAATTGGGAAATAAATTATAAATATGTTTGAAAAATATACATATTCAGGAAATGAAATTAAAATGAATAAAAATTCATAAATAAATATTTATTTATTTTTTAAATTTCTCTTTAGTGGGGAGTAATATATCCATAACTGTTGGTAATATAAGATAATTTATAATTATTTATTTATTTACCTTTTGAGTTTATTAGGATTTATTTTTTATGTAATTGAATAATGATTTTTTATTTGGGATTAGGTGTGTATTTTCAAATGAGTTACCAATATAATTTTTTAATTACTTTGAATATTATGTTTTGTATAAATATTTGTGCAACACATTCAATTTTAATGAAGTAATAATTATTTGATATGAGAAATATGTCCATTGATCATGTTTGTGTGTATTTTTTAAATGTTATGATTTATTTTTAATATTGGAGTGTGATTATAAAGAGAAATTTAAAATAATTGAATCCTTATTGAATTATGATTGTTTAAAATTTATTATAAAAGATAATTTTTTTAAATTAATTATTATTTTCTTATAATATTTTTCAATTTAGATACAACAGACTGATGACATCATAAGAAATTATATGTTGGAGGGACATAGCATTCCTGATCAATGGATATTCCTATTGACCTGAAACCCCTAAAGAGAATGGAATTAGTCATTAATATTTGTAAATGGGGTTTATAATGAGTGAGGTTACATCAACCAAAATTATATCCAATGATTGTATAAAATTTAATATTAAGGACTAGAACAACCCAACATATCATCTCTAGTTCGGTCCAGGTAACAATTTACTGAAAATATAGCATTATTATATATTTGGGGATAAGTGCCAAATATATGCTGATCACAACATAATCATGTATATATTCACATAAAATGTTCTAAATATTCACCAATGAGGATGGTTAGATAAGATCAAGGAATATAATAGGTCAATCCACTACTATCTTGGATAATAAAATAACATTGTATATTCTCTAATTATAATAGATAAACAATTTTATCAAATATGTTATTTTTTAAAGATATAAAATTCTTATAATTAAAAATGATGCACATTAGAATCATAAAAGAATTAATGTTGTTCATCCTTTCAAAAATTATTGCTCAACCATCTGTACTCGATAAGATAAAGTGTATATAAAGAGATGAAATAATATTTAATAACATAATGGAAGCTATTAGAAAATGGAACCCCTTGTAGTTCAATGATTATGATTAATGTGTTGTATGTTTTTTCTTAGGAAAATATGTACCATAAATTTTTTATCAAGGAGTAGTTGTAAAATACACATATAATGTCCTTCTCCATCCATCAATGAATATAAATGATGTATCGAGATCTCTGAGATAACTATTGGTGGAACACTGTGAAGAAAGATATCATGGAATATTCATCAAGATATATTTTATGTAACCAATTGAAGGTAGAAAAGAAAAAAAATAAAAGGGTTTGATGTAACCATTACCCATACCTACATGGAGATGGAAAAATATTAACAGAGACCTTCCCAATGTCCTTTCGAATATATTAAGTTGAAAAAAATTTATATGGTTTGTAGTGGATCATCAGGTATATATTTATCACTTCATTGTAATTTGACAGGACATGTAACATAATAAACATGAAGGATATAAACGAGAGAAGTTGTGAGGAAGCATGGAAAACAAAAATTAAATGTATCTGATTGAGACCCATGATTGACCTCTATGTTACAGAATATTCTCCAAAATTCTATAAATAATATGTTGTAAAACATCACTTCTTATCACCCTTAAAATGATGACCAATCTGAGAGGACTATCAAGACACTCGAGGACATGTTTAGAGCACATTCAATTGAAATCAAAGGAGGATTAGATCAATATCTTCCTCTAGGAAAGTTCTCACATTCAATTAGAGTGTCCACCTAATCATCTAAAAGGATATTTATGAATCTCATTATGGGAACAAGTGAATTACACCTATATTTTGGGATGAATTCTAGGAATGCAAACTACTAGGTCGTGAAATGGTTTAGGAAACTATGGAAAATGACAGGACTATTCATCCACACATCAAGGCTACTAAGAGTCATAAAAATATATATGTTGAAAATCATCAATGATAACTGGAGTGTGAGTTTGGAAATAATGTATGACTATATATATATATCCATTTAAAAATTCACGAGACTTGGGAAGAATGGAAATATTAGTCCAAGATATATCAGCCCATTTTATATCACATAGTATTGGATTCGGGTCATGTCAATTATAACTCCCATTAAATGTATTCCATTTAAATGATCTATTATATGTATGAATCTTAAGGATTTAAATACCAGACACATCACATGTACTCAATAATGAGGTGGAACCATTGGAGAACGATCACTTCAATGAGGAGTAGTAAGTGAAGATCTTAGCTCGTAGAGACAAAGAACTACAAAACAGAAAATGATCCTTGTCATAGTGGTGTAGAGAAACCAAAATTTTGAATTTGTGTATTGGGAATCATAGGAAGTTAATAAAGATAATTACTCTCATCTATTTTAGTATTTGAAATGAATATTTTAAGGGTCAAATTTTTGAAAGGGGTAAGATTTTAATTATCAGAAATTTTATAATTTAAATTTCCCATGTGATTTAATTAAATGTCTTATTATGTATTATTTTTATCAAAAACCCATTAAATAATGTAGTTTAATTATATAATATCATATATAAATTACCATTGTGAACCATTACTATTGATTATATCATTTTTGAACACTAATAACATGATTATTATAAATATAGTGATTTAACAAATCTAATTGACATAGAAAAAGAATGTTATGGACTCAACAATTAGGATTATAACCATTGAAACACATTTAACAGAGCATACATGGGATATATCTTCATTGGGATTTGACCCTAACCAATCCCAATATACGATCCAAAAACATAAGCATTAGAAAAATAGTTTATGGGAGAAGTTCTTGGTCATAAAGTCACAGACCAATCTGTGTATATCGAACCAACCAATAAATGTATCTCCATTTCACACCTTACCCTTTGAGAATATTCAGGTGCATTAATAGGATATGTATCTAGACACTAGATATATTAATAATTATATTATTTTTAATATAATAATGGTCATATTTAATTATTATAATTACTTTAAGAATGATAATGAGTTTTCTAAAATGAAACACAAATTGTATATTTGTGTAATATTTAATTTCAATTAATATTTTTATTTTCCTGAATAAATGGATATTTTAAATACATAATATTTTAATAAAATATTATTATAAAATAATTTTTACAAAATATGAATGATCATATAATGTGCATAAAGTCAAATGTAATTTTTATAAGGGTTCAAAAACTGTTAATATCAATACCAATCATTCCTTGATAAATACAAAATATTATTTTAAAATTGAAAAGTAACAAAATAAGAAAATATTTTTCAATTTTTTTTAATAAAAAATTTGTAATTATCAAATTTTAAATTATTCATAATTTTCTGAGAAAGTATAATTTTTATGTAGAAATTAAATTAAATAAAAATATTTGACCTATATTATGACATCATAATGTCCCAAAATGATTCAATAAATTCAAAAAATGGTATTGATTACAAAATTTATGTTTTCACATTAAAATAATGTAATATAGAGTTTATTTAATTCATATTATAAATATTTTTAGAATACTCCAAATCTAATAAAATATTTTAATGTTTTATAACGATTTCTTTGTAAACAAGACTCACATACACATCAAAAATGTAATTATTTTAAAAATATCATTACTTGGTCTAATAAAATAATGAAAACTACTCCACATTGGTATAAATACTTGGAAAAACCATGCTAATGATTCTAGTTTTTATTACATTATTATATAAATTCCAAAACCTATGTTTTTGAAATAATGAAGAACTACCCTTTCTTTCATTATATAAACCCACCCAAGATCCCATTCCTCTCTATTAAAAAAACGTTTTCCACATCCTTAATCAATCCTACCATCTCTAGATTCTTCTTCATGTCCCCTAATTCCTCATGAATCCCCTTCTAATAATGTAGAATCACCCCCCAATGCAAGGGATCATTTTCTTCTCCACTTTATTCATGTATCTTATGTATCATTTATCATCTATCTTAGTTACCTAATATTTGGATATGTACCTCACTATCCCACTTACTATCCATTTTATGTATACAAGATTAGAGACCTCTTTTTCTCTCAGTAATCCATCCCATGAACATTCATACACCCCTCTTATACTGCTGAAATTTCACCATGATTTTCCAGGTTATACAATTGTGTGGTGAATACACAGACAAAATTCATATCATGGGTGTTAGGAATTATTTAATTATACTAATTTGAATATGGAATTACATTTATTTATTCCACAGTACATTATATTAGAATAAAATGTGATGAAGAATAAATCCATGTTGTATGATATATTTTTAACAATTAATCATTAGAATGAAATGAAAGTGGAAGGTGCACATATAATTATATAGTGTTTCAATGCATTGGATAAAAGTTATGTCCCACGAGACATTATGAAAGGGATTTATGAATGAACCTAATCTATCACAATACTTTTTCCATCATTATTTATTGGCATTTATCCTAGACCTATATTTATAATGGAGGGTTTTATGTTTTTGAAACATTTTCCATGTTTCCATTATGTAATAATGATATAGCATGCCTCATTATCCTTATTTAGGATTATCACCTATTTTATTCCCTATTATTAATTCTATTGTTTAACATGTATTACTTATTTTATGTTATTATTTTATTAACCCATTACTAGGATTTATAGATCACCTATTTTATATTTATGTTCATATAGTATATCAAGATATTTTAAGTATGAGGGAATAATATGAGAATGAAAAGGATGATTTCAATAATGTTGTTGTTTCTCACGATTTAGGATATCATGTAATGTACCAAATTCACAATGAAAATATACATATCTGTCATTTTTGCTGTATTATGTGTATCCTTATGTCATTAATTATGAATAAATATGTAACAATGTACAAGGTTGTCTTAGTTAGTGTCCCACCTATTATTCTAGAAACTCAGGTTAGGTTGGTGGTTCTATTTTCAATGATGATTTTGTGGGTCTATTGGATGATATGTGGTTCGAGATCAACATATTTTGGTATTTGGTATAAGAGAAATTGATAAAAATTATATATCTCAAATTATCATCCAAGGGAATATCCCATGAGATGTGGTTGGAAAATTGTCTCTCTATTTCATTCAAAACATTTTGTAGGGTCCCAACTCCAGCATGATGAACGACTATCATAGAGGGAGTTCCAAACTTTTTGAGAATATTGCCAACTAGGGTTCCATTGAAAAAATACTTTCCTTGAGTCCAATAATGAGGAGGATGGAGTGTTTATGGACCTGATAAATCTTAAGCCAGATAGTTCCTCGAGACCCAATGGTTTCCCCGGGCGCATTCTACAGTGGGTCTTGGGGGTGGTAAAGGGGGAAATTGTGGTGGCCATTCAGGAATTTTTCTATGGTGGTCATCTTCATAGGATTCTATGTGATACTAATATAGTCTTGTTTCCAAAGATTAAAGACCCATAATCTATTCATCAATATAGTCCTATGGGGATGTGCATGTTCCCCTACAAAATCCTTTCAAGCATTATCAATGAAAGACTCAAAATATTCTCCTAGGTGGGTTTCACTAGAGCATCATGGGTTTGTTGGAAGCCATCCTATTCATGGGGCTATATCCCTGATTCAAGAATGGAATATAGATATTAATCTCAATACTCACAGATCAAATATAGCAATCAAAGTGGATATGAATTAGGCTAATGACAAGATCGAATGTTGTTTCATTAATAGGGTGATTTCAAATATTGGTTTCTCTGACTAGTCTACAGACTTCATTTTCATATGTCTTAGCTCTTCCTAGTTGGATGTGTCTTTCATGGGGAAATATCATGGTATTTTCAATGTTACCCATTGACTAAGGCAATGTGACCCACTATCCCCTACAATTTTCATCTTGATGTAGGACACAGTCAGCCGACTGATCTACATTAGAGTTTCTTCTGGAGATATTCTTCCTTTTTGTAGGAAAATGAATCTTCCCTCTATCTCTCATCTGATTTTTAATGATGATTCCATCATTTTTAATTATACTAGAAGGAGGACAACCTATGGGATCAACATGGATCTGGATGAATACTATTCCTAGAATGTCCATATCAATAAATGATCTAATAGAAACATTTACATCTCTAATAAATATAAAACTTGTTTGGTCTCTACTTTTATAAATGAGTTTAAAATGTCGAAAGGATATTTTACTTTGGATTACCTCGGTTCCCCGATTTATTTTGGAAGAACCTGAATTAAGGAATTCGATCTGATAGTGAGAATAATTACTAGTCAAGTGCTGAATTAGAATAATCATTATCTCCCCTTGGATGATGTATTACCCATGTCAAAAGAATCCTCTATAGTATTCCTATCCATGCTCTATCATCCATTGATGTGATTAAGGGGGTCATTTCTATAATTGATAAACTACTAGAATAATATATCTAGGTTGGTTTATCTGAAAGAAAGAATCACTGGTCCTCATGGAAAAAGATGGAGAGACATATTCACGAACGATGGATCAATGTTTGGAATCATTCAGAAAATATGCACTGTATGAATGTAAGGAATGTAAGGGAGGATATGTAGAAGAGTAATCCCTGGGGAATAATCATGTCAACAAAAAATAACGGCACTTCTGGGGGTGGCCATGGTTCCCCTTTCTGTGCGATGATTTCCTTTCCCATTCCAACCCTATGTGGTTATACTCAGTGGATTGAGTGTGAAGGGAACACACTTCTCTGGAATCATCAATTGGCGGGATCATTCCATGGATTTCCTGGGTGTAATGTCCCTCAGATTATGTTAAAGGAGGCCAATATGCATCCTGGCTTTATACATGCTATTCTTGATGAGGTTTGGCAGGAAATGTTTGATCTCAACCACATTAATTCAGAACAAGACAGGTGCATGTTTACACCCTCTATCTTGGGATTCTTCATTTCCAAAGATTTTTGGAGGTCACTTTTTCCTCATGAGAAATCTGATTGTTAGAATAGTATTGTATGGAGTAGAATTATTCCAAAAAAATATAAGTTTTTGACTTAGAGAATCAGGAATGAAGATGTTATGCTCGATGACATGGTTAAGAAGTTGGGTATCAATTTTCCCTCCAAATGTCACTGCAGTACGAGGCATCAAGTGGAGTTTGAAAATCACCTATTTTTTTAATAGTGAATGGACTAAAGGGATTTGGATTTTCATTTGTGATTTTTTATCATTGCACTATACTAATATTCAAGAAGAAAAATTCCTGGAATGGTGGTTCCTTGTAATGAATAACTCAACAGTAGAAAGACTAGCGAAGGTGCTCATTTTGAATGCAGCTTGTTGGTGCATCTGGCAAGCCAAAAACATAGAAAGGTTGGAAAGAATTAATTCATAAATTAGATCCATAATCATGAGAACCAAATATCTTATATTTGATATGGTTAATGGTATCAACAACTGGTGATATGCACCTTTAATGAGATGCTTGCAAAACAACATTTCTCTGGAAAATTATGGCTGTAGAAGTAATAGTGGACTATGGGTGTGATGGCATCCTATTTATTCTAGTTTGAAAATTAATGTCAACTGTTTGTGTAAGGAGGGGATTATCTATGACAGAGGTGTGGTTTGGGATTTCAGGGGCAACATTATTCTTCCTCATTCTTCTTTCTATGGACATGGAACATCAATGAAAGTGCATGCCAAAGTGATGTTCATAGGTTTGTAGATATTCCAATAGGAGAATATTGATCTCTTTCAAGTGGAGACTCATTCTAAGTTTATCACCGACTTCATGCATGGAAATGATTTCATGCCATGGTTGATTGTTTACATCATCAGAAAATGTAAATCCATTCTGGGAAACAACACTTCGGTGGTGCACACATTGAGGGAAGGGAACAAGGATGCAGAAAATCTTGTATCCATGGATGTTACAGATCAATCCCCCAGTATCATTTTCTTCCCTTCATCCCTCTTTTTTAAACATGAAGGGGTTAATTTGATTAGAGGTGATGAGCTTGGTCTTCACTACTTCAGACCCCCTTGAACTTTCTTGCGTCTTCTATACCATTTTATATTTTTAGTTGTCTATCTGGTGGTACTCTTTTCTTATTTAATAAAGATTTATCTTTGATGATACATGATTATATCATTCCCATTTCCTATATTTCAACAAAACATATTCATTTATATCTTATTTTTTTCTATTTTGATTACGGTTTCCCTCTTTATATACATCTAAACCATATGTGTGTATGGTTCAATTCATTTTTATGTGGTTATAAAATATTTTTTGAAAAACATTTTTATGTTAATGTGTTTCCTAGTGGGATTCTAATGGGAACCAAAAAATTATTGTTTTGGATTGCAATTTTCTATGACCAATGAAAATGTTTCAATGTGATTATTTTCATTTCCAAAAAATAAATGAAATGTTTAGTAATTGGATTATTGTATTGATGTTCATTTTTCACTTGTTTTTTTGAAAAATTTATCTTCTTGTTTTATTTTCAAACTCTAATTTGAAAACTACCTTATGAAAAAAATTTCATGGTCTTGGATGGTGGAGATCTGATCGGATATTTATCTCATTTCTATATATTGTTGCTCTGAAAGTATAATCAGCTTCATACTGTTTCATATATTTATAGTTATCTGAAATAGAAGGCGGTAAGAAACTAGAGGTTTCATGTAACAAGAACCAGGAATGGTATGATTTTGAATAATTTTGGAGTATCACCCTATTAGACAATATACACGTCTATTTATCTGATTTATTCATTATGTTCTACCCAGTTATGTCATGTTGTATCATTTTTGTATTGAAAATGTTTAATATTTAGGAAAATGAGTTGAATTAGAAATGTTGGTATTGAACCAACTATAATGTCCATTTATTTCAATTTTATATATTCTTTAGGATACATGAATTTCCATTGTAAGGAATATATATACCAGTCTTGGAGAACAATCCAATTCCATTTAAATATGATTTTATTGAGAAATAATTTTCATATGTTTTTACTATGATTCACAGAAACTAGTTTCTAGCCTATAAAGATAATAAAATCCCTTACACTACTTCGATAGATTGGATCAGGATCCGAGATAAATATAACACTATGAATGTTTGTTAAATAATTGTTTTAGATCATGCATTCTTGATTAGGATAATAGGTTTATAGAGTCACATGCTTGTTATTCGTGGTTTTCATAGTATAATAGAGAGTTATGAAAATTATAATAATTTGATACATATGTACAAGGATAACATCATAAACTCTTTTTCTCTATGATCAAAGAGTTACCAATGGTTGTTTGTGTTTTTATATTTATTTCCAGATCATTTCAGATAGTTTACGATGGATTTGAGGTGGGATGCTGCTTTTTTACAATATAAGTATATAAGTTATTTCGATGTGTGGGGGGGGGGGGGTGGATTTATGTTGAAATGGAGAAGAAATTGAAGTGAATAGAAAGGATGAATGGTGTAGATAACCATTATGTTTGGTTTATTCACCATTATTGAGCGTCAAGAAAGGTTTTCACAAGTTCGTCAGCCCCATGCGTCCAACCCATCATCACTCTGTTTCATACCTAATTGATTTTTATTGAGTCCTATCAATTAAAAATTTCTCTTAATGTTTCTTTCACATACATGAGATGGATTTAAGATGGGTTCAATTATATTTATATGTTGTTCTTATAGAACCATTTTAATGGTTTTGTCATGTTTTAAGCATTCATGGTTTTAAAGCCTTATTTCAGAAGATAGGATAAATTCATAAATTCGTAATCTCAAAGACACTTAATGGGATTTTGAAAAATATTTAGAATTAGCTCAGTTTCAATTAAATTTTTTCTAATATGGTTATTAACATTTTTTCATTTAAGAAATTATTCTGCTAGAAAAGTGATATGGTTTAAATATGTTCATTTGGGTATTCCCATTGGATATCAATTTCATTATGAAATTTATAATGTACAATCAATTTAAATGTTTGATGTGATGAATTAAAAATTTTCATTAGATAATGGGAGTTTTTGGATATTTCTTATTTTTATTATGTCTGCTCCAATAATGTTATTTTATTTACAATTAGGGATTTGGATGTTTTTTCATGTTTATTTCTTGTTTAACTACATTTTTTAAAATAACTTTTAGAAAATTTTCAATTTAAGATGTGATGTTTCATTTCATAGTGTGGAATTTATGCGTTTAATTTTCATTTCATTTTTTATATATTATAACTGGATTATAATGGTATTTTTGGTTTGATATTTAATCTATGAGTTGAAATTATCCATGTCGTATATTGTTTATGCTACGTACCCTTGAATGATAATAACAGAATGTAAATTTCATATCTTTTTGGATATTCCTCTTCAAGAATCAACCAATCAATTGGAAGGAGTTCTAGTATCATTCTAAACATTTAACATCATTGTGGAAATAGGAAATTATCTTATATTGGAAAATATCACATATGAATTGAATCAATATCTACCATATTTTTGTTGTTATCATGGCTTGATGAATGTTAAACGACATTTTAAAAGGATTAAGGGTATCCCTAATACTCTTAGGACACATAAATCATCGAGGGTGGGAGATATAGTGATATTTTTTTTGATATATTAAATAGTTGTGGTAGAATATGGAATCTCTTCAACTACATTAAGGTATGATTTTTTGTTTATAATCCTGGTGTTTATTCATTGGTTTTATACTAATAAGGTGAGAATTTATAATAATGGTGAGTTTATGAACCTTTGTCATAGTGAGTGATATGTGAATGGGTATGTGGTTAACTTATCAATGTTGGATGTGTTTTCTTCAGGGGTAGTTATTTACTATTAATATTATAAATTTTAATTTATAGGTTTTCTTCACCCTATTTTTATTTCATTAACTCTTATTTATGGCCAAAAATCTTGTATGGAGGTTGTTGAGTAATCCATTTGTGTTGAAGATGGAAAGTATAAGAAATCTATTATATGTTATTCACTAGTTATATTAGATTTAAATGAGGTTTTCCAAGTTGTCATTAAGAGAAATTGGGATTATATAGTGTTTGGAATGGATGTTGATAAGTGTGATTAATCATGGTGATTCCCAATAGAAAAAGTGGACTATTGTCTTATTATTGTGCGGGGGGGGGGGGGGCGTCTAGGTAATTATATGCCACCATTTTTTAATTCATTATGTTTTACATCATTTTAACAATTTATGTTACATTCAAATATTTTGGAAGATGTGTTTTCATAATTGGTCAAATTTTTTTTATTTCATTATTGAGTTTTTTTGGGTTCTTTATTTTATGGGGGTATAGGTTTTTATGGATGTTTTTGGTTTCTAATATATAAATTTGTTATCTTGTGAATATATATTGAATGGAATTTTTCAAGTAGAAATATTTATACATTATATTATAAAATACCGTTTACTTTTTTAATTGTTATGAGTGTGGATTTTGGGGTTCCATATTGATTAAGGGAATATCTATAGAGATTTTTAGTTTGTATTAGTTTGTTTTTTAGATATTTAGGGTTCTATATGGTTGAACATGAAGATGGAAATTGGTTTAATGATTGGATAACAATGGTTTTTGATTTATTACATTATATTATCCATTGGATAATGTCTATATTGTGATTTTTTGTGTTCATCTTGTGCAGGTGATCTGGATTGTGACACTTGGATATTTGTGTGTGTTAATCCATCCAGTTAGAGATCATATTTTTTTAGAAAACATATTACTTTTATATATTTTTTTTAATATGTAATCTTTGTTTGAGATTAATTTTATCTCATGATTTTTTGTTGATTTGAGGATGATTCTATCAATTGTTTCTTGTTGTTCCACCATGTTAATAGAAGTCTAAATGTTATAGAGACCATGTTAGATAATACCTATTTATTATGACCTCTCATTTGAGGTTCATGTTGGGGTTATTACTAAATAATTTTATAAATTTTTATGGGTGATAAATTCATTATTTTTTAGGATCATAGTTACTTGGCTTTGATTTTGAGTTGTGGTTCTAATTTTTAATTTGTTTTTTCTTCATTGGATCTTTTTTTTTGATAAAATTGTATTTTAAATAAAATAATTTATGGGGCATGAAGGATTAATGGTTGGATAAACTGTGAATCCCACAAGTTAATTTAGTGATTAATAATGGTTATTTTAACATACATGGGTCAACACATGTCCTAGTAAATTTTAGGATGTAAAATTTGTTTTTTAATGTAAATTTCAAAATTTTCTATCACAATTAGATTTATCCATGTGGTTTTCATGTGAAGGATAATGTTAAGAATATAGTGTAATTTTCGTACTTTTTTTATTATTTATCAAAGTATGTAGAACTTATATAGAACTATGCATATTGTTTTTTTAGGGGTACTCACATGTTGTTTGTGCATGATTTGGAAAACAAAGTGTTGAAAAATTGTGTATCCTACATGGAATCCTGGAAATATTTATTTTTACCAAAATATATTTTATATTTTAAGATGTGGTTGACCCATTTTATTCATTTATGTGTATTTTTTTGACTCTTGGGGGTCATGGATGAGATCCAAGATTCTTTACTCCTTTATTCCTTTCTTGTTTGTAGGGATTCCAATTTTATTACAAGGTAATACATCCATAATTTATCCTCAATTCTTGTTATATCTAATATTAATTGGATTGCCCATTCTACATCAACCATAATTTCATTTTTATGCTTTTTATTGGGTCTATGATGGTTCTAACCTTGGGTTATTGTATATTTTGGATTATTTAAGAATAATTCTAGAATTTTTTCATAGGTCTTGTTGAATGTGAGTTACATCAAATGTGTTTCCATTTGATCAAAAAATATATTTATTGGAAATTTTTTAGTTATAGAATTATAGTTTTCTTATGATTTTAAAATCAACACATAATTAATGTATGAATAGATGTGATATACACGATGAATTTACAAATAATTTCAATAGTATTTGATTTTGGTATAAAGGGGTTTTTCTAATCCCTTTTTTCCCATTTTGTATTGAAATTTTTAAGTAAATAATATTCATTGTATTCCAATGTGTCATTTTGAAATAACTATGATTTGGGTGTGTTGGATTTTGATCTAGTTTTAATATTCAAAAAGTGAAAATGTGGATATATATATATATAATTTTCATATAACACGAAATTGACCACATATTTATTTAAAAATATGTTATTTGGGGAATTTTAAATGATTAATGAAATGAGCGTGGTCTTCTTCCATTGTAAAAAAATAAACTTACAGATGTATAAAATATTTTTTGATATAAACTGAGGCTTTTTTTCCTTGTCTTTGATTTAAATTAAGAAAACCTTTTTAAAGGGTGTCTTTGATATTTCATTTTTTTGTGATTTATTCCAAAAAGATGTTTGTAGTTGTAATTATGATATAAAAAGTGACTGTTTTATAAAAAAGTCCTCATTAGAACATTGTAAACATTATATTTTAGATCTTATGAAACCCTCTTGACTACCCCTTCTAATTGTTCACCTTATTGGGGTTTATCAGTATTTGATGATGTTTTCACCCATTTAAGTTCATTCTATATTTATTCCATGGAAGAATTTTGGTTAAAGTTTATTTTTTATTTTAGGGTGATAGTGATGTGATATATTTATTTGTTATGTAATGAGTTTGGATCTTATAATATTATTCATTGACTTAAATTATATATTGGGAATAAGAAACCTGGGTAATAAGTGGGTGATCGATATTTATTTCAGAATAGTGGTTTCACATGTTTCTAGTGTCTGTCTAGTCATTATAGGAATGAGGAATAGGTGAGGGTGCAATTTGAAATGATGTTTTCATAGTATTTTTAGATGTAATTTGGTTCGGAATCAATATGTAACATTCTAGATTTGAAATGAAACTCTATTTTTGATAGCATACACGATTATCCAAATACAACTTAAATGAACAACTAGATATATTATTTAATATGGAACTTATTACATATTCGTTATATATATTTGTATTAATATGAATAAATAAATTATATTTAAACATGATTAAGTTTTTTTTAAATTAATTCAATATGTTGAATTGACAAAAGATAACAACAAATCCATGTTCATGCCAAAAAGTTGTATTTTATAAAATATAGTTCATCCACCTATTGATGTAACACTTTATTTAAAACTAAATTATGAAACAATTATTAATTTTATTTTACAACATAAATCACATTTTCAATCATAATTTCATGATTATATTTTTTTAAATTTTTTCTTTACTTTGATAGTTTTAATTTTTTGATGAATATTAAAAATACTAAATTTTTATTGAAAACTGAATGTTCAACTAGAAATTTAACAATGATAAGTTATATATGTAATCTATTTCAATGAAGTATTAGAAAAATTAATCATATATTAGTATAATATTTTTTATGTGAATATTTATTATATCTAATTTGGAAATAGAAAAACAAACAAAACATTTGAACTTTTTTACTTAAACCCCTCGTTTTCTCATTTGGTATGAAAGACTAATTTTAAATTAAATTATATAAATTATTTGAATTTTAATTATTAAAATGGTTTAAATATTTTCAATCAGGACGAAAAAATTTATTATATTGGGTCCTTTTATTTTTTTCTTATATTAATAGTAAACATGGTAATTTTTGTGACTGTGTTAAAGGATAAATTGTGCCAAATCTTATTATTAGGAATAAACAATAAAATTATAAGAACTCTGAAATGATTATAACAGTTGAAAAAAGTTCATTGGATGACTTAGGTTATATCATAATAATAATATTATTTAAATTATAACATTTAAGGGTCACCCAGATAAGATTATGATAATTATAATATTTTATTCAATTAAATGTATAATATGTCATACTAATATTTTTAGAAACTATAACATTTATAATTCCTAGTTCTTAAGAATATATATTAAATTATTAATATTAATTTAAATTATAAAATATTTATATTAATAATTTTTTTTTATTTTTCGTTGGAAAATAATTACCTTAAACAGTTACACAATGTTGATGCAACAATTAAATGTTTAATTAAAATATAAAATAAATAATATAGTATCTATTTAAATAAACATAATTTCTGATAATTAATTTAATACATGAATTTTAAATATTATATTTTTAAATTTGTAATGAATCGTAAGGGTTCTATTGATAATGTGTTGTTGTATTGATTTTTGTTAAATCAATTTCATGAATAGTGTCACAATTGGCATTAATTAAATTTTATAATAAATATTTTTTTAAATGGTATAAAAATATAAAAATCATCATATGAGACAAAAAATATATATAATGGTCAAATTTTAAAACATGATCGATTTATGGGTCTCTAAGACTTTTATAGTAAAAATATCGAACATATGAGAGAAAAATTCAAGTTGTCATGGTATGTGTTAAAGGGGTAAAATGACGGTTAAAACCAAATGATACGGGTATAAATTTAGTAAAAACATATACAAATATTACTCTATTAATTGGGTTAGAACCAAAATAATCGTACATTTTAAATAAATTATTTCCTAGTAATTTTAAATTGAATATTAATTTTGAATAATTTAATATTTTGAAAAATTCCAAGAGTGTTGCTCCTCTCTCCTCTAAATGGACTTCTCTTATTATATTTTCATCACAAATAAAAACCATTTTCTACCAGAAAATAACTATTTAAATACATTTATATAATCCCTACACTCAATTTTGAAGCATTATTTTAGGTAGAACACCATCCATAGTGGTCTTATGTTGTTATGAAACAAATTATTTCTAATGCAGTGGTATCATTTTTAATTAAGTGTTTCTATTTTTTTTATTCTTCCACCCCCTAAAAAATCATAAAAATAGCGTAATAATAAAAATATTATTCTATATATAATAATATTTTGTTATAATAAGGGAATGATCTATATCCAACTCCACTTTTACTAAATGGGAAGGAATTTATCATTTGTGTGTATAGCAGACTACCACCTCGTGAACCGACGAAATTAATTTTAGATAATCATCTCTAAATAATAGTTATAGTGATGGAATTAGTTATTTTATATCAAATTAATTAACTATTTATCATTATAATAAGTTATTATATAGTTTTTGTTTAAACCATTCCATGATCATAAAAATGATAACGTCTTTTGTGTGCACGTTTGAATTATCACAACCAAGAAGTGGTGTGATTTGTTTTCACTACCACATAGCATGGATCATATATATAATTAAAATTAAATTATTAATATTATATTAGTTATATTATTATAATTAATTAACTATAAAATTATACATACCTTCTCTCCATAATTATCATTGAAATATGAAAACATTACTCATATGTATGTACGATATACCATCTATATACTTGTAATGTAGTTCATATTTTATATCCATATTTAATGGATGAATATAAAAGTGTAATTAAGTACAAAAATAAATATTATTTCAATATTGTTATTTTGAAAATGATGGAATATGTACCACTTTTAATATACACATCATACAAAAGTAATTTTTGGACTCCAGTACCGAAATATCGTCAAAACATCCATCATAAATTTAAATAATTAAGTAATTGTTATAAAAAGGTTATAAGTTTTAAAAATGAAAAAATCAACATAATAAATATTACATGGAAAATAATTAATAAAAATATTCATTTTATTCCATTGGTAAAGGACATCTTTGACCAATCAGATTCGAAGGTAATAGACATTATTTTGGAAAATATTTTTTAATGTGTATTTTTACAAAAGTAAAAATAATTTTCCATTAAATTATATGTCATGTTATGATTCTTCCACCATAATTAATATTTAATTCTTTTGTTGTTATGTTATAAATTTTCAAGATTATTTTCAAAGAAATCAATTTATTTAGGATGGGTATATTGTTCAATTTATAAAATTTGTTTTTTTAAAATGGAAAGGGATGTTTTGATATTAAAAGTGATTTTTTATGACTTTAAAGTAAGTTTTTTAATGATTTATAACAATTTTTTTTCAATAATATAAATATAATTTTAATCATTTGGTACTTGAGAATTAAACATGGTGTGGCCAAAATACCATAAGGAATCCCTAATATAGATTAATATGGGGTGTCCTAGATATCTCTAAGAATGTTGGTTACAACAAAACATGGGGTTGAAAAGATATCGCTAGGTAATCCGTTTAAAACATAAAATGGGGTCAAATAGACAATGCCTGATAATCCCATATTATCTTAAATGATGGGATCACCTAGATATACATTCAATGCATTGGGTAATAAAATTTTTGGAAGTCATCTATACAGTTATTCCAATTAAAATGGTTTTAAAGGAGTTAATGAATATGATGCTCTAAGTCACCAATACAGGTTTTAATTTTATATTACGGTTTATAATGATTATCATTGACATAAAAGTTAGAATATTTTAATGTGAGAGATATTTATTTCAACAGATCAAATAACATTGAAATAAACGTAAATATTACATGGGTTTTCCTATTTTTCATAGGATTAATGGTTTTGTTGCTTTGTATCCCTTACAGAGATTTTTGTGCTTATACCCAAATTTTTAAATTCCTTTCATGATATTATAATGTGGATTAGGGAAAAGGATAAGAAAAAGATAATTTTTTTAATAATTCATGAAAAATATGTCTTGTTATATTTTAAAGGAGTTTCCATTACCAAGAAAAAATAGGTACTGAGTATAATATTCCTATTTTATTGTGTGGGTTAACATTGTCAGATTTTATCCTAAATTTAAATAACTAACAAACTAAAAAATATTTGGTAAAATTAAGTAATATACAATTTCAATATAACTATAATATTTAATTTTTTATTTATGGGTCCATACAATAATTATTGGATTAGAGTTTATACCATATTAGAGATTAGGTTGCATTCTTAATAATTATAGATACTATCATGGGTTTATAATTTTAATTAAAATAAATTTTTTTAGTGCATAGAAACCATTTTTTGAATTTATGTTTTGAAATTTTAATGCAACTAATGGGGATTATTGTGAAAATTATTTTTGATGTTATAATGGGTTGTTTTTAAATTCTGGGAAATAAGTTTTATAGATAACCATGAAATTGGATATGATTTGGTGATTAAGGGATTAATGATATATTATAAGGTTATTAACTTGTTTTGAATTCCAATATCATTATATTAAATAGTATAATATGATATTTTTTTATAAATAAGCTTTGATTTATTTTTTGGATGCATATATTATTTTATTTTGTCTTTATAGCGAGTTTTGTTCTTTATGGAAATATTTATCAGGTCATGGATATTATGTGATTTAGAAAAATACATTTTTCTGTGAGACATTAAAAGTGATTGATGTTTCATGGAGATAAATGATAATATTTATCATGGAAGAATATTAGATCAAATACTCTTGGTTTTTGGGTTACAATATTTTTGAGGAATACATTTAGTAATTTTTATAAATGTTATTTATAAAATTATCAATGTTTATCATCGGTCATTACTATTTGATTTTCTGATGATATTAGTTTTTCATCATGAACAGTATTATTAAAATTAGGGAATTATATTATCTTGTACTAAATTTTTTGGTGTGGATTTTTTTTTCATGACCGGTAAAATAGATAGTAAATCTGGTCTGGATTATTTGTTTCTATAGAATTTGATTCATGTTCATTCAGAATGAAAACCCATCAATAAAACTCATCATATAGATAAAAACATGTGTTTGTGATGGAAATTTATTAAAGTATGAAACACTACTATTAAATTAAGTAATTTTTATTATGTTCTTATTCTATAAAGTAAGTGATTTCCACAACATTTTGACAATGTGCTTCAAATAAAAAATTTATTCTTTTACTATTCATATAGGGAAATCAATGGACTTTTAACCCATCATGGTTTTTTATTTTGAGATTGTTAAATATTCCATGAAAACTTTCTATATCACTCTATTCCAGTCCATGAGAGATATACTTTATCTCCCATATCCATAATTTCTTACATGAAATCCTAGTTCACTGTTATTCCAGAAGACCTTCATACATACCTTTCCTTCATTTAAAGTGGGAGTTTTAAAAATTATATTCCTGATCTATGATTTAAAAAAATGTTTTTTGAAAAGTGATACCCAAGTTATATATTTCATGCAAATACACAAATTAAAAAATCTATTAAAGGGAAGAGAATGTAACTTATCAAGATATTAAATGTAAACATTTTGTTATATAGCATACAAGATTCACCACATCGACAATAAACACACAACTAAATATTATTATTTTATATGGAGGTTATCACTTAGTCGTTATACTGCTGGGTATGAATAAGAATTACTATATTATTATTTCACACATTTATAAAATATTTTCACATTCATTCAATATATTTTATTGGCATAATATTAGAATGAATTAAATTTTACGCATATAAGATATATTTTTCTAAAAAAAAGTTTTTCCTCATTTTAATGGATTACTTTTTTGAAAAATAAATTTTAAAAAGTCATTAAATTAAAATGTTAAAATAATATTATTTTTTATAGTTTAATTACAAAATTATCATAAAATGATTTTTGGTATTTTTCTAAATTGTTTCAATTTTTGATGAATTGTGTGAAATACAAAACTTTAATTGAAAATAGACATTTCATCTAAATAATTTATAATGTGAAATTATATTATAAATTATATTTAAAGAAAATTTGATATATTAAAAACATATTAATCCAATGTATAATGTTCTATTAATTTTTATAATAAATTTTGATGTAAAAACATAATAAACATTTGAAAATTTACACATTGAAACAATGCTTTCACATCATGTCCTCTGGACTAATTTAAAATTAAATTATATCAATTCGAAAAATTGCATTTTTAAAAATGGATTAAATATTTAGAATATTATTTCCAAAATTTAATAAATTATTCCATTTTATTTTTATCTCATATGAATAGAAACCTTGACAATTTTTGTTCCCATAATAATGGGTAATGAATAAAATAAATCAAGTAAATAAGGATAAAAAATAATATGATAAGCAATAAAGAATGACTCTAAGACATTCCATAATATTATTTTATGATTTATTTTGGACCAAAATTATCTATATATCCAAAATATAACATTTTCAATCCATTTGGATGAGATTTTGACATTTATAGTATTTTATTTAATGAAATATCAAAATCTAATACTCACATTTTTAATAACTATAATATTTCAAATATAGAGTTATTTGGAATATAAATTTTAACATTTAAATTAATATAAAATATAAATGATTTATATTTATCCTAGAAATTTTTATAAATTTTACTGATGTAATTACCTTAAAGTCTTACAAACCAAAGATACGGTACTTATTTTATTC
Organism: Viscum album; assembly: GCA_963277665.1. Classification (NCBI taxonomy): domain Eukaryota; kingdom Viridiplantae; phylum Streptophyta; class Magnoliopsida; order Santalales; family Viscaceae; genus Viscum; species Viscum album. The sequence continues at coordinate 1,747,715,033 of OY728155.1, read as the reverse complement.
ATGAAAGGATCAAATAAATTATATTAAAATTATTAAAATAAATAAAATTTCTATAGAAAAAATCATCCAAACATTATTTAAATTAGATTAAAATATTTTGTTATTTTATGTTTTTTTTTCTAAGATATATTTTTGTATTCATGTTTTGAAATTCAAGGAATTGAATAGTGTCAAACATGAGATTAATAAAATTATAGAACAAATCATATTTTATTATTTAGTATAAACATACTAAAATTCATAAATTAGGACAAATATTTGGGATAAGGTTTAAAATTTCATCTATTATTCATTTTTTTGTTATTTCTATTTTTATAGTTTCAATACTGACTATTGAATGGTAAAAATACAAGTTACCACAATAAGATTTAGAGGGGATAAGTAATTATTAAAAACCTAAGATAGGGGTCTAAATATAGTAAAAAATTATATAAATTTAATTTTATCAAGTTATATACAACCATAATAATCATATATTTAAAATATACTAGTTTTGAGTCTTTTAGTTTGGAAATTTTATTAATATTAATTTATAATTTTGACCAATTCCATGAGTGTCCGTCCCATCTCCTTTAAATGGACTCCTGTTATTAAATTTTCATCAAAACATAAAACCTAGTTGGTTCACAAAATTCCATCTTACAATTACTCCCCCATTATGAAGTCCTCATTATAGTATTAGCATCAACCTTATTATACTTAAGGTTGTAAATAATGAAAGATTTCTAAAGAATATGCATTGTTTTTAATTTAGTGTTTATATTTTATTTATTCTTCCACATCCTTAGAATATTATAAAAACATTATTAAAATATTACTATACTATAATCCATTTAATTATAATTCTTATATATTTTTCATTACCAATATCCACATCCACTTCCTTCAAATGGGAAAATACATTTTCATTCTTGTGTACGGATGACTACTGACTCATGAACCTATGTAATTCATTTTTCTTCCCCACCAATAAATACTAGTTATAATGATAGAAGTAACAACTATTTGTTATCATAATGAAATATTTATAATTTTTATAAAATCAATATCTTTTCTTTTCATTTCCATCCATGAACAGAAAGATGATAACTTCATTTGAGCGTACATGTGCACTATCTTCTCCATGAAGTGATGTGAATCATTTTTCATTTCCACCTAACAATAATGATATATAAAATTGTTATTAAATTTTTAATATTATATCATTCATATTATGATCATTTATTAATTTTGAAATTATACTAACATTCATTCTATAATGATCATTGAAAATTGGAAACATTAGTCATTTGTACTTATGGATTACCATCATGATTATTGTAAAATAGTTCATTTTTCATATACATTTTTAATGGATTTCAATAAAAGTATAATTAATTTCTAAAAATGAAAATTATTTTATGATTATTAATCATCAAAAGATGGAATTTTGACCAATTTTACTAATGTAATCATACCAATGTAACTTTGGTCTCATGTACCGAATATCGTAAGTAAGAAAAATGTAAACATAAATAAATAAAGAAATTTTATAACATTTTAAAAGTAATACAAATTGAATTATAAAATTTATAGTGAAATTAATTAATTAACATATGTTTATTATTAACTATGATAAGGTATATACATGAAAAATTAGACTAAAGGTAGGGGACATTCTTTAAAAAAATATTCTTTTAATATTTCTTTTTAAAAAATATAAAAATAAATTTTATCATATATGAAAAGTATTATTTTTTCCCATCCATATGATTTTATTATATATTCATAATTTATAAATTTTGATGGTTATTTTAAAATAATATTTTTTCATGATTATGTTAAAAGTGTTTTGATTATAAAAGTAATTTTTGAAAAAGAAAAAGGTTTTTTTGATATCCAACGATGATTTTATTATCAGTTTAAAAGAGATTTGGAAATTATTTATGATAAAAAAATTTAAGAAGAAAATATTTTATTCATTTTATGGTACTTCAAAATTAAATTTTGTATGGACATGATAGTGCTAGGAAATCACACTATAAAATAACATAGGGTTCCCCAAATGACGTTGGGAAATCCAATTAAAGATTATCATTGGGTGGATCATACAACACTGAGTAAAACCGTAATAGTTAAACATGGGGTGTCTTAGATTGAAACTAGTGATCCCATAATAGAATAAATAATGGTTTAACATATAGAGGGATCCATTTAATCAGGTAATAAAAATTTAGGTTGTATGAATTATGGACATTCCAAATAAAAGGGTTTCGAAAGGGGATAATGAGTATGATTATCTAGGTCACGAAAATAAGTTTTAATTTCTTATAATGGGTAATTATTATTTTATTTGAGATAATAGTTTTTTTATATGAATATATTTATTTAAATTTTACAATGACATTTTATATAAAGATAAATATTACATGGGTTTCCATTTTTTCATAGGATTTACAGTTTTCTCTCTGTATGTCCCATACAAAGATTTATTATTCTCATACATAATTTTTAAAATATTTTCCATATTATTTTATAGAGGATAAGAAAAAATGATGCGATCATGATCAAAATTTTCATGATATTTCATTAAAATAAGTTGTTTTTTATTCTAAAATGGTTTCTTTTAGTGGGAAAATGGATTCTATATATAAGTGTCCACATGTAATATATGCTTATACATTGTATGATTTTAAAAAAATTATCTAAAACTATAATACAAAAATATCATTGGGAAAATTTGTGATATATTGATTTAAAATTACTAGAATATGTATTGTTCAAGATTGGGTCCTTTTAAAACATATAATTTTGTGAGAAATTAGTAAATTTATAATTTTCTCATGTATAATTCCCAGGTTAGATCCAATGAAAAAAATTTCATTATTTAAGGTTTATATATAGATTCTCACATTGTTATTGATTTTATATTTCCCATGATTATATTATTATGGGAAATTTTATTGTATTCATTTATTGTATATATTTTGACATGGGGTACCTCCTTTATATATATATGACCCATCTATATGTATGGATAGTTTCCTTTATAAATGGTTTCAAAAGTATTATTTAGAACCTATTTTAAATTAATGATACCCTTATTGGGTTTTCCAAGTAGACTTATAAATGATAGTTTGTCATTTAGAACATATTATTATAGTGAAAATTTTAAAAGTTATTTTTTTATGTTGAACAAATGGAATGTTTTCTCAATAGAATATAGACTTAACGATGATATTTCACTTGTTATGTTTTAAAAGTATATCATCATGTATTATTTCCAATGTAAAGTATATAAAGGAATATATGAAAATATTTGCATAGTCTTAGTGAGTAGTGTTCTTCTAGTCTATTTAGATTTGACCTATATATTACATGATTGAGGTCATAATTGGAATTTTTTATTATTAATGTGCCTATTATTTTGATCTAGGTGGTTGTATGAAACTAGAGGTTTCATATTGTGGGATTCAGGCATAGCTTATGTTTGTATAATATTTTAAAATCTTTTTACAGTGAATTATGACAATGTTTTTACATACTTCAATTAATTATATTTTATAAGGTTATTCCATTTTGTATCACTTTTTTATGGATAACGAATTTTTGTTTACTAGGAGGGGTAGAATCTGTGATGTGTTTTATGTACCTTCTAACATGATTGATTATTATTTTTTATAAATTATTAATGTTCTATGAGAAAATATTCATTGGATGACAAATACAATACTAGGAAAATGTTACACTTCTATTTATCTATTATTTAATTTACAAATGGTTAAAAATTTTGTTTCTAATTATTCCTAGACACTAATTCCCAAAAAATGTGGATTTGGGATGAACATTTGGGATTATGATAAATCTGGTCCAGTTCTAGATTTGATAGATCTTTAAGATATTTTGTTAGATTTTCATTTTATTTAGAACTTTTTTTATCTATAGTAATACTTATGCCAAAATATATTACTTTAATCCTTATATATCACTAAATTAAAGGATTTTTATTGGATTAATTATAATATAAATGAGTATTAAGGTATTCTAGAAACATTGGGTTCCTAGAAATTGGCATTTATGGGGAGTAATTCATGAACCCTTACATTAACAAAATATTTTATTAAGGGTTTATTGTTATTTTATTATGGTTTGAGTACAAAACAATGTAATCATGAATAACATTAAATTATTGAACACAAAATCAAAAAATGATACCCATATTTACTAATAAGGATCATTTATCACCGTTTTTATTTGAATGCACTATTAACTTCAATATTACCTATGAATCATATATCTCGTGACACTATCTTAATAATGGATTTTATAATTTTAAATTTTCCACTCACATTAATTAATCTCCATTATATGTTTTCATATAGATATCCTAATGGACGATCCTTTTTTAATTTTGCACCGATCCATACTTCTACTAGCTACATAATTCGCTTATTTTGGTTAAAATATAAATTAAAATTTAAGTAGTTCCCATTATCAAATAGTTTATGCTTTATTCACTGATATATTAGAGTTATATAATATGGAAATTATTAAAAAATTATTCATGTCCTTTTTTATCTTGATTTTATATTTTTTACAAAATATAAAAAATGTTATTATTCTTATCCAGAAGAAAAAAATATGTTCTATTTAGAAGAATTTTACATTAGGATATGATATATGAAAATATATAAATATATACCTTTGGTGACTACATTATTTTCTTAAATATTTCTAATCTATTTTAATTAATGTAATCAACCCAATTTGGTTGTATTGATTTATTTATATTTCATGACTTTACGGGTAAATAATGCGGTAAAAAACATTTTAAAAGCATCGGTGTGATTAATTTGGGTAGTATAGAAATAATTAAATAGTCTCCACTCTATCAAAATTATAATTGGAAACCTCAACAAATACGAGAATAATTTTATTGTAGAAAATGTTTTAACATCAATGGATGTGTTAAGTAAATGGGTTACATTGTATTCTATTTTTATAAATTAATATGATATATAATTCAATAAATATCTTGAATTTTGGTATCATTTATATATTAAAGGTGTTTTTGCGGTCGTGAGGGTCAATTTTATGGATTTATCAATATTTTCATGTTGAAAATATACAAAATGTTGATAATGTTTCTCTGACCCATGAATTGCACCATGAAGGATTTCATCCGTGGGTGTGGTCACACTACAATAAAAGTGGTTACTTCATGAAGAGGGAAGTGTTTAAGAATTCCATTCCAATTTTCATATGTTTATTCCAGGATGTCAATATTTTGGAGAAAATTTTTACATTATGAATCTTTCCATGAAGACAAGGGTTAATGGTTGGGATTGTAGATTTTCTTTTGAGTAGAGTGATGGTATGTGACAGTAAGGGTCGTACTGTAATGATGGGTGGTCATGTTTTTTATTCATTCTTAGGGTGAGTCCATAATAAAACCTAAATTCTCGTATATATATGTTAAATCTTGAAATAGTATTATGCATCACATAACAACATGAACTATTCCATAAATCATATAGGACTAGTGCATTTGGTAACATTGATACATAAACAACTAGTTCATAATAGGACCACATCATCTCCCACTAAGTTCATCATAACTATATCCATTCATTGATATATCATACATCATAAAAGTACTCATTAAATTGATAATGTAATCCTAAAAGTGTGATAATATAAGAATATTAAAGGTAAATAATGGAGATATTAAAACACCATTTGAATAAGGGTAAGAGAAAATGAGTTTATCATTTAGATACCATACCTTCTGTATCATATATAATAAACTTTAGTCATTGTAACATCCCTGATTCTAGTTACCCAAAGTCAATGTCTAGTTTATTACATTGTCATATGTGCAAGGAATCACATCCAAAAGAAATAAATAGTTAATTAGTCTTACTAAACTAGATAATAAATGATTGCAATATTACATTTAAATATTAAAATAATAATTTTTTCTGGATAATTTCAATATTACATCATGGAAATCCACAATATCATTCATATTAATCTTCCTAGATTCATGGGAATGGAAGTAAAATAAGGGATATCTAAACTAGTTTATATTTGTAATAAAAAGCGATGCATATCTTAAGGAAATGATGAATAATCAATATGTCATATTCAATATAATAATGTAAATATCTAAAAATATATTAAATTTAATCAATAACATGACTATCATGATTAAATAAGTATTGATCATTATATAATTGAAAATAACATATCACATATGAAATTTAAATAACATGACTATCATGAATAGATAAGAAATAATGAACATAAAAAAGGTAAATAATTGAACACACATTTAATCTAAATAACATGACTATCCTGAATAAATAAATAATAATCTCATGTAAATGTAAATTACTGAACAAAAATGTGAGTTAAACCACATGATTATCATGAACAGATAAGGCATAATCATTATATAAATGTAAATAACCAAATAAATCTATTTAACAAAGAACTATGAATGATATTTATGAAAATATAAAACAATTGAAAAACATTAATGGATATTAATAATGAAATTATTAATAAATGAAATGATTAATTATTTGATAATTATTTTGGCATCATAATACCTCTATTGTCATGAAATTTTACATGATAGTTTAAAATAATGGGTAAAAACTCCTTCAATGGTAGAATAATGATTCATCTCCTTAGACTACCAGTGCATTGAGGTGATATATTATTCAACAACTCTCCCATCACTTCATGTCCATAGAACAAACAAATATACTTAATAATAAACTTAATTCTTGAACAATTTTACTTATCATCAAAAATCCTTAGTTAGTAATAGATAAGAATTTATCAATATTTCCATAGATAAAAAATAACAATCAAAATAGAACAATATATGTTTATATAATTTATGTCTTAAGGAATAGATATATCCCTAACAAATATTATTTTATTTTAGGGGAATTTTAATAAACATTTATCAATTTAATGTGAATACTAATAGAAAAATATAATGACTACAAAAATTAATTAAAAATGTGAGTGTTAAAAATTTCCCTAAAAAATTATAATAAAAAATCTATGAAATGGATAATTATGTATCAAATACAACATATCTCCCGTGGAGTATATGTAAAATTGAAGGCTTTTTAGGTTGATTAATAGAAATACCATAAAAATATTGTTAAAGACATTCCTGTGGAAAATATAATTTTATTTGATTAAAACAAATAATTAATTTTTTTTAAATACTGTATTAGAAATAAATATTTGAATAATATATTGGATACATTAAAACATTTATTGGTAATTATAGGAAAAAATATTGTACATGATTAACACATGAAAATAAATATTAAAATAAATGTTTCGATAAAGGCAGAATGTGAATTTTTAAAAAAATGATAGGAATATTTGTACTATTATTTGAAAACATTAAATTGTGGGAATAAATTTCTTTAATAAATCATTTTTTATAATTTTTTAAAAAATCTGAAACAAATTTTTAAAAAATATATTTGGAAGTAATATGAATTTTGAATAAAGAGAGAAATTAAATTAGATATTATTAAAAAAATTCCCAAAAATTTTATGTCCTAAAGAGTTAAAAAAAGTTAAAATTAATTTAGAAAATCATGAATGGCCAAATGATAATAAAATTAAAGGATGTTATTATATTGTGATCTAATAAATTACAAAAATGGATATTCAAGCATAAACAATGCTAATTAAAATTAGATTGTTAAATAATGCATTAAAATATAATAATGATGAAGTGAGAATGTGAAAATGAATTAATTATGAGTATTAAATATAAATAATCATAAAAAATGGATATAAAACATATCATATTCAATATTAATTACATGAAAAATCATATAATATCATTTATAATTAAGATGTAATATATTCCAATGAAAAAGAAAGATGTTATTAAATTATTTACAACCAGGAAACTTCTTAGTAAATTCCTCATGGATGAAATAAATAAAATTGAAACATTAAAACCATAAATTTTTAATGAGTTATTATATTATATGTAAAATTTAATGTATATACACTATATAAAATAAATTAGGTCCATACCCTTCTAATATTCCTCAATGAAAGGAAATTGGGATGAAGTCCCTTACCTCAAACATTATGTTTGTTGAATAATATTTATAATCTATTTTTATTATTTTTATAAAGTTATTAATTTATTATATAACCCTATTTATATTTATAATATCATATATGATCCTCTTATAAAATTCTATACCCTTTTTGTTAATAATATTCAATTATTTTAATTGATTCAATCGATTCAATTGTTTTCTCAGGCTTGTTTTGTCCTGAAAATTCTGGTTCATGTGTATATAAAATATTTTATTAATATCAAAAAAATATTAATTTTATAAATTTCTTTTTATACAATTTTTAGAATAATTATAGAAATTTGACCATTGTGATGGACCACGTCACTTTTTAGAGAAAGTAGGTCGCATGTATGCCTGATAAATGTTATCATTTCAATAATGAGTGAAATAGTAATGAATTCTATGATATATTAAATATAAATAATAAATAATATTTCATATATATAACGTATATTCACTAAATTTATTATTACTAACATCCATGTATATCATAACTGAAGATCAAATTACATTTCCTTGCAAGATAATAGTCTACCATACATAAGAAACAATATTATCATAATTTAAAAGGAATTTAACGATTAATGGTATATGTTATTTTATTATAAAAAAAGTAATATAATATCATAAATATCACATTATGTGTTAAATAAATTTTCATATCATTCCTTGAAAGGTGTTAATGGAACACCACTTAAATAGGTTCATGAAGAAATAGTGTATCGAACACATGATTGACGTTTTCAATTAACATTTGATAGAAGACGATTTAGATATATGTAATTAAAATAAGATAATAACATATATTTATATGTTATGTAATTATTGTATTATATGATGAATGTTTAATAATATATTAATGAGGTAGAAGATGAAATAAAATTACAATTCTCATTTTAGAATTGTATATTTTCTTTGGAAATCTTTTTTGGATTTCACAAAAAGCATTCATATTTTGGATTTATGATAATGAATTGGTATAGAATGTTTTTAGGGGAAAGCTTATTTTATTTGGTAATATATTTTCCAAATCAAATGGATTTTCCACTACTAATATAGAAATAGAGTGGTGGCCTTTTATATGTGTGGGAAAGGACAACCAAGGATGTTTTGAAATGATTTAATTACCCCCATGTTCTTATCTTTTCAAAAGCCTAATAAATGGATAAATATAAAAAAATATAGGCTACATGGTCTTAATAGATTTTATAAAATGCGTTTTGGACATGTTGTTATGCCGTTTTAACTCTTGTCCTTTTAGATTAACCCCAAGGAAAATCAATTATAACTTTAACAATTGTAATGAATTTTTACTTGTTTTAATATAAATAATTTTAAAACATTAATTCAACATTTTTAGATAATACAAATTATGAAAATTTCTAATGTTAAATTACTTCTCTAAAATTAAATTCACACAATTTTAAGAATCTTATTTCAAATTATACCCACAAATGTCACAAAAAAGCTGGTTTGTAAAGAGAAAATTATCCTATGTTTATAATTTTTTAATATCAACATTCTATATGAAATTTACTAAAATGAATAATTAGTTATATTATAAAACAATCTAAATTATATATCTTTAAAATAAATTTAAAATATAAAAATCTCTATAAAAAATTAAATGAAAATGTTATGTTTTGAAAAAATTTATATTTTCACTCTTTAAAAAAAAATATTTATAAAAAATAATAAATTGACCAAGGAAAATTTTGACATGAAGATAAAAAAAGGAATTTTATATATTAAAATATCTTTTCGATATTTGTTAAAAAGAAATTTTATAATTTTTTGTATATTGTGCAAGTAAACCATATGTTCGAAAAATATTTTTTAGAAAATATAATATTTCTTTTAGTTGATTGTTATTACATTTATAATAAAAATATATCCATTATATTTTTTCATATGTTAGTAAAACACATATTTTTCATAATTTATATAGTATTATTAAATCCTTTCAATTTAACGGTTATAGAAAAACATTATTCTATAATAAGATTCATTTAGACTCAGGGTTCTATGTTCCACGAGATATCAATGGAATTAAATTTAATGATTTTTTTGGATTCTTTGTGTTCAATGTCTCATGCCACATATGTTATTAAATACAATATTATTCATTTATAATTTGGGGGAGTTAAATTTTCTGTCCTATAATAAATTGCACCATCATAATTTAATGTTATATTTGGAAATGAAGGGCTTGATATTTTAAAATTCCATTTTGGAAAACCTAAATTGAAAAAATGAATCATAAAAATAATATTAATAATAGTGAAAGGAAAGTACAAAGGATATATAAAATAAAACATTACTATTTTTCTGTGGAGCATAAAAATTGTGTAAAATGAAGATATAAAGGTGGATAAGAATCATAAATAGTTATAGACTGATAGTGATAATTGATCACAATAATGTTACAAATCAATGGAATTTTAATAACCTCAAAAAAACATTAATATTTGATGATTTAAAAGACCACATGATTCATCAGATATGAATGTAAGAATAATTTGTTTTCATTTTGATTTTCTTAAAGATGTGGATTTCCTTTTCATTCAATGAATATATGGAAATATACATACATGATACATTTTTATTCAGTAAGTAAGATTTTATCCTTTGGTTTTTATTAATAAATTTAAACATCAAACCTTACATGAGAAATGGATGTCAAAAAATAATTTTTCTAATGTATGAGACACTAAAATTAACATTTAATGGTTCATAAAATCCATAAAATAGTGCAACATCAATCTGTTTGGCTGTAAATATTTTTCCAAAAGTGATATGATTTTCCCAAGATATGCAATATAATACTTTAATCTCTAAACCTCAATAGAAACACCACTTGTTTATAATGAAAATTTAGTAATAAAATTATATATGTAATAAATGATAAATTTTCTAGAATGTCACAAAGGTTATTGGTAGGTTTTAAACCCTAATACCCCTTTTTGTGGCCCACTACCCACATGGAGTACCCCTCCTACTCTAGCAATTTGAGAAGAGAGATAATGACCCTCGATTCCCACCTCTAGTAGCCCCTAGGATGGCGACTAGCACCCTGGGTATAGTAAACACACAAATGAGAAACATTACCCTCTAAGAGAACACATGCGAATGAGAGAGATAGGATAGACACCATCCAACACCAAATAAGACAAAAATACAAAATAAAACCCAAGTGAACATATGTAATGACATGAAAAATGACTATAACTAAATAGAAAACTGCAAGTACGAAAGGAATGTAAAAAAATAGCAACAACATGCCCGAATTGGTCCTATAACCCTAAGCTAGTAGAATCCAGCTTGATCTCCAACATAGTCCAAGTGACAAAAAAAGCAGTTTATATATACATAGGGTTAGTTTAACTATATACTCTGTAGGATCCTCCTAGGATCCTCTCATGAAATTGTAATGAAATTATACAAAAGCATAGGGAACAACAAGTAGAACTAACATGTCACCTAAACAGGTATAATATGTTTCCATCCTCACTATGGCTACTCTCCCCATGTATCGCATATAATAGTATATAATATAATAAATAATATCAACAGTACATCACAAGTAATTCCCCACTGGTTTGCCACTTTTACCCCAAGTTTTACATCCTAAGCATATCATTCCAAAAAGGATCACCTGCAGACACATGGGAGAAGCACCACAACATGCACCACATGCAAAAAAAAACACATCCATGTTAGAAATGTTACCAGGTATTTTATAGGAGCCACCATAGCTCACATAATGTGTATCGTATGTCAAAAATTATACTTCATGCCATTACAGCCCATAAACTTAATAAGGATCCTTAAGACATCATAGCTTATACACGTTACAACTATAGTAGTCCATAGGAAACTATATACAGAATATATGTGTGTGAATAGCCACAAGAAATCACAACCCTATACACATATAAATGGGGAAAACTAACCATTGTTCCAACAGGAACAACTAACTACAAAGATAAGCGAGTGGGTCCAAAGAGGGTAGTCAGCCATCCATCTTCCCAGCAGAATGTTGGGGAAAACACCCCCAAGGGATTAGAATCCATGGGGTGTTAGTTTCCATAAATTATGGGGTTGTGTAACATATAGAAACACAAAAAGTTCATAATATATCATATCTCATATCAATACTATTGGAATAACCCTGTCTCAGACTATACTACATTTGATGTCTCTCGGAATCCCAGCTTCCTCTTCAAAGTCTAGGTATCCTATAAGAACACAACCATTTAAAAATATTTATTACATTAATTCATTCACTTTTTATCAATTTCACATTATTTAATTAATTTTTAAAAACTAATAAACCATTACCAATTTCCACATTATATTTCATTAGCATCACACCCAATGTCCATTGTTGCTTTAAAATTTCATCCACAACATTTCATCCCAGCAATCTCCTCCCCCAAGGGTTAGCATCATTTATTCATTCATTTATTAACATCATTAATTTCCCATATTCTAATGAATTCATGAAAAAATTCTATGATACTATAAACAAGGATATCATAATAGTGAGTAGTTGAACTACCCATCGAGTCTTTTCCACCTATTACTAGAGCATAGACCCATCTTCCCTCGAGAAGTAAGAAATGGAAGGCATGTGGCATACCTCATGAGTTTTCACCCATTTTGGAAGAAGGGTAAGCAAGAAAAGATACTTTGAGTGGTGGGGAAAGTAATGCGGATAAAAAACCAACAAGATTCATTGAGTATCCAAACAATCACATCCATCCTATTTTATCATATCTGGAGTCCTCCCCAACAACAACAAGAATAAACTGATGCATCTCATTACTGTATGCGTCAACTTCTACCAAAACCAATGGGCCTCCCAACTCCCCAAATATCTCTACAACCATACATGCTCACATCACAAGCAGTAGAAAAACAAATATCATATCAACTTGGCTCTAGCCCCTAAGCAATCAAGAGGGTAACTCAGAATCCTATGAGGAATTTTTTTTACAAAAAAATAGTCATTTAATTCATTTGGAATTAACTGGTTTATAATTTTCATGTTCAAACTATAGGAATCATACATTTTAAGCCATCAGAAATAATTAAACATGGTTACTACATCAATTTTATTAACCTCAAATTAAAATATGATGAACCAGATTAATTTAGATTCATCTTTATCTTTGATAATTAATTTACAACTAATCCCAGATTACGTTCATTACCAATTTCTATCAAGAACCAAAATCTATACAACGAAAGCATAGATATCACACTATCTATCAAAATAAGAGGCAGTAACATATGATCAATATCAACATTATTTTTCTAGTTCAAATATTTATTATGTCAACTCCATTGTGATCCATTGGGATTAAACATGATACCTCTATAGTTGCACATAAAATAATAGAAAAGGAAAAAATCCCCTACCTCAAATGCATTTTGTCGTTTTTATACAAGAACGATCTACACAACGGATCATGATCACCTCCTCCTGTGACCACTGCATCCACCCGAGGATGCTGTGGTACAACCTAAGGAACATAAACAAAACAAAACTCTATTATAATAATGGTTATCCCATACCATAACATGGAATGGTTAAATAGGATAAAGTGATCCCAAAATAATGATGATAAATCATACCTTATATCGATGAATGATCAAAACATGCTTCTTGCACCAAAATATGGGGTTCACGTGCAGCATGAAAAAACATCAAGGTGGAATGATCTGAGAATTAATGTTTGATGAAACTTCTCTTATTAGATGAAGGAAAGGTTCAAGCATCTCACACTAGGGAACAAGAATGTTGAATAAGGGAAGAAGATATCTCATACCTTTTGAACATTTACAGAGAAACGATTTAAGATACGCTAGATTTTACATTAAAACAAGATTGCATTAAACCACATGGTTTGACCAAGTAAAGTAATCATAGGATTTAGTAATATTAATATAGGAGATATGAGATTTGATTCTGCCTTAAATTCCCTAAAAAATTCCTTGGATGCATTTTATGTCAAAGAAATTGTCAAAGGGGAAAAACTGTAATAAGATTGAAAAACTGTTCAGAATCATGGATGAACTGTACACATACCAATCCTGGAAACACTATACATGATCCTAAAAACAGTGTTTAGAGAAGGAATCACTGATGTCGATGGTACTTTTCACTGAATGACTCACCGATGGTACCATTTATAGTATGACTCATTGATGCCGATGGTACTCCTCAGAGAATGACTCCCTGATGCGGATTGTACTGTGCACATCAGTCTCACTGGTGGAACTCCTCATATTTATCTCACTGATATAACTATTCACATATATCTCACTGTTGGAACTGTTCACATTGATCTCATCGGTGGAACTGTTCACATCGATCTCACTGATGGAAATTTTCACATTGGTCTCACCTGTGTAACTGTTCACATCGATCTCACTGGTAGAACTGTTCACATCAGTCTCACAACTAGAATTGTTCACATCGGTCTCACTGCATGAACTGTTCACATCGGTCTCACTAATGGAAGTTTTCAAAAAGGTATCACTGATGGTACTATTCACATTGGTCACAATGATGGAAGTGTTTCTATCGGTCTCACTTATGGAACTATTCTCATTGGTCTCACCGATAGGATTTTTCTCATGAGTATCACCTATATAACTATTCAATGAATTGAAAATTTTGAAAAGTGTTGGGTATAGGTCACCATGACCACCCAGAACACCTCAAACACAATATTTCTATAAAGGAATGGAAAATAGTGGTCTGGGCCATTAAAACCCTTATGTTTTGGATTTAGTCTTTACCACTGTGCTAGATGTGATGAGTTTTCACAAAGAATTTAGGTCGTATATTTTCTAAAAACATATTAATATAATTCATATAGAAATCAGAAAATTTAATAACCAATAATTAACTCATCAACAGAGATAGGATAAAACCTAATGGTTTCTGATACATATAATATTCTACAGAAAATAACATGGGAATTTATAATTAAATAACCATTAAATTTAAATTTATACTATTTCAATTTGGTGTATTTTCATAAATATCTACCAAAATATCCTTAATATTTTTCGAATCACATCACATAAAATGTAATAAAGGGGTGTTTATTATTTCAAACATATGATCAATATTAACCTCATAAACCCATTATCACATCCTTAAGTATTACGATAAATATGACATATACGATTCTATAATTTTAAACAATCCTTTTATTTTTTATGAAAATTACCATAGGTAAAAACACATCTAGAATATAATTCTAGAATCCTTATAAATAAATACTTCAACCATTATATTTCATCATAGTTCCTTACATATTATATGGGTTTCTCTTTATAAGTGGGAATTGATTCCGATAATTCCTAGTTTTTTCACCTTTAAGACAATAAATTGTAAAAAGATCCAATTAATTATATTCATTTACATCCATATTAACCTTTATTTTTTCAAGACAATTCACTATTTTATTCCATCAATTTACATGGATAAAAAATATAAGTTTTCATTTGTGGAAATTTTCTAGGTTCCACTTACCACATTTCATTCATGAATAAAAAAACCTTCCTTCCTCCATGGTATCCACCACGGAAGCCCTAGCCAAACTCTTTCACTCTCTAATAAGTTATGTCCATGAGGGGGATAAGGTATAGGTTTCTAATCCTATTATGGGATAACTGATTAATAATTATCATAATATATTTTAGTTCTATCATTATCCTATTTTTATATAACATTAACAATATTTTCCTTCATATTTAATGAAAACATAATTTTATAAGGTCCTATAAATTTTCTATAACCATAACGAATAGTGTGAGAAAAAACAATCATAGTGGGAAAACCATATAATTATTTATATAATCTATAAATAATGAATCCTTATTATAAATCTAATATAACGTAGGTTTATACTAGTTTAATCATTATTATTATATATTCAAATCATTTATAATGGATTGAAATGAAAATGTGAATTATATATAGTATATCACTTGAGAACTTCAAACCAGGTGTGAAATGAGGCCCATTTTCATATACTAAGTGATCCTTGATTCGAGAACAAAATTCCTTTTTAGGAGTTATTACCCCTAGTTACATCTAATCCATAATCACATTCACTTTTATAATAAACAGTGGGATGTATTTCCTGTAAAACCCATATAATATATACCTTATAAAAACTATAAGATTTTATTTTCAACATATCTTAAATTTAAATCATAATGTTATGTTCCATAATCTATTTTTTTCAGAAATCTAGTTTCCAATAATTAAACATGAATTCCTCTAATACCATATATAATGACCCTAAATATAGTAAATGATGCTAGAGTTTATATTATTAAATTGGTGTAGGATATAATGAATCTAATCCCAATATAAGGAATAGATTATAAATATTAGTAAACTAGGTAAATTTGGGATTCTAATATTATATTTGAATATTAAAATTACAGCATATTTTTTTTGATACAATATATTGAATACAATTGCATCATGGTTTCATTTAAATTTTTTGGGTTGTTTTTGTTTGTTGAAAACGTTAATTGACAACATTCTCTCAAGGTTTCTATCATAGTAGATTCTTTGAAGGTGATGTAGTATAATAGTGTTTTCTAAAATTTTAAACCTCAAAATATGGATTTATTTTATTTAAAAGGATGTACTTTAACTCAGATTTTATTTAAAAGCACAACATGTCTAAAATATTTATGGTTATATGATCTTCATAGTAGCTGCACTATAAATACCACATTGGATGTTTATAGAACCAGAAATGAGGCTAATCATAAACAGAAGGAGGTGATTTAATGTTAAACATAAAGGTGTCTTTATGTTCATATTATAGTGTTTAATTAAGGCCACCAAAAACTATTTTCCACTATGAAAGCTAAAATGGTAAAATAATCATTTGTGGAAGATAATGATTAAGGAGGTTCCTCAAACAAATAATGCATTTTTCATACTAAAAAGGGAAATTAGATAAATTGAAAATGAGTTTCTAATAATTTTGATAATTATGTTTTAGGACTTCCATTATAGTATAGAGGACCACTAATCACATCATTAGAGAGTGTGAATAAGGAATTTTAGGAAGGTATTGATTTTCAAATGAGGTGATTTTTGGAATATTTCATGAAGGGTCAAGTTGCAATGGATGGGGTTCATGAAGTTATTTTTAGAAAAACTTTGTGTGCAATTATATCTTTTAAATGAAATGGTTCATCAAGAATCAACCATTTTTTAGGAAAATGTAGTCTACAAAGAGAGGAGGTTCGTGAAGTAATCATGCAATGTGGCATAAGGTAGTTCATGAAGTGATCAAGGATGGTCATAAATAGATAAAAACATTTTAAAAACATGAATCTCCATATGGAATTCACCAAGCTGGGATTTTTGTTCCATCTATTTGTAAAAAAAGATATAAAAAAGAGTCTTGTATGTGAAAAAAATTATGAGATGATTGAAAACAATTAAATATTCTTCTAATGAATCAGTGATCAAACTTTAGTTGAGAGAGTAGTGAGATTTCAGATTGTAATTGACTGTATACCAGGGGGACAATGAGTTCTATCTGAATCATGTATTTCAGGTGATATTTAGTAGAATTTGAACACATGATCATTTCCATTGTATTATTGTTGTAAATATCCCAGTGAGGGTGAACCATGTAAAATTTTTGTATCCTTTTCATGTTTGAATTATAATATTTTTCAATTTTATTTGAAGGATAGTGAAATGTTTTTTTAAATTAGAAATAAAAAAATCCAATTAGATAGATATTTTTATCTAGCAAACCCTAACCCCCACCAATATATTGTTATTTAACAAAGATGGGATATCAATTTGTATCCCACCTAATGATTTAGGGTAAATAGTTATCTAAAATTATAATACATTTTAGCTATAAATCACTAAGGGAATCTGAACTTAGATGGAAACAAATTTCTATTAATGAATAATCACTTGCAAAACATCTACTAATCATTTGGTATGCATGTTTTGATAATTGAAATGCATGGTATTTTTTTAGTTGCAAATGTTATTTTTTATCAGAATTAGAACAGAATGAATTTATTTCTAATTCCAATGGGATCAATGCCTTTCGGTAAGCACTATCATATAAAATATATATGAAGGTAATTTCAAGTATGTCATCACATTATGTGTTATAAAATATTCTAAATATCTATGAAGGAGATTCAATATAAGGGGAAGAAAAGTTTCAAATTATATGGAACAAATATAAGGACTTGAGAATTCACCCTAAAGGGACTATTAATGCACCCTTTGATCTAGATAATATAATTTTGGAAGAAATGAATGGTCTTGTATAAATTATTGAATATGTGATTATAATTGACCACATCCTGAGAACACACTCACCTATTTCTAATCAAAATTAATTTTTTGAGAAGAAAACGAACCCAAAGAACTAACATTGGAAATCATACACGACACTCTTGTCAAATATATGATGTGAAATGATGATAATTATGTGATAAAAAATGGAAAGTACCATTAACTGTAATTAAAGGCCATAAAGAGGCTTAGTATTGAAATAATTTGAAGCAAATCAATGTGGATGAGTTCATGTTATTCTTATCTTCAAATATGTGAATATAATGAGGAAATTTCAACTTGAAACATCCATGTGTATGATTTTCATGTGGAACAATTGGACAACATGAATTAAATTGTCTATAGAAGTTTCCTAATGATGATGAAGTTGATTATTTTTTTCTGTGTAATAATTCATAATCCAATGTGAATGATAGGATATTTACTAAGGGAAATTTATTTAGAAAAATAATATTCATTTAAATTAAGATGATAGGTCAGAAGAATCTATGGTAGAAGATCTGGATGAATGCAATGTTCATTAAGAAAATTCTATAGTTGAATCTATATGAAATTCCCAAATATGAAAATATATCAAAAATTAATAAATATAATTTTATGTAAGATTTTACATTCATATCGAATTAAATGGGACATCTCAAGAGATATTCATTTAGAAAGACAAAACACAAATTTCCAATAGGGTCGTTATTGATGCCAAACACTTTATTCAACAACATAAATATGATAAGTGTGAGATAGAGGATAAAATTTAAATGATTAAAAAAATGAATCAAAAAAATCATATAAAACCTTCATGTTCAATATCAATGTTAATGAAAATACATGAATTATCAATAGACTAACCAAAATGGTAAAACATCGACTCAAATAGATCAAAGAGCGTTAGGAGTTGGCTGCAAACCTATAATGAAAGATAAAATATCATAATAACCTCTTGACATCAGTAAATCATTATACAAAATAAACCAAAAAGAAAAAAGAATAAAACATAGTTATTGATTAATTGATAAACAAATATCTAGGGAAAAAAATGATTGGTAAGAGGGATATAACTATTAGTGGTTGTGATTGAAAATAGAAGGTATAATTGATGATGTTTGATCAGATTCACCCTCTATAATATTAAATATTGATTTGGGTATGAATCTGAATCAGGATATTCAGAGAACCCAATGGATAATCCATTATGTATAAGTGACAAAGAAGTATTCACCCTTCATTTGGTGTTATTGTTGATGAAATATGGGAAAATCTAAAAATTTATACCCTATATCCAAGAGGTACTAATGGGAATAAGCAAAATAGAGGCAACATATAAATGATTAATATAAAAAGATATACACAGAGTGATATAGTTTTTTCCCTAGAGTATTTGGAAACACTTCCATATATTGTTCATAAACTATAAAGATGAATGAGAAAAAAACCCAAAGTGGTTATAAAGTAGGACTCAAATAATATTCAAATGAACAAAAAAGGTAATATTTATTTGAATATTTATAATATGAATGTTTTCCATCACATTCTGAGTATGACCAAAAATATCATCAAAATATGTGGTGTAGAATGAATATAGGTAAACGAGTTGTGGTTATAGAGATTTCTTTAAAAGCATCACATCCCATGGAAATATTGATCACTAATAGTCAATGTTCCTCTTTTATAGTAGAGAATGAAGATATAGTGATAGAAATGATATAAAAAAAGATGGTATTTTATGATTTGTTAATGATGAACGCATATAGATTCTTAGATTTGGAAAATCAATGTTTGGGGGAATAAATATGAGATGCAATGATTTCATGTTTTTTGAGGGTATTATTCACCACATTGTGTGTTTTTAGTTAATTTTTTGATTCAAGGAATTCTAAATGTTTTTCCACGAAATGATGTATCACCATGGAAAAATATTGTGATGTTTTTTTGTAAGGAATGTGTATAAAGGGGAATATTTACCTTGTGAGTGGAGAAAAAGATATGTTCTTTATATTAAAGGATAACGGAAATAATTTATGGAATAAATATCTTTGACATTTGAGCCAAGATTCCTTGGATGATCTGGTTAAATTTTATGTGGCACAAGATCTCCCAATGTTATCAAGTGATCATAACCACACATGCGATGTTTGTCAAAAAGAGAATATCATTCATGAGACATATACGAAAGAAGATAAATGGTCAACAATTTTTTTTAGTTTTTGCATATTGATGTGTGATTAACTATTTATCAAATAGATATTGATCAGAGGAGATATTATGCTGTCTTCTTGGATGATTTTAAAATAATAGCAATTGTTTTAATCATTGTTCACATATTGGAAGTGTTCATTTTCATAACTCATTATCAAAGGTATGTTGAAAAGATACTAGGGGAAAAAATAAAAAATTTCTAAAGAGAAAATGGAATTGAGTTGACAAATAGTCATGTAGAGGATTATATTGAGAATCCTAGGATAAAGAATCATGTTTTGGCTGAAAGAATTACATAAAAAAAGATGAATAGATAGAAGAAAATAAATTATCAATATAATGGATAGAAGAATTATCAATGATTATACATTCCAGAACATTTTTGTAAAATTTATTGATGAAATCAATCTACACATAAAATAGATCCTTATTATCTCCAAAGGAAGATGTTTTTCCATGCATGCAATTGTATAGAAATAAGACAACATTGAAGTAATTTTGATTCATTCGAATTATGTTATTGATTTTCAATATGTAGAAAAATAGTTAGTTTTAATCATAGGGAGACGAATGGATATTTATTCATCACTCAAGAAAATGTATAAAATATAAATGTTTTATTAAAAGGATAGGAAAGGATATACAAGGTAATGAAATTATTTTCATAGAAAATAAGAAGAATATTCCTCAATTAAATTAATATTTTTAGGAGGACAGTGATGTTGAGATATGTATCTTAGGAGGAGTTATAATACCTTATGTGGACTCAAAAAATATTCATATAATGAAAAGGATTATCATAAAACAGTATCTTCATAGATAATAAAGATTCAATGGTAAATTTATAGATATAAAATAATCAATGATCAAATACTGCTATTGAAGATAAGGAAGATGAAGACACTACAAGAAATATCTTTTTTATTTTTGGTTGAGAAAAATATTTTTGAATATGAACCAAGAGACAATAATTGGATTCAAAAATTTAATGAAGAACATAGAAAAATATAAAGGAATCAGACTTGAATGATTATTTCCAGACAAAAAGTTAATAATTTCATTTGGACCAAATGGGTATTCCAGAATAAAATAAAGTAATATGAAATAGTGAATCAAAAATAATAACAAATAGTTTGTAATGGGTAATCCAATATAGAGGTAACCAATGTCTATGAAATATTTTCACCTATTGTGAGTCAAAAGAAATTTCGATAATTCTTG
Organism: Viscum album; assembly: GCA_963277665.1. NCBI lineage: Eukaryota > Viridiplantae > Streptophyta > Magnoliopsida > Santalales > Viscaceae > Viscum > Viscum album. Next base: position 1,747,693,121 of record OY728155.1, on the reverse strand, counting down.
GGAAAAGAAGTGAATGAAAGATCAATTTTTTTAAGATGGATTTCAATTTCTCATTTAAAAATTGGATTCTGGATGGAAAAGTGTATATCCAGAACAAATATGGTTATATAATTAATAATGATTAGAACATATTTTTTTGGATGAGAAAGGTACTATATGGTTTGAAACCATCATAAAGAGCTTGGTTTTGAAGGATCAATTAGTTTTTTATGAATCATGGTATTCAATGTGGAAAAGTGGATCACAATCTCTTTTTGTACAATGACATTAATTAAATGATTATTTTGATTGTCCATGTCAATGAAATAATACTCTACAGATCAGATGATGAACAAAGAAAATAGTTTTAATGATTCATTTAAAGTGAGTTCGAAGTGGAAATGATTGTTCAAATGATTATTTTCCTTGGATAACAAGTAATACATTGAATGAATAGAACATTTATTTCTCAATAAACAAATTACGATGAGTTTGTGATAATATTTTCAATAGATAATTCCATGGATTTGATGAAATTGGTGGAATCCATTATTAAACTATCAAGAGATGATAAAGTCAAAATAGTAAATGTTAAATAATACATATATATCATTTGTTTTATTTTTTTACTTAGTAGTAGCATATCATAACATCATCTTTTACACATTCCAAGAAAACAAATATCAATAAAATCCTAATGGATTACAATTACATGATGTTAAAAGAATACTTCGTTATATGAATGGAATGGTGAATTTTGTTTTCTTGTGAAATAAAAAATCACATCAAGAGTTATTAGTCTTTGAAGATGAAGATTCAACTATTACAATAGATGATAGAAAATCATCAACATGTGGTGAATTCTATATTAAAATATTCTGAATTTAATTTCTAAAAAATAAACATAATTTCATTTTTCTAAGAACCAAATTAGATGAATTTATTATTACTAATCAAATCTGAACATTGTTACTATGAATGAAGAAATATCCTGACGAAATGGGATCTAAAGAGATGTCACTTATTAGAATCCTTTGAAAAATTTAAATTTCCATAAATTTTTTGGAAAATATTGTCCATCACTCACAGACAGTGAACATTGGAATCAAATAACATATTAGAAATGAGAACATGGGTCATGGGATTGAGAAGTTGGAGTATATTTCTACAAAACTATAGGTGTGACACATTCTAATGAAGAATTTACCCATGGTAGCATTTCAGTCCAATCTGTTGGCTCTTAGAGTTCATTCAACTTCCAAAACATAAAAATGTGTGGTTATAGACCCCCTCTCCCATTTTTATGACGTTTTCCACTAATTTATTGATATATTTTATTTATAATGTTGTAGCCATAGAGGATTGACCATTGGTTTCATTGAATAAAGGAGATAAAATATCTTTATAATAAATAGAGAGAGGCTAAAAGGTGGAGAAACAAAGTAAATCTAACAATACTAGAAATGATCAATCAAATTATAGATTTTATCAAAGGTAAAATGGGGTTTTAATTAAATCAGTTTACAGTTTAGTAAATGAAATTATTCATTAATATAATTTCAATTCAAATATTTTTTCTAAATTAAATCATCGATCATGTGTGTTTAGAGAGTGTGTTGACTAAATCCCTGGTCAGTATCTATGTGAAGAATAGTCTTGGGTTTCCCTCAAACCCGACACTTGACCCATCCTGTCATGTACCCGAACTACCTTCCCAATCCTCCCGGGCTAGTAACAAGCACTAAGGCATCAAAAAACATAATTGAGGGAACAATTTTTCCAAAAATAAATAATCCCATGGAATATATATACATATATATATATATAAGAAGAATTATGATAATACGATCAAGATATATATTCCAAAACTGTAAGAAAATTGTGGAAACAATAAACTATAAAAGTAGCTAAAAACTCTATGAAAAGTCCAACTACAGAAGAAAAAAACCACATATCTACTGTAAAATAATAGTATATATTGAATCCCATAATCTCACAAGTAGCTACCCAACCCACTGATAATAATTTCACCACCTAATTATGGTGCCATTCCATTCCATACAGTGGATGACAAATAAATATCAGCACACCACTGAAGAGGTGCGTAGGGTGTGTGGTAATATGCTATGTAGTATCCTACCAAAGGATTCCATAAACATTCACTATATAATAATTCTTGTACTCTAATTTTATGTAAAAACATGGCATGATATGTAGTATAGAATTTTTATAGAAAACATGGTAAAATTTTCCCTTTTTCCCTAGTTCTACAGAAAAACATGTATATCAATTTCAAAGACCATATTACATATCATATTTTAGAAACCTAAACATGCATATCAAGGATTAATCAAAAATATAAGAAACACAACATAGATGAACATGTATCAAAACAATAGGGAATACAGCAGGTCCTTTCCAATGTCTACTCGTACCACAATCAATCTAGTGCACAAATGCTATCATAAAAGACAAGAATTGTAAGAAAAGGAATACCAAATGAGTAAACCACCATAAATTTCAATATCTGTCCCTTAGAACAACATAGCTAAGAAATAGAGGGAATCACCACGATAAACCTCCTTTATCATAAAAAAATGGAAAATGTCCCCAAAATATACCTTACACAAAAGTACCCATACTAACCCACATGATCTTTTTCACAAATCATTTCAATGCATTTAAATACCAATTTTATTTCATTTACCAATATCTAGGGAAAATTAATTTTTCTCAAAATTACATTTCAAAAAGCATAAAATATAAATCTAGTTTTATTTATAAATCGATTTATAAGGGAAAAAAATAATTATAATCAACATAGGCAAGAAATGGAAACAACTACCACAATACTCGTGTCAGATAAGCCTGAAATGGTGTCCACCAACAATAAGGACCCAAAAAATTCAACGATGGCCCTATAATTAGGACCATATCATGAATAATTCAATTTATAATAAAAGAGGTCTACGATGGACATGAAACCAACATACCTCAAAGATGAACACCCACCACACTATGACTAACGGAAGAGAATGCCTTTAGAATGAGGTCAAAAAATGGATCTACAAAGAAACCAAGAAGAATCACCGACCATATAATGATTGAACCAAATATTCCACCTAATGGAGATACCGTGATAAAAGGCAATGAATTGTTGAAAGGGTTACCCACTATGATATATGCAACACAATCAAAATGGAGATCGAGTGTCGAACAAATCAATCTAGGTGGAGCAGAGTCTGCAAAAATTGTATAGGAAGAGTACTGATTTGAGATCCAAGAGATTTAAAGAAGGATTCAAGACCAAAGAGTCACTCAAAAAAATTTTAAATATGTACATGGATGGTTTCACAACAAGTAATATTGTTGCAAACTGTGAAATACATGGTGTACAATTATACCAAAAAATATATCACCTCATATTAAAAACAAACCATTTACTAAGACTTGTAATGTAAGTAAGGGTCATGACATGTAACATTCCACATCGTGAAGGCATTAATCAAGACATAAATCTAGAAAAACTTACACATCATGTAACCCAGTTACATGATGTGAAATATTATTCCATCCAATAGAAAAAAATATTTATTAGGGAATGTCCAAAAATCATTGACATCAACATTTTAGGTATCTTCCCAATCTCATGAGAGGGGGAAACCATGATAAGGATAAGTTAATAAATGATAAAACGATAAAGGTTTATTACAGAATCCCCACTATAATGATATTTCACCCCTAGGAATTCATGTGTATGATGTAATCCCCATAAATAGATGATTCCACTTCTCCCTTATCATTGATTCAGGTGCCCACATCTTATTAGAATCAGATCCCTGTTTCTATAGTACTATAACTAATGAAATTGACATCCCATGAAAGTCTTTCACTTTAGAGTCAATGATGTCGACCTATTATTTGATAATAGAAGCATCTGACTCTAAGTCAATTTCTTCTAAACTCAGAACATGAGAAGGATTTGGGTGATATTTCTTGAGCATATTTATATGGAAAACATCATGAATTCCTATCAACTAAAATTATAATTCTAACTGATAAGAAACTTTTTAGACTCACTATGTGACCTAAAATGGTCTAACATATTTCAGATATATATTTCCATATTTTTCTAGTCGATTCTGAACTAACCATGGGATAACATTCATGGAAACTCGGTCGCCTATGAAAAACACCATAGTTCGATGTTGTCGATCTGCATATGATTCTTTTCTTCTCTTTCCCTTAACCAGATTTTGATAAATATCCTAAATCACCACATATTTTTGCTAAAACATTATTCACTTAACTAAATATTCATTTCCCACCCCATCCCAAAAAAGAGGTGATCTACAAGGGTGACCATACAATTCCTAAAAGGGATGCATTTTTATTGATGACTGATAACGGTTGTTATACACAATTTCGACATGCCCCAAACAACTGTCCCATGATCCTATGAGATCCATGACATAGGAATGGAGAATATCCTCTAGAATCTGAATTACTCATTTTTTGACCATCTATAAGTATATGGTAAGCTCATCTCAATAGTACCTAAGTTTTCATTTCCTCATGAAGATTCCTCCATAACATCAATGTAAAACTATGATATTTATCTAGATTAATGGTAGACGGACTCCCATGTAATCTCAGAATCTTATGCACATATATTTTACCCATATCTTCAACTATAGTGGTGTCTTTTATCAGAATGAAATGAGAAGGCTTTCTTAACCAATCTAAAATCCCAAAAATAAAATTCCATAGTCAGGGATTTTATTTTAATACAAAAACTAAATTCCATGTAGGCCTTTTCCCTCTTCCAAACTAGCACTAGAAGAGGTTGAAGCAACCCAAGAGATTTCATGTGATTTTATATTATCCTTTTGTAGGTGTAATAGTTGACATACAAACTCTGTGACTTCATGCTTCATACTCAACCACCAAAGTCACTTCCTCATGTCATAATACATTGTTGTGGTGCCAAGATGAATCACCCATAATGATTTGTGACAATTTTATTGGACTAATCTCCTCATAGATGCTGGGATGAAAATAATTTTTTCAAAGTGAATGAAATCATTTCAAAAGAGATACCAACCCGAAATAGTATCACCACCATAAAGGCTTTCTTGAGTCTTTTTTAACTCATCATCCCACGACATACTCTAAAAAATAGACTCCATAAGAGATTAGGAAAACTGAACACTGAACATAATCATTATCAAAATATCATCTTGAGCATCGAAATATAGCTAAGTGAAAATCCCATTATGGAACCACTATTCTATTGATTCCTAAATAACATGTGATGGTACATTCCTTCAAAGAGAATATAAAACAAAGTTTCCCTTCCATGGGGTGTAGGTGATATCAATTCCAAACATTTGATTTTATTCAATAATTGCCTCGATCTATGATTCATGTCCTTCTAAGAAAATATATAACACAAACTCATATGATCAGTGAATACCGTGAACCTTTCAAAAAAACAATATAGTTCCACCAACATTTAAATGTATGCATGACTACATTAGGATATAAATAATTATAGGGTTGATTATTTTCATGTTGCCAAAGTTGAAAATAGCTGTAAGCTACCACAGGGTCATCCTTCATATGTACAAATCCAAAACTAGCACCAGAAGAATATCTAAAAACCACATATCCCATACTAGTATTATGTATCATCGGAATAGGAGCCGATGGAAAAAGCCGTTTTAGTTCATCGAATGAAGTATGACATTTTGCATCACATTTTAATTTCAACACTTCCTTGGTAAGAGAAGTCAAAGGTGAGGTCAGATTAATTAAATCATTAATGATTCATTGGTATTATCTTGGAAGACCATGGATGCTTTGTGTCGTAATTATATTTCATGGTTCCTTCTAGAAAAAACATCCATTACCTTTTTATAGATCAATTGATAAGAAATTATTGGAAATTATATTCCCTATGAAATTCATTTCATGAAACATAAATCTACATTTTTAGAGTATTCCATACAAAAAATTAATTCTCAAAATTTCCAGAACCAAACTCAGATGGTGCTCATTCTAAATCGTGGATTATCAAAATCTAAAATATCATCCATGAAAACAACTATAAATGTGTCATCATATTTTTGGAATAGTTCATTCATGAAATCCCTAAATACAAAAGGAGCATTAATCAGAACAAAAGGTCATATATGATATTTATAATTGATATACTTGGTCATAAAATATATCTTTTTATATCTTATTCTCGAACTCTGAGATGATGACAACCCAACCAAAGCTCAATAATTGAAAACCTTTTTTCTCACTTTAACTGATAAAATTGTTCATCCACCTAAGGAAAAAGTTATTTTTTTCGTTTCTAATACTCAATTCGGTATCTGATATTCCACACATAGATGAAGGGAATCATATGATTACAAAGAAAATATAAAAGGGGATTCCAACAGAAAAATTCTAGGGCGAAAGAAATTCCTTTCTAGAAGGAATTCCAAATGAAACCTATGATCTTTCAGCTCCATTGGTTCCATATGATAAAAAGGTATTGAAATTGGATGGCTACCCAGTAACAGATAAATTTTAAAATATATATTTCTATTTATATGAAGATATATGAATTCTTATTTTTAAACATCAAGAATGTATCAAAAAATAATTGGAAGATCATAAATAAAATAAAAGTCATCAGGCTCAAACCCAAAAAAAACCAAAAAAATCATCGCCTCTAGGTGGGAAGGTACTGCATGGACTGTCCTTGGGTCCCTATCCCCCTAAAACACATGAGATCTCCCATCAATATCATGAAACAAAATTGGAAGATGATAAAAATCATCCTCATCATGAAGTGTGACAAGCTAATCTATACTGATGATGACATCAAACTGATCCAGATCAAGAATGAGATAATCCTCGTCTATCTCTATATTAGCTATAACTAAGGAACAAGAAGGACACCTGATCCCATTTCCATTCCTTATACCAAGATATCTTTCTAACTCTATTTTAAAGGAAGTTTCGTTCTATGTATAAGAACATAAAATAATTGTACATACATAAATGACTAGGAGGAACAAATATAAAATAAATCAATTTCAACTGATGTTTCAATAAGGATAGTACATTTCAATATTTCTATACATGCATCAAAGTATATTATAAATTATTCTACAATGTGATAATTCTGCACTGCTGAGGCATGTTGTTACATCCCTATAGTCGTTGAAGCTTCTAACTGCCCTATAGTAGACTTTGGATCCATCAAACCCTGAATATAAAGAGGCATAGTCTTAGCCTAAAATATATTCATTAAGTGACCGATACATCCATAAATAATTCATATCTTCACATGCATAAGAAAAGAATGCATTATGTGTCCTCCCTTAAAACACTGATAGCATGTATGGGGATATTAATTACTATAACAGATGATGTAGAGGAGGCTTGCAACTAAGACCCACCTTGACTACTCCTGTGATAATATTCCCACTTCATCTTCTTCCCATTTGTGCTGTTAAAGATTCCACAAAATGGAAGAGAAAATAAAGAAAATACAACATTTCCTGCCATATTCATTTCATTCATCATTGCTTGGTCTACTATCTCTACATAGGAATAAAGCTTCATTATAAACACATGAGATCAAATATTTAGTCTCAAACCTTACAGGTACTTTTAGGCCACCATTAGGTCATTATTCACCATGTATGGTGACTAAAGACAAGCTTTGATAAATTATTTTTGTATTTTGAAACCTAAATCAATTCCTATTTTAAATATATTAACTCTAGAGATGTCACTCATATAAAGAATATGGAAAAACTACTTAAAAAACAAGGATTATAATCCTTTTTATCTTTGTTTATGTGTTTATCTTCAAGACCAGAGAATCCCACCATCGCATGTTGGAACCCTAGAGTCTAAATGATTCCCACATTATGTTGATATTATCAAGTTACTCTAGAAAATAAAAAATTCCATCATATCCACATAGTCCTCTACCTCTTCAGATTCAGTTGTTCCATTAAAGGAAGATGGTTTCTCACAAAGGTACTCTTGTGATCTCTCTCTCTCTCCTACTTCTCCTGGTTGTACCTCAACAAAAGAATTCT